>CP136069.1:103074977-104274977 GCA_032622095.1 Siphonodentalium dalli | reverse complement strand
AGACTTCATCTCAGGTGAGCTAAAAAAACACACAGAATACATGTTATGATCAGAAAAGTATTGATTGTTTCGTCCCCAAATATTGTCAGGGGTAGCTCATTATACATGTAGACAAGTATAAAAGCAATAGTGTACCTTCTTTTCATCACAGCAAGTGTAACTTTAGATGTGTCCCATAGTATCACATGAATTTATGTCAATTAGGATTGTTGAAAAAATATTAGGGCAACACCACCTGGCAATTGACTCTCCAACAATACATGTATTCAGCTGAAATCCGCCATGTATCACAAAACTAATTTTCATTTCCATGAGCTGAGTTCTTGGGCTAGGTACTGTGCTAAGGCCAGACCAGGTCAAGCATTCAGACACATACATGTACGTGTAAATAGAAACTTGTAAATAATATGGTCATGTGCAGTCTGCAGAATAAGCTCCAAGGAGGGTGAGTTCAGTGATGCTACCCAGCATAGTGGGCTATAGCATTACCAAATTCATCATATGTGACCCTCATTCTGTAGCTAGTTCTCCATGGTTGGTCGAGACCAAAATAGAATGAGGTCGTCAGAGGTTGAATTTGTTGATGCTATGCCGGGTAGTATCGCCAAATTCGCCTCTGCAGCCCTCGATCATTTTGCTGATGACCACACTGACATAACTATCCATTTTCATCTGGAACCAGTAGCATTGGTACATGGAAATGTGATCGGATGTAAAAGACGAATTCCTGAGAGTTGGTTCGTAATCTGGATTTCTGAGAAGCATCATGCCTAAATCTACACTAACTACCCCCCTAAGCACTGCCATAAGTGTCATACACACCTTAACAATGATGCTGAACACTTCGAGGCAATTATATTGCAGAAATGTTTTAAGAGGAAAAAATTGTGACCACTTGGAAAAAAGTTACCTTTTTCACGGCTCACCCACCCCGGCTTACTGTATGGAAACGAGAGGCCGATCACGATCGGCAGATGTTTAACCCATACCTTGGCGATAGCGATCTTTTTATGAGTGCAAGAATTTCAACAATTCACAGCGTACTATTATTTATTAGTTTCATAGTGGAATCAGACATATTGAGCAACTTGCTCATTTAAACACAATAGGAACATGGATATGACATTCGATTTCAACCTATTCGGTCACTCCAACAGAGATACATGTATGTGTGATAGATTGATAAAGATAATTATACCCAAACACAGTCAGACATATGCACCATAGCTGTTAAAGATATAATTGTTACAATATTAACATCATAATAACTCTATTTATTTACTTCTTACAATGGAACCTGAGTCATAACAGATTATGTTGTTGTGTTAGCTGCATAGTAAAAGTTATGGGATGATTGAGATTAGAGACCAACAAGCGCCTGAACATCTATATAAGTGAGGGGTGTATAGACTTTGATATTAAATATGATTGATAATGGTTGGATATAAAATATTTTAATACAGAATTATCAGATAACTAAAGGAGAGATATGAGAAGGGTCAAATTGAAAATATTAGAGTCATAACATTGGATCGCGTACAGTATACATGTACCTATGGTTAATTTTATTCTAAGCTGATCATTGGAAAGATACAATGTCTGTAACAGCAGAAATATTATTAAATATTGGGTTAATATTCTCAAAACCATTCAATCAATACCAAAATCTATACACATGAAGAATGTGTCACAATCAACCTAAATGAGATTATAAAAGTGATTGGGTGAAAAATATTTGACCAAAAAGTCAGCTTCAAGAATACCAGAACCATTATTATTATCCTGCAGCCCAAATGCAATAGAGGTAATTTCAAAATAAGATATATCCTCAAATGATGAATATTCAATTGGTGGCTTATAATTAATAGAAATTCTTAGTGAACCTGGCCTACGGCGAAAGAGATAATTTAAAATCTGCGTATCGGATATGATGTGTCTCTGGAATAGGTTAATTTTAATCCTGAAATACATGCAAGTGAAAAGTGGATCACGATCAACCTGGACATAGAATAGGAGAATGAACATATGATGTGTGGAGAGTGTTAATCATTTTCAATGACATCATATGATGGAACTAATGTGTGGATAAAAAAAATTTCTCAAGATAAGACAACAGTGTCTCTGTAAACAACAATTCTCTAAACAGCCATGCTCCAGAACATCCTTCACATGGACAATGGACTATTTGTATTAATGCCATGAACATGTTTCAACAGGTTGGGTTAAATTACTATTGCACACAAACTGGAGTAAAGTATCATCAATCACTTAAATTTGACAGCTCTGGGAGCAGCAGTGGTTTAGCAAAGAGTATCCAGTGTCATTTTCTGATCCCAATAAAGCAGATTACTGTGTAAAGTTGTTTGTCTTAAATTCTCACAGGGCATATACAATAGGTAGTAAATTACTTGAATTATAAAGGGCCATAACTCTGTTAAAATATATCGGATCAAACCCAAATTTGAACTTGATCTGTATTTCGGGGTGAGGACCACATGTACCAAATTTGGTGTAGATCAGATGAAAAATGTTTAGAGTCATAGCAGCTTACGTGAGTTCTAAGTAAACATAAGTTTGAAAAGGGTTAATTAAACGATACCAAAAACCATACAGATAAAGAACGTGCTAAGAAAAACCTTGGTAAGAAATATGAGGCATATCAGAAGAAAACAGTTTGACTTAGATGGATCAGATAGCATTTGTGTGCAGGGTAAATTATTTTCTAAACCGATCAACCGATCGATACCAAAAACTATACAGGTGAGGGGTGTGTCATTATAAACCTACATATAAAATATGAAAACAATCGGACAAAAAATACTTTGGTTACAGCATCGGATAGCTCATGCCTATGTGCGGATGCAAAGTGTTAATAATTTCTAAACCGATCAACCGATCGATACCAAAAACTATACAGGTGAGGAGTGTGTCATCATAAACATGCACATAAAATTTTAACAAGATCCGATAAAAAATATTCAAGTAAATGAATCGGATAGCAAGTGTCTACAGACAGACGGACAGACAGACGGACAGACAGACAGACGGACGACGGATGGTTGATCCGGACGTCGGCATTATGGGTACACATAAAAAATGAATGACCCCTTCTCTTGATTAATGCTCTATTTTGGTCAAGTTTATAATTTGTCTTTTAACTTGGGATTTGGAAATAGTTTACATGGCATTGGAAAAATCTGCAATAGAGGCTCAGACCAACCCACCCAACCACACCTTTTATCTTTTCTTTTATTTTTTAGCAACCCTGATATAATTATTTCTTTCCAAAAATATTGAAATTATATATAGATAAAAATATCAATATCAATCAAGATAGTGTATTTCAGGCAGCATTCAGGGATGTTAGATTAGAAGTTGCTAAGAGCTAAAAGCTATATTATATTAAAACCTCAAAACAGTTACAATAACAATATGCTATACAAATTATCCTGTATATAAATCCACATTACAGTATATATAATTCAAAAAAAAAGATACAAGTATCTTGATTTCTTGTAGAACAATCTGATTTTTCTCTTCATCATTAGCAAGAAGTCTCTGAAAGATACATGTATATCAATTAGCTTTTAACATAATTATTAAAATTATACTATTATTAAGATTATAATATGAGTTCCCAAAAGTACTAAAGGGGTACATGATCAGATATTTCCAAAGGCACTTAGAAAATGTTTGTCTGCAAGTTTTTTTGTACAATAAGAAGTTTATATTATAAAATTATTTATAATATGTTTCCTTGTAGCCGAGTATAAATGTTCTCCATTCAGGAATTGCATTCTCAACAAAAGTATGTTTTTCAGGATACAGTAAAACCTCTACAAACCGAACACCCTTCGGACCAGCCTTTCTGTTAGGTTTAGATATGTGTTCGGTTTATAGAAAATTGCACTACGATCGGAATGTATTGACGTCGTTTACTATGAGTTTTCGAAGTACAACCAATCATTGTTGATTAATTTAACTTTATTCAATAAAGTACCAAATAAAATATAAATAACAATAGATAATACATGGCTATAATAAAATGCACCAAAATTATACCTTCATGTGTTTACTAATTAACTCTTTCAGTGCCAGACTTATTTTGTAGGTTTAGTGCCAGGGAATCTTACATTTTTCATGGGCATCAAAATTATTACTATGAATACTTGGTGATAGTTTTGAGTTATAACATGCCCCTAAGGTTTTATCCAGTGTGTTTTTAAATTCGCTATAGCATGCTTAAGCATACCCAAAAAAAATTAAACATTTTTTTTTTAGGGCCGATTTTACAGACCGTGAATTAGGGCCGATGAGATCGGCCCCTGGCACTGAAAGGGTTAATCAACTCTTCCCTAAATGAGCCCTTAATAGTGTACATTGAAAACTTGAGGCAGGAAAATTAACTACAGGATGTCCATTGACAACGTAAAGGGAATGTCTGTTGGTGATTGCAAGTAAACAAATCCAATTGTATATACATGTACCAACAAGAGCTCAGCATCAAGTATGTCAATCTACCGCACGTGCGTTCGTTCGATTGGTATCGCTTTCCGCGTTCGGATTTCGGAGGTAAATATTAATGCATTCGTTTACTTGTAGACTAGAAAAGCTGTCCGATGTTCGGAGTACAGAGGTTTAGGATTACAGAGGTAATCATTAGTGACAATGCACTTGGGTAAATTCGGGACCGAACAATTCGTTCGGAATGGAGAGGGATTCGGATTGTAGAGGGTCCGGTTTGGAGAGGTTTCATTGTACATTATGTTGCCATATAAACCCACCAAACATATTTAAGGAATGTACACAAAGCTTGTTTATAAACACCATTTGGCCACACATTGGCTTGTTACAAATTGTATTTCAGAAAGATTCCATACATGTAGCTTGGAGTTTTGTGCCAAATATCAATAAAGGTAAAAGTGAAAAAGTGCCCATAAGTCTGGTGAGAATCATTGGACAAATCCCCAATTTCAGAACAGCTTGTATATCGAGACAATTCAGCCCATACCAAGGTTGGAGGTGATCAACCAACCCTATTGCAGTTATAAACAGGAAATTAGGAAAACCTTAATTTCAGCGTTGAAAAAAGTTAATGACTCTGGTAAAAATGGACAGCAGAACAGAAACGAAATATGTACAATAGACCATTTTTTTAAATGGGCGTGTACAAACTAAATTCTGGCAATGATCAGAACAGACTTTGCTTTCAACTGTCTATGTTGTTAATACACCTAGATATATATTTATATTGGACACCAGAAGTTTAAAATGGGCCTATCTCTGTTAAAATGATTGGACTGGACAAACATTCAAACTGTAATTTCATACAATACAAAAACACATGTGTGCCAAGCAAATGCATAGATATAAATAAGTTATTATCATAAATCATAAAATAGTTAAGGATATGTACGTCGCAATATCAAAAAGGTCATAACTCTGATAATATTCATCGACCACACCTATAATTGAGCTTTGGAAAAACAGTTATTTTCTCCAGAGTTCAACAAAAGCTTCCTGTTTCTGATGATTTATTCCAAGCCAAAATATCTTTGTAGTAAAGTATGGTAACAACAGCTGACATCAATTATGTCATACAGTTGCTTCTAGTGATGGGATGAATGTCAATTAGTCCTGTTTTATACCGCACAGATCTACAACATACTTTAGATTTATTCTGTATATTACTGTTCATACGACTATGTATAGAATAAGAACAAGAAGAGGTCAATCCAAGGAAATGAGTAGTTCTCCAGAAATAATCAAGATGGATAAGATGTTAAAGTATAAAATGACCTTGAGTGCATAGTCTTTGCCATCTTCAATATCTTGGGCAATAAAAACATAAGCAAAACCACCTGAAATAGAAAATAAATTCATATTAATTAACAAACACTTTACAAATATTTAAAAGTACTGAGTATTATTCTTCTCTGACATATTTTCTTCTTTCAGAGACATACAATTCAATAATAATAAAATAAAAAAAAATAGAATAAAATCTTGCTTCCAAGATAACTCATTTACAACAAAAATCTCGCCTGTGATCAGTGTTCGGGCTGTTGGTGGCCAAAATGGCCAATGGCCAATCTTTTTCGAATTTGGCTAATAAAAATTTCATTTGGCTAAACCTTTGGCCAAATTCTTTTTACCCCAAATGGAGACGGAAAGCTAATTAAAATGCGCCGAATAGATCGACAGTCCAGACGAGGTTTGGTGACGAAAGTATTTCGTATTTCGGAAATATCGTACTGTAACGGTCCAATAAATATGCGGATTTTGTTTAAACGCGGTCGATGACACCGACTATGTAAACATGTAATAGTCGGTCTCACAACTGTTTTCTTTAGAGAATATCCAACCACTCTCTGTTTGATACTTATTCTGGAGTACTTTTCGATGAGGAATTCAGTGGTGCCGACCGATTTTTGATAAAAGGGGCCCAAATTTGATTTTTAAGGGCCTGAACCCCAATTTTAGGGTTCAGCCCTTTTTTCTCAAAGTTGAGCCCCCAATTAGATTTTTAATGACCTATATGCATTAATGCTACATAGAGGTATCATTTCTGATATTTTCTATTGCATTATAGGATGGCGTTGACCTTCAAGGAGCTCATGACCCTGAAAATCCAAAACGCCGACTAGAAATTAGCAAAAATTTAGCAAAGTCAAGAATAATTAAAATAGTGCAACGTATAGAATTTTTTTCATTATTAAAGTATCATTTAAACTATAGCTAACAGGAGAACAGTATGTCTTTTATGATATTCTAATGTTGAATTTTGAAATTTATTTTAATAAGTAAGGGTTATAGAGCATAGTTCTTTACCAGAATCAATTAAGTCGAAGACAAGATTTATTCTAGTAAAGAACTCTCCGCATGCTCTGACAGACTTAGAGCACAATTGACCACGCAAAATTGGATTAACTTGAAATCGTTGCTGAGAATGTGTTGACCCTGACACATAACATATGCCCTTCCCGACTTTGAACATGCCTTGGAAATTGGTGTGCTTTACCAAAAATCAGGTAACGATTGTGCTCTAATCAACAGAAATGTACAGATTGAACATGGTTTTCAAAAGTTTTTATCAACATTTAGCAGCTGATGATCTGATTTAAGTGACCAAGCTATGGAACATGCTAAACACTTTTACTAAATGGAATGACCAGCTGTTTGCTTCATGCAGCAACCACATGTTGAGATCTTAAAATGGGTATTGCATCCGTGCACAGTAAAAACATGTTGTACTCAGATGAGAGATGACCATATATACAAGTATATATTTCAGAAGTAATCAATTCTTCCAAAAGGACTATGACAACTCATCTCACTAAAAGATTTAGGAAATGATGGAATCATATTCAATCAATAGTAGAATGAGCCTTTGTCAGTCCCACATTAATTTTGATTGGCCATGATAATTGCAGCACTTGCAGGTTGAAGAAGATGAGGGGCTGTAATTTCACTAACATAATTCTTCATAATAGCTAAAAGCCCTCATAACTTACCATTTAAAAGATATTTTCATTTTCAATACCACCCAAGGTTAAGTGGTCCTGCTAATTTTATATCATGCTGATGGGTACTGCTGGATTGCAATGATGTTTGTAGGTCAAAGCGATCATCTTACCTAAAGTTGGTAAATTTTGCATTGTTTGGCAAATCCGAGAGATTTGTGCAAAAGCCAGAGTCTGTATGAAACATTCAGGAACATGTATATTTCAAAATATTTAATAATGTGTACGCTGATGTTTGGTAAACAACAGGAATAGTCATCTCAATTATGGCCAGTTTGTAACAAATCGATGTTTACCGGCGGTTCGTTTCGTAATTATTCCGGTATGTTTTCGATCCGCATTTTTGTCGCCCAAGCTCTCTGAGAGGACACTTTTCATTGGCTGTAACCGCAATGATTCCGTATTTTCCTTTTCTGTTAACCAATCAAAATTGTTCTTCCGCTATCGCGAGGGTCAGTTGAATATATTTGACATTTAAAATCAATAACAAATTAACATGTCGGAAGTATCGCATAATAAAATTCTCAGCCGGTCGGAGACAGGCCTGGCGGGCTAACTCGAAAATTGTCGGGGCGCTGGCGAAGTTTAAATCGCCGGTGTGGAAGCACTTTGGGTTTCGTGCGTTCAAGTTGAAAGTCTAATGCCCTAAAGCAGTTTGTTTTCAGTTAATTTTAATTTTCATTGGAACATAAATGAATTATCCTCAAAAATAAATCATGACAGACGCAAAAACTAAAGGTTACTCAGAAGGATATCTCAAAACATGTGCACACTTCAGCACTTTTTTTGGTGAGAGTGATCTCTTCAGCCTTAGGAATCTTTGATTGCCAAATAACTGTACAGGGTGCCGAGATGGTATACATGTAACATCAAGTGTGGTCATAATTCCACTTCCAGTACATGGCTGAATAATAGTACACATAATGGCTATTAATGCAACAGAACAATCAAAAGTTGTAAACTGGTCCAATTTTCAGTCTGGAATGTATCGCGATACGTATCGTATCGTTGCAAAAAATCGTGATACGTATTGAAACGTGAGGTGTGTATATTGTTGCAGCCCTAATTCTAGTATGGTTGTTGAAAACCTACACAATACCGTCTTGGTCTGATAAGAGTCATGTTTATTTAGGAGTATGGACATGCAGTCCACCAGTCTCATGAAAATTAAATGGTGTCTGCACTAGTAACATCTGGGCTTCTGGGACCCATTAATATTGACAAATGCAACACAAATGAAAAATACATAGTAACTTTCCTCAAACATAGATTATAACCTGACAATGATAGTGTTAGAATCAATGTATATGTACGCATGGCCATAGCATGTTTTTTGAAAGACTGCAGGGTGCAGACCATAAATTTCACTAGAATATAGTTACTGCATGTAAATCACAGAACTAAAGCAACTGACACACATACATGTACCTGCATGGTACACAATATTTGATATGTAAAGTATATATATATATATATATATATATCTCCTTTGCCTATGAATTCAAACCAAACCGTTTACAGTACTTTTTTTTGGAGTGGCTCATATACATACATAAAAAAATAAAAGTCAATTTAAAAAGATGAAATGAAAAATAAAATTGTGCAAATATAATGGAGATCTATATTGCATTACAACATCCATAGATCTACAAAAACATCTGACATAATATGGTGGATGACTATTTGTGATCAGTCACTGACTTCCATGTCTTGTATGTGTTTTTTCTCATGGTCAGTCTGGTATCATAAAATGAAGTTTTTTCTGGGTCAGCAAACCAGTTTCAAATGGGCTATACTTTATAAAATTTAACAGCATTAAATAGTCATTGGTAATTGATAAGTTGAAACATGAGAGAGTATTGCATAGCATGGCTACCTGCAGAATGTAGATTTGTCTGGTATGAATTTATATCTGCATATCAACTGATGCTTGTATTTTTCTTTTAACTCACTCTGAACTCATAATATAACAGGATTGCATTCTGAATTTCAAGCCCATAAAGCTAGACACTTTAGAATCAAGCTTGCCAAATAAGTTTCCATGAACCTCACATGAACTCACTTAGTTGATCACAAGGAACGATTGTCAAGTTGGAAAATATCCTGTATGTGTGGAAGCCCTATATTTTTAATGTGTATATTTATTATACCTGGACTGAAGCCCTTATAAAATAATCTGAAGAATTATTTTCAGTCTTTATTACTGGATATCACACCAATAACCAATAGACATGTATTTGTTAGTTTTGAACAGGACAATATCTTTTAGTATTACTGCAACTGTTTTCTTTCTTATGAATTGTTTTCTTACAAACTCCCAAATTTGAACCAGAAACAAGTTAGGGCAAATATACATCTACGTGTACATATACATATATGTTCAAATTCATAAAAAAAAACACTTAATCAGGATATAAATTAAGTATAGGCGATCATGCTGGGCTAGCCATTATTTGTTCTAAAATAATGTACATGAGGCCAAAATAAAAAAGACCTGTGTTTCTGGTGACCCGCCCGCCCCTCTTCTGGTGCCCCCGACCATTTTCATTTTATTGATTTTGCAAAATTTAGTACGCATCACATTTTATTTTCCATGTAAACTGATTCATTTCCGTGTAAAATGGACACATCGTGTGTACTGTTAAACCGGAAATTATACCAAACTTCAATTAGTTCACAGCCAAATCAAACTTTTTTTTCTTCATTTTCATGTTTTATTCAATAAAACAATAAATTACACTTATATTCTAATATTATGTACTTAATAGTTTTATTATTTTATAGTACATTAAAAACAAGGAGAAGCAGTCTGGGGGTATTCATATTTATTTTGAGCAAAGTTGAAAATAAAATGAAAAAATAAAATAAAATGAAAAGTCACCCGCCCGCCTCTATTTTTTTCTTGCATGTCACCAGAAACAAAGGTATATTTTGTTTTGGCCTAATAGGGAAATTGTAGAACCTTTATTCAAAATGGCGGTGATGACATGCGGCCAATCAAAATTGCTGTGGGACTGATAAAGACACAACCTACTCGACTACCGAATCATATTGATTGATCATATTGTAGCAACTCAACATTTACTAAACCTACTTGTGGGCTGAGTATAATTCAATTCAGCATTAGAATGCCATAAAAACATCCTGTTCTCCCATAAATTTAAAGAAAATAACACATTGAACTCATTTATAATGATAATGTGATATATGTCATCCCATTTATAACCATTTTGGCAGCCATCTCACATCAAAGGTCGTGAAACCTAGATAACAAAGGATGAACTACTCACTATTAAATTTATTCATTCAAATTATATCACTAGATAACCTTATTGCAGGAGTTTTAGGTTACTGATAAAATACTCTATAAATGATGATTTCCTCAACATCTTTGTTATTGGGAAAATGTCTGTTTTTCATTCTACGACCAATATATTCCATCCAAAAATCTTGTTAAGCACTTATGAGTGCAAGCACAAAGGTGCTGATCCTTTAAAGATGAAAATAATTCTATAGGTAGCACAATTTTAAATATTCTTGACTTTGATAAATTTGAAGTCGGCCATTTTGGATTTTCAGGGTCTATTAAAGCTCCTTGCAGGTCAATCCAGTCCGATATGGTACAGAAAATATCGGAAATGATACCTTGTTCATAATTATTGCTATGACGTAGACGTTAAATTTACTCATGATGTATATGACGTTACAGATACTCTCCAAAGGGTTAAAGATCTAGTTTTCTTAATTGATGTACAAGATCTTCAACTCGTTATGTTGGGATATAAGATTTTATGGAACTTTATCAGGGCAGTGACTAGTAAATGTTAGTCATTATGACTCAATCCTGTTCATTAATAATGGTCTGCATTATGACTAAAGTTAGTCATCCTAGTGACAAACTTTTGACTAACTCTTGGCAGCCTAATGTAGTCTATTGCATCATGATCCATACTGACTTAATTGATTTCCAAAACACATTTCATTTTGCCCACAGTTGTCATTGCACCTGGAGGCAGTATGAACGATAAAGTGAGTCCAAGTTGATTTAGCCACTTCGTGTACAGGCCGGTACATACAATGTAGTTTGTTCTTTTTAATTGTATTTTGGGCTTACTTGTGCAATTGGGTGCATCATCTACAAATATAGGCATCTAAGCATATACGAGCACATTAACATTTCACTGATAACTCATATAACAATGAACAGTCTTAAGGTCGTTCCACACCGGGCGCGAGCGAGCGATTATAACGGCCGTTTTCTAACGTCCGTAGCAGTTCAAAGCGCGCGATTTTTATGTTCACACCGCAAGCGACTGAAACACTTCGTCGCGCGCGATAGTCAGGTTATTATTCTGTGTGTACGCTAATTTCAGGGGAGTTAGGTGGCTGCATGGGGGATACCCCCAGCCCACACACTTATGACTAATGTGTAGGGTTTCTACACACAACGTGTAGCCCTGCTACACAACCATTATTCATTTTTTATCTTAATCATATTTTACACAATAAATGGGTCAATTTATACACATTTATACACACTGGTGGGAATAAAATCAACACCTATGCCTTACACATTCTGTGTAAATTCTTACACATATATACCGTAGACAAGAATGTAAAGTTCAGTATTCCGAACTGTGGGTATATAGTATTCATGGCAAAAGGAGATTTATATGTTAAAACTTTCATGGCGTACAATGGTACGTAATATTTTGCTCGGTCATGTGTGAGTTTTCGTTTTAAATGAACAAACCATGGTCGTGGCGTGGTTGCACGTGATTAGTATTAACGTATTACAACAATCATATAAACAATAGTAAGAGCAGTATTCTTCATGAAAGTTTTAACAAATATATCCTCATATATCATTAATACAATACTCACAAGTTGGAATTCTGAATTACATTCCTTGTCTACAATTTGTTTATTCTCGTCACTCAAAATGACATGGGTATTGAGAAAACATATACTCAAACAATATCGCCGTCATGTAGCAGACTATGAAACTGAAGGCACGCAATGCGCACGCTCTACGTTCTTACACAATTGTGTGTAATAAAATATACACATTATGTGTAGAACGGCACTTGGTCAATGTATTTGTATGTAAAACTACACATTGCTATGTGTATTAACCGGGTTTACACATTTGATGTGCAATCGTTTCTACACATTAGTTATAAGAGTGCACCCATCCGGTAATACGCGATTATTATTAGTTGATGAATGCATTGTCTCATGTTTACCACAACGTCTTTTGGAATGAACTAGCCTCGTTATATTCTTTATCATTTATCATTTCCCCTGATTATACCAAAATATAATTCACCAGCCAATGGAGCAGATTATACGGTCCATGATGTTAGTTCTTTACAAGGAATAAACTGAGAATAGTAATCTAAGGTGGAATTTCAGTCACGAAAAATCACAAAATAAATGGTTTAATTATTTGGTCATAGAGACACACATGGCATACATACATACAGTCATACAGACACACATAGTCATACAGACACACATGTGCCATACAGACACACATGGCGTTGTACTTCGATTATTAGCCTCTCGCTAATGTCCTCCATTATCGCGGTGACAAACAGTGTGCCATCATCAAATAGAAAAAATACGGTCGTATAAACACCCTATTTGAGAGCCGTCCAATTATCTCGCTGGTTTGCAACAAAGCGAGAATTCGACGAAGCATAAAATCACTGCTATAATCGCCTCGTGGTCAGTGAGTCGGTCGCTTGCGGTGTGAACATAAAAATCACGCGCTTTGAACTGCTACGGACGTTAGAAAACGGCCGTTATAATCGCTCGCGCCCAGTGTGGAACGACCTTTAGACTCTTAAGAGTCAATACTGAAGATGAAGATTAAGTAACTTGTATGGAAAAAAATTCACGATTTGCATTTGGCTGCGTCTGAATTATTAAAGCTGACAGAATCTCACATCATGACAGCAGAAAATAGTATACTATACATGTTGAAGTCACATGCATTTGTAAACTATGTAATAATTCCATAAAAACTATCTAGTCTGGACCGGACCGGTCGAGCTCACACTGGGCCGGTCCAGAAGGGGTGGTCTGTTCTCTAGACAAAGAGGGTCCTCATAAAAGCCGAACACAACCAAACATAACCGAACACAAGTTCAAATAATGGGAAATATAACAAATAAAGTTCATAAGCATATGTATTCATGTTCAAACTATTACTATATGAAGTTTGGTGGAGTTTGGGTCACTGGTGAGTCTTTTCTTAGTTAATTTGTTTAACGCAAGCTAGGGATCTGCGAATCAGGGATTTTCTTCGAATCGAATCTCGATATCGTATCTCCTTCCTGATATCGACATCAAATCGAATCTCGAATCGAATCAGCTAGTAATTGACATTGTTTACCAGTGTGTATCTCGATGTCTCATGACAAAAAACTGCAAAATTCACTAGATACTATATCACAATGTCAATCTCCTTAAACATAAATTGGAACTTGTGTTTTTTTTTAGGTAAATCATATGCAAGTCACTCAGTCTCATGGAGGGTTTGGGATATGTTGCATTGAATTTTTATCTAGCTGTGTCATGGCGAACATGACACAAGAAGTGACAGTAAGACACATAAAGACAGTTACAAACCCCATGGAATGGAAGTCACTTGTCTACATTATTTAATAAAGATTTGACACAAGTGGACATGGATACACATAGTCTGGTCGATAAAAGGTTTGACCTAGAAAAAATTTGGACTAAGTTGGTTTGTATACCATTTTGAAGAGAAATATATCCTCTATATTATAGAGGATATATTTCTCTTCAAAATGGTATACATATACATATACAATGAATTACAAAAAATGCTCAAAGTGCATTTTAGCGGATTTTGGATATGATTTTTGTAATTCAAGATGGCGTCCAAGATGGCTGCCATTTTCCTATAAGTCAGCATGGTGCAATTATAGTGAGAACATCTTGTCACATGTATACACATGTATACATTTTTGTGAAGCTAACTCCACCTTTATGTGCCAAAATTTGAACTGCCCGTCAAAGATGGCCACCAAAATAGCGGCCGGAAGTAGAAATTTTTACGTTTTTAACTAATATCTTTAAGATAAATTTCTGTGGTTTGGAACTGGTTGAGAATTGTGACTTTATTTTGTATTTAGCAAGTTAACTGACCATTGGAGAAATGAAATATGCTATTCATGTGGTCCAACCCCTTCCAACAACTCAAAATGAAAGTGTCAATGACACTGTAGCTCAACTTGGAAAGGGAATAATTTAATGTATTACAGTCAATGGAGCGATTATGAATGTGCAAAGTTGAATGTCTAATACTAGTTTATAGACATGAAGAGAAAAGTTAAATCCAAGATGGCTGCTGACGGCCATGTCTTCGGCCGAATGACCCCAAAATGATTGTATCCCATCCGCATGTCATCGTTAACATCCATGACAAATTTTATGACGATCAGACTAAAGGTACGACCTGTAGCCCATGCTAAAGAATTTAGTCATACAAAGAGTAAAATCCAAGATGGCTGCTGGCGGCCATGTCTTCGGCCGAATGACCCCAAAATGATTGTATCCCATCCGCATGTCATCGTTAACATCCATGACAAATTTTATGATGATCAGACTAAAGGTACGACCTGTAGCCCGTGCTAAAGGATTTAGTCATACAAAGAGAAAAATCCAAGATGGCTGCTGCGGTCATGTTTTTTGGCCGAATGACCCCAAAATTAATCGTTCCCATCTACATGTCAATATTAACATCCACTGATAAATTTTATGATGATCAGACGAACAGTACGACCTGTAGCCTGTGCTAATGGATTGAATTTTGAAATCAAAGATGGCCACTGGCGGCCATGTTTTTCATCCAAATGACCCCAAAATGACTCGTTCCCATCTACATTCCAATTTCAACAGCTACGAAAAATTTCATGATGATCAGACTCAAGGTACGACCTGTAGTCCGTGCTAAAGGATTTAGTCATACAAAGAGTAAAATCCAAGATGGCTTTTGGTGGCCATGTTTTTTGGCCGAATGACCCCAAAATGACTCGTTCCCATTATTAACATTCATGACAAATTTTATGATGATCAGACTAAAGGTACGACCTGTAGCCTGTGCTAATGGATTGAATTTTGAAATCAAAGATGGCCACTGGCGGCCATGTTTTTCATCCGAATCACCCCAAAATGTCTCGTTCCCATCTACATTACAATTTCAACAGCCATAAAAAAAATTATGATGATCAGACTAAAAGTACGACCTGTAGCCCGTGCTAAATGATTTAGTCATACAAAGAGTAAAATCCAAGATGGCTTCTGGTGGCCATGTTTTTTGGCCGAATGACCCCAAAATGACTCGTTCCCATCTACATGTCATTATTAACATTCATGACAAATTTTATGATGATCACACTAAAAGTACGACCTGTAGCCCGTGCTAAATGATTTAGTCATACAAAGAGTAAAATCCAAGATGGCGGCCATGTTTTTTGGACAAATGACCCCAAAATGACTCATTCCCATCTACATGTCATTGCTAACATCCATGACAAATTTTATGATGATCAGACTAAAGGTACGACCTGTAGCCCGTGCTAAAGGATTTAGTCATACAAAGAGTAAAATCCAAGATGGCTGCTGCGGTCATGTTTTTTGGCCGAATGACCCAAAATTAATCGTTCCCATCTACATGTCAATATTAACATCCATGATAAATTTTATGATGATCAGACGAACAGTACGACCTGTAGCCTGTGCTAATGGATTGAATTTTGAAATCAAACATGGCCACTGGCGGCCATGTTTTTCATCCAAATGACCACAAAATGACTCGTTCCCATCTACATTCCAATTTCAACAGCCACGAAAAATTTCATGATGATCAGACTCAAGGTACGACCTGTAATGACTCGTTCCCATCTACATGTCATTATTAACATTCATGACAAATTTTATGATGATCAGACTAAAGGTACGACCTGTAGCCTGTGCTAAAGGATCTAGTCATACAAAGAGTAAAATCCAAGATGGCTGCTGGCGGCCATGTTTTTTGGCCGAATGACCTCAAAATGACTCGTTCCCATCTACATGTCATTGTTAACATCCATGACAAATTTCATGATGATCAGACTAAAGGTACGACCTGTAGCCTGTGCTAATGGATTGAATTTTGAAATCAAAGATGGCCACTGGCGGCCATGTTTTTCATCCGAATCACCCCAAAATGACTCGTTCCCATCTACATTACAATTTCAACAGCCATAAAAAAATTTATGATGATCAGACTAAAAGTACGACCTGTAGCCCGTGCTAAATGATTTAGAAATACAAAGAGTAAAATCCAAGATGGCTTCTGGTGGCCATGTTTTTTGGCCGAATGACCCCAAAATGACTCGTTCCCATCTACATGTCATTATTAACATTCATGACAAATTTTATGATGATCAGACTAAAAGTACGACCTGTAGCCCGTGCTAAATGATTTAGTCATACAAAGAGTAAAATCCAAGATGGCTGAAGGCGGCCATGTTTTTCGGCCAAATGACCCCAAAATGACTCGTTCCCATCTACATGTCATTGTTAACATCCATGACAAATTTTATGATGATCAGACTAAAGGTACGACCTGTAGCCTGTGCTAAAGAATTTAGTCATACAAAGAGTAAAATCCAAGATGGCTGCTGGCGGCCATGTTTTTTGGCCGAATGACCCCAAAATTACTCGTTCCCATCTACATGTCAATATTAACATCCATAAAAAATTTAATGATGATCAGACGAACAGTACGACCTGTGGCCTGTGCTAATGGATTAAATTTTAAAATCAAAGATGGCTGCTGGTGGCCATGTTTTTTGTCCGAATGACCCCAAAACGACTCGTTCCCATCTACATTCTAATTTCAACAGCCATTACAAATTTCATGATGATCAGACTAAAGGTACGACCTGTAGCCCGTGCTAAAGGATTTAGTCATACAAAGAGTAAAATCCAAGATGGCTGCTGGCGGCCATGTTTTTTGCCCGAATGACCCCAAAATTACTCGATCCCATCTACATGTCATTGTTAACATCCATGTCAAATTTTATGATGATCTGACCAAAGATACGACCTGTAGCCCGTGTCAAAGGATTTAGTCATGCAAAGAGTAAAATCTAAGATGGCTGCCGGCAGCCATGTTTTTTGGCCAAATGACCCCAAAATTACTCGTTCCCATCTACATGTCAATATTAATATCCATGACAAATTTCATGATAATAAGACGAACGGTACGACCTGTAGCCCGTGCTAATGGATTGAATTTTGAAATCCAAGATGGCCACTGGCGGCCATGTTTGTTTTCCGAATGACCCCAAAATGACTCGTTCCCATCTACATGTCAATGTCAACATCCATGACAAATTTCATAATAATCGGACCAAAGGTACGAACTGTAGCCCGTGCTAAAGGAAATTGTTGACGCATCACGCACACACGCACACACGGACGACGTTTACCAAGCCATGGCAATAGCTCAAACTTTACAAAGTAAAGTTGAGCTAAAAACGCAGTATAACATTTCTCAAAAGATCACCATTGGAATTCTAGTCATATTTCACCAACAAATAGGAAGAACTGTGCAATGTAAGTGATGCATTCTATATCGTATTGATATTCCAACTCGATAGTACTAAAATTGTCACTTTGGCTCAAAATGGCCACCAAAATATGGAAAATGGTAATTATTGTCCCAACGTGCCATGCAACTGCTTACAAGTTGTGATGATGCACACAACTGACTATTCTGTCTTATATACCTTGACTACTAACATTTCTGATGCACATGGGGTATTTGTTACTATTTTATCCACTGAATTTACCAGAATTATTCGAATTCAAAATCGGCAAAAAATCGCTGTTCAGGTTTGAACCATTTTTTAAAAGTAAAATGGAAATATGTTTGGTATCAAAGATGTTTATTGTTTTGATATGTGTTACATGTGTCTCATTAAGGTGTTTTAGACAAAATTATTCAAGATGGCTTCCAAAATGGCAACAAAATTTGGTAATCATTATTCTCTGCTGTTCCCAAAAGGTAGCTACTTGGTTATGTATACATATACATATTTGTATATACGTGCTAATTAATCAACTAAATGTTCTATTCTGGTTGTACGGGTACACTATGAGGCATAACAAGTTCATTTTGAGGAATGCAATATGGATTTTGCAAAAACTTCTTTTGGGATTTTGTCCTTGTTTTTGAACGGAAATGGGCAGAAAGTTGAAACGGAATTGAGAGGGATCATATTATGTGGCTATTGTGGCCCATTAGCATCAACATGGATCAATTAATAAAGTGTGTATGTCTGTTGACTGTATGGTCATAGGCGAGGTGAGTAGGTACCCTGCTGGACAAAACAAGTGTCCACTTAACCGCGGCTAGCGTTGCCACCGCGGCCGAAATGCAACTACACTGCGGCTCCACCGGCTAATAACAGTTGGGCTGCGGTGTAGTTGCCATTCGGCCATGGTGTAGTTGCCGCGGTGTACGTTCATTAAACTGAAAAAAGATGATACAAACCTGAAATCTAACCACGATGTACATGCCATTCGTCCGCGTTGTAGTTGCCTTTCGGCCATGGTGTACTTGCCGCTCGGCTGCAGTGTACTTGCCGTTCGGCCGCGGTGCTCAACTGCAGTTACAAACTCTGACACTGCGACCGAACGGCAAATACACCGCGGTGCCAATGGACACTTGTTTTGTCCAGCGGGGTATACATTATTGTATTCATGAATGATGTGAATATTTATACAATGTGTGACTATATTGTCACCGATGGGGTGTCCATGGTGAGATGTATAGGTATATAAGGAGTAGCTGTATGGTCATGTGTGAGGTAGAGCTGAAACGGTTGACCCATTCTTCTAACCGGTTAACCATTGGGGTTACCCGGATTTTAACCGGTTAACCGCCAATTTCTAGCAGACTTCTCTCAGACTAATTATGTCGACATTATGCCATATTCCTGGGACAAACCTAGGTGAGAAATAGTAGCTGAAATAAAGACCTTATTCACGGCATTTAACGATATTCAAAAATATGCATTCACTGTTCTTTTGCTGGCTCTCGTAATGGGGAATGAGCAAGTGAAATTTGTGAATGGCAGGGGGATCGCTTATTTGCCGTGATCAGCATATGTTTGGGCATTTGTAAAATGAGGAACAATAGTATGGGTATTGGTAAAACGAGTAACAAAACTATATATTAAAGATCTGTAGTATATCATTATCATCATTGGTATATCCTCCAATGAATTATATATAAAGATAAGACAGTAATAACTAACTAGAGGTCAGATTCCATGGAATCAGATATACTTCCATGGTATCCCATCCCATGTGAGTGTTATGTGTATACCCCGCTGGACAAAACAAGTGTCCATTGGCACCGCAGTGTATTTGCCGTTCGGCCCGCGGTGTCAGAGTTTGTAACTGCAGTTGAGCACCGCGGCCGAACGGCAAGTACACTGTGGCCCAACAGCAAGTACACTGCGGCCGAAAGGCAACTACACCGCAGCCGAACGGCATGTACACCGTGGTTAGATTTCTGGTTTGCATTGTCTTTTTTCAGTTTAATGAACGTACACCGCGGCGCGGCAATTACACCATGGCCGAACGGCAAGTACACCGCGGCCCAACTGTAGTTAGCCGGTGGAGCCGCGGTGTAGTTGCATTTCAGCAACGCTAACTGCACCGCGGTTAGGTGGACACTTGTTTTGTCAAGCAGGGTATGTGTTCCTCTTCATGCGAATGCATATTGGTGCTTTGTGATCCGTTGATTGACTTGCATTGACATTTCTAAATAAGAAATATATTCCAAAGGTTTATGTTATGATGATTAATGACTGTCTAATGCATCATGGTCCTGACCAACTGAGTCACTATTCACCCAGCCAATCAGTTCATTTGTATTCGGTAGGGTTACATTTTAGGGCTAATTATAACCCCTCCCCAGGACGCCCAAATCAAAAGGGTGTAAATCATAT
Organism: Siphonodentalium dalli; assembly: GCA_032622095.1. NCBI lineage: Eukaryota > Metazoa > Mollusca > Scaphopoda > Gadilida > Siphonodentaliidae > Siphonodentalium > Siphonodentalium dalli. Next base: position 104,254,411 of record CP136069.1, on the reverse strand, counting down.
TAATGTACAATAACTCCGTTATATCGCATTTATTGGATAGTTCTTTCAGTTTCGGATTTAGAATTTTTAGTTTTAATGGCGGAGGAAAGACCGCTTATTAATTAATTCAGAGCGTCATCGCTACACTATAGTCATTAACGTCTTTGTAATAGAGTTAACAGTAATCAAGAGATAACTATATCACAATCGACAATGCCATCTGAGTGCTTTCTCGTCCGCTTTAAAACTAATGTTGTCCGTATATATACCGTACTACCAAACACATGCAGTGTTCAAAATATAAAACACTAGATTCGCGATTTTCCATTGTTCCGCCCTCTCCTCGGGCAGGTTGCTTTCATGGTAGAGCAGTCAATCTTTGGGGGCGTATCTATGGTATATCGTTGTACCTGCTCGTGCATTAGCTTGCTCCTTGATAAACCCGTTTGAATTTGGCATCAAGAAGAGTGCGGTTAAATTTGAGTAACATATTTCACCCGTTAACAATGTTAGACGCTACCAGGATTAAACGGTCCACTCTAAAACTTATACAATCGTTCTAAAGTTGCACCTGGTTACTGCTAACCACGTCAACAAGTTTTTGTCTCAAAGTTTGATTTTAGGAGTAATTTTCCACATTTGTTTCCGGTGGAATTTGCCAAGTCTGAACCCACCCCGACGCAAGCTCTCCGCTGAGCAGGTTGCATTTATGGTAGAGCGGTAAAATCTTGGAGGCGTACCTACAGTATACTGGCGTACATGCTCCTGCATTAAACTATCTCATTCATTAGCACGTTTGGATTTGGGGCTAAAAATAGGTTAGTGATAGACTACTTAAGTATACAGTACTTCCCAGGAGATGGGAGTGATTGCTCTCGCACCCGTATGCACTCATAATTTTCAAATCGTGGGTGCTAAAATTTGCACCCGTCCTTCTTCGCTAAATACTAATGGAGACTGTAATTGTTGGTTCAATATTGAACTATTTTAAGGTTTATTTAGATCCTTTAGCATCTCAGTTCAACTACCGGTACATGTATGGCATATTAAAGTGTAACTCGACATAGGTCTATTCCACAATGACTTTTTGTTTGAGCAAAAAACCCAACATACAATTATAGTATGGGGGCCATATTACACCTGTCTTCTGCATTACGGGAACAAATAAATGCTCTCGCTGTGTTTTCCTCGTGGAAAGGCCTGAGTATACATATTTATATTATACTAGCAGGGTGACCCCACTTCGTCTGGGCTTTTTTCCTTATTGACCATTTTGAAGGTCACGACCCCAAAATCACTCGTTCCCATCTACATGTCATTGTTAACATCCATGACAAATTTCATGATGTTCCGATCAAAGCTACGACCTGTAGCCCGCGCCAAATGATTTAGTCATGCAAAGAGTAAAATCCAAGATGGCTGCTGGCGGCCATGTTTATTGGCCGAACAACCCCAAAATGACTCGTTCCCATCTACATGTCAATATTAACATCCATGACAAATTTCATGATGATCAGACGAACAGTACGACCTGTAGCCTGCGCCAATGGATTGAATTTTGAAATCTAAGATGGCCACCAGCGGCCATGTTTTTTGGCCGAATGACCCCACAATGATTCGTTCCCATCTACATGTCAATGTCAACATTCATGACAAATTTCATAAAGATTAGACCAAAGGTACAACCTGTAGCCCGCGCCAAAGGATTTAGTCATGCAAAGAGTAAAATCCAAGATGGCTGCTGGCGGCCATGTTTTTTGGCCGAACAACTCCAAAATCACTCGTCCCCATCTACATGACAGTGTTAACATCCATGACAAATTTCATAAACTTCCGACCAAAAAAACGACCTGTAGCCCGCGCCAAAGGATTTAGTCATGCAAAGAGTAAAATCCAAGATGGCTGCTGGCAGCCATGTTTTTTTGGCCGAACGACCCCAAAATCACTCGTTCCCATGTACATGTCATTATTAACATCAATGACAAATTTCATGATGATCAGATGAACAGTACGACCTGTAGGCCGCGCCAATGGATTGAATCTTGAAATCCAAGATGGCTGCCAGCTGCCATGTTTTTTGGCCGAATGACCCCAAAATGACTCGTTCCCATCTACATGTCAATGTCAACATTCATGACAAATTTCATGAAGATCACACCAAAGGTACAACCTGTAGCCCGCGCCAAAGGAAATTGTTGAAGGACACACGGACGACGGACGCCAAACCATGGCAATAGCTCAAACTTACAAAAGTAAGTTGAGCTAATAATGTGTTTGTAAAAAGAACACAATAAACCCACAATAGCTAATAAGCATCTTGAAACCAAAATATGTCCAAAGTACGAATCATGAAACAAAATCAGTGACTCACCAATGCAATTTGCATTTTCATAAATTTGAACGCGTTCGTAGAGCATTTCTATAAAATGTAAAGAAAATGGTCATGCAATAAATGAGGGATATGGACATTAAGGGAATTGGTTTTATGATCAATAAAATGTGATCGTATGAATTAAAAAAAAATATGTCTTGAATCATGACATTCAAGGGAATCGATAAATATATGTATATCATGCCATAAAATTTCATTAAAAAAGTGTAATCGTCGCTGAAATCAATTGCTGTGCGATAACCAAACATGCCTGCTGCGACGACATTTATAAAACAACAATCGTGTAATTATTGTAATTATTTTGGTGTGAAATTATTGTTAAAATCGGGTGAATTATCGTTCACCATTCCAGTAGAATTAGAACCAATCAGTAGATGATTGCGATTTCGTGAACCTATTCACAACTATTTATAACAATTGCGCGGTAATGAAATATCACATACATGTACTTCTCCGCTATCTATATCATATTATATTATATGCACATATTTAGTTTTTGTAAACGAAACTCAATGTGCGGTTTACAGAGTGAATAAAATAGTATTATACTTGTGCTTGGTATAAGCCATCTAACGACCATTCTGATTTAATTAGTCTTAGCATCGGTATTTGCCAATAACGTGCAGGGTGATATCCCTGTCATAATTCCGTCGAGCCAGGAAATACGCTGGTCGGCCGTACCAAACGAGTTCCACCATTCCATATAGTCAATATATCGGGGCAAATGATTCGTGTGTACACAAATGTGATGCTAAAGTTGGTCTTTTGGTGTAAGAGAAGAAATTATCCTACACATTATGGATATCATTAATTATAAAATGTGTAAGCAGTTGGAACCTCGGCGGTGTCTATACTATAACTTAATCCACATTACACGCATGTTAGCTGAGTTTGTGAGTCTATGCATACCACATGCTGGTCAGAACAATTGTATGTACAAATTTATCATGTCAATCGTTTAACACGATATTCCTGGACCCGTTGTCCAGATACATAAATCAAGGAAAACTCATGCTTTGTATACAGAAAAGTTTGCATGTGTTGCCGGTACTTGTGTGAGCGTGCAGTGGCACAAGGTTGGATATATTTATGTTGTACACGCGGAGACTACGAATATTAAGACTATGATTTAAATCATGTTTGTGTTAATTAGTTCAATTGTTTATCAGTTCTATTCCTTTGTTATACGGAAATTTAACATTCAGGATTATGTGTTTTATACATTGTTTAGTATTCCGTCAGGACTACAATATATAGTTATTTACGGATACATTACTGTTGCACATTCATACTGGTAAGTATGACATAATGAAATCCTGATATTAGTTATGTCGGCCAAAATGTCTATTTTGTTTCTCGTGTGTTTATAACACGAGTGATATCATTCACGCATGATTGTGTAGGTGCATCATATGCATGCACGCGAATTTAAATCGATATCTATTTCAGAAACAGTTGTTTGTACATATGGGTTTATGTTATCAGAGGCAACATTTTGGGCAGACTGTATTCTGACCAAGGTTGCAACGTGAATATCTGGTATTATAGAAATTATAGTCCCATGAATTTTCATTATCTGGCGGTCAAAATATATCTGTGCGCCATTTTCACTGAGAAAATCTCTGCCGAATAATAAAGATCGATGCATGTTTGAACAAACATAGAATTTATGTGAGACCTTTAATTATTAATGTGGAAATTTAATATGATGAAACCATTTATGGTTAGTGCATCCCCACTGGCAGATGTTGCATGAAACTGCGTTTCTTGCATTTGCGGTTTATATTTTAAATTGTTATAAAATTTTAACGAACATAAACTGATATCGGCTCCACTATCTAGAATGGCTCGATATTTTTGTGTGCCTATTTGAATCAATATGGATGATGCCACTTGTGCATTTATGCCTTTCATTAACTTCAAATTATTTTGATATTCCGGAATTGATAAATTCGATTTAGTATTTTTCTGGGGTTGTATTATCTGTTGCGTTTGTTTATGATTGTAAGGCTTATGCGATGCGTATGGAACTCTTGATTTCACAGACGTGTGCGGATATTTTATTTTTATGCGGTAATCTTTGATGAAACGGCCTGTGAACATTATTTTTACCATCTCTATGTGGTTTATGCCAACATAATTCTTTCCCGTTTGTTCTGTGTGCATGCAATTTATTCCATGATGGAGCGTTAGCTTGCTTATTATTCTTGCTTTTTACACGATTCCACTCAGATGCTCCGCTCTGGGTGGAATGTTTTAGTTTAAATAATGTTTATTCATTTCATTCAAACGTCTTCGACACCATGTGATATTATGTCCAGATTTCCAACAATATCGGCATAATAATTGAAATGGTTGGGTCTGTGGATTAAACACAGAATTTTGTGAATTCCGTATATGTTGAACATAAGGCCAACTTCGCGTGTTGTCATATCTATTTTGTTTAGAATATGATCCAATTTGTGGGCGCTGATTATTATTCGAATAAAATGAGTTGAAGAATTTCTACCCTGTAAATACCTTGGCCATCGTCTTCCTGATGTGGCGGGCGCATTAAATCTATTATCAGGTTTCCGTCCTTGAAAATTATTGCCTTCCATACTAGAATAATTATTAGCACGAAATGATCGATAATTACGATCAGTATTCTTATCATTCATCGATTTGGGCGCTAATATAATAACGTAATCCGACAAGGAAGGGCGGGAAGGGTGACTTTGTGTCATATTCATCTTGATTTTAATTTCTAAAGTGATTGGGAATAGAAAAGGCAAAATTGCAGGTAGATAAGAAATTAATAATTTGAGTTGGGTTGGCACATGCACATTTTAATTGTGGCATTATAAAATTGCTCTAGAACATAATGCGGGTATTGTGTTTATTTAATTTAAATTATTAGATCAAAAGAAATGTACAGGTTGGCAATGTAAGTACTCACTTATGAACGAAATAACACAAGTTCTGATTCCAAGCTCATGGCACCACTGTCCCGGTGTCTAGGGTTTAGATGTTGAATGGCCGTGATATCGGGAACAATTCAAGAAGAGATACGTTGGTGTAGATAACTTTATATATAAGTAAAAATGGTTGGTCGATGAAGCACAGTGTATAGACAGGTTAAGATATGGGTCTGCTCGGAATGAAAGCTGGTGGATAAGTGTCGTTTTCACTGCTCTGAGAAAGTATATCTCTTAGCCCGCTGGAGTATCATGTATCCATATATGGACTGCGGTATCATACTATCCAAGCTATCTATACTTTACTATAGAGTATATCACACATCTATACTCGCATACCTTGGTTATACTATGAATGTAACCAGTCGATCAGTGTCGACAAATATAGGTATGCTATGTTGCTTTAGATGTGTACTTATTGTTTCGTATGCCTCCCTCTATACAAAGTGCTTCACCATTATACAATTAACCCTGTCCACAATACAGGTAAACAACTCCAACAACTCCATCCATTTATATGTACTATCGGACATACAGGAGCGAAACTGTGGAATGGTCTATATAAAGTATACCATACTCGTACCCACTTTTGATCTCAAACACTGGAAATTTTGCATTAAACAACACCTACTAGAGAAATTGATGAAAAGAGAAGAAAATCCATTTGCCTTTTACTAGGAACAATCTATTTTATCATCTTTTAAGTTTTAACTAGAATTTCCTCAATACAGCAGTTCAACTTATATTGTAATGTACGATGACAGTATTTGGCCAGTTGCATATATTGTTACTGCTGCCTGTATTTCGGGTTTCCATCTTTCGGTCATGGACAGACCAGTCCAAAGCCGGCCATACATGGCAGTGGTGCGTATATGCAGGTGGCGAAGGGCTGTTGAAGTTGCATTACTTGCGTTACTATGACTTATTTTATTAGCTTTTCCTCTCCATATAAGTCTCGTTCTGAAATGGCTTTTATTTAATTTATATTTTAAATACTTTTATACATTGTGCTCCGAAGTTTCGAACTTCACTCACTGCCCATGTGCCGAAAGGCACCAGGGACCGCAATGGAATTAAGTTCTCATTTAGAGAACTTTTCGCGTTATCCCTGATGGTCTCAGGTCACATGAGTATTTCTATTTTTATACAGATTTCTGCAACATAATTTACCTTATATTCTGATGGCAACCTCTACAAAATAAAATGAATTAATTCTTGAGAAAATTGATATATATATCCTCTTACGGTATATATCAATTATTTACACAGTCTGAACTCTAACTGTCTCATCAGAACCCAACATAGTCAGGTCTGGCAAATGTGAGAATACAGCTACAATAGCTGTATTCAGCTATATATTATACTCTCAAACCGGCTGTTTTTCGATAATAAACTAGAAGCGCTAATTTGCGCATCAAAATTAGGCTACCATATTCTCCGGTCACCCTCAACCAAATCAAAATCGTCGCTTGTGTTCTGACAAAGTGTTGCCTTTTGTCGACACGGCAATTCTGATTTTGTGTGAAAACTTACTACGGTGGTCGATGTCAGTAAATATTCTGGGGACTATTTTCTGCAAATGCATTCATTAACTAACTTATAAAATAAAGATCAAATTCATCCCAAACACTCGTTTACTTCTTCCCGATGCTAAACCGGTAGGGGGCGTTAGAATGGTGTACCTATATCAAGCATTTAGAATTACATACCACTAGCGGTTTGTGAGCGTTACTGGTAACTATTCATAACTGTATATACAGATATTATGTGGCATATTGCAAATGTATGACACAACATAGGGACAACTGAAATGAAAATGCGACTTATATAATTTCTGAAGTATTTCAAACATGAAGTCCTGGTCGTTAGCGAGTCAGAACTATTCAATCTGTTTTGGCGGGAAAATATATAATGTGTGAAAACTTACTAAACATAACATTGGTATTTGTATTTTCGCGATTCGACATACAAGTATGCGTTTCCGTATTTTTGGAGAGAATCAGCTCAAGCAGTGAGTGGAACTCGCTCGGTTAAACTCTGGCTAGAGGTGTTCCCCTTTTTACCTGTTTTAACGCAACAACCAAACTGCGTTTTAGCAGCATCATATTGATACTTCCGGGAATGATTAAGATATGTTCCATCTTCGGTGATAAATATTGTATTTAATGTATTTTTCAAGGTATTCCGCATTGCATAAGAGAGTTATTTTAAACCGCTATGACCGACATCGACCGCCGTAGTAAGTTTTCACACATAATCACCATCGCCGTGCAGACAAAAGGCAACACTTTGTCAGAACACAAGCGACGATTTTGATTTGGTTGAGGGTGGCCGGAGAATAGGGTAGCCTAATTTTGATGCGCAAATTAGCGCTTCTAGTTTATTATCGAAAAACAGCCGGTTGGAGAGTATAATATATAGCTGAATACAGCTAGGTTAGCTGAATACAGCTATTGTAGCTGTATTCTCACATTTGCCAGACCTGATAGTAACATATTTATATTTAATATAAACTATTATAATTATAATATGTATATACTGTTGTGTATTATATTGATTCATCTTGTAAACATACCCATTATATGTATTCATGTACACATGTATAACCTGAACTATCAATATAAATCTACCATGATCACTGCCGATATCATCCCATATGATATATATGTACAATTTGGACTCAAGAATGGAAATGGAATTTGTGAATAATATTAAAAGTCTAAAGTCAAGACTAAATCATTGTAAATTGTATTTGTAGTCCTAAGGCTAAATCATATTCATAGTTATACTTATAGTAAATGAAAATGTTAATTGTAATTATACCGTACAGTAATACTAAATAGTAAAACTAATAGTACTAATACCTTCCGCAATTTGTCGTTTAACTCTCAACTTCAGGTCACCTAGTTCAACCGTCTGTCCCACAAAATCACATTCGTCGTGAGTAGCAGCCCCGCTTATGTATCCAAGCGCAGATTTCAAAAAATCTGTCATTATTGCAGTTAATTTACATAAAATGTATTATATTTTTCCAATCTTGATCGGCGGAACTGGTGACGTCACGCCCATTTTTTTTTCGGTTGGCGATTATCGCAATACGATAGGGGAACACTCCGACGTTCGTACTCAGATTTCACCAATTTTTGTACCTAGCTTGCCTGTCCTGAGTTTCGGAACTCATGGAACTGGAAGATTCCGTCGCGGGAAGATTCAGCTCGGTATTTTTCGGTCGCGGGAAGATTCGGCTGAGAAGACACAGCGCAAACACAGTCGAGAGGCTCCAGCGCCGAAACACATACACAGATACAGATACAGATTCGGCTGGGAAGATTCGGTCAGTCTATTGATCTAGTTAATTAGTGCAGGGATCACGGGGGTTCTATGGAATCCTATTAGGGCCACTTGCTAATGGCGCTTTCGGCGCGATGCGCCGAAAGCGACAAAAAGTGCGCCATTAGTAATGCGCCGAAAGCGCCGAAAGCGCCGAAAGCGACAAAATATGCGCCGTTACGGCGCACTATTTGTCGCTTTCGGCGCACTTTTTGTCGCTTTCGCGCGCGCGCCGAAAGCGACAAAATGTACGATATTAGCGCATGTTTCGGCGCGCCGAAAGCGACAAAATGTGCGCCTCTCTCCGATAAACGCTGCGCGGCACTTTCCGATCGCTATCACGAAAATACTTTCCATGGCAACGGTTGCTATGCGACTGTTTTTACCTTAGAAACGGGTTATTGGTAGGGGTTAAACCGTCATTTTACTAAAATATATGTGCAAAAAGGGGATACTATGGTAATTGAGGCAGATTGTGATATGGGAAATGTGACAAAAATGACATTTCCACACATGCCTCACTATTAACCTAGAATGGCCCTTCAGCTGCTTGAAAATGATATTTTGGTTCATTTGACCTTATTTGGCAAAATATGAAAATATGCGTTGACTGCGCATGCGCGCATCATTGATCCCCAGTCACACAATATCTGGTGTTTAAGAGATTGTATAGTGAGGGCAATGACCATTCCAAAATATATTCATTGGATAGTAATAATGAAATACAGAAGAAGCAACAACATTCCCCGATGACATGTATGCTTATGATGCAAATACCCATTATCGGCATCCATGGCCGCTTTTTCGTGGAATTCATGATATACGTCTTGTTGATACATGGATATGCATTGTTTAGAGATATATACCTATAATTTGACAAAAAACGGCAGTTAAAAGGTGCTCAAAAACGCTACGTTTCATCTCCAATAAGACGTTACATCAGTTAGACTCTTTCCGATAAAATATGTTACATTTCCGAACCGATAAGCTTATTCATGTGATCTTAGTTTGTGTTTTTTTCGTCTTTTTTCGGGGTTTGATGCTGCCTGATTTCTTCTAGCACGAATAAAGCAGTGATTGTGCATCATTGCAAATTGTCATATATATAATTATAACAGCATTGATAACTCGTGAATGATGGAATCCCCGAACGATTATGCTACTTCCACTGATACGAGCTAGGTGTCATGCATATATCACATAGTTATATATATAGCCAAATGGCGACGGAAGGATATGTGGGGACAACATTATATTACGACTTTTCAATCACGCTCTATTTGACACTGGAGAGATAATCAGTGATTTATTTATTTAATATTTCCAAATGAAATCGTCATACTATTACATAATTGGTACCGCACGAATGGGAGAATCTTCAATGGTTATGCTATTGTGACCACGCTATCAACTGAAACTGATACACGATGTCTTAATCATATAGGCCTATATACGTGGTTATATTCGTAATGTCGTATAATATTGTTGGCTCTAATAAACGTTCTTTATTTGTTTCAGAACGGGTCAAAGATGTGTAACTCTTTATATTGAACCATGATTATGCAATTAGTACTTCCGATTTCTAACTAAAACAGTTATCATTTTGAACTGAACTGAACTGAACTGAAGTGATTTTTATTGATAAATCAAATTATGCATATTATACACAATAACAACGGGGCTCTGTAGAAGACATGGCTTATGGACCAGAGCCCTATAATATCATGATAAATACAATAATGAATATAAACTGAGTGCAGGTAGGTGCAAGGATTGGGGAGAGCTGGGGCTGGGGGTATTCTTTTAAATATTTAAGGTATTCTGGGCTACTAATTTTAATACGTAGCGTGCAGTCTGCGGGGAGGCTATTCCATAATTCTCGCGCTTTGTTTGAGATTGCACTTTTTGAGTTTTTAGTCCTATTGAATTCATGATAAAGATTACCTTTTGTTTTTGCGCGGGTATTATAGCTATGGATATCTTCAATATGTGTGAATAATTTTGATAACGAATCCGGTAGTGCATGTGTAACAGGTATAAAATACATGATTTATACTAATTTAATGTTATACTAAATGCAAAATTCCCTGCCCCTCTATAATATATTTGCGTACGCCACCGCTATTTTTTCACTGCACACTCCAGTGGCTTATCGTTCACTCACCCGTGATTATCGCGGACGCTTAATAGAATTCCCGCCAATAATTTTTAGCGCTGGTCGCAAAGCCATTAACACTGGTTTTTAGCTTCATCAAAATCAAACTAAACTTCATCATATATTATTGGAACATGTCCAGACCTAAATCGTCTTGAATTGGTAAGCTGAACTAATATTTCATGTGTGTCATTGTGACTGTGTAAGATTGATTTATTGTAATCTGTTGTTGTAAAATGTTTAGTTTGATTTATTTCATGTTTGTCTCATTATATTTTAGTATAGTATTTGGCTGTGAAGTCAATGAGATTTCTAGTGTATTTAATTTGATAATACGATTGGATTTGTAACAATGCTCATTCAGAGTATTTTTATATAATTAATTTATAAGTAAGATGGAATTTTGAAGTCTACAGAATGGAGCACTATGAATTATGGAAATGCTAGTTTGCATTAACTACCATTTGATTTGTATCTGAATCATTTAGGACTCCACCATGTCGGAGCCAAAGAAAGATTCATTGTAAATGCGTTCAGCATAGTTATGTTTTATATTTTATTTATTTTAGGGTCATCATCATGATCAATACGCGGCATACTATATTGGACATATTGAATTCGTGTCTACACGTCTTTCTACTTGAAATGTTCGTCCTGTGTACCGTACTGATGTGCTATATAGAACATATAAAGTATGTAGAAATCTTACTATTTCCATTATCCACAATGCCCAAGGAGGACAACTCTATTACAAAGAACTTATAAATTTATAATTCCACTGGTTATATTCTCGTGCTCATAATCAACCAGGGGTTTTACATGCATATGATAATCATGTAGCATTCTAATGAGCTGCATGTTACCAATATCATCAAATATTAGTAGTTTGTTTAGTTTACAATAAGTCATAATATCACTTGTATCATTTGAGGTAATTTTAAGGGCATTCTTCTGTAGTTTTCTGATTTTGGTTAGGTTCTTTTTGGTAGTCGAGCTCCATATTGCGTTACAATAGGTCAAGTAGGGGATAATTAGTGATAAGTATAAGGTTTTCAATGTTTTTGCATGAACAAATTCACTGACTTTCCTCAGGATTCCAACATTACTGGCAAGTTTAGAGCATAATGAATTTATGTGTTTGTCCCAGGATAAATTGTGTTCAATAGTGATGCCTAAAAATTTGGTATTTGCCACTCTATTAACATTTTTATTGTTTATAGTTACGACTGGTAATATCTCAGGTAGTGAACAATTAGTTAAAAGCATGTAATTTGTTTTATCAATGTTCAATGACAGTGTATTAGCAGCAAACCACTGATTCATATACATGTAATCCAGTTCAGTGTTAACTCTGTTAAATAGTTTGTGGATAGCTCTATCAGAACAAAGGGCATTTGTGTCATCTGCAAAAAGTTTCAATTTAGCATTCATATAGATTAAAAATAATGGAGGCCCTAAGATATAGCCTTGTGTGACCCCACAGGTAATTTCATTGAGTTATGATATATGGCCATCATATTGAACGCATTGTTGTCTATGAGTAAGATAATCATCCTTGAACCAGTTCAGTGCAGCCCCTCGACATCCTTAGTGCTCTAGTTTTGTAGCATTATTCTATGATTTATTGTATCAAATGCCTTAGATATGTCGAGGAACACTCCAATTGTGTGTTCGTGATTGTCTAAGGCACCAGCTATTTTCTCTATAAGGTCAGTCAAAGCTAGAATTGTGGAATGTATTTATTTAATCTATTATACATGAGTTTTTCAAGTACTTTTGAAAAGATTGATAGCACAGATACAGGTCTGTAGTTACTGACTATACTTGCATCTTTAGATTTTCATAGAATACGAAGGATCTTTTCTGTCAATGGCATTTTATGCAATAGGGCAGGGGTAGGTTTTTGAGTACATCTAATAACAAATTGACATCATAATATTCGTGTTACGGTAATGCGCGTAGAGTTCTCTTATCCTGCAAATCGATTTTTTGGAACAGGGCCTGGCGGCAATTTCATGTAGTGTACGGTAACATACAAAATGTAACTTGAGACCGGTTTAAACCATGTGCGCAAAAGTGAAGAGTTCAGATTTGTTCACGTCACACGTGGCTGTGGGCACTGTCTATATATTAAAATATCCCGACATAAATAGCAATAATATATATACATATATCCGAGTACTAGTAGGCCTATATATGTCTTAGCATATATTTAGTAGACATATTGTCACCTCGGTTCCAATTTCTCCTAGATGTGTGTGATTTATTTATGGATATAAGACACATTGGAACTGAGGTGACGATATGTCAGCTGGAACCGAGGGGTCCATCCTGTCATTAGAGGAGTCGGCATTTTTGCTGGATCTCTCATGCCAACAAATCGACGTTGATACATCAGTTGAAGTCAGTGAAGGGCACACACCGATACCGTTAGCAACAAGCACGCCACAAAGACAGAAGAATAATGTGACACGACATCATACAACAATAACCTTAACTAGTGTGTGCCAACCAGAAATAATCATAATAAATCGCGTAAATACCAAAATATAACGACTGAAAGCAAAACAGTGTCATTTCTACTCAATAATGTAGGGTAATTTAAATACGTGTGTGCTTATATTGAATAATAACATTGACATACATTCAAAAATCTCGGCATATACTCCGAATATGGTCGATTTTTGCCGTATTGATCAAGGCGATGTTTGGAGAAGAGAAGTGTAGCGTATCAATTATCGGAACATGAGAAAAGTGGCGTGCCTAAAATCGGAAACATACCGTATGTGTATTGGTTTCAAATCATTTTTCGCTATATAAACGGGCAATATAAGTGGAAATTTTATGACATCACAAATGTAGATATGCAGAACAAAATATATCACGCCTCAAAAAGCAACGTAAATTTTGTTACTTATTCCTTATTCGCAAAATGTCGGAAAGTGTGGCAAATGGCCCTAAATTCGTAAGTGGCCAGGTGGGCGGAGCATTTTTGGCCGAAAAGTTTTTGGGTCGAGTTCGTAAAAGTGGTCCGAAAAAGTGTCCGACCTGTGCTCGGTCCGATTTTTTTGGGAAAATGTGGCAAATGACGCCAAATTATCAAGTGGACAGCTGGGCGGAAAATGTTGGGTCGAAAATGTTTTGGGTCGAGTTGGTAAAAGTGGTCCGAAAAAGTGTCCGACCTGTGCTCGGTCCGATTGTTTTGGGAAAATGTGGCAAATGACCACGGCAACGTACTTAGTGAAAAATAACAAAAATTTGGGCCGAAAAAATTTGGGTTGAAAAGTTCGAAATGCCTCGAAATTAGGCAAAGTCTAAAAAATGAAGGGGAAATGTCCCCAATGGGTGCAAATTCTCAAGTGGCCAGCTGGGCGGAACATTTTGGGCGGAAAAGTTTTTGGGTCGAGTTCGTAAAAGTGGTCCGAAAAAGTGTCCGACCTGTGCTCGGTCAGATTTTTTTGGGGAAAATGTGGCAAATGACGCCAAATTCTCAAGTGGCCAGCTGGGCGGAAAATTTTGGGTCGAAAATGTTTTGGGTCGAGTTGGTAAAAGTGGTACGAAAAAGTGTCCGACCTGTGCTCGGTCCGATTTTTTTGGGAAAATGTGGCAAATGACCACGGCAACGTACTTAGTGAAAAATAACAAAAATTTGGGCCGAAAAAAAAAAAATTGGGTTTAAAAGTTTGAAATGCCTCGAAATTAGGCAAAGTCTAAAAAATGAAGGGGAAATGTCCCCAATGGGTGCAAATTCTCAAGTGGCCAGCTGGGCGGAACATTTGGGCGGAAAAGTTTTTGGGTCGAGTTCGTAAAAGTGGTCCGAAAAAGTGTCCGACCTGTGCTCGGTCAGATTTTTTGGGGAAAATGTGGCAAATGACGCCAAATTCTCAAGTGGCCAGCTGGGCGGAAAATTTTGGGTCGAAAATGTTTTGGGTCGAGTTGGTAAAAGTGGTACGAAAAAGTGTCCGACCTGTGCTCGGTCCGATTTTTTTGGGAAAATGTGGCAAATGACCACGGCAACGTACTTAGTGAAAAATAACAAAAATTTGGGCCGAAAAAACAAAAAAATTGGGTTGAAAAGTTTGAAATGCCTAGAAATTAGGCAAAGTCTAAAAAATGAAGGGGAAATGTCCTCACTGGGTGCAAATTCTCAAGTGGCCAGCTGGGCGGAGCATTTTTGGCCGAAAAGTTTTTGGGTCGAGTTCGTAAAAGTGGTCCGAAAAAGTGTCCGACCTGTGCTCGGTCCGATTTTTTTGGGAAAATGTGGCAAATGACGCCAAATTCTCAAGTGGCCAGCTGGGCGGAACATTTTGGGCCGAAAAGTTTTTGGGTCGAGTTCGTAAAAGTGGTCCGAAAAAGTGTCCGACCTGTGCTCGGTCCGATTTTTTTGGGAAAATGTGGCAAATGACCACGGCAACGTACTTACTCTGCGAGAGTTGCCTATCCATCTCATTTACGTCCATGGGTGCGTGAAATTGATAAGTTAGTACTCAGGTGCTATGCCAACCTGGAAAATGTAGCAGTCTACTAACATCGCCGAAAATTTACAGAAATCGACCATACCACACCATAGAAAACATCGTATGAACTACGCTCAATTGTAAATATTTACATCAGATTCGGGACGCAACTATCGGCGATAAACTATAAACGTAAATGATTTCGCCATCGAGAGTCATTGCATTGAATTAATAGATATGAATGACGATGTTTGTTGTCAATTTGGATTAATATTCGTAAAAAATAACTACTTTGAGCAAGATTGTTCTCCATTTCTATTTGATCACCCTACCGGAGTATTTCACATCACTTTAACTCATTTGTAGCAATAACACACTTTATTAGACGAATAAATATAATAAAATTTATGAAACATATTTACACAAGCTGATCGATAGAAGGTGTAACTGACAATACAAACATATCAATATTGAATTTTTTAACTGAACGAAATTGACATTTATTCTTTCTTTGAAAACACATATCTAAACATCAGTCATGAATTACATCTTTAGAAACGATCATAAACATTTACTTTATTATGAAACATTAAAAATGATAACATTAAAAGATTTTTTTTTTACTTTATTATTAACAAAATAGCAGTTTCTTATTGCTGTCCTGCTATTATTGCACAGCGTTTATATCTCTATGCTTGTCGATTCTGTATATCTTGGTTATTGGAGGAATTCCGACGAAGTTGTCATTGTGAACTTATGTGAAGTTCCATTTTTTTTCAAATGAAATATTGACGATGTATAAAGAGCGTTTCTTATCATCTTATTTTTATTTATGTGATAAGACATGAATGAAGAGCGTTTCTTAATATAGTTTTTGTGATCGATTTAAAATGTATTTACCTTCTATATATGTGGTTGTTCGTTCGAACATTTTTGTTCAAATATGCACCACTCGGAGACACATAAAAACAAACAGCGAGTATTTCTCACTGATATAATATCAGCATCGGAAGGTCGATTCTGTATATATAGGCCTACTCCGTCGCCAGTTAGTGCCAACGTGAACTGAGTGTGAAAAACTGAACGACCGACCAAACATTCTTCTATAATTATAATTGTTCGCCTCGCATGCTTATTAATAGTAATTTTTATACGCCCTTTTGAAAAAAAGGCCGTATTATAGTATTGGTCTGTCCGTCCGGGCGTCCGGGCGTCCGGGCGTCCGTTAACCTGTTGTCCGGATGATAACTTTAGTTAGAGTGAACCAAAATTAATAAAATTTGGTATGTGGGTTTATTAGCCGAAAAGTAAGTTCAAGTTCGAATTTGGGTTCCGCCCGCCAATTTTCACCGGAGTTATGCCCCTTATTTAACGTTTTTTTACTTAGAAAATCCTTGAAATTTGTTGTCCGGATGATAACTTTAGTATAGTTTATCGGAATGAATCCAAATTTGGTATATTACTTTCTCCCACCAAAACACAGGTCAAGTTCGAACTTGGGTTCTGTCCGACCATTTTTGGCAGAGTTATGCCCCTTTTTCGACTCAGAAAATTCAGTTTTTCTTATGTTTTTTGGTTTCCGGATGATAACTCGATTTTGGAATGTTTATACGCAAAACCCGTATTTTTGTGGATTACATATATCGAAATACAGCTCAAGTCCGAATTTCGTTTTAATCCGATAATTTTTGCGAGAGTTATGGCCCCTTTTTTGACGTAATTTGACTTAGAAAATCCATGAAATTTGTTGTCCGGATGATAACTTTAGTTAGAGTGAACCGATTTCAATCAAATTTGGTATGTGGGTTTATTAGGAGAAAAGACAGCTCAAGTTCGAATTTGGGTTCCGTCCGCCAATTTTCACCGGAGTTATGCCCCTTATTTGACGTAATTTGACTTAGAAAATCCCTGAAATTTGTTGTCCGCATGATAACTTTACTAGAGCTTATCGGATTCAATGATAATTTGGTATATTACTTTCTCCCACCAAAACACAGGTCAAGTTCAAATTTGAGTTCCGTCCGCCAATTTTTACCAGAGTTATGTCCCTTTTTTACCAGTTTCCGCCGACCCAAGAGAGGGCGTATATTGCACGCCCAGCGTAGCTCTTGTTTATATTGTGCTCGAACGTGATATTTGGATTAACCACAAAATGTGTAAGTAATTACGATTTATCCATGTAAAAACCATTAAAAACACATGTCCACATAACTCATGTAAGACACAATTAAAATTTCCTTATTATAAACATAAAATAATCTCATACTCATAAAATAAAATATATAAAAAAAAAACGACAAAACATCTTAAAGGGGTACTGTACGCCAAATGTTGTTGTTGGGTTTTATAGTCTCAGAGTCGGAGAATAAGGTAACAATTTTTTTCATTATTTGAAAGTCTGTTGAGTACAAAGTAGTGTTACGGATGACAAATTTACCGGAATGCAAAAATACAAATTGTCGTTGTCGAGTAATTTTTGTACAGTTTTCAACCAAATGAATCAAATAAAAGTTATATTATATGCATACTAGTCCCATATAATCATTTAAGTTATTGTATCGTCGCTAGTCAGTGAGTGGCTTGGGTGTTCTCCCCGTATCATCATAATATTTTAAGCGATCGTTTGTGCGATCGGTTTAACAATCCAGTATCCCTCAATTACTTTATTTGATTACGGAAATTCGTAATTTAATTGACGCCATTTTATGGCTCCAGTCATAAATTCAATTTATATCAAATTATTAACTTTTAAATTATTAAATTTTAAGATAGCCTGAGCGTATACAGAATACATCTTCGACTCAAATTACTTATGTTTCTATATATTATCGATATTAGATCGTTGTTGTCACCGAAAATGTTATGAAAATGGCGTACAGTACCCCTTTAATAAAACTATTAAAATTCCTCCCCAAAATAGGCCTATACCTAGGAAGATTCGGCCGATACAACCACGGGAAAATGGCTAATTTTATTCTATTTGTCGTTATATATATATTTATCACCCCCATTTATTATTCATTTTCATAAAATTAAAATAAAACAAGTCGAAGATGACATGTTTAAAATGTATGGCACCAACAGTTGATGCATACTGGAAACAGATGCAACAAAATATTCTGGAGTCATCAAATGATCCAATGCTGTTGGCGGGGGGTGGAAGGAATGACAGTCCTGGGCATTCGGCACAGTTCTGTACCTATAGTTTGATGGACTGTCATTCCCATGAGGTTGTCGCCCTTCAATGTGTTGATGTGCGGGAGACAAACTTCAACAGTGTGGTAATGGAAAAATCTGGATTTGAGAAAGCGATGAAAGTGGTTATGGAGAAGAGGACAATTTCAGAGGTGGTTACAGACAGTAACACTCAAATTCTTAAATTAATGAGTAAGTTAAACCCTGTCATTGTAATTGATATGTGTACACACCTAAATCCTTTTGCAAAAGTGATTCAAATTTGGCATGTCTCGCACCCAGGAGTAATATTTTTTGTGATGAGAGCATTATTCTCAAGAGTAATGCTAATTACCGAAACCCTTTACTCTTGAGCGCATAATAGTAGTACATTGCCGAATAATACTAGAGGGTGGAAAATTGCCAAAATTTTGATGACAATACAGGGTTGGAATAATAGTGCAGGGTGCGCCGATGCATCCTTTTGAAAGTACCGGTACCTTATATCTGCTATGCTAGTATATAATTTATTATAAATGCTAGATAGACCCTGGTGAATATAAGGATAAATATTTATCCATTAACTGCAGTATATACATGTACTTCCATTTTGAGCAGTGAGTGTTGAAAATTGAATAAACAAATAATTAGGCAGGTTCACACATAAGACATTGTGAAAATTAATAAATGTACAGGGCCAAATAAGGATTGTACAGATGGTAATTTCATCAGGAAAAAAATATATATACATGTATGACTATTGGGCACTCAAGAGTATACAACTCAAATACTTATTTCCTATTAACTCTAGTCCGAAAATGCATGGGTGAACTGGGTTAAGGTTTCATAAATTATTTTTATTTGGGATCATCTCCATACATTTATATTTATATAGTTCAGTGTATAGTTACGAAATAATGTGCATATATAGGTAATACATTTCTGAAAAAATTACCCCTGGTTTGTATATATGCTTACTAGATGATAGAGAGGTATTATTCTCAGGTCATACCTTTTTATAACCATAGACATTTCTAAATGTATTCAATAATTTATATAATTTCTTCTAACAGGGGTGGATAAGACATATTCAGGGATAATTCATCAACTCGACACATGGCATATAGGAAAGAATCTGAACAAAAAGATTGCAAAGGTAATTGTTTCTGCAGCTATGCTAACTTGCCTAACTCTCGGTGTATAGTTATTATATTATGGTGAACTTGTTATGGAAATATGATATGATAATTGTTAACGTATAAATTGTTTGTAACTTTGTATATATGTATGTTCGGCTATGTTCCAACTTAAATGTTGGATTTGCAAATAAACAACCAAATTTGTTCAGATATAATCAGCTGGTGGAAAAATAACATTCATACGATTTAAAACAAGATGGAACATGCTGTCTTATGAATTCTATTGGTTTTACATGGTAGATACATAATTATCAAGAGTGAATTTATGTATGATTATACATGTATTGAATTTAACTGTTAGAAGATTGTATTACATGTTGGATTACCATACTTTTCATTATCTTCATTTCATTTTAAAGGCAGGAAAGAAGGCAGCAAATAGAGACTTGTTGGCATGGATTCCTTTTGTTAATCGCCATCTTTGGCATTCTGCTCAAAATTGTGGACAAGATGCAGAAACACTTGCGGTAATTTCATCTAAATAACTTTGTTCATTATTATTGTTGCATATACCGCAAAAGCATGTTTTGTGATCCAATTATCGGTGAATACTCCATTTCATGTCTAGGTTGATAACTATTGATAGTAAAATTGTACATTAAACCAACTTACCGATGATATATTATTTCAAATTCAAATATAACAACAACAACTTAATCTAGATAAACAAATCCCAGTCTCATATGTTTTGTGAAATAAGTACTTTTGTGCGGTGTGTTTATTATGGCTGCTCCTGTTAGGGACATGGCTAGAGGGTCTTGATTTGGGGATTTAAACCAGATCTAAATTCAAGGTATCACAAAAATCATTTGCACCCCCCCCCCCCAACCACCCCCCCCCCCCTCCCGGTTGCAACTTTCAAATGTTTGACAACAAATGAGAATCCTTAACGCATAAGTATATATTTTCCATAGTATTTTAGGCGAACTAATGAACCCAAAATGGAATGTTTATAGACAGTTTTTAGCCATTTCTTGGAAGAAGTAAATTTTGGAAATAACTGCACCTTTCCTCGGATGACATGTAATGTTGTTCTTGAAGCATTATGTGAAGAACCATTTAGAACTTTTTCAAATTATTGTAGGATAACTTCAACAAATGTGTTCATCATGCATGCAACATCCATGGTTGGTATCTGAAAGATGGGACTTGGACTACCTGTGACCACGAGATCCCCATCGTCGAAACTGATAGAGATAAGCCTTGGCTTGAATGTGAATCAAGTGCTGCATGGGCCCTTAGGGATATAATTTTCAGCAAGAGGTTTACAAAGAACCTGGAATATATAAAGAACGCCAGGTTTGTATGAGTTCAATCACACTGAAGCATTTCATATTGTGCTTGAAATTGGGGTTTATTGTGATGTATGTCACATATATATGAGAGAGAGATAGCAAAATACATGTGTACCTACTAAGAACATTAGTTTATCTTATATAAATGGATATGTTTTCCCGCAACCACAGAGACCATGTACTGAGTACAGATTAACTTGCAAGTAAATTGGAAAAAACCAAGCCAACTCTTATTAGACATATGACCACATTACTACTATTGAAATTTAATAATTTCACTCTATGAGTTCGGATATGGCTTAGGCACTAAAATATGTTAAATACTTATCAATCAAACAAAGCCAGGTTAAAATAGACTAACCACAGAAAGAATCCACATTCATTGTCATTAGAGATAACTTTTTATCACCTTATTGTGTTGTGTAAAAACGATTTTGAAGCGGATTTATAATGGCATGAAAAGAATCAAATCAAATTTGTTCTTTCTGTAAACAAATGTCCTTTCTCTCTTTCAGACAAACAAGTTTCCTGGAGTTATTCCATTCACTAATAAGTATGTACTGTCCAAAGAGAATTCCTTATCAGTAAGTATCTTTAAACTTTTGAAAATGGGATCACCTATAGAGGAGAACTATTTAATTTAACGATTTTCAATGAAAAACATTGGCCGTCTTGCATTTTGGTCTTTTCTGGACAAGCCTTGAAATAGGGTGTCTGTCATTTGCGGGCTAGCATCACTAAATTCACCCTCTAGGGACCTCATTCTACAAATGACAGACACTCTATTTCAAAGCTTGTTTCTGGACCCTCCTCAAGTTGAGGTACAGTGTCACTGATACTTTTATTTTATGAAGTAATGGTCCTCAGAGTGTAAAATATGCCCATCCTGTGTCTGTCATAAGACAATTTTCAAATTAGAATTTTAATAAACGGAAAGCCACCTTTGCAGAGGATATTCTGTGTGGTGCATTTGTTGTAATTCACTGCAGAATTGAGATCTTAATTAAACCCTTTCATGATGGGAGCTGCGCTGATGCAGCATCACATATACTGGGGAACCTTGCATATATATGAGAATTCACTGGCTTACAAGGTCAAGGTAAATATTGTTTAGGCCAATATATTATATTACATATCTTTGGGAGACTCACATATATAATATTATGCATTGGCACATGGTTTTCGCAAAATTTCTTTGTGCCTCTAAGTCATTCCAACAAGTTCAGAAAGAGATAAACTATCTTTCATGCAGACAGTTTTATCGTGATATTTGTATAATTTGAACAGATACACTGCATACAAGATGCGGAATCAGCTGGCAGCAATAGATAACAACAAACATATTGGGCGAGAAATAGCCAAGACAAAAGAAGGAGTTGTGAGGTAATTAACACGTTCACTGCCGAAAACCAATGGGTAATTACATCCCGTAGGCCAACATGGGATTTGATGTTTTGTCGATAGTAGATGATATTTTACGTATGTATGAGTAATGGTTCGACCAATATCGGGTCATATGATGCTGAAACATGTTATATGGCTACTACGAGATAACTCGTAGTCGGCAACTGAGACGGAATTTATTAGTGTTTCATCCCTGGTGCCAGCTACGAGTTATCTCGTAGGTAAATACAATTACATTGTCAGTGTCTTAGATGACGAAGAGTGCTATACATGTACAAGCATATCGTATGTTACATTGTAAGACATGGTAAATGAATTTATATATGATAATTGGTACAGACTACGTCGAATAAGACATCAAAAACATAATATGTATTTACCTACGAGATAACTCGTAGCTGGCACCAGCGATGACCACTGATGAGTTTCATCCCAGGTGCTGACTACGAGTTATCTCGTAGGAGCTTTATAAAACGTTTCATCTTCGTTTGACCCGGATTTGATTGACAAAAACTGTATAAAGCACGATAATTCATTTATATATACACAATGTGTCCGGGAGGTTCAAGGTTTTCAAGAGGTGGGTCCCAAAAATAATAAAAAGTAAAACATGATCACAAGTGCTTGGAAAAATATTCCCGCACCCCCTGGGTAGTCCAACAAATTATTCAGTGTAGCCGACCTGGAATATATCCAACATAAACTCCATTGGGGTCTGGATATGTATCCCGAATCAAACATGTAACACAGGATGGAACAGGTCTTCTCCGCTCTTCTCCAAGTGTTCCGTGGCGATGGAAGGTATAGTTTCTATACGCTGCATAGCGCAGATTTCTGTTATCTCTTGGTGTCTGTAAACCAAGAGTGTTATTTCTAAACAGAACCGAAACTTCAAGTACAGTTCTGTTCAACAGATGGTCCATTTGTTCAGCATTTGTAATGCAAAAGCAGGGCCCCTCTGTTGTTCTGCAACACAGGTTCTCTGCTTCTGTGGGCATAGGTCTGCACCTGCCTCACTTGCACCATGGCGGCCTCCCATCCCTTGGTGTTGGTGGGGGTGCTGTACGAACTCCTGATGGGCCGGCTGAGTTAATTGTTGTTGGTTCAGACGTGTCCATCTCAGTCGTTTCCAGATGCTGCAGCATATCTGGCTCTGCAGCAACAACTCTTTTTGCAAAATTTAACAACTGGTCCCTGTTCATCCCTTCTAAGACCTAAAATTAATGTTTATTATAATTACAGATACCATCAAGCCTTCAACAAATCGAGCAAGAAGTGGAGTGTTGTTCCGATAAGAGAAGCAAAGAAATATAATTATATTCCAGAATTACTGTTACAAATTGTGGAAAAACGAGAAGTTTCGTCGCTAAAGATGAGAGATCGAGTAGTGAAGACGGCTGATGATCCCCGCAATATCTGCCCCCGTCGATCAAACATTCTGATTCCTACTCGATTGGAGTTGCTTGAAAAGAGACTGAAGTTCCATCCAAATGAGTAATAGAATACTCCAGTTCAACTGATCATGGTCCAGGGTTCATACAGGCCTTGAAAAGTACTTGAATTTTGCTCTTTTATTGGAAAGTCCTTCAATTAACTCGTGACGTATGCGCATGTTTTGCTTGTAAAAGCACATGCTTTTCTGATAAATAATTTTTCGCTTCGCAAGTTCTTTTCATCTTCCAACAATGGGGAAATGTACTTTCAACAATCAATGGTTCAACAGGCCAGAATATGCACAATGTGTTTGTGGTTTGCGGGATGATCCACATGCTCGGCAGAGTTTTTCAGCCTTGAAATGGCCTTAAATTGCCCTTGAATTTTATCTGGCCTTGCCTGTATGAACCCTGTAGTTGAAAGTTTGAGCTATTGTCATGGGTTGGCTTCTGTCTCTTAACAATTTCCTCCCTCATCTGATCGGCACCATACTTAATATGGACGTTTAGGGTGACCTATAGATGGGAGCCAGCAGCCATCTCGGATTTAAAATTTTACATCTTGGTTTTCAAATTTGAATATGTCGGCACACCCTGCAGCCCATATTAATTGGAACATTTAGTCATGTTTAGGATCACATCTAGTTGGAAGCTATCAAATTTGAACAGCCATCTTGGATTTGCATGTAATTAATCTTCACAGTATACATACAATATTTTGTAAAAATTTCAATTCAAATTGTCATTGCATTATGTCTAAATAATCTAGCAATAATGACCTCACTATAATCTTGTTGCCTCTCTGCTGGAGATTGGCTTCCTTCTGCTGGAGATTCGCTTTCTTCAGTATTCTGCAAAGACATAAATAAAATGAAATCAACTCTTTGAACCAAATAATGTTGGCAATATAAGTCAGTCTAGTGGGTTATGCATACTGTGATTTATTTTCTTTAATTATGTTTTGCAAATTGTTTCAATCTGAGCATATACATGTACAGTAATGCTATAATTAATCGACTTCTTAACCACAGCAGAATTATAGGTAACTTTTCAGGATTTAGTCGGAATTATGGCTTGTTGATATTCATCGAAAAGCTTTCCCCTAGAGCTTTCCGATGAATGGCAACAAGCCATATTTCCAACTAAATCCTGAAAAGTTACCCATAATTATGTGGTTAAAGAGTTGATTAATTAGGGCATTACTGTATTTAGGGTTTTGATGGCAGAGAGAGAGAGAGAGAGAGAGAGATGAGAGGAGAGGAGAGAGATGAGAGGAGAGAGAGAAAGGATAGAGAAAGGAGAGAGAAAGGAGAGAGAGACAGGAGAGAGATAGGAGAGAGATAGGAGAGAGAGAGAGATAGGAGAGAGAGAGAATGAGAGAGAGAGTGAGAGAGAGATGAGAGGAGAGAGAGATAGGAGAGAGAGATAGGAGAGAGAGAGAATGAGAGAGATGAGAGGAGAGAGAGAAAGGAGAGAGATGAGAGAGAGATAGGAGAGAGAGATAGGAGAGAGAGAGAGAAAGGAGAGAGAGAAAGGAGAGAGAGAGATAGGAGAGAGATAGGAGAGATGAGAGAGGAGAGAAAGGAGAGAGATGAGAGAGAAAGATAGGAGAGAGACATGAGAGAGATAGGAGAGAGAGATAGGAGAGAGATGAGAGAGAGGTGAGAGAGAAATAGGAGAGAGATAGGAGAGAGAGAGATAGAAGAGAGAGGGAAAGGAGAGAGATGAGAGATAGGAGAGAGGGATAGGAGAGAGATGAGAGAGAGAGATAAAGAGAGATAAAGAGAGATAAAGAGAGATGGAGAGAGATGAGAGATAAAGAGAGAGAGAGGATGAGAGATAAAGAGAGAGAGAGGATGAGAGATAAAGAGAGAGAGAGGGAGAGAGATATGAGAGAGGGAGAGGAGGGAGAGAGAGAAAGAGTTGTTTTGTTTTGTTTTTGAGAGAGAGATGAGAGAGGGGAGAGAGAAAGAGTTGTATTGTTTTTGTTTTGTTTTGTTTAAAAATGTAAGATTCTATATATTATTTATATATATATAATTTTTTTTTTTTATTTTGGAGCTCAATATCACTATTGAAATCGCTTTGTATGAATTATGTATTTTTGGAATTCTTCAAAAATTGTTTGATTCGTGTCCACACTTAGGGCGTCGTCACCATTAGGAAGATACTAACCGATGGGATAACAGTAGTTGGAAGGTTATCAAGGAAATTTTGTCTATGGAGTGAAAAACGCTGACATTGGAATATAAAGTGATAGTTATCTTCTATTTGGCCGCACAGACATCGGTCAGTGGTAGAGATATAATTTTGGAATTTATGTGAGTTCAAATCACTGCAGAAGTTTCGAAGGCGAGCGTGAATTACTTGGGCTTTTCTTGTGTAACAGTATTTGAAACGTGGGTTTTTCTTTACATAATATTTGTTTATGGTCGCTCTAAACTCGTCATGATCCACTATGTCCCGTGTGGGCGCCGGCGGGGAATTCCAGAGGGCTGCTGTGTTCAATATGAAGGATTTGTCATGGGAATTTGCGTGAAATTGCGGAAGTCTGAAGTTTTTGGCGTTTCGGGTGTTAATTCTTGATACGTCTGATACGATTGGAGGAACCAGGTCTTGGAGATACACGGGGGTCAGATTATGAATAATTTTGTGGAATAAGTAAAGTTTGGAATTTTCTCGTCTGTTTTTGAGTAGTTCCCAGTAGTTCGATTTTACTTGATATATATCTCTTCATTTTGCTATTTAGTACTATACTTAGACATTTAAACATTCCGCATTCCTAATCGCTCCATTGACTGTAAGTCTGTAACGCATCAAATTATCCCCTCTCCAAATTGAGCTCCAGTGTCATTGACACTTTCATTTCCAAATTCTGTTTTAAAAAATGGCTGACAGTGGCCATCTTGGATTTTACTCTGTATATTAAAAAATATTTTAGCACAACTCTCATCCGATCATCAAACATCATGTGGATCTTCAGAGTGACCTATAGATGGGAGCTTACCATTTTTTCCCAATTCTGTTTTAAAAAATGACTGCCAGTGGCTATTTTGGATTTTACTATGTGTATGACTAAATACGTTGGGTGTTTAGTATAACATAGTCATGCCAACTTTCTGCAGTTCATTTCTGCACATATGATTGGGCACATGAGGCCTTGCGACCTTATGTTTTGAATGTACAGCCGCAAGTTAATTAACTGACACAGTTTTATGATATATTACACTATACAGTTAAATAATTCCGATAAATGAGAGGTATAGCATGTAAATGCTTTTCTGTATAATAAAATAGTCCATTTAAGACAATCAAATCATGACCCTTAACTCGGTTGTGTCCGTGGCAGTTGCATGCACACACGTGCCATTGCCATGAACAGAAATGTATATATACCGCACAAATGTTTGAAACCAAATGTCGATGTATGCAAACAGATAATAAAATATTTGTTTTGGGTTGTACATAGCATAGTATATAATCGTAATATATAATTTCGGAGCAATTGTATGTATTTTGGACTCATTGTATCAAGAGTTATTTTGGGGTCATTGGGCCAAAAAACATGGCCGCCATCAGCCATCTTGGATTTTCTCTTTGCATCACTAAATACTTTCACACACCCTACAGACCACAACCCTGATCATTTTAGGATCAATCGGCCAAAAAACATGGCCGCTGGTGGCCATCTTGGATTTTACTCTTTGCATCACTAAATCATTTGACACATCCTACAGATCACATCCCTGATCCGATCATCATCAAACATCACATGGATCATCGGGGTCACCTCTAGATGGGAATGAGTCATTTGGCCATCTTGCATTTTACTCTTTGCATCATTAAATTCTTTCACATGCCCTACAGACCACAACCCTGATCATTTTAGGATCAATCGGCCAAAACACTTTGCATCCATACATGGGCATGTGCTATCCAATGCTATAACCAAAGTGTTTTTTGTCAGATTGTGTTCATATTTGATATGTAGGTTTATGATGACACATCCCTCACCTGTATAGTTTTTGGTATCGATCGGTTGATCGGTTTAGAAAATAATTAACCCTGCACACAAATGCTATCTGATGCATCTAAGTCAAACAATTTTCTTATGATCTGCCTCAGTATTTCTTACCTAGGTCTTTCTTAGCACGTTCTGTATGGATTTTGGTATTGTTTTGTTAACCCTTTTCACTCTTGTTTATAAATAGAATTCATACAAGCTGTGATGACTTAAATATTTTTCATCTGATCAGCACCAAATTTGGTACATATGATCAGCTTAGAATAAAATTAACCATAGATATACTGTATGCAATCCAATGTTATGAAAATATTTTCAATCTGACCATTCTCATATCTCACCTTTCATTATCTGATAATTCTGCATTAAAATATTTTATATCCAACAATTATCAATCATATTTAATATCCAGGTCTATACACCTCACGTGTATAGATGTTCAAGTATTGATTGGTCTCTAATTTCAATGACCCCATAACTTTTTAGTATGAGCTAACACAACAATATAATGTTATGACTCGGGTTCCAATGTAAGAAGTAGATAAATAGAGTTATTATGATGTTTTGTGCTTAATTTCGTAACTATTATATCTTTAACAGCTATAGTGCATCTGTCTGTTGGTTGGGTTATTCAGCGTTATCACTCTATAACACATACATGTGACCTAATAGGTTGAAATTTAATGCCATATCCATGGTCATATTGTGTTTATGTGAGCAAGTTGCCCAATAAGTCTGATTCCACTTGGGAACTATTAATTAATAGTAAACTGTGAATTGTTGAAAGTCTTATACTCATGAAAAGATTGGTGTACAGATTTATGAAAATAACTAATCACTATTGCCAAGGTATGGGTTAAACATCTGCCGATCGTGATTGGCCTCTATTTTTATATACTATCTGGGGATAGTATCTCAATACTATCTGGCTGTGGGGGATAGTATCTCAACTTACAACTTGAGATTTCAAAATAAAATAAAGAAAGATAACTGGATATCTCTAAACTGAAGATAATATCTTGAGATCTCGACTTGCGCAAGTACAGATCTTGAAATATTATTTTGGCATCTTGAGATAGGCAAGTCAAGATAAAATGTGTATTGAACTTTATTATTCCATATTTACGATGTAATAGTGGAGTCAATTAAGACCATTTTTCAAGGTAATTGTTAAATTTTTGACTAAAGCATGAACCTTTGCACATGTTTAGTGTGTCACCATACCAAGTTAATATCTGTTTATATAACAGATTACTCATCAGAGCCCTTAATCATAGGAAAGTGGCATATGCTTTCCAATAAGTATGTCATCACAACTTTTTGAGCAAACCGTGATAATCTCCCATTGGTTCAGAATTACATCTTGATTGCAACACTACCCAACACGCCTGATGACTTCAGAATTCTGAATAATGTGTCATAATGATACTTACTGTATACCTTACTCGTATTTAAATTCTCGCAGTACTATTTTTCGCGCATCCGTCGGTGCGCGAATTTAAAACTGAGCGAAAAATAGTACGACTCCTAAGTGTATACCAATCACCGAGGAACAAGAAGGCTATATGTTGATGAGTTACGTACATGTATATAGACTACGGAAGGTTGGTCCGAATATTAGGCTTGTAGGACTATAATTTACATGCGGGTAACCAACATCAAAACCATTACTGATATGTATGATATAAGTATACAGCCACACATCATCGTATCATCATTGCTGTTGAAATAATAAATACACATATTGCTGACTGAAGATGCACGAAAGCACGTCCCCCTTTTCACAACTAGCACTACACAGTGAATGAACGTTCTGAGATATAGTCATGTCAATATGTCTGATGTAAGTTTTTTTTTAAACGTGCATGTGGTTTTACTTCTTTCGAGTTCATTTCAATTATGTAACTATTTCAATATCAGAATAATTACTCGGAGCGTATAAACAGCCGTCTTCTCAAGACATTGATGCAGTTATGTTAAATTATACACGATGTAAAGCCACCGTGATGGTGTTTAATATGCACATGTATCTTCATTAACGATTAAGATCTGAAACTTTCATCAAAACTGAGCATTTTAAGAAAATAATTTAATCAGTTTTGAATTCGCGCAGCATGGTGCGCGAATTCAAAATGCGCGAATTCAAAACTGAGCGAAAAATAGTACTGCGCGAATTTAAATACGAGTAAGGTATGCAAAATTTTACATTTTATGATTATTTAGTCATAATGTGCACAATTTTGTTACCAATCTACCCAATATAGATGGGTGGGACATTCTAGCATTCAATATTGTTTCTTCATAATTATGTATGTTTATTATTGTACCTGTGTATACATTCTAAATTAAAAATATAATTAAAACCACTGAATTTATCTTTATAAAAGACTTGACTGAAACAATATCAGAAGAAAGTAATAAATTCACTTGGCCCTTTATTTAGAAATGTCAAGCAAGGTGCATTGATAATTGCTCACTCACCTGTATAGATACAGCAGGGGTTCGTCGTGCTACATCTTGCAGACTTTCGTCCAGGTCACCGTGTTCAGGTAACAGAACTTCCCTAACATTATCGCCATCTTCATAGAAGCTAACTGAAATGACCTGAAATTATAAAATGATGGCAGCCTTGAGTTCCAGATGAACTAAAGACAGAAAGAAGCAGCCATATGACATGAAAATTAGACAGAAAGAAGCAGCCACATGACATGGAAAATATTTATCGTTTCAGTTTTTTTTTTTTTACAGAGGCAGGCCTTATACAAATTAATCAGAGATGTAACGTCCTTTCCATTTTACTTATAATTTATTATGATACATGTTATGTGTCTTGAAAATATTTCGCGCAGCACGTTTGGCTGTGCGTTGATAGATGAGTGGGAATCTGATTTCATGCACACATGTGAATTTAGAACAGGGGTGTGCATATCCGCTCCCAGCCAACGTGATGCGCGAACGTTTTGGCTCGCACTTGCATGAAATATGATAAAGAATGTTTACCCTCTCGTCATCTGATGAATCGCTGCTCAGATCTCCCAAACCGAGCTCCTCCGAAAGAACTGAGCCCTTGGTGAGCGGCCTATTCTGGCAAGGCATTTTAGATGATCCACAGGTGCAACTCGATGTGCAAAAAGACTGCCTTGACAGACAAGGACACGCACCACGTTTCGTCGTCCTGTTACAAACATTGGAACAATCACATGGTGAATACGAAATCTTTTGCTTTTTTGCGCGACCTTTTCCTTTCCGTGTGGACATTTTAGATATTGTGAATATCTCAGATCAAGTAACAATAATATCCCGACGTTATATATTTTATGTTATCTGTTTGAAGAATTTAGAGAAAAGTATCCAAGTCCGTGCATATAAAACAAACAATTCCCGTTAGTTATATTGGTGGCACTGATGTTTTCGGAGCGGATATGGCCGGATGGTAAAACAATATTTTGTTACACATATGTATGTGAATGGTGAGATTAGTGGGAGTCATAAAACAGGGAATGTGTAACTTGAAGTTGCCATTCTCATCAATTCATTAATTTGCCGATAAGAAACACCATAGATAGATTATATTTTATCCGTCTTCTATTTCAAGTCCATGGAACTGTCAAGATAAAAATAACAACACTGCCCGACCACGAGTGATTAATGGGCCACCGGAATATATGAGCAATATTGTATGATCCATTTGGCTGTATACCAATGTACAGAACCATATGCTACGCCTCCCGATCTGTGGTGTCAAAACAAAATTCAGATAAAGATAAATTACCTGCAGACCCGATGACATGCAACAAATAAATACCGACAGCATGAGCACGTGTGGTCCCAATAAGCACGCCCCATATTAATTGTTGTGAGTAAGTGTTATTACTGCATCCCACTAACTCATCAACTCCCTATACCACCTAACCCACTAACTCCATATATATACCCCCGACATGGCTATACATCTAATATATATAAAATGCGTTCCTAAAGTGTAATGTATATAATAGCCCCGTATTTTGAAATTATGACTACGTCACTTGATGAAATAACATTGTATATATCTTATTATCTATTATATTATATATTATCGAATATATTGCCGTATATTCGGCATGCACACACCCTCTTCTGTATATATATGCGACAAGTGCATGACGAGAGACGTCCATAGATGTTTTTTTTGTTGATGGGGGTTGGTGCACATGGTCAACCGAAACAACTGCAAATCATAGCCGTACGCACCAGGGAAAGCTCAAACTCGGGCAATTTGAATGGTAGTTCAGTTGGAAATTGATGTAAATTACAGTATAGTACACATTCCTGTCCGAATTATACATACTTTAAACGGCTAATTTGAACTATGTTGTTATATTTATGTGTACATATATGTGTACATAGAAGGTATATTAAAAAAACTGTGCTAGATGCAACCATGATAGTATATATCTTGTAACAAAAGATCGGGCACAAAGTCTCAGCCCCCCTAAGAATTCATGCACCCGTACGACTATATATGGCCCGGATTAGGTGACTTTATGCAATCCTAAAAAACCAAAGAATCCAACTGTGTGGTATTTGACATTGGTGGAATATTGTTTTGATTGAATTTATGTCTCAAACTACATAATTTAAAAATATATATATGTTTACACCGATCATTGGAATGTTCAACATCAACAATCAAACTCAACTATTTTCAGACAAGTTTTCCAAAAAGTTTGACCAATTTGTTTGGGGGGGGGGGGGTGGGTGGCACCAATGTTACAATGCACATCCCTGACATGTACGCCCCTGTTCTCGGCATAAAACTGGCCATATGCAGCGTCCAGCAACTATATTGCATTCAGAGTTTTACTATATACGTCAGTATACGAGTTAGCTGCACTTTCAAGAATCAACAGTCCGTATATAAAATAAATAGTTCATTCTGATTTATGTGAGCATATATATATCATAACGATAAATAAAACACACACACAAATTGAGCATGCATGAAACAAACAGGTCTGTTCACTGTTGGCTATCGAGTGACAAGCGCTTGGCTTCAGAGCACCAGGCGATAGCATTCAATTCCCCCGATACTGCAGACATCGCATACCGTAGTACACACACTGCGCTAATTATTTTCACCCGGGCACTCTGAACCAACGGGGCCCGCTTCTTCGTTATGTCGCAATAATCAAAGTGCCCCTTTAAGCATGATATTGGCGATAAGTTGTTATCAGAGTACGTTATACTTGTGACAGTTACGTTACGCATACGGTGTTCCGCTTATCCCCAACCTTTATTTTTCAGTCAGAAGCATCGGAAGCTCTATATTGCGCACTGCAGCTATTTCGTACTGATCTTCTTGTCATTATTATCATCATGTCATCTTGACTTGAAACATATTTTATTTGCAAAATATACAAAAGGGATTGGGGCACAAGTTTTTGCAACTTATGAAGCCCCTCTCCTAATACAATATTGTAACACACATGTGATCAAGATGACGGTACAAACTTATTTACATGGTGAGAAGTTATGGGAGATATAATGTGTAGCGCCTTCCAGAGATGATCCAACATGAGATTGCTTCTTATCTGTGAGAAAATTTGTATTTGAAGAATGTCACTATTTTATTAATGTTGGAATGATTGACAAGTGCCAATATATTATCTATTCTAAGCACTTTTGTGTTGGTTGTAAAATATAATGGTACACTTGATTCGTTCTCTATTTTGTTATTGTTGTGCTCTGGAAGGCAATACAGATGATAAATCAGAATGAGATGTTTGAATGGGAGGTTTGTCCACTTGTGAGGTAAAAGTTGAAATTCCGGAAGCAAGTATAGATTCGCAAATAAGATAAATATAATCATTAGGGGTCAAAACGCTTAGTCGCTGCAATATATTGCTGTGTGATCGAAAATAGTTTCATATTTTGTTGGGACGAGAGATAAGGTAATCCACACATGAGTTCTGAAATATGGCTTACTTTGAGATTTACGCGGTCTAGTTTCTCAAAGAGAACTGAGCGCTCACGTTGGTACAATGGGCACATGAAGAAATAGTGATATGCGTCTTCAGATCTATTTCCACATGAGCATGCGGGGCTGTCAGCGATATAATTTTTGAACATATCACATCGGAGTTCACTGCAAAAATTACGTATGCGACAATGAAAAATGTTGTATTTCCTGCGTCCAGCATAGAAATGTAGAGGGGGCTGATTGTGGGATCTATATGATACAAGTTGGTTTTAAAGGTAGAAGATTGATCAGCATCGGTGATTACTTTGGGAAGCTTATTCCATTCTAACACCATCGCTGGAAAAAAGGACTGTTTGAAGTGTTCAGTATTGCAATAGTATGAGTAAAATTTACCGGGGCGTCTCCAATTATAATCTGCAACCTCGTGTGATCTGGGGGGGGGGGGGGACGTGTATTGGCTAGATAAGAGGGGGCTAGATTATTGATTATTTTATAGAGTGCCTGCAGTTTATGTAGTTGACGTCGTTTATTGAGTGATGGCCATCCGACCTCCTGTAATACCGTGTTGTTCGAAGCAGAACGGGTGATACCACTGACTATCCGTCCAGCGTCGACATGAAGCCAGTCAAGCTTCTCTAACATATAATTTGAGGCATTGTCCCAGACGGCGTCTGAATAATCAAATAAGGGTAAAATATATGTTTTGTAAATAATTTCAATGGTTTTCCGGTTGAGTTGATATTTAATCCGCCGGAGTTGAGACAGACGTGAGGCAATTCTTTTGACAGACCCTTCAATGTGTGCGTTCCATTTGAGATTTGAGTGGAGTTCCAGACCTAAGTGTATATGCTTGTCCACGAAGTTGATTGAATTTCCTACGAAATTGAGGTTTGGTTTCACTGTTGAGGGCGCAACTAATGAAAAGGACATGCCAACTGTTTTAGTTGGGTTGAAACTGACCAACCAGTTTTGGGACCACGCTGTAATTTTGTCTAAATCGCTGTTCATAGTATGTTCAAGTATATTAAGATCGAAGCTGCCCCTCTTTTCTGATGGCTGAACAGTGAATTGGTCATTCTCATTGTCGCATGGTATCGTGCAAAAAGACAAACAGGATTTATTAAACGTGCAAAAAGAATCCAGGATCTCTCAAAAAGACACACATGATCTCAAAGTATCGTTTGTCTGCAATCTTGAATTAAACTCAACGGACGTATTCAATAACATTAACAATCGGTTATAAATCACGATATATTTAATGCTGATGTATTCGACCCACCAGATAGAAATAAAATAGAAGTTAGTTATTGATTTAATAATACTTGTATTAATTTGACATTGTTAACATCCCTGTTACTAATATTATTACCAAGTTTGTTTTTTTATAAATATTTTTATTGAATAACAATTGAACATACGTATACATAGCGAATAATTACATCTAAAGAATGCATTAATGAGTAGACAAACTCCTATCGCTCTGTCTGGCGCTCTCTACAGCCATACTAGTCAGCTTCCATACATGGCTCACATACAATCCCGACTAAGGCCACGTTCACAAACCTGCAAGGGTACCCTGCATTGACTTGCATGTCAATGATTTGCTAAATATGGAGTATAAACTACTGGTGTGACTATTTAACACCAAGCCATACCAAGCCGTAGGAATAATTAAGAAGCAAAATTGAAGTTTATTCTATATTATGTATATGTGATGTTTATATGACCATATAAAACTATTTTAATGATATTTGATTGACGAAAGTCCAATTAAATCGCCTAGAACACAGCGCGACGGGCATTTTGCGTTGTGGCTTGGTTCATATAAAATAAAGCTCCCATCAGCTTATATATATATATATATATATATTATTATGTAAATGTAATGTTTATATTTACCAAATAAAACTATTTAAAAGATATTTGATTATTACTATATAGTATCTAATATATATTTTGGGACTTCTGTTTGTCTGTCTGTCTGTTAGTTATGGCCGGGAAAACGGCTGGACCGATTGAGCTCAAACTTCCAATCTAAGGTTAAAACCCACGGGCAGTGTTTACCGTCGTTTTGGAGAAGCTCCCAGCACCCCTTCTCCACTCTCAATCACCAAAATGACCGTCATTGGCACTGTGGGGTTAATCGCGTTGATAGTTAAAGAGCATTCGTATCCGCAGTGTCGTTGATAAAGAGCGTATGAACTGTAAATCCATGTGTTAAATATCGGAAAGGTCTGAATCAGCCCCCGCTTCTACGGTATGGGAACCAAAAATAGGCGTGGTTTCATCCAAATATGGAGATTTGGGGTGTGGTCTCAAACATGTGCTCATCAGAATACACGTACGTGGTTTCAAAGGGTGCTTATCAGAATACACGTGGTTTCAACATGTGCTTATCAGCTGTTTCTGGACAACTTCCGGTGACTACAATTCGAGGCAAATTAGTGGAATAGGATGAGTGAAATAATCGTTGCCATTCCTTATATAAGAGAAAGAATAGCTGCCAAATACACTAAAACGAGGAAAATATATGTAGTTTCGTATGGAAGGTAATCGGGAATTTTTCTATAGGCCAAGGAGTGAATGCCAATTGGGAAAGTTAAATAAGTATCCTAACTTCGTCTATAAAACTACCTAACAGTAACACAGTGTAACACTAGTAACAGATCAGGGCGAACAACACAAGTTACACATCTGGCTAAACTAAATCGATTTGTGATAAATACATGTTATTGCTGCAGTGAATTGATCTGGGGCGAAGTATCACGTTCTCGTTGAAGAGGTCAGATCGCTGGATCAAACGAGCCACCACAGGCGTCGAGTTTGATCCAGCGATCTGACCTCTTCAACGAGACGTGATACTTCGCCCCAGATCAAATCACTGCAGCAATAACAGGTTTATTATATGATCGGATCAAACTGCAGCTGATCCGATGGCCAGGAAATGATCGCTATACAATAGCGGTATTGGGGAAAGAAAAGCGATAGTCATATAATAATGAATAGTATCAATAAATAAATATTCTGTGTGTTTCATTAATTTTAAAAGAAATCGGAATAATTTTTTTTCGATGTATATTGGTTGAAAACTTGAAAGATAATTATAGTGACTCTTTTGCATGTTTTGGGAAGTTATCCCAGATAATGCCAATGTATGTAGCTGCTCGGGTAGTTCACCCTGCATGACCTTATGTGGATAGGGTTAATTACATGCTATTACAGGTACTCAATTTGATCAGATGCTCCTAAATTAATATTTCTTTGGTTTGGGTGTAAAAATCATCGATTTGCTTCGTGTCGAGGAACATACCCGGCCATCAAAGCTCACAGTGATCAGATATAAATTTTTGAAGTGTGTACTGAGTTGACTTTACCAGCTTATCTTGTCGCGACTTACGTTTCATATATTTTCGTATATCGTGTTGCATCCTTACACTAATATTACACTTCAGACATATATGTAGTGTTTTTTTCCCCAATTAACAGACTATCACATTAAGGGATTGACTAATTTTATGATCGTTTTATCACTATACTCGTCTCAAATATTAACCTCAGACATCAATGCGCATGCCCAGACATTGTCATTCATGCTTGCCTATGTTATCATTATGGATTTATAATGATTAATATGAAATTACTCTTGATGTTAAGACATCTGCACATGCGGGAGAAATCGATTCTCTTTCGTATTTTGGAGGTTTTATCTATGACAATCTGGGAGTATCACGTACAATCCGTGATATTTAACAGGTCTATTCATCATGTTAATTGACCTGTGTAAAAGTAATTAATGCAAAGTTGGCCCCATAATACCATAAACATTGTTTAAAATCATTCTTTATTTATTTTATCATATGAAATATAAACGACAACATACTACTGATAACAATGACAAAATAACATGATAGTGCATTGATATATAATAATAACATGATGGGCTCGATAGGAATGATTAACAGCCCCATGCCTCTAATTGTACCAAGGGCTGTTAATCATTCCTGTAGGGCTGTTAATAAACCATTGTGCTCGACAATATCATGTTGTTACTATTATTACCACTCGTCCTCATGTCATTACGTGATCGGTGATTTAACCGCAAGTGGGCGTTAATGAAAACAAAGCTTCATTAACGCCAACTTCTGCTAAAGTTGTCTCAAAATTATGGAATCTTATCATGCAGATAAAATATGATAATCTACTAGAGAACGCCCTCTAAAGGCTTAATCGCAATAAAGAATGTTGTAACTATTGTTATTGTCCTTAAATTCCCCATACATCATGTGCCTATATATTATGATAGACTAGTACTATTAGTACTAATATTACTCGTAGTAGTTAATACCACAATACTGTCAATATTCTATCATGTTTAGTTACAAGATCATAATGTTAATTGTTATTACTATTTGATGTGTACTGTACATGTACAATAGTCATCAATTCAAAAACTGATATTTTTTAATGTGTTGAATTTAGTTTAAACTTTAAAATTTAACTTAAGCAGAGCCTGGTTGAATATCTACCATATGGTGGGTCGTTCCCACCCTCAAGCCATGGTGTCATTGAGACATTCAATGTTATTTTGCTATTTTGCATGTGAAGAGGTAGACTGCTTGAGACCTCGTGGTAGATATTCTCACTCCAGGCATTCATCTTTTTGGATCTAAATTTTGACCATTTAGCCAAACACATTATTTTCATATCAGTGATGATTGTGACACATCATTTCCTTCTGTAGTGTATGAGGACCGGATACGAGTAGCTTAACTTAAAGACTCTAAAAAGCCCGACGAAGATCGTTTGTGATTATATAAATATAAATTTATTTTACATTCAGGGAAATATGTTAGCTACTCCAAGAAATAAGCTACGTAAAATTTAAAGGGCATATGTCAACATAACTGGGACCCACTTATGATTCTAACACTATAAATATTTTATCAAATGTTAATAATAATTTAATCATTAAAATGTCCATGGTACAACCTTCTGACGTTAATTATAGTAAGTGTTGGCAGTTGGTATTGCTGTTAAAATAGTCACATCCGTTAAAACCGCCATAAACGGAAATAATATTAATTTATAGACAAATTCTGTTCTTATTCCAATCATTAATATCGCATGAATTACATGTTATTGTCATGTTACTGTGATGTTAGTACTAGTACTGTGTGTTATGTAAACAAACGACATGTTATGTAAACAAACATTATGGAAATACTATGCAATAAGCAACACCGAGAAAACCTCCACTAACTGAACTTTGGTTAGAAATGCCACCAAGTTGTTTACAACATATAGGTTTTTATGTTTACCCATACCATAGTATGGTAAACATAGTGTCGTTGTCCGGATTGACCACTCGTCGTTAGTCCGTCCGTCCGTCTGTCTGTCTGTAGACACTTTACGCATGGTGCGATAACTGAAATATTTTCTATCTGATCGGAACAAATTTTTTTATATCAATTTCTCAGCACCAAATACAGATCGAGTTCGAATATGGGTTTGATCCGAGTTTTTTTTATGGAGTTATGGCCCTTTTTCAACTTAGAATTCATGTATGCTGCCATAACTCAAAAAAATATTATCTGACTAACCAAATTTGGTATGTGAGTTGCTCAGTCCAAAATACATATCGAGTTCGAATATGGGTTTTGATCCGATTTTTTTTTATGGAGTTATGGCCCTTTGACATAGAATTCATGAATGCTTCGTTAAATCAACAATTTTTCAACTGATAGGAACCAAAGTTTTCAAGAGTTTCTCAACTCAAAATACAGATCAAGTTCGAATATGGGTTAGATCTGATTTGTTATACTAGAGTTATGGCCCTTTTTCAACTAAGAATTGAACAGATTTGAGTTTTTGATAACCCAGGTAGATTACAATTAACTACCAGTAATGCAAGCTTAACTGCATAGTGTTCTGAGAGACTGCAGAACTGATGTCTTATTGAAATATTAGTTATTTTTAGCCACTGTATATAGGACATAGCTCTATGATAGTGGTGAAGCTGAACCCATTCATGATTCAATGGACTGTCCCATTCAGTTCTAAAGTTTTAATTGGAATACTCTATTATTCATTTGTAGGGATGTTCTCATTTTAAATTTCAATTAATCATTCTTCTGTTATCTCCAGGTTTCTCCTCATTCACTTGCATGGATTTCTGTAGTTAAATCTCAACATTCCTGATACTTTCATCTGATACCATGTCTCATTTTATATTGGTTTATTTTGACACACTCTTTGCCCCTATTGATTGATTAATTTATTTTGATTTTTATGTGTACCTATACCATAGTATGGTACACATATTGTGATGTCCGGATTGACCACTTGTTTTCATTTAGATATTGATGATTATGATACAAGTTGATTAAAAAGATTCCCAATGTGTCCCTTTTTAAAAATAATTAAAAATAATTATTTTTTTAAGTTTGAAAATTTGAAAAACTAACACCATTATAACTCTGCCAATGGGTACCCCAAATCACCACACCAAATTTGTTTAAATCGGTCCAAAATCTTGTGTTATGTACTGGTAAATCTGTTTTGGAGCAACATTAAATCCAATTCACCATAGTATGGTACACATATTGTGATGTCCGGATAAAAACTAACACCATTATAACTCTGCCAAGGATACCCCGAATCACCACACCAAATTTGTTTAAATCGGTCCAAAATCTTGTTATGTACCTGTAAATCTGTTTGGAGTAACATTAAATCCAATTCACCAATTTTATGCCATGCCTTTGGACTACTTAGCTATTGATAAGGCTATATCATTTTCTGATGCCTCTTATGCCAATGTACACATAATCTGATAAAGAAGGCTATGGTATCTAATTTAAAATAAAGATTCAACAATAAACATCACATGATATTAGCAGTAGACTTGGACTCTCTTAACCCAAGTATTCCATGTTCAGGTCACACCTTTCACATTTAACCCAAGGCTGTGGTGGTTTAGCATTACATATCTTGTAGCAGTGCATTCTCTTATATAAATGCCGGTGACCCATACATTCCAATATTTGTGTTATGTACATTTGTCTATAATAGTACATACAGTATACTCATATAATTCAACACCAAAACTCTCATTTATGATTCCGATCATAGTAAATTTTTATCGCCAAGGGATGGGTTAACATCTGCCGATCGTGATCGGCCTCTCGTTATCATTTGCTAATCCTCGCCTCTCAAGATTTCGGTGTTGAATGGATCATCGTGACTCACTCATCCACCTTACCTGTATCTATGCTGTTGAATTCGAGTTTGGTACTTGTATAATAATAATATCTAGAATATTAATGATTTCTAAGCTGACAGGTTTGGATGGGTGTATATGGTACAACTGGCATACACATATATTTTAGGCCCCACTGTCGATATAAGTCAACATAAGGGGTATCTGAAATTCCGATATATTTATTAGCGGGTCCTCCAGAGGACACCTGTGGTTTACATATCCGAACAATTTAAATTGGGTATATCTCAACTTGTGTATCCATGATCAACTCAAATATGCTTCTAGCATATGGGCAAAATTTCAATAGATTATATTTCGACTTTTGGAGCCAGGATCAACCCAAGAATGTATCTTTCTAAGTGTTATGACTCTCATGTACATATATTGTATGGCCCACTGTCGCAGAGTTGTCCATATAAGGCACCAAACCGGTATGAGAAATCCCCGTGTGTTTAACAGCGGGTTCTCCGGAGGACCCGCTTCTAGCATATGGGCAAAATTTCAATAGGCTATATTTCGACTTTTGGAGCCAGGATCAACCCAAGAATGCATCTTTCTAAGTGGTATGACTCTCATGTACATATATTGTATGGCCCACTGTCGCATATTTGCCGATATAACGCTACAGATCGGGTATAACAAATCCCCGTGTGTTTAAAAGCTGGTCCTCCGGAGGACCCGCTTCTAGCATATGGGCACAATTTCAATAGGCTACATTTCGACTTTTGGAGCCAGGATCAACACAAGAATGCCTCTTTCTAAGTGTTATGACTCTCATGTACATATATTGTATGGCCCACTGTCGCATATTTGCTGATATAACGCTACAGATCGGGTATAACAAATCCCCGTGTGTTTAAAAGCGGGTCTTCCGGAGGACCCGCTTCTAGCATATGGGCACAATTTCAATAGGCTATATTTCGACTTTTGGAGCCAGGATCACCCAAGAATGCATCTTTCTAAGTGTTATGACTCTCATGTACATATATTGTATGGCCCACTGTCGCAGAGTTGTCCATATAAGGCACCAAACCGGTATAAGAAATCGCGGTGTGTTTAACAGCGGGTTCTCCGGAGGACCCGCTTCTAGCATATGGGCACAATTTCCATAAGCTACATTTCGACTTTTCGAGCCAGGATCAACTCAAGAATGCATCTTTCTAAGTGTTATGGCTCCCATGTACATATATTGTATAAGGTCGACTGTCGCATATTTGCCGATATAACGCTACAGATCGGGTATAACAAATCCCCGTGTGTTTAAAAGCTGGTCCTCCGGAGGACCCGCTTCTAGCATATGGGCACAATTTCAATAGGCTACATTTCGACTTTTGGAGTCAAGATCAACCCAAGAAAGCATCTTTTTAAGTGTTATGACTCTCATGTACATATATATAGGGTATAACAAATCCCCGTGTGTTTAACAGCGGGTTCTCCGGAGGACCCGCTTCTAGCATATAACGCTTTCTAAGTGTTATGACTCTCATCTACATATATTGTATGGCCCACTGTCGCATATTTGCTGATATAACGCTACAGATCGGGTATAACAAATCCCCGTGTGTTTAAAAGCGGGTCTTCCGGAGGACCCGCTTCTAGCATATGGGCACAATTTCAATAGGCTATATTTCGACTTTTGGAGCCAGGATCACCCAAGAATGCATCTTTCTAAGTGTTATGACTCTCATGTACATATATTGTATGGCATACTGTCGCATATTTGCCGATATAACGCTACAGATCGGGTATAACAAATCCCCGTGTGTTTAACAGCGGGTCCTCCGGAGGACCCGCTTCTAGCATATGGGCAAAATTTCAATAGGCTATATTTCGACTTTTGGAGCCAGGATCAACCCAAGAATGTATCTTTCTAAGTGTTATGACTCTCATGTACATATATTGTATGGCCCACTGTCGCAGAGTTGGCGATATAAGGCACCAAACCGGTATAAGAAATCGCCGTGTGTTTAACAGCGGGTTCTCCGGAGGACCCGCTTCTAGCATATGGGCACAATTTCCATAAGCTACATTTCGACTTTTCGAGCCAGGATCAACTCAAGAATGCATCTTTCTAAGTGTTATGGCTCCCATGTACATATATTGTATAAGGTCGACTGTCGCATATTTGCCGATATAACGCTACAGATCGGGTATAACAAATCCCCGTGTGTTTAAAAGCTGGTCCTCCGGAGGACCCGCTTCTAGCATATGGGCACAATTTCAATAGGCTACATTTCGACTTTTGGAGTCAAGATCAACCCAAGAAAGCATCTTTCTACGTGTTATGACTCTCATGTACATATATTGTATGGCCCACTGTCGCAGAGTTGTCGATATAAGGCACCAAACCGGTATAAGAAATCGCCGTGTGTTTAACAGCGGGTCCTCCGGAGGACCCGCTTCTAGCATATGGGCACAATTTCAATAGGCTACATTTCGACTTTTGGAGTCAAGATCAACCCAAGAATGCATCTTTCTAAGTGTTATGACTCTCATGTATATATATTGTATGGCCCACTGTCGCATATTTGCCGATATAACGCTACATATCGGGTATAACAAATCCCCGTGTGTTTAACAGCGGGTTCTCCGGAGGACCCGCTTCTAGCATATGGGCAAAATTTCAATAGGCTATATTTCGACTTTTGGAGCCAGGATCAACCCAAGAATGCATCTTTCTAAG
The DNA here is from genome assembly GCA_032622095.1 of Siphonodentalium dalli. Taxonomy (NCBI): domain Eukaryota; kingdom Metazoa; phylum Mollusca; class Scaphopoda; order Gadilida; family Siphonodentaliidae; genus Siphonodentalium; species Siphonodentalium dalli. The sequence continues at coordinate 104,210,706 of CP136069.1, read as the reverse complement.
TGTTATGACTCTCATGTATATATATTGTATGGCCCACTGTCGCATATTTGCCGATATAACGCTACATATCGGGTATAACAAATCCCCGTGTGTTTAACAGCGGGTTCTCCGGAGGACCCGCTTCTAGCATATGGGCAAAATTTCAATAGGCTATATTTCGACTTTTGGAGCCAGGATCAACCCAAGAATGCATCTTTCTAAGTGGTATGACTCTCATGTACATATATTGTATGGCCCACTGTCGCATATTTGCCGATATAACGCTACAGATCGGGTATAACAAATCCCCGTGTGTTTAAAAGCTGGTCCTCCGGAGGACCCGCTTCTAGCATATGGGCACAATTTCAATAGGCTACATTTCGACTTTTGGAGCCAGGATCAACCCAAGAATGCTTCTTTCTAAGTGTTATGACTCTCATGTACATATATTGTATGGCCCACTGTCGCAGAGTTGTCCATATAAGGCACCAAACCGGTATGAGAAATCCCCGTGTGTTTAACAGCGGGTCCCCCGGAGGACCCGCTTCTAGCATATGGGCACAATTTCAATAGGCTATATTTCGACTTTTGGAGCCAGGATCAACCCAAGAATGCTTCTTTCTAAGTGTTATGACTCTCATGTACATATATTGTATGGCCCACTGTCGCATATTTGCTGATATAACGCTACAGATCGGGTATAACAAATCCCCGTGTGTTTAAAAGCGGGTCCTCCGGAGGACCCGCTTCTAGCATATGGGCACAATTTCAATAGGCTACATTTCGACTTTTGGAGCCAGGATCAACCCAAGAATGCTTCTTTCTAAGTGTTATGACTCTCATGTACATATATTGTATGGCCCACTGTCGCAGAGTTGTCCATATAAGGCACCAAACCGGTATGAGAAATCCCCGTGTGTTTAACAGCGGGTCCTCCGGAGGACCCGCTTCTAGCATATGGGCACAATTTCAATAGGCTATATTTCGACTTTTGGAGCCAGGATCAACCCAAGAATGCTTCTTTCTAAGTGTTATGACTCTCATGTACATATATTGTATGGCCCACTGTCGCACATTTGCTGATATAACGCTACAGATCGGGTATAACAAATCCCCGTGTGTTTAAAAGCGGGTCCTCCGGAGGACCCGCTTCTAGCATATGGGCACAATTTCAATAGGCTACATTTCGACTTTTGGAGCCAGGATCAACCCAAGAATGCTTCTTTCTAAGTGTTATGACTCTCATGTACATATATTGTATGGCCCACTGTCGCATATTTGCTGATATAACGCTACAGATCGGGTATAACAAATCCCCGTGTGTTTAAAAGCGGGTCCTCCGGAGGACCCGTTTCTAGCATATGGGCACAATTTCAATAGGCTACATTTCGACTTTTGGAGCCAGGATCAACCCAAGAATGCTTCTTTCTAAGTGTTATGACTCTCATGTACATATATTGTATGGCCCACTGTCGCATATTTGCTGATATAACGCTACAGATCGGGTATAACAAATCCCCGTGTGTTTAAAAGCGGGTCCTCCGGAGGACCCGCTTCTAGCATATGGGCACAATTTCAATAGGCTACATTTCGACTTTTGGAGCCAGGATCAACCCAAGAATGCATCTTTCTAAGTGTTATGACTCTCATGTACATATATTGTATGGCCCACTGTCGCAGAGTTGTCCATATAAGGCACCAAACCGGTATAAGAAATCGCGGTGTGTTTAACAGCGGGTTCTCCGGAGGACCCGCTTCTAGCATATGGGCACAATTTCCATAAGCTACATTTCGACTTTTCGAGCCAGGATCAACTCAAGAATGCATCTTTCTAAGTGTTATGGCTCCCATGTACATATATTGTATAAGGTCGACTGTCGCATATTTGCCGATATAACGCTACAGATCGGGTATAACAAATCCCCGTGTGTTTAAAAGCTGGTCCTCCGGAGGACCCGCTTCTAGCATATGGGCACAATTTCAATAGGCTACATTTCGACTTTTGGAGTCAAGATCAACCCAAGAAAGCATCTTTCTAAGTGTTATGACTCTCATGTACATATATTGTATGGCCCACTGTCGCAGAGTTGTCGATATAAGGCACCAAACCGGTATAAGAAATCGCCGTGTGTTTAACAGCGGGTCCTCCGGAGGACCCGCTTCTAGCATATGGGCACAATTTCAATAGGCTACATTTCGACTTTTGGAGCCAAGATCAACCCAAGAATGCATCTTTCTAAGTGTTATGACTCTCATGTATATATATTGTATGGCCCACTGTCGCATATTTGCCGATATAACGCTACATATCGGGTATAACAAATCCCCGTGTGTTTAACAGCGGGTTCTCCGGAGGACCCGCTTCTAGCATATGGGCAAAATTTCAATAGGCTATATTTCGACTTTTGGAGCCAGGATCAACCCAAGAATGCATCTTTCTAAGTGTTATGACTCTCATGTATATATATTGTATGGCCCACTGTCGCATATTTGCCGATATAACGCTACATATCGGGTATAACAAATCCCCGTGTGTTTAACAGCGGGTTCTCCGGAGGACCCGCTTCTAGCATATGGGCAAAATTTCAATAGGCTATATTTCGACTTTTGGAGCCAGGATCAACCCAAGAATGCATCTTTCTAAGTGGTATGACTCTCATGTACATATATTGTATGGCCCACTGTCGCATATTTGCCGATATAACGCTACAGATCGGGTATAACAAATCCCCGTGTGTTTAAAAGCTGGTCCTCCGGAGGACCCGCTTCTAGCATATGGGCACAATTTCAATAGGCTACATTTCGACTTTTGGAGCCAGGATCAACCCAAGAATGCTTCTTTCTAAGTGTTATGACTCTCATGTACATATATTGTATGGCCCACTGTCGCAGAGTTGTCCATATAAGGCACCAAACCGGTATGAGAAATCCCCGTGTGTTTAACAGCGGGTCCTCCGGAGGACCCACTTCTAGCATATGGGCACAATTTCAATAGGCTATATTTCGACTTTTGGAGCCAGGATCAACCCAAGAATGCTTCTTTCTAAGTGTTATGACTCTCATGTACATATATTGTATGGCCCACTGTCGCACATTTGCTGATATAACGCTACAGATCGGGTATAACAAATCCCCGTGTGTTTAAAAGCGGGTCCTCCGGAGGACCCGCTTCTAGCATATGGGCACAATTTCAATAGGCTACATTTCGACTTTTGGAGCCAGGATCAACCCAAGAATGCTTCTTTCTAAGTGTTATGACTCTCATGTACATATATTGTATGGCCCACTGTCGCATATTTGCTGATATAACGCTACAGATCGGGTATAACAAATCCCCGTGTGTTTAAAAGCGGGTCCTCCGGAGGACCCGCTTCTAGCATATGGGCACAATTTCAATAGGGTACATTTCGACTTTTGGAGCCAGGATCAACCCAAGAATGCTTCTTTCTAAGTGTTATGACTCTCATGTACATATATTGTATGGCCCACTGTCGCATATTTGCTGATATAACGCTACAGATCGGGTATAACAAATCCCCGTGTGTTTAAAAGCGGGTCCTCCGGAGGACCCGCTTCTAGCATATGGGCACAATTTCAATAGGCTACATTTCGACTTTTGGAGCCAGGATCAACCCAAGAATGCATCTTTCTAAGTGTTATGACTCTCATGTATATATATTGTATGGCCCACTGTCGCATATTTGCCGATATAACGCTACAGATCGGGTATAACAAATCCCCGTGTGTTTAACAGCGGGTTCTCCGGAGGACCCGCGTCTAGCATATGGGCAAAATTTCAATAGGCTATATTTCGACTTTTGGAGCCAGGATCAACCCAAGAATGCATCTTTCTAAGTGGTATGACTCTCATGTACATATATTGTATGGCCCACTGTCGCATATTTGCCGATATAACGCTACAGATCGGGTATAACAAATCCCCGTGTGTTTAAAAGCTGGTCCTCCGGAGGACCCGCTTCTAGCATATGGGCACAATTTCAATAGGCTACATTTCGACTTTTGGAGCCAGGATCAACCCAAGAATGCTTCTTTCTAAGTGTTATGACTCTCATGTACATATATTGTATGGCCCACTGTCGCAGAGTTGTCCATATAAGGCACCAAACCGGTATGAGAAATCCCCGTGTGTTTAACAGCGGGTCCTCCGGAGGACCCGCTTCTAGCATATGGGCACAATTTCAATAGGCTATATTTCGACTTTTGGAGCCAGGATCAACCCAATAATGCTTCTTTCTAAGTGTTATGACTCTCATGTACATATATTGTATGGCCCACTGTCGCATATTTGCTGATATAACGCTACAGATCGGGTATAACAAATCCCCGTGTGTTTAAAAGCTGGTCCTCCGGAGGACCCGCTTCTAGCATATGGGCACAATTTCCATAAGCTACATTTCGACTTTTGGAGCCAGGATCAACCCAAGAATGCTTCTTTCTAAGTGTTATGACTCTCATGTACATATATTGTATGGCCCACTGTCGCAGAGTTGTCCATATAAGGCACCAAACCGGTATGAGAAATCCCCGTGTGTTTAACAGCGGGTCCTCCGGAGGACCCGCTTCTAGCATATGGGCACAATTTCAATAGGCTATATTTCGACTTTTGGAGCCAGGATCAACCCAAGAATGCTTCTTTCTAAGTGTTATGACTCTCATGTACATATATTGTATGGCCCACTGTCGCATATTTGCTGATATAACGCTACATATCGGGTATAACAAATCCCCGTGTGTTTAAAAGCGGGTCCTCCGGAGGACCCGCTTCTAGCATATGGGCACAATTTCAATAGGCTATATTTCGACTTTTGGAGCCAGGATCAACCCAAGAATGCATCTTTCTAAGTGTTATGAGTCTCATGTACATATATTGTATGGCCGACTGTCGCATATTTGCCGATATAACGCTACAGATCGGGTATAACAAATCCCCGTGTGTTTAAAAGCTGGTCCTCCGAGGACCCGCTTCTAGCATATGGGCACAATTTCAATAGGCTATATTTCGACTTTTGGAGCCAGGAACAACCCAAGAATGCTTCTTTCTAAGTGTTATGACTCCCATGTACATATATTGTATGGCCCACTGTCGCAGAGTTGTCGATATAAGGCACCAAACCGGTATAAGAAATCCCGTATGTTTAACAGTCCTATGGGCAAAATTTCAATTGGCTATATTTCAACTTTTGGAGCCATGATCAACTCAAGAATGCATCTTTAGAAGTGTTATGACTCCCATATACATATATTGTAGAGTCCACTGTTTAGAAAATAATATTCGAACAGCCAAGCCTGAATATAGTGTCTGACATTTGCAGAATGAGGTCCCCAAAGGGTGAATTTAGTGACGCAATCTGCGGGCTAGCATCACCAAATTCACCCTCTGGGGACCTCATTCCGTGTAAGCCTCAACTGCTATGGGAGATATAGCATCAGATTGAAGTTCTCCAGTTAAAGTTGGTGATGTGCACGCATTGGGCACCTCAATTATGCATTTTATCTTCTGCAAATTAGGGGATATAGAAACTGAACAGACGGAAAAAAGTAAGAAAAATGTAAATTTAAGACCCTATATACTTCCCAGACGAGGCATAAGCAGAATGAGTTCCATGGGTAGTATATTTGGATATGCTAGCCTGCTGTGCAGGGTAGCATAACTAAATTCACCCTCTGGGGACCTCATTCTGCAAATGTCAGACACACTAAATTCAGGTTTGGGAACACAATAATTTGTTTTGATTTGATATTAATGACACACACTGGCATGAGTGCTAGCTAAGCAGTTGTTTATACCTGTCAGCCTGATAACATCTCAATTGATGACTGTGTTATTAACTCTCTCTGTCTGTAGCTAATACAATTGACTGAATCTGCTGGTGGGAGAGGTGAGTTAGGAGATGAGATGGGGTGGAGGTGCTGTTGGTTGGGGGCAGGGTGGTGGTCTGGGTCATGTGGGGGGGGGGATGATGGAAAGGGAAAGTTTCAATGATTTCATTAAAGATTTTCATAACTCTGCGGATGTTACAATGGTGTTAGTTTTTCAAATTTTTTAACATATTTAAAGGCCCACTTAATTTTCAAGTCGCCAATTATTATTTTTATAGTGACTTGATATACGGTTTTAATAACAATCTATGCCATAAAATATGATTAAAATGCTATAATTCACCACTATTTGAAGATGCCCACAGATAAATAGAAGACTTCCCCCCTCTGTCACCCATAATGCAACAGAATTCAAAGTTTTCCAATGGAAGGGGAAGAACTCTATCTTTAATATATAGAGTTATTCCCCCTGCATTGAAAATATGATATTTTAATTCTTGATGACAAAACGCGTTGGCAACTCAACATATCCACAGTTTATTACACCAGATAAGTTGATAATATAATATATATAATATGGCATATATTTTATTTAATATAATTTGGGGTTCGAAAATTAAGTGGGCCTTTAAAAAACGAGACGGCGATCACGATCGGCAGATGTTAACCCATCCCTTGATGAGAGTAAATTACTATGATCGGAATCATAACTGAGAGTTTTGATGTTGAATTATAGAGTATACTGTTACATGTACTATTATAGACAAATGTACAAAGCACAAATTATTGGAATTTATGGGTCACTCGCATTTATATAAGAGAATGCACTGGTACAGGATCTGTAATGCTGCACCACAGCAGCCTTGGGTTAAATGTGAAAAGGTGACCTGGACATGGAATACTTGGGTTAAGAGAATCCAATTTAAGTTTACAATGATAATGTATAAAATTCTACCAACAACAGCCATCAAGATAAAACACCTCACTGCTGACCCATTAATATAAATTATATAACAGAGCAGTCAACAAATCACAGGCAGTGTTTATGTTGAAGGCTGGCACCTATATTAAACCAATGACATTTATAATGACCTCAGACCATCTGTAGAGTGATATACTCAGCTGTGCAATGCAGCACAGATGTTCTAGTCTACTGTTAATATCATGTGATGTTTATTGTTGAAACTTTAAAAAAAATTAGATACCATATCTTTCTTTATCTGCACATTGGCATAAGAGCCATCAGAAAATAATATAGCCTTAGCAATAGCTAAGTAGTCCAAAGGCATGGGATTCAATTGGTGAATTGGGTTTAATGTCGCTCCAAACAAATTTACCAGAACATAACACAAGATTTTGGACCGATTTAAACGAAATTTGGTGTGGTGACTCGGGGTACTGGCAGAGTTATAATGGTGTTAGTTTTTTCAAATTTTGCTAATTTAAAAAAAAAACTGTTTTTTAAATTATTTAAAAAAAAAAAAAAAAATTTAAAATTTATTTTTATTTTATTTTTTGTTAAATTGAGCAAGGAATTCAATCAAATTTTTTTTTTTAAGAGTGAACATGTTTTCGAAAAAGGGCCATAACTCAGTTAAAATAGTCGGCTCAAACCCATAATCGAACTCGATCTGTCTTTTGTGCTGAGAAATTGATATACAAAATTTGGTTCCGATCAGATAGAAAATATTTGAGTTATCGCACCATGCGTAAAGTGTCTATGGACAGACAGACGGACGGACTAATGATGAGTGGTCAATCCGGACATCGACACTATGTTTACCATACTATGGTATGGGTAAACATAAAAAATAAAAATAAATTTATGTTAAATTAATCAAGGAGTTAAATCTGATTTTGTTTTCTTCGGAGTTATGTCTCTGGCGCCACCCCTATTTGACCCTATTTGAACAAATCTGAACCACAGTCATTCAAGGACCCTCAATACCAAATTTAAGCTAAAACGACCCAATGGTCTAGACAAGAAGTTGTTATAAGAATTACCATAGAGGAATATAGTTATGGCCCTTGTTTTGCAACCAATTGACCTGGTGACCTCATTTGAACAAATCTGAATGTGAGTCACCTAGGGAACATCCACATCAAATATGAACCAATTCGGTATAATAATTCTGGAGAAGAAGACGATTATTGACGGACGGACAGACGGATGGATGGACAGACGAGGAGTGATGACTATAGCTCCACCAGAGACTTTGTCTCAGGTGAGCTAAAACTATGAGTAACATATTTTTGTTTGCAAAGAGATACGCTAATTGGTCAAATTATACCCAAAATGGCAGAGTCATTTGATGCAGGTCTTTTTGAGATCAAATGTATGTAAATCAACGTTTTTGATAAAGGTACCATTTGACTCAAAAAGGTATCAAAAGACTTGACCATCTTGGGTACCATTTGACTAATTAGGATATAACTTTTTATGGTATCATTTGACTCGGGTATCATTTGGCTGTAAGCCATTCAAATAAGGTCAATTAGCTGCAGAAGAAGTGTATAAAGCCACTCGTGTTGAGATTATGTTACATCTTGCCAGCTGGCATTCAACTCAGAGGACGATTAAGCCTTAAGGGTGATAGGGCGCATATACAAAATGAAATTGTTCATTGAGGTTTATTTTATTAGATTTTTATTTAACTTTCAGTATTAAATGCACTGACAGGTTTTATGTTACATTTAGAAATAAAAGTTACCAAATTATGAACATTTCCTCAAGAATATACCAAAGTATATTATAATGATAGTATAAATGCGATACTATCAATAAAACACACTTTGTGTGAGCTGATCGTTTGTTTATATACAGCACATACAGGATGTGCGATAAGCAAAACACTGAACACCACGGCAATATTTTTGACAGATTGGTTCACAGTGACCCATTCAACACCAAAATTTTGAGTGGCAAGGATTAGCAGGGGCTATACCAGTAAGTTATAAGCAACATGGTGGCAGTTTTAACCAAGTTCAAATAGTGGGGTCTACCTGATGTTGAATGTCTTGCTTATCGCACACTATTTGCATACTGTTTGTTTACATAACAAAGCATACAAACTACAATAACATGCTATCTACACGTTATTTATGATTGGCATATGAACAAGATCTGTCTACATTTTAATATTCTTTCTGTTTATGGCAGTTTTAAAGGATGTGAATATTTTAACAGCAGTACCCAAGACCGTATCTTTAACAGATAATTAATTGAGACAAAATTGGAAGAGTTACCTCATAACCACTTAATATGCATAATATCATTTGCCTTAAAGTTATGTGAAATACTCCGGTTGGGTGATCAAATAGAAATTGAGAATAATCTTCCTCAAAGTAGTAATTTGTTACTAATATCAATCCAAATTGACGATAAACATTGTCATTCTTATATATTAATTAAATGCAATGGCTCTCGATGGCGAAATCATTTGTGTTAGATTATCGCCGATAGTTGCGTCCCGGATCGAGATGTAAATATTTACAATTGGGCGCAGTTCCGACGATGTTTTCTATGGAGTGGTATGGTTGATATCTTCGAAATTTTGGCGATGTTAGTAGATTGCTACATTCCCCATATTGACATACTGCCTGAGTACTAACTTATAAATTCCACGCACCCGAACAAGTCCATAATATGTCTTTAATATCCAAAGATGTTCATCTGGCAGCAAATCACGAAGCAAGTAATTATTAGGGAAATGGGCAGCACAGGAGAACCTTGAATATACATGATTTCTGGTCATATTCAGATGAGGGATGTGGCCTGTAGGGTGTACCAATGAGTAATTTGAAATTTTTTGAAATAGCTTCAATCTACAGGCTATCCTAATCATGATATTTTCCAAACAATTTTCCAACACATAGCCAACTCCAAACTATTGCTATATCCGATATACATTCTTCACTCATTTCTGCAATATATCTACTTCACAAAACGTTTCTGAAAACAAGCCGTTATTGGTGGTAATTGAACCTTCCAAGATCTTTCCATTTCAGAAAAGAGAAAACCCAAAACAGTTTAAAAAACATTTTGGAACACATTCATAAATAGCATATAAAAAAGAAAAAAACTAACTCAAATTGATCCATGGCTTAGAAAATTGTGGAACACCGATGCGTCAATTCAGGGATGCATGATATCAATAACAGCAATCTTAAGGATACGGGCAGCCTAGGCGATTGGTATAGTCAACTCCGCTAAAACGGCCATAAACAGAAAGAATATTATATAATATATTATTTGATATGCTTTCTGTGAGTTTAATATAATTTAATTAATGACTGTTAGGCAAAAAATGTTGATTCTCAGGCATAGCCGCATCGGAAATATTTTTTTTTGCATTGGACCATTTTATTACAATTTGCATCTCATCGTAGTTGTAAACCACGCAACATGAAAATAGGAAACTGTACCATGGAAATTATTTATGTTTCAAATATCAAATAGGAGCTAAATACAACAGTGTATGTGTGGGTTTCCAACAAAAGACCGTTGGCAATGATAACTATCAGGTACATTGTCACCACAGGCTGTCCAAACCCCCCAGTTTATTGGTAAAATTTGTTGAACATTTCGATCTGCGGTCAGCACGAAGTTTGATATTGAACAAAAAAATAATTTGAGAATGCAAACATGGAATGCAACAAAAATTCAGTTTGACAATCAGTGGATATTGGCCATGTTTTTAAGTTTTATTGTCTATCATCCATTGCGGTACATATACAGTCTAATTAGTCAGTGGAATAAGTGAACCAAGACTTTCTATGATAGTTTGGAAGATCACTTTATCTTTGTTTTGACTGTATTTACGCTCCGTATTTTTGTATGAATCTGATATCTGGTGTTAAAAATGATTGTGCAGATATTAAAAATCATATCAATATTATATATCAGTCAAGGTAATCCCTATATGATGTACGGGTAGGGTAGTACAATGTCATAATTTATCATTCTTTATATCAGATTATATTAGTTTATATTCATTACAAAGTGCTCCTTACAATTTCTGGACTTGGGAACAGGCCTCAGCCTAGGGGTTCAGAACAGGGAGACTTGAAGTCTCCCTCCAGGAAATTTAGGGAGACTTCAGGAAATTTAGGGAGACTTCAGGGAGAAGTGGGGAGACTACCAAATATTGACAATTTTCAGATATCGCTTTATTTTATAACATCAATAAAAAATTTAAAAAGTTAAAATAAGAAATAAAACTAAAATATTTTGACTTTATCTGAAATTAGCGTAATTAATTGTTATTATACATTTAACAGTCTGAATCATGATCATATTTAGTTGGTGGACCCAACTAATCAAATATTCAGCCGTGCTCTGATAATTAACGTCAGATTTGCGGACTAGATCAGATGATGCATGTAACTTTTTAAGTTTAATGTGGTCACGGCTGTAATGTGGGTGTCCGCTAAAATAAACAATAAGGATTAACTAACAAAGGAGTTGCTAAAGCTTTTATTAATTAATGGCCTCCCTTAATTAATGCCAACATCACTGGTATAATCCGATTAAAGCAATAAACTTGACATTTATTTACGGCTACAGAAGCGGTCTCTTCAAAAAGTGGGACGCGGTCTCTTCAAAAAGTACGACGCGTTACCGAAACGAACTTGCGAACATACTCTGATAATTGCGTAATTGTTTTTATATCTGAAAAGCGGGACGGCGGTCTTTTAAGTTAATTAAAACATTTATTTGTGACACTCACGATGGTCAGTAACAACACAGATGCGAACATATCGTGTTTTCAGCGTGTCAAAACATTCATGATTAACATTCATTATACCTCAAAGCGAACAAAGGCGACTGAATAACAACACAAAAGATCACAAAACAATAGGTCATATTTTATTTTTTATTTTAAACACTTGGGTCTTTGTCTCTGAATCGTCTGTTTCTTTTTGGGATGGCCGCCACAATTCATCTATATACAGACATGTCTGGGAAAAAAACTAGAAAAAAAATTAAGAAAAAAAAAAAATCCCCCTAAAATTGAAGGCGACTTCGATTTCGCCTTAGAGCGACGATAGGGCGAAGTCAGCGACAGTAAGGCGACAATCTCACCCGAGTCGCCTTGTGAGCTGAGGCCTGCTTGGGAAGGTATAATAACCCACGCTTATTATGCCAGTCTGTGGGCATAACAAAATAAAACATAAAAATAAAACCCTCGCGCCCGCATTTATTTTCCAAAACAATTGCCTGAGAATCAAACATCTTTTTTCATTTGGTCTTATTGACACAAAATCCAATTATATAACACACATCTAGCAAATTATTTCTATAATATGCATAAAACCTCGTCAGTTGGAACCCAATGGAATCGAACCATGTAGCTTACAAGTATACTTGCAGCTAAACCAAGTGAGTCCCTGGGTACATAAGAGGTTACATGCTATGACTAAAATAATTTTGAAATTGAAGATTGTGGGTGAATTTCGTTTGATGTTTTAGTTATATTCTGTGCTATCATAATTAGCAGTTTAGTGTTCAACAGTAATGAACATGATGAAATCTTCAATGAAATTAGTTATAATACAAACAATATACCATTATTCATCCACTCGTTTTTATTTTTATTCGTCGTCATCTTGAGTACACAGCATCGTAACACTCTTCAGTCAACCCCTCTCCATCTGCAATCTTGTCTTTTCTTTGCATTGCATTATACAACTGAAAATTGTGATAAAACATCGTCATGATCATTGAATGTGTCCATGTTACATTGGTTTTTTTGGTCACCATCGCCATTTTGACGACCTTGACATCACCTTATATGGCAAAATGTGTTTATATGTATTCATTAAAATTTGAGAGCTCCCATCTAGAGGTCATCCTGAACATGTTTGTAAATTTTCATAACAATAGCCCAATAAATTCGGGCAATAGGATGTGCCGATGGATTAAAATTCAAAATTCAAGATGGCTGCTGGAGGCTATGTTTTTTAACATATTTAAAAAAAAAATTATGGCTCTCATCGCTTCGTGTGTGGCCCACTTGAGGTCACTGGCTGACCTGATATCAGTGTGTATACTTGTCAATAGCGGTCATTACATTGAAAAGTAGTTCTTAATTGTGAACAATGAGGATGTTGTAAGTTTTACACACAAGACTATATATAATGGGTCTCGCCCAGCTATTTTACATAATCATTTCAATTCATTCGATATATAACAACTGTTACTTGATATATTCTTAAGATGGATAAGCGTGTAAATAGTGCAGTCAACTGCGTAATTAAGTGTCACGTGATATGTACTTTCGGTTTATATCAAAGTTTGTGTTTGGTAACACTTTCCTTATGTTTACTGGTCATTTATTCAATAAAACAACGTCATATTTGACACAGTTTATTGAAGAAAAATAAGCACCTGATTATTATTTAGGTAATTGGCAATGCCGATGTTGAAACCGAAGTGCCAATTGTCATCCGACGGGACATAATCGACCGATTCCGATTGTCATATCCAATCATCGGCTCATCACTACTTATAAGTAATGATATAGTGACTAGATACATGGTTGAATGAACACTAACTGAATGCAGATAATGTCTACAAAAGGATAATGACAATAAACATTCCTCATCTACTGCAAAAGTCTGGCAGAGGCACTTGGTAGTATTGTATCCAGTATCTACTTGTTACAATGGGGGCACGTTGCTCCAAGTAATGCAGAACTAAGCTACTCGTCACATGACATGAGCCTTTAAATAAGTTATCTACAATCTTAAGGATGCGCCATTCGTGAATTAAAAAAACCCACTATATTCCAATCAATTTGAAGGGAAAAATCATTATGCATTATAAGCAATGTGTGATAATGTGATACAGTATTATAACAACTCACAATATACCCTCACAATATGAATTTTATAAAAAAGTGGTTTAAAAAAGTCAAATGAATTTTTTTTCATGAAGGTCTATCGAGTTGTACTGGGAATATAAAAAAAAAACACATTGCATTATCTAGACCATGAACCCAATTAGGGTATGCGCTCAGTCTATCTGAAATCATAAATGTCTGCGAGTAAATAAATCAAATATTTTTCACAGTATATTTTAGTTTTTTGGCAGCCATTTTGCAGGACTATTTTTTTTCTCAGGTAAAGGACCAAAACAACATAAAACAAATATTATTCAACGCTTTCAATAATCTGGCGGACATAAATACTCAATATTGTTTCATCTTTTCAGACATTAAGTACCGCTAGCTTTATGTTGATTTATTCTAACAAAAATAGTTCTGCAAATGGCTGCCAAAAACTTAAATATAAAATGAAAAATGTTTGATATATTTTCCCGCAGACCGTTATTACAATTTAAAAAAAAAATTGACATAATTCGAACATATCTCTCATATTGTGAGGGTAAACACGTGTTATTATAATATTATAACATACATTGGTTATAAAGGATACTAATTTTTCTCTTCAGATTACTTCAAATTTCCATTTTAAGAAAATTCACTGTTGAGGCCAGTTCTCAACAATTTGGTGACATGAATTGAGCGCTATCTCCACACATACGGTGATCACTCAAGCATACACATACTTGGTCGACAGCAGTGCCAAGATACGGAATATACATGTAGCATTTCCTGAAAATCAACCTCAGGATACTTCATACAGTGTTAGGGGAACTTACTTATTTTGGGGTGTTAATAACCAATTTGACCTCTTACCAAGTTGCACTCACCACTCTTTGCATTCCCTTGCTATGACCATGTCTTCAAAAAAATTCTTGTTCTCTTCCATCATAAATTGAAGCCTGCCTTAGTGGTGGCGTTTCCATGGGTGCCATCTTTTCGCACTTGTAGTCATAACCGGAACTCTGAAAGAGCATAAATTAAAATTTTAAATTAAAATCAGTTGAACCTGATCTTGATATGCAATTAACAAGAGACTGCACCGGTGGTGTTGGCATACCACCATGGTGGTAAATTCGAACTGACGAAGTATGGGTGAGATATCTGCTTGAACGGGAATAACCCCCTAACATTTTCAAATAAACACAGATAAATAACTGTAGAATGGAAAACATGAACAAAACGATTGAACACTCAACAGACTGCCATCATAATAGTGAACATCCATACCAAATTCCATTGATATCTGTCAACTGGTGCTATGGTGGTGGCGATACAGACAAAAAACCAACACTTCCAAATTTATAAATGATGACCAGAACAGAAAACTGGAAAAAATATGATTGAACACTCAATTGATTGCCCTCATAGTAGTGAACATCCATACCAAATTTCATTGAGATTCGTCCAACGGTGGTGGAGACATCTGCCCGGACAGAAGGAAAAACAGAGGGATAGATGTCCAGACGTTGTGAAGGATTGAATGAATCCAGTATACCCCACATTCTCTTTGAGAGTAACGGTATAATAAACATGAAGTACAATTTAAACAAGATGTTACACCACATCACGGCTGCTCGCTTACTACTATTGTGTAAACACAAAACCTGGGTCGAACAGGACCCAATTTTTAATGAAACAAAAGGGCGAATGCAAACTATACAATTGTTGCCGACATTTGAGTGAGACACCGGATTTGTTGCCCACTCAAAATATTTGGAATGTGTATATAAAGGGGTGCTTACATAAGCCCCCCTCTGATAAACATATGGGCTAACTTTTAATTGGGTATTTTTTGAGCCATAATCAACTCATTTATGGATCTTTCAATGGATTATGGAATGTGACACAATGGCCGCCATGATTCTTGAGATACAGTGTAATATGCTGGGGAACTTACTTATTTTGGGGTGTTTACATTCACTGTCTGCATTCCCTTGCTATGAGCGGTGTATTCAAAATTTATCATGCTCTCTTCAGTCATATATCGAAGGCTGCCTTAGTGGTGCCATCTTTTCATACTTGTAATCATCAATGGAACTCTGAAATTTAATTTAAAATTAAAATCAGTTGAAACTTCTTTTGATATGCAATTAACAATAGTAACATGAAGTACAATTTAAACAAGAGGTTACACTGCGGCTGCTCGTGATTTGTTGCCTGCTCGAAAGCGGGTTTGTCACACAACAGCGTATAGACCAGTTAATGAACATGGAATTAATTTATTACTGTAGTTATTCAAGAGAATGATACAAAATGCTCCAAAAGTTGAAGCAGTCATTTTAAATATTCATTCATCATATTTCTCAGTGTTAAATTGATATAAAAAATTTGCGTTGGTGATTATTTGTGAATATACAGGTAGCATTGTCATTTTGACAAATTTTACATGCAACTTGGACGCATACAAATTATAGACAGTGACTATCAATGGAGGAACATTTACTTTTTTATCAATGATTTGAGGAAGTGTTCAAAATAGTACTAGTTCCGATATTGTGTTTTCTGTAATAGCATGATCAGCCAGTCTGAAATTATCACTATTAAATATCAGTTGAATTTTACATGCCTGTTTTTGTTTTTTCTCATCTGTTTTTTTTCCATCTAATAATAACCTAATATTTCTGGATTTTCTAATCTCTTTAATCGATCTTATGGCCTGTTTTCTTCTTAGAAATGACAGCTGCAGAACATCAACGATCCATTGCATTGTGTGAACATTGACTCACGATCATTGAAATCCCCTTGCCTTTCACTATCTTATAGTTTTATCACTTCATAAAACATTCCTGGATAATACTTACATTCTCCTTTTGAGCCATAAATGTTGCAACCGTTATTAACCTCTTCACTGCCAATTGAAGTCATTGGCTGGGTCATTGACATTATGGATATTTTCCTGTGGAAAATAAGGAAGTTAGTAGTGATGTTTTGATAATCGGAATCAGCCAATAATAGCGCATCGCATATTAAATCTGACCTATTAGTTGAACATCGGCTTTTACCGATTGGCCAAATTTTAATTTAATTTAATTAATAACAGTTTTTGACACAAAATCCAATTAAATGTATATACATGTAACACACATATCTAGAAAATTATTTCTATAATATGCATAAAACCTCATCAATTGGAACCCCATGGATTCGAACCATGTAGCTTACAAGGATAATTGCAGCTAAACCAAGTGAGTCCCTCGGTACATCAGAGGTTACATATTATGAATGAAATAATTTTTAAAATGAAGATTGTGGGTGAATTTCGATTGATGTTTTAGTTACCAAGTTATATTCAGAAAATTATATATATATATATATATTTACATATATATCCAAACACAAATATTGACTATGCACCATTAGGGACGTAGTAAGGCTATATACCATTAGGAACATTATCTATATTATGACAGTGCTATCATAATTAGGAGTTTAGTGTTCGAGAGTAGTGAACATGATGTTTTTAATATGAACAATATACCATTATTCATCCACTTGTTTATATTTTTATTCGTCGTCATCTTGAGTACACAGCATCGTAACTCCCTTCAGCAACCCCTCTCCGTCTGCAATCTTGTCTTTGCTTTGCATTGCATTATATGGCTGAAAATCGTGAGAAAACATAATGATCATTGAACGAATCCATGTTAAGTTGGTTTGTTTACTCACCATCGCCATTTTAACCGACCTTGACATCACCTTATATGGCAAACTGTGCCTATTCATTCAAATTTGAGAGCTCCCATCTAGAGCTGATCCTGAACATGTTTGTAAGGCCAAAAAAAAAAAGTTTTCTCGGGCAATTTTATTTTCAAATCAATGAGGGAGGGAGGGAGGGTTTTATTTTTATTTTTTATTTGCGCATAGTGAGCATGGACACAGATACCTTCCTCTGTCTAGTAATAACCAGAAATGTAGAGGGAACTGTTATGCATATAAACTCATTTAGTCTTATATAAAAATGACATTGTACTACCAGTGTATGACTTGGGATTACCTAGCATTATATAATGCCCCTGACATTAACTACTGTTATTGTTGTCTAAAAACTGATACCTCCCCATTCTAATATGTGATCCTGAATTTAGTCCTGTGCCTTTCAATTGTATAAAGTTACTATTAGTGTAAGTTGTTCACAATGACTAATTGTAAGAAGAGCATGAGGATCAGCTAATCATTTTCTTAATTGTAGTCATCTACTTCAAATCTACTTTTCAAATTTATTTTTTCGTAAGTTTTTTTTGTCATAACATCAGGCATTGCAATAAAAAGGCCTAATGCGGCCCTTTTTATTCAATGCGGCAGGGCCTGAGAACTAAAACCTTCTTTTTTTTGGCCTAAATTCAAAACAATACCCCAATAAATTCGGGCAACAGGATGTGCTGATGGATTAAAATTCAAGATCCAAGATGGCTGTTGGAGGAGGCCATGTTTTTTAACATATTTTGAAAGGATGAAGGATGTGGCCTGTAGGGTATGCCAAAGGATTTAGTCATGCAAAGAATAAAATCCAAGATGGCTGCCAATGGCCATGTTTTTCACAGAAAATCATTCAAGATATATAGCTCCCATCTAGAGGTGATCCTAAACATGCCTGTAAGTTTTTAAAACAGTCCTCCAAAAAATGTGGGCTGCAGGGTGTGCCGATATATTCAAATTTGAAATCAAAGATGGCTGCTGGTGGCCATGTTTTTCAACAACTTTCTGAAAAGATCAATGGCTCCCATTTAGAGGCCACCTCAAAGATCTATATGAAGTTCCAAAAGGATTGGATGAGATATGCGACTTGTAGACTGTGCTACAGGAAATTGTAGATGAATCATGGATGGACTCACAGATGACGGATGCCAACCCATGGCAATAGCTCAAACTTGACTTTGTCAAGTTGATCCAAAAATGCTTCAACTAGGTAGTCTATTCTGACCCATGAAAGTCTGTCTTCATTGACCTAGTGCCCTGCGAATCGGGTATTTTAATTTTTAAGCAATAGATTCAAAATCACATCGAATCTTGAATCGAATTGTTAGATCGAGTATATCAACAGTGAAGAGGTAGAACAGTTCAGGAAACACTTAAATTGGTAACTGTAACAAACCAACAAAACAAAAAACAATTAATAACTGAACGCAATGGATTGTATATTACCTAGCCATATTAATTTGTCTTCTGCAGAATATGCAAGCATCTCATTGTCCTCATAAATACTGATGGATGGGATACATTGAATGTGATGAGAGGTGGAATTGGGAGTAACTCTTTAAAATGTGCTTTCGAACTTTCGTTATCATCAAACTTCATCGATCTCCATGTTGCACTGAAATCTGCCATTTGAATTGTACATGTATCATGCTGAACTCCTTGACCTATGACAGTATATATGGGATGGAGACTTGTGAGGTTTGCCGAATGAGTTTAGCTGTAATTCCCTTGTGACATTCAACTCCTGGAATCCCAGAGTCATGTTAATTTACATAACTCTTACTGAGATTATAATGAATTAAGTACTTGGCAGTCTATTTATAGATCATATGAGACAGTGTTATCTGAATATATTTACATACTAAGTGTGATTATCACTAAATCCAGCATTCTGATTGGTCGGCGCCCACGTGGCTAGTTGCAATTATTTCTCAGTGAACGCGCAACAGCTCATAACTGCAGCCTCATAATTACATCGATGCGTCATAGGTTTTGGAAAGACGAACGTGTAATGTTTTGGGCGCATTTGGACTCGCGCAGGATTGACTTAATAAATCATCGGGTTTCAATATAAAGAGAAATTGTTCCTGTTAACTTTTGCCAAGGGTGCTATGGGATATTTTGGGCTGGTTTTGTCACGATACACTTTTCAATTTAAATACATTTACAAAAGTAGCTTTTTCGCTAAATGTATATAAATATAAGGATTAACTGTCATGTGGACTGTTTTTATGGAGATGTAACCGTGAGGTAAGTGGTCATAACTTGTACGTAAAAACCTGCATTCCACTTCATTAAGATCAGAACGTCCTGATAATTCACAAAAGTTGTCACTGCAACAAATGTATAAACTAAGCAATAGATGCAGCCATGGCACAGGGTAGGAACTGCTCCATGAGAAAAGATCCTCTTGTGATTTTCGGTCCAGTTCACTATCGATCCGTGTCCAGTTCACTTGCAAGTTTTTTGTACTTGTTCCAAAACAGACGTGCTTTACATCGTGTACCAAACTACCGTATCGCAATAACCATTAGCGATTAAATTAAAAAAAAAGTGAGTCCAGTGTGAAGTTATAGTTCAAACATACACATGTGCACACTTATTTTACCAAAAGTCTGTTGCATAGATGTTCGGGTAGTGAACGGATCTTATCAATGGTGAACTGGGACCCATCACTAGTGAACTGGAACATTTCTTAAAATGGATAAATTCTACTATTCCACATTTACTTAACAATTTCCAACTAGTATGTCTCGATAGTTGAGGTAGCTGGCAAGGTATATACAACAAATGAACTGCATATATATCTCTGTTGTGTAAAACTTGCGTTATTTACCATGGGAAAATCCCCAGTGACATTGACCAGATCGGATAAGAACTGGACCGAAGATCGGAAGAGGTATCAGCCTCGCGGAGCAGTTCCTACCCCGTGCATGGATCATTACAGTAATCCCACCACATATTAAAATGCTTCAGTCAATTCAAGCTAGACACATTCAACTTGTACTTGATTGATTTGGGTTTAATACCACTTTCAGCAACTAAGGCTATATCACAACATTGCAAACGTTAGTGGTGGAGGCAATCTGCACACTTACGGCTAATCTGACAGTGATTTCAATGGCTGATAAACTCGTCGACCATGAGCGGCAAACCACTGGCCATTGGCATGTAACTGGAAACTCCACCAGATATAGATTTTAAGTTACAAAGTAGATCATGGAAACATGTACATTTAAACCCTTATCGCCAGCGCTGGAGGGCGAGACGGCCTTGAGTTGTACCTAACCGACTGAGCCACCGAGACCCTTCAACTTGTACTTGTTTACAAAGATGTAATTTTTTGGTGATGCGTTGCTCCCCAACTTCACCATTTCGCCTCAATTGGTTGAAAATAAAAATTGTCTCAAGTGTCATTTCCCGAACGAGACCAACCTAGAAGTTAGTTATCACCGGTACGTAGTTAGTGTATGTTAGTTCCGTGAGTGAACGATATAAGCATGTTTGTACCTTGATTGAACAACCTGAACTCAAATCGACCTATATAAATGCATGCAAAGGCAATTTACTTCAACTTCAGTGATATTCTCATAATCTTTCATAATAATGGCTAATGTTCAGGTTAATGTTTCATTTATCGAGAACAGAAAAGGAGGGAGGAATCTGCTGTTTGATTGTCACAAATATCGTATTAAAACTAGAAAGAGTGACAGTATCCACTGGACATGTTGCGTTAGATGGTGTCCAGGTACAGTCAACACCAAGGATGACATAGTGACAAGTGTAGGAAAGCCGCATAATCACGAAGCAGATCCCGACAAACTCAGCGCAGAACTCATAATGTCGAAAATGAAGCAGATTGTCAAGTCAGATTCTAGGACTGTGTACAACATATATTCAATTGGCATGTGGTGGAAAAGTTGCTCCAAGAAAGAGAAAATATAGAGCCATCGAGAACAGCATCGGCCAATATAAGCGAGTTCAAAGAGGAGGAGAAATTGACAAAATGGAGTTTCTCGATGCAATGGGTCGTTTGTCTGGACATTAGACTAGAATTATATTATTGTATATAATCTGATATAATTATATAATTTCACATATAAAATGAGTAAGCTATGTAAATAATGGATATGAACAAGACAGTCAAAGACTGTGGGGTCGCTCACCAGACTGCAAAGACTGATGAGACTGGGACTCTGGAGACCACAATAGTCAGAACTTTTCATAATCACTTTAAAAGAAGGAGATCTAAACACGATATGTGGCTAGAGAGGCTTCAGTAGTGTACAGTGGGTAATTTCAAGGTGAATATCCACCTTGGAATTACCCACTGTACACTACTGATCACCCCCCCCCCCCTCCCCCCTACTCCAGCTCAACAAGTCCCCTCCCGACCGGGCTCCAGACTTGGAATTTCACAACCGACATCTCAAACTTTCTCAATTTTTTGAAATTTCCAATCTCACAAGCACCTTTTTATAAAACCATTTAGACATGTTTGAAGCCCATTTATCCATGGACCCAAAACACCATACATGTATGTCAGATTAATCAGTTAGGTAGTTCAAAGATAGATGTTTTAATGAATTTGGTATTTCAATGATTTTTTAAACACAAAAGTGTTAACTCCCCATAGCCCCGTCATTTCTTAACAGGTTGACCTGATGTTAACAAATCTGAATATCAGTCACTAAAGGATCCTCCATACTATATGTAAGTTAAATAGTCCAACCTCTCTTGAGAAGACAATTTAAGAATGGCTATAGAAACAACCAGTTATGTCCATGGTCCCACCCTATTTAACCTGGTGACCACATCTGAATAAATTTGAATACCAGACACCAAAGAACCCTTCATACTAAATATCAACAAAATAGACCTGATGGTCCTTGTGGTGGAAGCATGTTAAAATTTGTGGCTATTTCGGTCGAACAGTTTAACCCGAAGTAGGAAAATATGGACTGTTACTGGTTGAAAAATCAAATCTACGGCCTCATTGCCCCCACCCAGGCAGCTTAGAAATCAATAGGAATCTATATATTATTATACCAGTATCAAACAGCATACATACAGGTAGAGTGGGTGTTTGAGAGTTAAATCTCTTATCTCTGCCCCTATTTGAACAAATGTGAATCCCCATCTATGAGATCCATTCATCTAGAAATTTCAAACGGTAGATTTTAAGAGTTGAAGAAAACTGATTTTCCTCAAAGTTTCCTAAAAATGACCTCACGTGTACAAATCTGAACCCCACTCACCAAAGGACCCTCCATACCAAAAGCTAAATAGGCCTGATGGTTTTTGAAGAATTACTATGGAGGGAAAGAGTTATGGCCCTGGCTTCTCACCTATATGACCTGATGAACTCATTTGAACAAATCTGAATGTGAGTCAAAATATATAAACCCATTCGGTCTTTAATATGTATGTGGAGAAGAACAAAATTGATGGACGGATGGAGACATCCCAACAGAGGGATGGATGGGAGGACATACTGACAGACAAATTCAATCCAATATACCCCCCCCCCCCAGTTTTCTTTGCAAATCAGGGTATAATGAGTACAACTGGATAGGTGGTGGTTAAGAATATAATAGTGGAACAGCCAAGCCTGAATATAGTGTCTGACTTTTGCAGGAATGAGGTCCCTAAAGGGTGAATTTAGTGCTGCAATCCTGCAAGGTGGGCTAGCATCACCAAATTCACCATCTGGGGACCTCATTATGCTTAGGCCTCAACTGCTATGGGAGACATAGGAACAGATTGAAGTTGTCCAGTTAATTGGTGATGTGCACCCATTGGGCACTTCAATTATCAATTTTATCTACAGCAAATTAGGGGATATAGAAACTGAACAGAATGGAAAAAGTAAGTAGAAATGTCAATTTAAGACCCTGTATACTTCCCTGAAGATGAGGCCTAAGCAGAATGAGGTCCCTGGAGAGTGTATTTGGTGATGCTAGCCTACTGTGCAGAGTAACATCACTAAATTCACCCTATGGGGACCTCATTCTGCAAATGTCAGACATACAGCATTTTGTTTTGATACACACAGGGCATGAATGTTTACACCTACCTGTCAGCCAGCTAGATAATATCTGAATTGATGACTGTGTTATTAACTCTTTCTGTCTGGGGCTAATACCATACTCTATGGATGTTACAATGGTATCAGTTTTTCTAAATAATTTTTTTTCATGACTGCAGTGGGTGGCTGGGTGCAGGGGCGGTACAGATTGGGGGGGGGGGTGTTAGTTGGGACAGGGGTGTGGAGGGGAAGGGGTGGAATGGGGTATTTTGTGTCTAAAAAAATACAAAAAATCAGGGGTTAAAATGAAAAAAATATTTTTGTATTGTTCATTTTTTTTTTTTTTTTTTTTTTAAATATGAGCAAGGATTTAAATTTTAAAATATTTTTTTTTTAATTATTTTTTTTTAAGTTATGTTCCTGACACGGCCCCTATTTGACACACTGACCCCATTTGAACAAATCTGAACCCCAGTCACACAAGGACCCACCATACAAAATATTAGCTAAATCAGCCAAATTATTCTGGAGAAGAAGTCGTTCTAATAATTACTAGGGAGAATAGAGTTATGTCCCTGATTCTGCCCCTATTTGACCCAGTGACCCCATTTGAACAAATCTGACCCCCA
This sequence comes from Siphonodentalium dalli, assembly GCA_032622095.1. Taxonomy (NCBI): domain Eukaryota; kingdom Metazoa; phylum Mollusca; class Scaphopoda; order Gadilida; family Siphonodentaliidae; genus Siphonodentalium; species Siphonodentalium dalli. The sequence goes on along the minus strand of CP136069.1, from coordinate 104,186,644 downwards.
GTCACCCAAGGACCTTCCATACCAAATATAAGCTAAATAGGCCTGATGGTTCTTGAATAGAAGTTGTTTTAAGAATTACTATGGTGGGAAAGAGTTATGGCCCAAGCTTCGCAACTATTTGTCTCAGTGACCTTATTTTAACAAATCTGAGTCTGAGTCAACCAGGGAACATCCACACCAAATATGAACCCATTTGGCCTTAGGGTATGATTCTTGATGGACGGACAGACGTACAGACGAGGAGTGATGACTATAGCTCCACCGGAGACTTCGTCTCAGGTGAGCTAATAAAAACCTCAACTCAACGTCCAATTGTTCATTCGACCATTATCATAAACTTCCACTTGGGCGAAAGATTGGGCTGGGATAATGACCTGCGTCAATCCAGATCGAGAAGGACATCCCACTAATTAATTTTCACACTTAAAGTTGACTGGCATTCGGAGACTAACCCGTATTCACAGCTGTCTGCAATCAACACTCAGGTGTGAATATGCTCCCAAATCAGATTAATACAGATGTTAATAGTAACTATGGTGTTATCTACAACAGTGTCAATGGATAACTGGGTTCAATCAATGTTCAATGTTGGCAGTAAATTAGGGTGAATATTTTGCCATTTTCGTTGGTCAACTTTGGAAATTTCAGGGTGACTTATACTTCGCCCGGCTGAAAAATTAGGGCGAAGTGAGCAAGAATAGGGAGACTTCTTCACCCACGTCACCCTCTCGGCTGGTCCCTGTCTCCTACTATATTCAACTGAAAATATGCAAGAAAAGAATGAATTTGAGTCAGCGATGATTGTAAAATACACTAATGTACTCTAGGAATGATGTAAAACGATATGATATTTATAACTAAAATGAGCAAAAAGGCAATTTACTCATTTTCATTATAATGATCATATTGTTTTACATTGTTCATGGAGTACATTAGTTTATTTTGCACTCATCGCTGACTGAAATTCATTCATTCGTTGCACATTTTCAGTTGAATATAGTAGGAGATGGCCCCATAAACGGCTGGATTTAGGTACAGTCTCCCTTTTTGTTAAAAACTTACCAGTAAATCCAGTCTCAGTAAACTTCAAATTGACTATTCAAATGGTATGCATATGATAGTCTGAAACAGATAGAAGGGAATATTATTATACATTACTTTCAAAATGTATTACATCAGTGTCAACACATTTCTTAGCAAGACTCAGTAGGAACAAATAAAAGTTAATGGCAGTAGTAAAATTTGTTAACTTACTCTAAGATGAAGAAGCTCACATGACTTCCAAGAAATTACAAGTCAACGAGGCTATGATATAGATTGAGTATGTCTGATTGTATGTTTACATGGTACCAGTATGTGTTTACACACTCTGACTTAATGCAATGCCATGGGAAATGCCATGGCAACATGTGGCATCTAACATGCAACAGCATTAAATTTGTCATGGGATATTTTTCCTAATTTTGAGGGCTGCAAGACATATATTACTATGATTGGGAACATTACATAACATATATAGATAGTGATTTGTGTGGGTATTATAACAACTTAAAGACCTATTACAGACGTGCCATTGGATTGGTTTTGGTCATTGTAAACCAGAGGAAGGAAAAAGATTGTTTAATAAATAATGGACCTGTAATTTGTCTTACATAGATGTATGTAGCATGATTTGAAAAGCATTTCAATAACCAGAAAATAACTTACAATACCATTTATGCGGGATAACAATTGAAGCCGCTGCCTTGACAGTTGTAGTACAGTGTGAATCTTAAGCATCCTGCTATTTAGAGCTGGGACATCCACATTTGGTAAATTACATTAAGGAAAAGGTATTAACTAAGAAATATATTATCTGTGTTATTTATCAATGTTATAAATTCCTGTTCAGAACATTAAAAAGTTCCATGATTTTCAACAAGTGAAAACCATGAAATATAATCTCTATGAGCATAGCCAGTCAATGCTAAAGTAAAGATTCAAGTATCGGGACATCATGATGTATTAGATTTATGAACACACTGGCTTGCTTTAGTGTTCAGTGCTTCAATGTACATGAACAAATTCATTGGCCATCTATTGATTGAAACATTTGTCATAATGAGTTGTCCATTAATTATTAACCACCATTGACCAAACATCCCATATGGAGCTCAAGTGGTTAGTGCATCAGACTTTTCTTTGCCGTCAACACAGCTAGAGGAGTTTGCAGCCCGTCGGTGGCCTAATGTGAGTTTCACACAGCAGTGGCTTGGTCGAATTGATTGGCGTGCAATCATTGGATTGTACACTCTTCAAATTTCACGCCAAGTTGTGACCCTTGATCAAGAACACTCATACTGTGACTGTTTTGCACCACCCATGTGTTATGAGCAGTGACAGATCTTGTTAGTATGCTAGCCACATTGTGGCTGTACCTTCCCCTGTCCCCGGGCAGCAGTAGATTGTTACTGAGTGTTAAGGCTCATCAGGGTAATAATTGTCATTACCGTCTTAGAACAATTATTTATTAATTGGTTAAGCTGGGTTAAGCGCTATATAAAAACTTATTATTATATTATTAGGCCTAAACAAAAAACGTTTGTTTCCGCTAACCCGACCGACCCTATTTTAAACCCCCGACCCTAAACTTTTTATTGCCATTACAAAAACAAAAAAAATCGGACCAAAAAAAAAACAATTTAGGTCCCAATTCATATCATAACAAGATGCAAAACATTACTATATTTATATATATTGCCATAAGAAATTTAAGTTTACAAAAAGATTTAAGTTTAACAGTTGGAATCATACCGCACTGTAAAGTATGTTTGGCTTTATCTAGCTTTCATCTGTGAATACTTCAAATAGTTTGAGTTCAGGTTTGTTATCATTCAGCCTTCAGACTTCAGTATTTCAATCAAATACAGTACAGGAACATTAACAATTTGATCAAATCAACCTGGTTATCAGGTGGGATATCATAATACCAAATGAAAAATTAACATAGAGAATAGTACTATAAATAGTAATTACTAACTTAATAGACATTGTTTCTGTACTACATGTAGTATATTATGTATGTGACTCACTTGAATTTTACAAAATAGCCTATTATATGAATTAGAGTGATAATGGTAAGTCTCATTTCAAGCAGGATAATCATAGTCCATTGCACCAAAAGATATCTGACAATATATGGACCCAAAAAATCTGCATTTTCATGTAAACAAAGATGAATAACTATAAAACAAAAAACAAAAACAAAACAGTTGAATGTGCCATTAAATGTCCTCATAGTGGTGAACATCCATACAAAATTTCATTGAGATCTGAGCATTACTGTTCAAGTTATGACCTCAGAACAGACGTCGGATGGACCAAACAGCCAACATTTCCAGAAAAACAAAGATGAATAACTCTAGAATGGAAAAGCGGAACAGAACAATGGAACCCTCTATTGAATGTCCTCATAGTAGTGAACATCCGTACCAAATTTCATTGAGATCCCAGCACAACTGTTGAAGTTACGACATGAACAGACACCAGACGGACCAAAAAGCCAATATTTCCAGATAAACAAAGATGTATAAGTCTAGAATGGAAAATTCGAACAAAACGATGGAACCCTCTTTTTAATGTCCTCATAGTAGTGAACATCCATACCAATTTTCATTGAGATCACAGCACAACTGTTGAAGTTACGACATGAACAGACCCCAGACAGACCAAAATGCCAACATTTCCAGATAAACAAAGATGAAACACTCTAGAATAGAAAATCCGAACAAAACGATGGAACCCTCTATTTAATGTCATCATAGTAGTGAACATCCATACCTAATTTCATAGAGATCCGAGTACTACTGTTCAAGTTATGACATGAACAGACATCGGACAGACGTATGGATGGACGCACGGACGGGTGAAAAACAGTATACCCCCCTTTTTTTTTAAAGGGGTATAACAAATTTCCAAAGTTATGTTTGAGAAACTTGATCAAATTGACCTCTCAGTAAAATTCAAAATACTGACTCTGCCCTAGATTAGCTCTAAATGCAATGGATTTTCAAAAAATTTCCAGGGTGAGAACCCCCACCATCAGCAGGGGGGGGGGGGGGGGGGTCACCGCTCCCAAACCTTCCTCCGCTCAGGCATTCAGGTTATGCCTTTGGCATATCAGTGTCCTCAAAAAATACCTAGATCCTTCACTGAATGTGGAGGAGAAGGTGGTGTTCTGAAGCCATCATTAAGAGATCGGTACAAGACGGTCACTCCAATATGTGAACAGTGCAGTGGTGCTGGACTGACTCCAGTTGTCGCCAGACAATATGGGAAATATTAGGATTATCAAAGACTATATTAGTATGTAGACTAGTAAATATTAAAGCATATGTTAGATTGAATAGGAGTTTATAGTTTCTCTGTCATCTGGGTTAACATGATTGGGGCTTAGAAGTGCATAGTTTGGGTTATTGACAAGTATTATACAGTTATTTTTAAAGATACTGAAGAAAAAAAAAGTTAACCAAAAAAAAAAAGTTAAGCCTACCTACCTACCCTAATTTTTTTCAGCTCGTTAGCGGAAACAAACGTATTTTTTTGTTAGGCCTTATGTATTAGAGGGCAGAGACGAAGTTTAGGTCTGCTAATATGATAGAGATGTTAGTCTATTTAAAGGGCTGCTAAAAGAACCATAATAATGGGTTTAATGTTTAAACTTTTCCTGGAGAAAAAAAATCCAAAGCTGACATTATAAAGTAATAAACGGAGATTTCATATAAATTAGTACCTATTATTGTGTTTGTAAAAAAGCACACAAGTAACGGTACACTAACGTGACAGTGAGCAAGTTCTAACATAGATCATGCCATGAATCTCTACTCGGCTGTGCCCATGGTGATCATATTTCAACAGTTCAAAACATGGGAAATATTTTATGTTCTAAAAGGGACCTTTAAAGAATTTATTTGATTGCCCAGGGAAAAATCCAAAGCAAAATTGGCTGAAACAAATCATCTAATGATGGAATCTATATCTGAGACCTTCACCTACTGTGAAATATATTATTAAGGAGAACGTAGAAACTAAGAAACATATTACCTGTGTTGTTTGTTTTACTTAAAGTTCTCTGTGACCTATCAGAACATTTTTACGAAGCAAAGTTACAATATTTATATCATACATGTTTTCTGTTGCAATGGTCAACAGATGGCTTTTGCCATGTTATTTCAGATGGAATAGAAGTTATAGAACCCCAATTTAAAATTCATGTGTTCAGGATCAATTGCTCCACTGGATATCCCCATGTCCATGTTTAGGCCCTATTTTAACTTTAGAACTTATGTATACTCTAGTCATCTCAATGATATGTACAGGTAATGCAATATTGTGGTTAATAGATGCCCAAATTACAATGCCTCACACTCTGACACAGGGTTGTGTCGGGGAGGGTTATTAAAACACAAAAAAAATATCAGTATAAAGGCTACCCCATGATATGAGTTTAAAAATATACATAGACAGTCCTTCCAATGGTATCTGGAGAAGTCAACCCTTAACAAAGTTATCCCCAGAGTAGTCAGACCCCAAGATAAATCGACACACTATGTAGGTTAGCGTCATGCATGGCGTTTGCATTAAACAAGTGTCATTCTCTGTGTCCAACAGTTTGCCACATTGTTTGGTGTCAAAGGGGATTACATCACTTTGTAGCTTTCTTGGTTTTTCACAAATAGGGGATTAAGAAACAGGAAATATTGTTACACCGATGTGTGCTTAATTAATATTAGAAAAAAAACTACCAGCATAATTTTTTCCTGGCTTTGGACCGGCTCATCAACAGCCAAACAACCTGAACACAGTGGAAGTTACATACGTGTGTGTCAATTTTGGCGAAAACTCCGAGCTGCTTTCTGGCACATTCCTACTTCAAAGTCAGTTGTCATTCAATGCAACTTCAAAGTCCTGAAAAACAGATTGATCATTTTTAGTGAGCTTTCTTGGCACAGAGCAAACATTTTTTCCCTCCAGATATTATCTCCACATATTATCTTGACATCTCAACATATTACAAATACATCTCGAGATCTCGACTAAATCTCAAGATTTCGACATACGCATTTTGAGATCTCGACGTTATCGTGATCTCAACATATTACCGGTATGATGAAATCTCTAGTTATTTTCTCAAGATCTCGACATACACAACTCGAGGTATCGACAAACACATCTCGAGATAATATCTTGAGATACATCAATATATAAATGTGCTTAAAATACAGCATAGCCTAATGTTCCTATAACTACCGCTATATGGCACAAGAAATTATATCATTGGTCAGTACGACTCAGTATGCTATACAGTTCAGTGCGAATTTGACAATAACCTCACCATTACACTGTATACGCATATTCCTTAATCGGAAACATTCGGTATTGACCAAATAAATGGTGCGATGGGTTGGGCCATCCCAGTTTTGATTAGCGTTAGGTCAAGGTTAGGGTTCGCTTAACACTTGGGTAAACCCAACCCATAATTTACCATCCCACCTCAGTCAGGGTTAGTATCCCGTCAAGTTCTGATTATGGTTAGGATTATACTAGTAGGCTCAGTGTTAAGGTTTAGGTTAATGTCCATGTCTGCTACTTTTCCATTCGGGTCATGCAGACTTATATTAGTCTAGGATCCCACCCAACTTGTCATGTCCCATCTCATCACAACGATGTCCAATCAATTGCCACCCCGTTACCGTCTCAGTCATGGGAAAAGGTTGAATATCCTGTCCATGCCAGTCATGTTTATGGTCAGGGACAGGGTTAGGCTTTAGGTCACTTTCCGCATTCCCACTTGCCTCATCGAGTCCTGAACTGTATCACCATGTTCCGGATAGGGTCAGGGTAAGGGACAAATGAAACACATTTCGTAATGGCCGGTGTTAATGCCGATCACAAACCTGTGTACATTTTAATTAACACGTTGAGTGCCAGAAATCAATTAGTAATCTCGCCAGTTTGCCAAATCGTGGCAAGATAGATACCCTTAGTAGACCATAATTTGGCTTCAATGAAGCAAAAATTGGATGACAGAAACGGCGATTGATAGTACTACGAGATAACTCGTAGCCGGCACTGGCGGAAGGAATTTGGGTATTCCCACCACCAGTGCCAACTACGAGTTATCTCGTAGACACAATTGGACACGTTTGAGCAACAAATATGAAGTAGAATGTAACCCAAACAAGTTATTTTGGTGGTAAGCATATTTATGGAGGTGTGGGAGTCCTTGTGGAGGTTATAGCTCGTTATATAGTTAAATTGTGGCTGATGCACGGCGGAGCAAATTACTTATATATATGAGCAATTGAGCATGCATGCTACAGACAGCGAATCCGAAGTGGAATCGGGTGAACTTGTTTCCTGTGAGGATGAGTTTATTTCGTCCATACAGTAATGACTACGAGCATGCATCTTCTGTTGTTTCGGGTATTGTAAGTTATCGCCCATTTAGCCTGATTTAGGCCTATGCTATGGGGTTCCAAAGTACAGCCCAAAATAATAGTGTTGGAAGAATTGTCAGCACAAAATTAAAACAACCATGCAGCAGTAGTCAAATAGATCCCTGCACATTCAGGAGTGTGCTACATGTAACTCCATATAATCCATCCATCTGGAAGTAAGTCAGTCACCCTTTACTGTAAACCTCTATGCTACACAAAACCATTTATCCGTACCTACGTAAGTAGAACAGTTCGATGAACTGCATGACGTCTAAAGTACGGTAATTGCTACGCTTTCCATTGTCCAACACGTTCGGAAGTGGGTAAAATGTAGTTTTGGGGAATAATTGTTCCGCTTTACTTGTATTATAAATAATAAAATACCTAGCCCCCAAATGGAGCCGCACAATGTATACGCGCATATAACGTCATTATCCGCTTATCTTGTGTTGGATGCGTCCACTCGCACATGAGTGAGAGGGAACAGATTTGGCAGGCCTGTGTGACGTGTGTGGGTGGTTGTGCGAAGTTTCAATGTGTTGAAACACAACGATGTAACCATTCCTCGAAACTGCCTTCGCATGTTTGTACATTGTGAATATCCACCCCCTTACTTTGTTTGCATGCGTGAACATTGTCAGTCTATTGAATACCAAAACCCCAGTCTAACTGCCCACACACGACTGCCTCTGGTGGTCACTCAGTGAGACAGTGTCAGCTGTATTCACTAACAACTGGACCATTTTGAGTAGAATATATGTGCTGATGGTGCGGAGCCACACTATTTATTTGATAAAATCAGAGTTCTGATGTTCCGAGGCGGGTTTTCGTGGTGTATCGACCTATTCCACTGCTTCCGTTTGTCAGTTACACGACATGGAAACCACTACGAGATAACTCGTAGTGGCAACCTGCGAAGGTTGCGAACTACGAGATAACTCGTAGTGGCACTCAACGTGTTAAAACCCGGTGTACCCTTCAGCACATTTTTTGGTGAGAGTGACTCCTTCAGCCTTACTGGACTCTGATGGCGGAAGAGTTACGTCGTGGCCCAGAGTTGGACCGAACAGTTAGCTGAGTGTCTACCCATTTCACAGGTTGTCCGTACAACCATGGACGTATATAATATATACATCGCTGGTACAACATAAGAGTCTATATTACATCTTATCTTATCAACTATTCCAGTTGAATTTAAGATGTGACAAACTTAGTTATGGAAAAGGTCAGAAATAACAGAAATTAGATCGTACAACAACAACAATGGAATTTAATTAGGAAATATCCGACGGCAAATTTAATTAATGCTGTAGCATGTTAGATTCCACACAATCATTTTGCCACGGTTATTTCACACGACATTGCTTACAATATGTTATTGCCGTGACTAACTTTGAATTTCGAGCACTAAAAATGGTTGGTTGTCAGTCTAATTCTATTAAAAATTGAAAATAATTTTTCGAAATCTTTGGAAAAATCTTACGAAGTTACGACTTACGACGTTAATTTCTTTTTGTGTGTGAGCTCTGTCAGTCTGTGGCACTGAAAACTGAGCCATAGTTAACCTAAAAATGTCTGTCTTCCATCAGATACCGTAAAACCCTTAAGGAGCATGGCCTGCATGGAAAATATCTGTTTGAAATTGAATACAAATTCACAACAATTGATCCGCCATTATGGTTATGGTTTATTGGAAATTCCGCCGTTTATTTAACAGCGCACCCCCATATATATGGGGTAAAATACATGTAAAAGACTGTCTAATAAAAACAAAGCAATGACAGTTCACATGTAGTTCCTAACAGGTTTTTTTGGAACACAGCTGGTACAACAGCGCAGAAGGTGAGGCCGAAAGTTCCGAAACAATTTGAGTTGAGTCCAGGATGTTATTGGAGAGCCTGGAACTGCCCTGAATGTCAAGTCCATCCACCGATCCCTCCAGAGAACATATCACATCGCCCGAACTCTGTACACCAGTGCAAGCTCTTTCATGATGAAGTCAATGTATAGACGCATATTCAGATCAATCATGTGAACCGCGAAACTCTGTATACCCAGTTCGAAATGAACTCATGACTCGAATAACGCATATTCAGATCAACGATCCGCGAAACTCTGTTATACAGAAAAGTACATATAATATAAATAGGCCTATAAATATCACAACAACAAAATACTAGGGTCTCTGTATAAACGCATTTCAGACCGGAGCGCTGCGAAACTCTGTATCCGAAGCAAAGTATCACGCATATTCAGATCGGCAACATGACTGCGAAACTCTGTATATATAAAATCCATTCTGATAGAGTTGGTGCATCGCATGTCAATGACAAAAGGTCAAAGTTCACGGAAGAAACAGCAGACCAACGATGACACTGCAACGCATAGTTCACACTCCTCAACTGCACCAGCAGGATAATATAATGATTGTTCAGTAAAACATAGTTTAAAACAGTTAAAACGCAAAGTTGGAGTAAAACAGTCCGAAGGAACGGCTGGGTAAGAAATGGCGGTCTCCCCTATCTTCGTGGCAATGTGCTGTCGGAGAGAATCGTCGAGACACAAAACACGAGTCGGATCGACAGAGTTCAGGATCGAACACGCTGGAAACACTTAGGTCCATGCTTGTCATCATCACAAATGAAATTTACAACATTAAAATACATTCCGCCACGAAACATAAAAGAAAATCCGAGCAGGCCAGCTCCCGCGTGCCTCCTTCCTCGAACACCATTACACCATTCTGTGTTGTGTTTTAAAACATCACGTGACAACATTGACCTCCTTCGTCGACTTTTGGCAACACCCATAAACAACACGTGACACCCCCTAACTGATTTCTCATTGGTCAATATATCCCCTATACCGTAGAAGCGGGGGCTGATATAGACCCTACCGTTAAATATCTGAACGTGTTCAACCTTATTGGCGTTAAAATTTATCACGCTAACCCTTGGAAGTTGGAACAAACGTCGCACTACCGACGAATCTAATTCAATTAGAATTAGACTCGAGTTTAATTCATAATTCGTCTGTTGAAACAAACGTCGCATTTAATTCAAGACGAATCTAAATGATTTCTTAAAATGGCATAAAGCGTTCTTAAAGTCCAGCTGAACTGTAACCTAATTTGAGTATTGATATATCGTCCCGTGTGTATCAAAGTCCCCTTAACACAAATCCGCAAAAAATCCAGTCAAAATACCCTGCAATTATTTTTTATATCTTGGTAACGAAACAGTCGCCGAAGATTTGTTTTCATTTTGCACTGCGCGCACATGGCTACTGGAGGAGCACGTGACATGACGTCACGGAGGGAACACAAATGCACAGTTCTGCTTTGCGTCATTGACAACGTGCGGCTATAATGGCGATGGCAGGTCAGCGCTAACGTTGTAAAGATGATTTTGATCTTGCTGCATTCGAGCCTGATGACAATGATCCTCCACATATCGGCGAGAGACCGGTGACCGACGATCCGACAATAAATCATCGCATCCATGGACCATGCATTTGCACCGGTTCCCCCTCTTTCGGACCAAAAGTAGAAAGATAGGCTGCTGTACGTTGGTCTAAACGTCAACACATTTCCCAATCCACAACAATAACTGAATTGAAATTCAAACAGTTAGACAGTTCAGCCTGTATGTGGTGTATAATTTTCAACTTATATTGTGTCAAGCAGTTAATTGCGGGGGGGGGGGGGGGGACACATCCTTTCACCATTTATGCAGAAACTGCATATCACAAGTAGATCGCTCCATGATTAAATAAACAATTATGTTTTAACTTGATATTCACGATACTGGGTATTAGATTTGTTGGTATGTAATTATTTCATCTAGTCAGTCATGAACATAGTGAGCAGAAATCCGCAAAAGCTTGACCTATATATTCCATTTAATACTAGTAGGCCCTATATATAATCCTCCAATTAAATGCTCTTTATGTTTAAATTTTTCAACTGGCTTTATATAGACACCCAAGTTCTCATTGAGAATGTCTGGTCACTAATGGTAGGTATGCTATGTGTGAAACATCAAACATTTTATACTATCAAGAATTTCCAAACTGCTGTCTACGTACCGATACTGACCTGAAGTCTAAATGCAGTATCATGCATGGCCTTTAGATTATCATATAAAACACATTTTTTGACAATCTGTCAACAAAACAAAAACCGCAAAAGGCGTACGTATATATATTATTTTCAGTATGTATTATGTTTATTCAATTTATTGTTTCAAATGAATCAAGACCAGTAACGCACAATCTCCACACGGACCAACTATCTAGGGCCTATATAGGCCTATATCTACCACACTCGGTGGAAATGTGGGCGTTCCTGCGCATATGACGAACGTAGTACTTACTAGGCCTACTATGGTACTGCGCTTTGATCACAAATCGAACGATATTTTACGCAAGCTACGTTCGCAATAACAAAATAGTCCCTCGCGATTGCTGCTCTTATTTTAAAAATAATACCCATACAGTGGACTGAAGGCATGTTAAAAGGTAACATATTTCCATAATTGATCTATCTTTTACGATAGTAGGTGTTTCATAGTCAACTTTAGACACATTATTGTCGAGTATGGATATGCACACGCACGTGTATGACGTTGAGGTTAGGTCAGATGTATAGGTCACATCACCTGCATAATATTTGTTTGTGTTTATAGTTCAAATACCAGTTTGTTAATGCTCGGTTACTGCTTAATGACTGATGTAGTCATATAAAATCGTAGCCATGTATATAATTCGAAGTACCATCAAGAATTTCTCTCAACAATTCGATTGGAATACAAGGAATTTATGTTTTGTTGGTGGAAATATTGGCGAAAAATCGTGACAAACTGACATGATCGACACGGCTCGTAATACGTGGATGCAGTGCGGTACATTTTCGTCTGATTTCATTTATATGGCAATATATGCTTTCACAAATGGATTAATACATTGGTGATTCGTATTGGATTTTAATTATTCGAAACATTCAATCTGGTGAGTAGACTTACTAATGATTTTCATTGAATCATTACATTTCATGATTTCAAGTTCAGGTTCTAATCGATGTTTACGTCACGTTAGACTAGAATTAACGTAGAACAGTCACTTATATTACACAGATTGTTCAATTTGTTGATTGGTAGCCTTGTAAATCATGCTTAATTTTGCATATTGTCATGCATAGCTGACATTTTGTATTGTCAAGGTGCCGATTTATGTATTCACGCTTGAGTAGAACAAGTCACGATTCACACATCGCCGAAAGTAAATCCTCATGTATGATCCATGTACTGCGACGTAGCCGTAGGTCTAGTACTAGACTACTGATACCACACCCCCCCCCCCCCCCACCACAATGACCGTGAGTGCATGGGTGTTTATTGGTACCGGTATTCACGTAGATAACATTTTGTTTGACAATGTGAATCACACTTGTGTATGTCCCAGCTTGCATTTCACAATATTTGTGAAAGATCCTTATTATTCTTCAAAGTGCTTGGAACACAAGCAGCTGTATTGTGACAGCCCATTCCAAACTCTCGTTGTGGACAAACGCCGTCCACTGTTGTTAAATGGCTGCATTAATTATTGTGCCACTTGAACATTTATGGCTACAGGTTGCAGCACTTTAAAAAAATAAACAACAATAAAAAAAGACGATTTCAAAATACGTGATTTTAAAAACGGCGCATAAAATTTCTTCCGTCTTGGTACCCTCGGTGACGTCATTTCCGAGTCGCGACGGAAACACCCGATTCAAAAATGACTATTGTAAACAAAGAAGCCGTTTTATTCAAATGTCTGGAAATAGTACTTTTTTGTAAAAATGTGAACAAAATGGAAAGGATACATGTTATAAACCTTATTTAGCATGAGTTAAGACATATTTATATATGTTTGGAGCTAAATTAATTGTATTATTCAGCTGGTCTTTAAGGGTTTTGCTCAAAACGGCTAAAATAGGAAGTTTTATATCAATTCTAAAACGTAAAATTTAGTGAGAAAATGTGGCTTTTCACTTCCAAGCGACGAAATTAATGTTACTATTCTGAGGAGTGGAAATTATTGGTTTTATATCGCTATTTCGTAGGTATTTGATACATATTTTAGGTCGGACACGATTCTTTAGGTGGTATTTTGCTATGAACTTGTCTGAAAGAAATCAGGTCCAGTTTATTTTTATACGAAAACGTTGTACCGTTTTAACAATTTAATAGCAAGTCGAGGTCAACGCGGTATAACACTATATTGCGTCAGTATGCCTATCTAAAACCACGTGGTAAAATAACCATGTCGGGCAGGGACGTACAGCTATAGGGTCTCGGTTGGGGGGGGGGGGTGCTAATAGATTTGCGTAATTCAATTTGCACCCCCTTGGCTGTTCCTTCACATGCCTGGATAATAGCCTATTCTGAATGGATCAGTAGACTTGTGATCATGCACTTGGCGGACCATGGTTCTGCCAGTAGAAGAAAAATCAGAGATCTGAACCTGAAAATCCGATCATATATATATATATATATAGTTTGGCACAGCGGGAGAAAACTTTGAACATGAAAACCGTAAAAACCTATAGCATTAGACTGGCCTCAAGCTTTCCAAGTGCTGACAATTTCCAACCTGACACCACCGCGAAGGTTGGAAAATTTCCAACTGATGACCATTTAAGTTCATAATTTTTAACAGAAGCATATGGGAAAATAATTACCAGTTTTTTTGGCTGGCCACGGGGTCATAAGGGACCAGGACACAGGCCATTTCAGTCAGAATGTTGGACCAAAAGTAGGAAAATATGCAAATGTTGGTCTAAAAACAACAAATTCTCCAATAATTCATTTCTGGAAAATCAAATTACAAGAACAATTTCAACCCATCGTTGATGTGAAATTTGCACACGTCCATGCACAATATAGCGTGTATATCCAAACGGAATAAATATTTATTTAGTGCGTCTACTCGCATTTAATTTGAAACAAACGTCGCACTTTCGTCGACTCGAATTCAAATACGACCAAATTACGTCATGCTCGTTGGTGTTTTCCAGTTTCAATTGGAATTCCCTCATTAGCATATCATTATGCAGCTCGTTTGCATTTCTCCGATTTAAATTCGAGTCGACGGTGATGCGACGTTTGTTTCAAACACGAATCTCAGACGCATCAGCAATTAAATTCGTGTTGACCACACACATTCTTCGTCGGTAGTGCGTCTACTCGCATTTATTTGCAATAAACGTCGCACTACCGACGAATCTAATTCAAATAATTGAATTCGATTCGTCGGTAGTGCGACGTTTGTTCCAAGGGTAAGCGTTATCTTCTATATCTATATTTGCGAATGTCTGTCTGTCTGTCTGTCTGTCTGTCTGTGTTCTATAGAAATTCACAGGGGACCATCTAGTTGATGCCAAAGGGGTCTACTAGGAGTAGCTTTTTACGAGAAAGATAATGGTCGGGGTTAGAATTTTCTAAGGTGACGCCGTTGTTGTCAGGGGCAGAAAAGGGGGAGGGGCAGAAAAAAATTTGTCGCCGATTGCCACCAAACTTATATATAATCATCCCCATAATATGAGGAATCTAATGGCGTGGTTTAAATATGGCAAAAGTCGCGCCGTTCGCGTCAGGGGTGCCCGGAAGGGGGGGGGGCAGATTTTTTTTATGTCGCCGATTGCCACGAAACTTACATATAATCATTCCCATGATATGAAGAAACCAACGGTGTGGTTTAAATATGTCAAAAGTGGCGTCGTTTGAGTCAGGAATGAACGGAAGGGGAGAGGGGCACCAAAATTGATAACACTAATTTTAGCGCCGATTTCCACCAAATTGATATATATTCTTCTTCATGACACAAGGAATCTAATTGTGAGATTTAACAACGCCAAATTGTTGTTTTTGGATGAGAGATTGGGAGGGGGTGGGCACTAAATTTGATAATAAGTCGCCGATTGCCACCACACTTATACAAAATCATCCCCATGGTATGAGGAGTCTAATGGTGTGGCTTTTATCTGTCAAATGTGGCCTCATTCGAGTCCGGGTTGCATTGAAAGGGACAGGGGCACTAAAATTGATGCAAATTGTTTTTAGCGCCAATTTCCACCAAATTGATACGTTCTTATCCATAATACGAGGAATCTAATCGTGATTTAAAGACGCCATAGTGGTGCTGTTTGGGTGCGAGATGGAGAGGGGAGGGATTGGCAACAAATTTGATATAAAAAATTGTTTAGTCGCCGATTATCACCAAACTTATAAACAATCATCTCCATGATATCAGGAGTGTAATCGTGTGGTTTAAGGGTGTCACAAGTGGGGCCATTCAAGTCAGTGGTGTATAGAGATGAGAGGGACACAATCAATTATATATATATGTTTAGTGCCGATTTCCACCAGATTGATACATATTCTTCTCCGTGATACGAGGAATCTTATCGCGTGGTTTAGATACACCAAATTGGTGCCCTATGGGTGAGAGATATGGGGACCTTAAATTTGATACGAATTTGTATACTCGCCAATTTTCACCAATTTCATATATATGCATCTCTAATCTCTAATGAGTCTTAGTGTGTGCAGCTTGAGTCCGAAATTGGGACGGGAGGGTCACCAAAACTGATACAAAATATTTTTAGTACCAATTACCATCAAATTCAGACACGTTCTTCTCAAATAATACAAGAAATAAAATCGTGCTGTCTGTCTGTCTTTTTGTCTGTCTGTGTGCATTCTATATATAACTTCACACGGTACAATCGAGATGGCACCAAGGCGTTCTAAGAGGGGTAACTTTTTACAAGGAAGACAATGGTGCGGGTTAAATTTTTCTAAAATGACGCTGTTGGTGGGAGGGGAAATTAAAAAAAAATGTGGTGAAATAGTTTTGTCGCTGATTTCCACCAAACGAATACATAATCACCTTCGCAATATGGCGTTGTTCGAGTCAGCGTTGCATCAACAATTGATTTAATAAACCAAATTCCACCAAATTCATACACGTTTTTCTCTAATGATATACCATGAATTAAATCACATTTGGTGTCGTTTGCGTCACGGATGGCGAGCGGATATGCACTATCATTGATAAGATTGCTATTCGCCGATATCCACATATAAGTTATATACAGTCACCAGGCCATCTCCATGTCATTTTAAGTAGTTGGGCGTTCACATTTCACAATCCCGACATATGGTGACCCACATAAGTCACTTGAACAATTATATCTTCTTAACAGTCATATTTATATGGGAATGGCAATCAAGGCATTCACACAATGAGCTAGCAAAAAGAGATAACTATAAGAATCATTAAACGTATATTTATCATTCTATTGAAGAGATACATATATTCGTGCAAACTGAGAGACCTCGAACCGTCAGAGGATTGCATATATATAATAACAAAATTTAGTTTGTTCCATTCAATACAGTTTCCACAAAAAGTTACAATTTGTCAAGAGATATGGAAGGCCTGTTCAAAAATAGTGGTCACAGTGTGCAGTCAAATATAGTTTCTTCTGATATACAAGAAAATGCAGTTAGTAGCACAAGACTTTTCAGGATCCTACCAATACTGACATCTGACAAGGGTTTTAGAACAGACTCATCGACTGACATAAACAACTCAAAATCTCGCTCTGTGTCTGTCACATGTAGCTGATATATCTGCGCAGCAACATTTCGTTTAAGCTAAGAATATTTAGCCAATATATAGCACCATGAACAGAGGAGCACCTGGAAATTTCTTTGAAACATCTGTATCTTCATGGAGATATGATAGCCAGGTGTCCTCGAGATCTTAGTCCAACCCACTAGATTGATTGATACATCTCAATATGTAAAACCCAATTATCATCTTTTATCGAACTAATGTGTTTATGATGTTCATGTATCATATTATAACGTATAATGTATACGCAGTTGTACATAAATAAATACTTCATTATTGGTGGAACATATTAATCGTGATAAACAGAATGACAATTGACAAGGTGGGCCACTACTTATATTCCATGGGCCTGTTTCATGAAGCAATGTCATAAGATTATCTTAAGATGGACTTAATCTAAGATCTAAGGTGGATCTTATGATGTAACTTTTCCGTTTCAAGAACGCGTTTCACAAAACAAGATTAAGTCCTACTTAAGTAGTAATTTAAGTTCGCGCGCTTTTAGACTGGCTCTCGACAATTTATTACAGCTATGCACAGAAAATGTTGGTTCTGTGTGTGTTATATGCCTAGGTACAGTGTCTGGTGACATATACTAGGGCGTGTCTAAGAATAATTATGATATTTTAATGCAAGGGCGATAATCAGTATAATGACTGGTGCATACTTAACTGCACGAGCGCGCTTTTTAACTGTGTTTTCGCGTCAGACACCATCCACACATAGCTGCATGCTTCCAATGCCTATTTTATACAAACGTATCGAGCTCAAATATATTATTTCAGTTATTAAAGGGACTTATACATCCTAACTCAGAATGTGAACCTTCACTCATATGACATATGCCATTAAAGCGACGCGAGACATATGTTCGCTCCTTTCAATGGTGATATCAGGTTATAATACATTATACGTCTTTGAAGCATCTATAATACCAGGAAACCGAATATGTCGCCACGACGGCATACACATACAATACACCACAATGGAAGCACTGAGCTAAACGCTCTTTATTGATTGCCAACATTCATGGAATACTAACACACAAAACGCTCTTTATGTATATTGCTATAATGTGACTAGGACTTCATATCGTGTTCCAAATAGACTTATTTCCAATCTGAGACATACTTGTAGAAGCCATATATAAATGATGTTAGTGCCATTTGCTCTGGTTCTGTTGACAAATGTGCTAAACGGGTGTTATAATTAACAAACTGCGTATGAACTTCGAAAGTACGTTACGTTGAACGACATTCTGCATATATGTTTTAATAAAAACCAAATCAACGACTTTTAATAAAGAGCGTTTATAATTAACAACACGTGAACAGACGGCCGGTTCACAGGCCCCTGGGGAAAATTACTAAATACCAATATTGACTATACCACTGGTATATTGGTATTTTAGTAATTCCCCCAGGGTTCTGTGGGCCAGTTCAAAGTGATATTATATGTTCTTTCGCGGATCCCGGTGTGCCCGCGCGGTCCGTATACTATATCCATGCTATATATCTTTTTATTTCATAGTTAATAGATTATGATAATATATAATAATAATAAAATAACACATATTATGTATTATTATCTTGTTGATATATATACGGGTACATATACAATACATTTTTACAATCAAATTATAACATAATAATATAGAAAGGCAAGTAAATAATATTAATAATAGCTGCATATGACATAAGCAGTTATAAAAAAAAATGAGTATAAATCATTCACTATTATCCTCGATGTGAAAATGTTCGGACTAATTGTCTCAACATGATTATTGTCTACAGTGCGATTGGGTGATTTGAATCTCAAATGATGTTCAACTCTATGTAAATATATTCTTTTTGTAACAGCAATTAGAAATGTATATATAGTCCGGTCTTGGCGGTTTACAGTTAGTAGCGGACACCCCGCCAATCTTGCAACCACTGGCCACGTCACTGCTATAGCTTACCAGTTGGTTATTAATTACTACCATTTCTGAAACACCCATCCGTGCTAGCAAGGTGTTATTCAGTTAAATGTGTTTATAATAATATATACATGAACAAGATCACATCCACATTTCGGACCAACTGCGGATCACAGGGTAGGTCTTAACTTTAAGATTATCTTATGACACCTCACACCAGTCTTAAAGTTAAGACCAAAGTTAAGACCATCTTTGGTTAAGACTTTGTTCGTGAAACGCACTTATGACTGAAGTTTGAACTTATGACCATCTTAAGTCCCAACTATATCATAAGTTGCCTTCATGAAACAGGGCCCATGACTGTAATAATCATGTTTTGTGAGAAAACGTATAACACTTTAAGCAAGAGCATTCTCTATTCCCAACAAATATCCACAGCATACATTAACCTGGGCAACGCCGGGTAACCCTGCTAGTAATAAATAACACCAGTGTTACATCGCAACCAAATACTTGGCCAATCTTAACACCAGCGTTAACTAAATTGTTTGCTTTCTCTAATTAACGCCATGTCGCGTTAAACAATGTTACCAGAATATAAAATTGGCATCCATAATGTGTCATTAAGATACATCACACCACGTAAGACATGTCAATTTCCAATTGTTTAGTCATTTGAAAGACATATGTGTATATTTAACGCATTTAATACGACTTTTCGTGTTTTGGAAACACCTGGGACTAGTATACACAGAGGCGGACTGGCCGATCGGGAGACCGGCCGGAAAAATTCTGATTCCACGTGATTTTCTATCAAGCGAGAATCCGAGGGTTTTTTTTACGGTTTGGGGGGGGGGGGGGGTATATGTGGTTGGGCCGCCCAACCACAACTTGGGCCGCAAATGAAACCGACGTGGGCCGCCACATGTGTTGTTTAACCAGCCGTGTATCCAATAAGATGGTACTTTTCTCACATAAATTCATGAGGGCAGAGGCGGACTGCATGAGACCGGGAAAATTCCGGA
The DNA here is from genome assembly GCA_032622095.1 of Siphonodentalium dalli. Taxonomy (NCBI): domain Eukaryota; kingdom Metazoa; phylum Mollusca; class Scaphopoda; order Gadilida; family Siphonodentaliidae; genus Siphonodentalium; species Siphonodentalium dalli. The sequence continues at coordinate 104,166,542 of CP136069.1, read as the reverse complement.
CGTGGGCCGCCACATGTGTTGTTTAACCAGCCGAATTGGCTAATCGTAATTTTGACATTAAATAAACTTGTCGGCATCATATAACACCACGTAAAGACCCCATTAATCTCGAGATTTTAACGGTAACTCCCAGCTGTAAATCCCAAAAAAAATCTTACGCACCCCTCCCCCAATTGAAATTTACAAGAAAATAGGAACGCTTCAGTTGATGCCAGTCTAGTTTATCGGATTCGAGATTTTCTTGTATAGTTTTCAAAATGTTCTCACCCCGGGCCGAACAACCATGAACAGCCCGGTGTGTCCTGGTCTCTTGTCCGTAGCCGTGTGCATTTGTCTGGAGTTAGACCGCTAGATATTAGTTATGCAATTTTTCAGGTAAAAATATCTGAATGGTCTCATACCGGGAATATATAGTTTATGAATATATATGATATTAGACCAGAGGTGCAAATGGAATTATGCAAAAACATGTATTTGGTCTGCATCTGATTCAAGGGGGGGGGTGCAAATGGAATTATGCAAAAATATGTATTTGGTCTGATTCTGATTCAAGGGGGGGGGGGGGTGCAGTTGGAATTTTCCAAGGTGGACTGTGGACGCCCCCCCCCCCCAAACAGATGGGCCGGTATTATATTATTTTCCCGGGCCGGTTTCTTGGCCCAGTCCGCCTCTGACTATACACATATACTAGTCCCAGGAAACACGGACGATACTTTTTTAACACTGGCGTGAATTCACGTGAATTCACGTGTTCAAATCATATAACGCAGGCGTTATGTTTTACTGGATGAAATTTAAGATGGACATGTTGTTAGACTGTATACATAGCAATTATCCCGCGGCCAATGCTCTACGTCAATTAAATTTGACTTCCAAGGTCATAGAAGATGTTTCTAATGGTACCAGCAGGGAATACATTATGTAATATACCCAGACAGCTAAGGATGTGGATGTATTACCAGATGTGGAGTGTTATCGCTATACAACATGCCATGACCACACAGTGGTTATAGAAAGACGGACTTTGTTAAAATGGAATTGATCACTGCGGTCTTGCCAGATGAATAAACATATATGATCATATATGAGGTCACCAATATGTCTTTTGTTCCATAATCACATCTTATTTCATCGTCATTGGTTGATCACATTATTGTTCATGAATGTAAGAGCGATTTGATGCATAACGTTAAAATCCTTGACGATGACGCTATCAACACATCAAACCACCGACCTGTGAGATGCACCGCTGCTATCACATGTCCCACGAACAGTAACTCTAACTCACGACGAAAGCCAGTAAACTGGATGAAACTTGACACCGAAGTGTACAAAAGTACCATAATAGAGAAAGTCCGTTCGCTATCATTGTCCGCAAGCTCAACACAGCATGATATAAATGTCATCAATTCATTTTTAGTGGATATATTGTTATCGGCAGCAGATGTAGCCAGTCCCAAACTTAGTAAACGACGTAACACCAAACCACATTGGAACCGCAGGCTTAGTGAACTACACTCCGACATGGTCAACAAGAAAACCATAGTCAGAAATGGTAACGCCACCAAGATCGTATTATTAGCCATAAATATAAATCATAATATAAAATATATTGGCTACATGAATGGACCGCCTCAGAATTCCGTTAAGATAAGTAATTCTTCAAATTATTACAATGAACTACGGCTTATAAATTACTGCAGGTTTCTCATTCGCCACACCAGAATGCTTCTAAATGCGGATCAAAGCTAAGAGTGCGTGGCACAGCCATTGTTCATAGACATTTTACAGATAGCGAGAATGATGCATGCTGGGAACGAAAGCATCCACAGCAAAGCCATGTGCTTACGGAGGCATGCGTTTATTATAGGGGATTTATGGTGGGCCTATAAAACTAATTATAACTTTGTTATCTGTCATAGTTTATGCGTGAAATTTTAAACATATATACCTGGACATCTACCCCTTCCAGAATGTTGAAAAACATTTTCAGTTGCTCATCGTATTTTTATAGACGAAATAGTCCGAAATTCCAGAAAATTGCGCTAACTGCTCAATGTTTTAATGTGTTACAAAACGTCTGATAAAAATAGTTCTATCGGGAATATTCACACCATTTTTTTTCAGAGAACATAGTGTAAATATAGTCCTATCGGGATATCGTAAAGGAGATTAATTAAACCCCTCAGACTGCCGAAACTGACGACATTAAATTCGCTTTTTCGTGTCCCGCGGAAATGAAACTTGTCTGTCCATTGATGACGTTATTTATTTGACATAGTATTTTTTTCTTCTGTTGTATTTGAACACTTGTTGCACGCGCAGGCTGCACGGTCATAATAACTTCAACCGATAAGCGCCGACTGATACCCGCGCAACAGTTTGTCTCAAATAAATTGTTATCAAAACGCAGGTTTATGGCCGCGGACATAAGCCGATTAAGTGTAATGTAATTTATCCATGAACTTGACTGAAAAATTGTGATTCTATCACCATTAGCCACGAAAATGGGACCTCTAAACAGGCAAGTTTGATTTTCGGGGGACACGAACAAGCGAATTTATTGTCGGCAGTTTCGGCAGTCTGAGGGTTAATTAATCCCGAATTAAACGGAACTACTTTACGATAGTCCGATAGGACTATGTTTACTCTATGCATGTTCTCTGAAAAAATAGTGTGAATATTCCCGATAGAACTCTTTTTATCAGACGTTGTGTAACACCTTAAAACATTGAGCAGTTATAGCGCAAACCGAAATGTGTTGTCTTGCAAGATATCCCACCGCTTTAGCTAAATTTACCTTCCTACAATATCCATAAAGAGGATCATATATTATATACCCACGGTTTTAATTATAGAATATAAAATATATTGGTTTCGCGAATGACCAACTCAGAATTCCGTTAAAATAACAATAACAACCAGCACCTATAACGAACCGTTTTACTGGACTTGGCCTACTGGTCGCGTAGTTCCGACTTTTAAATAAACGGAATTTCCAACTCTATAAATAAAAGCCCCACAATGCATTCGCCCTGTCCACCACGCAATATCAAAATCTCAGCAGCTAGATACACCACAGGTGGCGTAATAAATGCTCTTTATTATTTCCATATCATGAATACAGTAACAAACAAGACAGCAGTAAAATAAATGGGGACAAAAAGTTAGTGTAATCATGTATGAAATTTCCAACTGTTAAAATTCTTTATAACAGTTGTGACTCCCACCCCCTCAAAATACCTCCATCATTCGATCCCCGTCCCCATCATAATGGGGACAATAATTACTAGTTGGGATACCAGGCAATGGTAACCATGTATTTTAACCTTTATGTTGTAGTGTAATAATGTATGAAATTTCCAACTACATGTGCATTAACTTTTTTTTTACAAAAGTTGTGAATCATACACACTCAAAATCTAACTTCCACCCCCACCCCACTACACTGTCCCTTCCACTTAAAAACATTCTGGAGATCAAGTTGGCCACAGGTGTTCAGTTATTATACCCCACGTGTCTTGGACTGTTGCCAAATTCACAGTGCTCCATTAGAGGGCCTGCTTGGACTGTTGCCAAATTCACAATGTTAACTGCAGAGAGGTTGTATGTTATTGGAGACGTTCTAATATGACAATAGGCTGGCCTAATTAACGAACCATGCACAGCTAAATACACACAAGCAACTTTTAATCTTCAAATAGATACAATTGTCGGCCTCCAAAATTCAATATACTTTCTTATATACAAACAAACATTGAACTCATACCATTGTTTCACTTAACCAAAATAGCGAATTTCCCCAAAAGAACGCATATAGACTGCGCATGCGCAATTATATTAAAATACCCACAATACACTTCACGAGGCTCTCAATGGGTTATAATATTTGTTTTCCAAATTTGTTTTATCTTCAACTAAAAACAAATAGTCTATCGAAATAACTTTCAAATTAATATTACACGTTTCTATAAATAAGCAAATTAGTATATATAAACAAAGCGTATTTCATTAATATTTGACTACAAAAAATACTCGGAACACAACTGTAAATAAACTAACTTGAGACTCTCAGTCACTCACACCGTCACAGTCTCACTCAGTCTCACTATCGAGCTGACACTCAGAACAGCATCCGAAGCCGGAAATTTGGAAATTCGCCATTTTTCTTCAAACAATTTTATTCTTTACAAAATACAAATTATCGGGTTAACATAAAACCATTCAAAAATTGAAACAAACTTAAATAATAAATAAATTAAACCATAAACTCTTACCATAATTACAGAAAATAAAACATGGCCGTTACTACAAAAAAAACAGACATGCGCACTCCAATTAAAATTACCCATAATTCAGTTCACTACACCAGGGGCTCCCAACAGGTTATACAATATTTTCAGGCTATCAGATTATTTATATTTTCGACTTTAAGTTTACAATTTGAGCCTGTCCTCACTCTATCGATACGATTTATCATAAACATATTATACACCAGTGGCGTTAACTTTACAACTTCGGCATCTACGTGATTATATCGGTACGATTCAGTAAGGTACAAACAATCTCCATAAAATACCCACAATTCAGTTCACTACATGCAGGGGCTCCCAATAGGTTATTCCCATTTATTATGGGCTCCCAATAGGTTATACAATATTTTCAGGCTATCAGATTATTTATATTTTCAACAACATATTATTACACCGGTGACTTTAAGTTTACAATTTGAGCCTGTCCTGACTCTATCGATAGGATTTATCATATTTTCATAAACGTATTATACACCGCTGGCGTTAACTTTACAATTTCGGCATCTACGTGATTATATCGGTACGATTGAGTAAGGTACAAACAATCTCCAAGAATACATTCGCCCTGTACTCCATGCGATATAAAAAAACCAAATGCTAGAAACACCACACTAGGTGGCGTAATTACCGGAATGCTTGGCTTTCTGTCGGTCGTCCTAAAAACGTTTCCAACCCCGCTTTCCGGGCATACCGCGAGAAGATCGTAGACCCCATCGCACAGCAGTTAAGAGATATTTCACAGATTCAACGCGACAAATAGAAAAGTTCGCTAAAGATGACCACAGCAAATTCTGGAAAGCTATAAAATCTAAGAGTCCAGCATATGCGTCTCCAGGTTCGGAAATGCAGTTTGATGGTAAAATGTGCAGAGATCCAATTGACATAGCCCAAGGTTGGCAACACTACTTTACCTCGTTGTATAAACGCACTCCTCATTCTGATCTGAAATTTGAACAGCGTATTCACTCGCAGGTTAAAATTCTACTCGACAGTAACTACACTGATAGCGATGGCACTTGTCTCACGAGCTTAGTCTCAATCGCTGAATTAACTGCGGCTCTTAAATATCTCAAGCGCAACAAGGCGGCGGGAATTGACAATGTTGTGAATGAACATATTCTGAACGCTCCGTCTGAATTTCATAATGTATTGTGCACCTTATACTCGTTAATGTGAACACATAGCCACATCCCTCCTGATATGAAGAAGGGAATTATCGTACCCATATACCCATATACAAAGGTGATCCTAAGCCAGTGTATACATGCCCCGGACAGTTACCGCGCAATCACGCTTCTGCCTGTTCTTTACAAACTGTTTGAGATCGTTATCCTCGAGAGACTCCGATGTAGCAATATTTTCAAGAATTTCCCAACCTCTATGCAGAACGGATTTCAGAGGGGCGTCGGTTGCGCGATAACCACATTCGAGCTGCAAGAGGCATTTGCGTATGCAAAAAGCAACGGGTCTCCAGTTTATGCGGCGTTCCTACATTCAAAGAAAGCTTTCGATCTTGTATGGCATGAAGGGCTCATATAAATTGTCTCAAAAAGGACTATCAGGTACTATGCTCAGAGTTTTTTCAAACATGTACTCAAATGTACAGAGCCATGTTGTTTGTAATGGGGTAACCTCGGGGCCCTTCACAATTGAGCAGGGTACAAGACAAGGAGAGGTGTTGTCGCCCTTCTTGTATCTTGTCTTTATTGATGAACTTGTCGCATCCCTGTCAGATTCGCTAGATGGCATTCACATTAGCTCTATTTCATGTTCGTCCCCTACGACGGCAGATGACATAACTCTTCTTTCATTCACCACTGGAGGTCTCCGTAGACTACTCAACTTTTGTCACAAATATAGTTTAAAGTGGCGCTTCCAGTTCTCGCATGAGAAAAGCAAAGTTGTTATATTTGGCACTTCCCTAAACTAGCGTCACACTGAGGATAGACCATGGGAGCTCGTTCCGAGACATATCGCCAACGTAGAGGAAGTATCTCATCTGGGTATTATTCAGAGCTCGACTGGTCAACAGAACCCAAAAGTTGAGAAGGCTACTGACATGCTACGCAAATGCTTCTTTTCAGCTTGTCGCTCACCAGTTTCAACCGAATTCTCACCTTTAACCAACTTAAAGATTCTGAAGCATATCGCTATTCCCAAAGCTGTCTATGGTTGTGAATCATGGTGGGTTTGTCACACACACAGTATACGACGTTGGAACGCGCTTACCGCATGTGTATTAAGAATTTACAGCGCATTCCGAAACGCAGTAATACTATATTATCCCTATCATTACTCGGACTTCTCCCTATTGAGTACGAAATTCACAGGAGAAAATTAATGTTTCTTGGAACAATGATTAACTTACCCCAGAATCCACACTTTTGTCATGTTTATATATGTTCTCAATATACTCTCCCATGGAGGAGGAATAAAGGATATATATATATATATTCAATTATCATGGGAACCGAATCTACGGTCGGCCGTTGACAGGATTTCTGAAAGATATCACCGATACTCTTCATAGATTCAACTTATACCATTATATTCAATCATTTACGGAAACGGGTATCTTTCCGACTCAGTCTACTTGGAAGCGCATTGTCAAAGATTTTCTCTCTGCCCACTACTCGCGTGAGGTGAGCCGGAGTGATCAGAGAGACGATTCTTTGTCATTTCTCTTCAAGGTAAAACCCAACATCCAGTCACTGTGGAAACTTTGGCAGATTTCTCGAGAAGGACCAGATTATTTTCCAATCTGCATCAATATTTTGACCAAAACCACCTATGACAATGACGCTCAATGCAGTCGCTGCAACCAGACATATTCAAATATCTTGTTTCATAGGTATTCGGAGAGCACATCCGAGTTTACACAGATGGTACAAAACGAATTTTGGTATTCAAGTTTGGAATTGAAACATTTATCCTTCTTGACAACACGAATACAGATACATTCCTTGCATAATGCCTTGGCGGTTGTATGCCAATGCAAATTGAACTGCTATGCGATGAATATCTTCTTTTAAAGCGATGTGTGCGGTTTATGTTCATCCTATGCTCTGATTAAGATTTTTTCATGAAAATATCTATATCGATCATATCGGATATCTAAGTAACGTATATCCATTTGTTTGGTTAACATTTGTCTATTTACACATCGCTTCAATTGCAAATTATATGCGGACTGAAGTTGGTTGACATCTAGTCTCGCAGGAATGATTCCCGCAACATATTTATAAGTATATGCGAACTCTTATTCGGTTTCGATATGGTGACTCTAAAGTCATCTGACCTCCTGGTATCTTAACACCGTCACCGTTTGATGGACGGGTTTACCAGAGTGAAACTAACAACCTAAAATTAGCCTTCTACAGTTATATTGTATTGTATATATATGTCACCACATAATTTGTGTATATACATTGTATCATATTGTCTCCATATTTGGGGGAATAAACCTCTCTCTCTCTCTCGCTCTCCCTCGCTCTCTCTCGCTCTCTCTCTCTCTCTCTCGCTCTCTCTCGCGCTCTCTCGCGCTCTCGCTCTCTCTCTCTCACCGCCATGCATTGCTCACTATTTGTATTGTTCTTGTACACACTACTGTTGGCCGAGACAACACATATGTGTTAATTACATGTGTACAAATTTGTGTGGTCGATCCAAACAATAGGCTGCTAATCCTGCAAAAAAAACCCATCATGTTCAACGAAGAGTGTTTACACCCGATATTTATTGGCCATACATATAGTTCGGCTATCGTTGGACGTTTTTTTTCCCTCCATACATATGAAATGTTATAGTCTACTGATGCTTGACGTGCGGCGCTGGACGTTTTCGAATATTAACTTATCAAACAGCAAACATGCATATCCCGGGGGTCCGCGGCCTTCTTTTGTGTACACAGCAGAAATCGTGATTGTCGAATGATATAGTATAGCTATAGTCTTTAATTTCAATAATACAACGACACAAAACAAAACAGCCGTTTAACACATTCACATGATATTTTGGTCATCCGACGAGATATCAAAGAAATTTTAAACTATAACTGAGCGTGCTGAGATCCCTTGAACTATACAAGAAAATTAAGGGCTCCAAAGAGGATAGTCTTTTTGAATGTATATATATCGGTGCAATTTCTGGGGAGAAATCTCGAGTTCACGAAGAATAGAAGTAATCGCCTCTTGCACAGAAACCAAATTACAGCACATGACATCATCATATGTATACCAAAGTTATTGATTGTGGAATTTGTGTCTAACTCATACATTCCACCGTGGTTCTTGGTTGGTTGACTATATAGAGTTTATCTGCGTCGTTGCCAAGGCAGTAATGTCCATATCTTGTTATGTACATCGACGTCGCACCGCGTGACCGCCATGATTCAACCATTGAACCTGTAAGCAGAGAAGTTATTTTGTTTATAACATGCCATTGTGGGAATATTATTTACAGTGTATGTACATCTATAACAGTATTATAATTCATACATTAAAGAGCGCATTTTCAGAAAGGAATAGTTTTTTAAACATGCTAAATATATACATGTACTACTCATTATAGCTTCACATAATGAATGTTCGGACATTTTATAAATATATTTTACTTTATCTATATGGCCAGATCGATGCCCCATTAAGCACAATCTTGACACAGGAAATTTCAAATTTGCAATTTTACATGAGGAATTTTAGCTATATAACACAATACATTCATATATAAAGATTATAATATGAGAAACATGGCGAGTTTGAAAATAAGCCCCCCCCCCCACCTCCCCTTTTTTATAGTATAAACGATAACTCTTCACCGTGTACGTCACTTAATCCAAATGCTAATAATACTTTAATGACACATCTCACTATTCTGCAGTATTTATAATTTTATATTATTTATAAGTTCATTATTTGCTATTATGACATTTATTGAATGACATAATATTCTTCACAATTTAAAGTTTTGGACACAAACGGTGGCTACATATGTATTAGATATACGACATCACCCCACCCCGGCCCCTCCCTCGGTAACCGAATTTACGCAAGTTATACATAGCAGAGGAGCCAAAATATGCATGTTAATTTTTCACATCGTCTTGGTAAACCAAAATAAATACCCCACCCACCCAACAATTTGTTTCCCTTGGTACATTGATCGTCCATTGTGGTATTTCAAGGTTCATTGCAACAGCGATGCTCATGATCATCATATTCAAATGAAATTAATTTGAAACACCAATTTCACACATTTTGTGTGATTCCGGGTCCCACATATAGAACTTCGTAGTATACGACTAGGGCATTTCAGTGGCATCCACAAGTCGCATTCAGGGACGCGGCTCGATGGTCGCCGTTGGCGGGGGGTGTCCACCTTCAAATGTCGAAGTGCACCCCACCCTCCCCTTGAACCATATTTGTAGAATTATATTTGCACACCCTCTCGTTCTGAATTTTCCAATTGGTACCTCAAGCTTTCCAACTATTAGAATTCCCAACCAAATGGAAGTCTTCCACCCGATGGCCATTTGAGGCCATTTTTGTTTTACCAAAAGTAGAAAAATATGCTACTGTTTGTCTAAAAAAAAACAAAAAATTTCCCACTAATTACTGGTTGAAAAATCAAACAAAGAGAACAATTTCAACCTATTATAATGCATGTGGTGTAAAACTTGCAACTTTGCGTCAGGCATGAAATTCCAACTGTTGGAATTTTTTAGTAAATTTGACCGAAGTTTGGGATAGGGTTATAGACACACCCTTCCCAATATCCGCCCTATCGCCACGTCACTGGTCTCAGTAGATATTTCCTCTCATCTGCATTCCATATAAACACAAAAAAACGTCGTTGCTTTATCAACATGAGAACCTTACCGTGCAAAATAATAAAATTGTGGTTCTGGTTTAAAGCACGCTGTGTAATATATAGTGCGTATGTGATGAACACACATTTGTTCAGTAAATGTCTTCACCACACAGTTGAATTTGTCAATTTACAGAAAGACAATTTTCGAGCAGAAATAGGTTTTATGCTTCGTAAAGATGCGTATCATATAGACTACAGAAACAACAGATAAACCCAGATTAACGCACAACTCTAAAATGTAAATATATGACTATGCGATAGGGAATTGTTGAATCAGAAAATCCAAATCAAGTTTATTATTTCGTTCAATCATGTTATACAAAAGAGATACGGACATTCCCACAAAGGTGAATATCTTGCCAATTTAAATATAATCTGACCTTAAAGGGGTACTGTACACAGAGATAGGCAATTTTTGTATTTACTCCCATTGACATAACTTTCAAGTTAGATTGTGTTCGTGTTATATGAGTTTCGTATAAACCTAATTTAGCGACGAAAATATTGATCTTGGAAATAAAAATATTACGATTTCAAACTATACGCGCCATGTTTTTGACCTTCACCGGAGAAGACGCAGGTTGCAGGATGAACCGGAAGTTCAATTGATGCCTGCAATCTCTTCCATCGAACAATCTCACCCCCTATAAAAATACTTGACGCTTTATGAATCTTGTTTCTTCTCTTTTTTTCCAAATTGGTTATAGCGGGACTTCCTTTTGCATGTAACATGTTTTGTTCGCAACTCAAACGGCCGTCGATAAAAGACACCCAACATGTGAGATTTCAAGAACGGTAACTCGTAATGGCATAATTCGCCATTTTATGACTCCAGCCATAAATTCATTTATATTAAATAATTCAATTTGACTTTTATGATAGCCTGTTAACCGGAACGTTTTCAGTAGACACCGTCGACTCAAATACGTTATTTTAAAATATAGTATTGATATTAGATCGCAATTGTTACCGGGAATTTATTGAAATTGGCGTACAGTACCCCTTTAACTATAGAAATAATCGAAGAGACCGCCCAATATATCGAATTTCGAGATCCACCACAATCAACAAGACTCCATGTGTACACTTTACGGCAGCCTGTGAGCCTGTACGAAACAACGACCCGCGCGTGACCACCACGTGAAATTTTAAAAACCGACGTCACATACAAATATGTGTGGTGATGTACACATATATGTGTGGATATTGGGTGATACACACATATGTGTGTATTATGTACACATTTATGTTCAGATAATGCCTCCACACAGTCGTTGTGTGGAAGCTGCCACACAGTCTTTTTTACGGTGTATAGGCCGTCATCGACGCCTTTATTTGAGGATACACGTTGTATTGTCCACAAATACTATAACGGGCTGTGTTCAGTAATTCCTTATAACTCTGCAAGCATATGGGCATTTTATTAACAATTATTTAATCTCTTTTTCAGACATATGCTCGATCGAACCAGAAATAATATGAAAAACTATCGACAGGAATCTTCTGAACGGTGCAAAATCAAACGCGCCGTGACAGCGCTCATATGCATGCTTCGGAAGTGATCGGAGATTCACATTTTACAGAAAAACCAAGCTGTAATACATGGTTGGATGAAATGTAACCTCACACGCTGAATGTCAAAAGCTGTACATGTGGATAATGCACATACTGGATACACTGGAAGCAGGAACTATTACGACCGTTTAGCTAAAATTATACCTCTATCGGAAACAGTGTTTATTCAATCAAAGCATCCAGATATATATAAAAAAAAAGGTGCATGGGTTGTGTCGGTATTATTCTGTGCATCTGGACGTTACTGTGTGACTTCATCAATGTTGCCAGTAACTACACGTGGATCCTCTACCCCAAAAATATGTGAATTTGGTACTCACAAAAGTGGATATTCCTGTTTCTGGTGTTGGTATAGTGAGAAATTTGGGGACTATATTCAGACACTATAGACATTGTGAGTAGTGGTCACATACATGTATTATCCTCAAAGGAAAACAATTCTCGGACTATTTTAAATTCAGCTTTGAGATAAAAGTGCTGAACCCCAAAATTGGGCCCTTAAACATGGATTGTTTTTGGTTTTTGGCAATTCTTCAAAACCATTGACTTTTGGATATAAAAATGTATTACTGACCCCCCCGTAATGTGGCCATTCCGCACATTTTGAGTGGTCACTCAACCCCCTATGTCCAACGGTTTTGGAGATATAGTCACGGCGGGGTGGTAGTACTTCGCGCAAAAAGGGGCGTGGCCATTTGACCCATTTCGCCCTCAATGGGAAATGTGTCACCAACCAAATATTGTTCGTGTACCTTCAATTAGTGGATTCATGAAGAGTTTTGCTCTGGACATACAAGTGCATACAAAACCACCATGAGCTACTAGAGTAACCATATGGTGTTGGTTTGAAAATATCAAACAGTTAGAGAGTGATGTACCACTTGAAACATTTCAATCCAGGAGGAGGTGGAAATAAAATTTCTCAGAATTGGGAATTTTTGTCTGCTTTATGAAAAGGGGTGCTGTTTGAAATTCTAAGGTGGACACTACCTACCTACCCCCCCCCCCCCCCACACCCCACACTGGCACCCATGTGGAGACCCTATAGCCACACCCTTGCTTGCCACACTTGGTTAATTATATCACTTGGAAATTTACATTGGTCCATGGTACAGATTAAATTCTAACTATTTTATAGCTAAATTACTCAGGAGAACATATGGCAGTTTGCAGATTTCCAGGGTTCTCCATAGATGGCTGAAAAAGAAATGAATCTACACGGAACAAATATTATCTGAACATGCGATAACATTTTTGGACAATGATGGACGCATCAAATATGGTAATTTATAATTAACCCTTCCATGACTGGGGCTTCTTGAAATTTTTACGAAAACCCTATACCAATGCATAATATGCATTCTCTTACATATGCCAGTCTCCCATAGGGATCCTCACATATATGAGAGAATACATTGGCCTAACAACATTTACCACGATCTTGTAAACCAGTGCATTCTCTTATGACTATGACTATGATTATTTATTCATAACTCATTCATATGATATATACAATTATATACACAGTGTAATATTATAACATTCAATGAGCTATCGGGGACAGCATAACCAAGAAGGTTGTCTACCTGCCGTCCCCGTTGAAAAGTAATATAACTATCTTATATATACAGGGCTCTCTATGGGAGACTCATATATAAGAGAATGCATGGCACAGGATCTTTAATGCTGCAAACGGGTTAACATAATTTTTCTCGGCAAAATATGGACAAAACTGATTATAAGTCTTCAACAAAGATGCCTTCTGTCAAGGTTTCTGATATTCTGTGTACGCAGTTACATATTATACAAAGTTTGAAAGCTTTGGCAATTACTTTGCCAGTTAAATACTAATATTATTATTGAGTCCCACATACATGTTGCAGATTATCATCAAAATATTTGCCTGTAATTTACACAAACACTAAAAGGAATGAGCTGTTTCCAGATTCGCTTGTACCGGTGTACATGTACCACGTCATCTGCCCCTGGTTATCTTTCCCCATTCTGGATATCTCCCATGCCCCCCCCCCCCCCACCTTGGAAAAAAAATTCGTTTCATAGGTGATTTTTGAGAATATTTTTTTCAATTAAATTTTGTTAACCCTAACCAACCCACTGACGAGGCTACATATAACAAAAAATAATCTTATTGATTGTTTTCATATATAAAGCATTAAAATCCAACGGTGATTTTTTTGGGGTCATATTCAACCTCGTCAGTGGGAGGTGGTTAACAAAATTGACTTGAAAAAAAAATGGTTCTCAAGAATAATTGTTATCGGAATTGCAGGAGATACTCTCAAGTGCCTAATAATTGTGATGGCATAATAATAGTGATCTGTGGGGATTTAGGCTGAAATTAACAATAGTGATGTCAATTTCACTCTATGTCTCAATGTGTGGTACTGTTTGTTTGTTCGCTTTATATAGGCGGCTGGATCATCGGAGCTGAACATTTGCATATATGGGTAATTTGACCCGCGGAGTGCTAGTAGATAGGGTCCGTTCACTTCAGTTGTCTTAAAAGGGCACAAATACACAAATGTTGTATATATATTTTGGCTAGAAGAGACCAAACGGTTGGACCCCCAGAGCTGAATTTATTTACATATGGGTAATTTGACCCTGTGAATGTTATTTATTAGATAGGCTTCGTTTGCCTCAGATGTCTTAAAAGGGCACTACTAATTAATTTAACTAACTAATTACCAAGATGGTTGAAATCTGGTCGGTGAAGATTCCTAAAGAAGCACTAATAATTAACAATAAAGAGCATTTATTATTAACTTAAAGGATAAATGTAACTTTACCCTGAGTCATGCAATACGTGCAGTTTACCCCAGATGACTAATAATTATTTTAAATGACTTGAAGGGACACAAATAAATTACACATTCTTTACCCAGGCAATGCCGGGTACCCCTGCCAGTACAAAATATAACTCAAATTTGTGTGTTGTCTGCCCAGTTATAGGAGAACAAACGACTGGACCCTCGGAGCTGAACATTTTTACACAGGAGTCAATTGACCCGGGGAGTGTTATGGTATATGTGCCAGATGTTTTAAAAGGGCATTAATAATTAATTGAACTAAATAATTAATTATATACCCAAAATGGTTGTAATCTGGTAGATGAAAATTAACACACATGGGCAAATTGACCCGGGGAGTGTCATTGGATAGGTGCCGTTAATCTCAGACAACTTAAAGGGACACTAATAAACGATTTTAATTAAATAATTAATGATAAACCCAAACTAGTTTGACCCTGGTCACTTGAAAGTGGTATGTAGGGTAAATTGACCCGGAGAGTACCATTGGATAGGTGCCGCTGACTTAAAAGGGAACTAATAAATTATCTTAACATATATGACAAATGAAGAGCATTTATTATCAGCTCAGAAGATATGTGGGTAATTTGACATGGGGAGTGTCACGGCATTGACATCAGATGACTTAAAACGCACCAATAATTAGCAATAAAGAGCGTTTGTTATCAACTTACAAAATAGAGGTAACTTTATGCGGATAATGTCGTGCCTAGGGGTATTAGTCACCTCATGTGACTAATAATTAATTGAAATGACTTGAAGGGACACTAACAATTTACTAATTCTTAACCGAGCAACGCTGGGTAGCCCACCCATGACAAACAATTTATCTAATTTATTTGGCAATAGCTGGGGATTATCTAGTTGTGTGTGTGGGGGGGGGGGGGGGGGGTATCCTACTATATCTTCCCCGGGTGGGGGTGACACCCTGTTACACCAGTAATTGCAATATTTTTCTCTAAAGGCACTTCATATGCTGTCATCCATTATTTTGCAATAAGTATTTTGATAACAAGTCTCCTGGTCTGTGGTATTCCATAATTCTGTACTCATCAATACCCAGAGGCAGTTTATTAACATTAATGTCGAACGCAGTTTTTCGTGTTTCGTGGCACCTTCGCATGGGTGGGTTAATCGGTCTCTAGGTGTGCATAAATCGCAGCTTCGCTCAAATTAATAGATTTTTGTTGTGCAATAGATGATAAACTTCATTTTAATACCAAGTTTGCTTGTGGGCATATATAGCCTTATCGCTGTAAAAATGCATTTCTACAGCTGCTCCACGCTGTTCCACGGCCTTGATTTCGAAAATTTTATGTTAAGTCAGTTGTCGAATGAATAGTTAAAATGTGTAGCTAGGGCGAATATCGGCCTTTCGTTAGACACCAAAAGGAGCCCTCTACGTGCTGTATTCCTCGAGATATCGGCCGTCCATATATGGCACGAAACGTGAGCATCGAAAACTATATATCCATTTGCCGTACCTTGGCTTATCACTGGTACACTTGGTGCGGCTGTTACACGCCCAATCTAGCGACCGGGTTCACGTCAGCCCTATATTTTTTTTTATCCAAGTCAGCCCAATAATTCGCATTATCTGAATCATCATGATAATTTCAGTAAGTTCTAATTTATCGGAACTAGCCATTTTGAAGTTTTTAAATGTGTTTTTATTGTATTTGTATAACTACTAATGTTACGGTGGTCGCACATGGGATATGTTCGACTGCTGTCACTTGAACCGACGCGATATTGCGGAAATCTCACCTGCGATCTTCACATCGATTTCGTCAGTCGTTTCCAAAAGTGTGATGTTCATTCTCAAAATTTAACTATTGCGCATTTATCTACCCGTATTAAAACACAATAGCTATATTACCAAACATATTTAAAAACAATTTGCTTGCGAAAATGATTAATTCCGATATCACAGGCGAGTATATTAGTCGACAAAACATACCGTTTCGTCTTTCGCGCATATGAACTTTCATTGAAATCCATCATGTCTATAATGTCCATTTCTACTAGTTTAAACAATATCTAATTTCAAATTAAATTCAACAATTCAATCTAATTTAAATCAAATTTCAAATGAAATTCATTTTAATTTAAAAATGGCAGTGGCTAATCGCCACTTAGTTTTTATCATTAATTTTGGCACTATATATGAGTATATGACTATGATATATGAGTACCGTATGAGTATGACTCAAGTCCGTCAAGAGTGGTATACCATGCTTTATAAAAGTCAGTATATGTGACCATGACCATGACTTGTGACAAAATTGCATGCCAGTTTTTTTCTGCTCACATTTCATGCCATATCTACGACCGTCCCACGCAATTAGAAATTCTGTCCCGCAGAGTGTCGTTCTATCCCATATTCCATCCCATGTTAGGTCAGTTGTCGATCAAATAATGAAACTTCTGGTGTCAGTGGCGGGGTTAATATGTGTGGATAGGGCGAATGTGGGCCGTTCGTTAGACACCAAAAGGAGCCATCTATACGTGCTGTATTCCTCGAGATATCGGCCATCCCACGCAATTTGAAATTCTGTCCCGCAGATTGTCGTTTTGTCTCATATCCCATCTCATCCAGCAGATTGTCCCCTTTAATGTTAATATAAATAATAAATCCAGTCAGAACATAGGGGACTGAAAAATAGTACGGGGGATTTCCTCAAAATAAAATAATAGTACAGGGTTTAGCCCTACAAGAAGAGTGGTTAAAATGTGGTGTACCTAAAACGCTGAATCAGCAGCTGATCACCAGATTATCACATATATTAAACCTTGAACGCTGATCAGCAGATTTCCCGATTTTAGTTTAACTCAAATATAACGGAGATGGCGGGTTGTAGGTTGTATACATGGCACGTAATATATGTGTTATATGCCAATACAGGAAGGGGACACATTTTGACCGCCCGCCATGCCCGTTCAGCAGTTCAAAATCCCGTTCAGCAGTTCATATCGAGCAGATCAGCAGATTATCACCTAAAACGCTGATCAGCAGATTTCCCGATTTTAGTTTAACTCAAATATAACGACGATGGTGGGTTGTAGGTTGTGTAAATGGCACGTAATATATGTGTTATATGCCAATACAGGAAGGGGACACATTTTGACCGCCCACCATGCCCGTTCAGCAGTTCAAAATCCCGTTCAGCAGTACGGCGGCTGCAGTTCAGCAGATTATCGCGAACGCAGTTTAACTCAATTGTAACGAAGTTAGTAGAGTTTAGGTAGTGCAAATGACTTGTAATTAATGGGACATAACCAGGTACATGGATAGAAATCCACTTAGCCGACGTCAACGCCAGTTCAGCAGTTCAAAATCCCATTCAGCAGTTCACATCGAGCAGTTCAGCAGATTATCCGAACACAGTTTAACCGATTTTTAACGAGGATAGTCGGGTATGTGTTGTGCAAATGACATTTTATCGATGGTCCATAAATACAGGAAGAAAACACGATACACCCTAGTTCAGCAGTTCAAATACTGTAACGACCGTACCAGACCGTACCAAGTGAATCAACCGTACCAACCCGTAACATGACTGTAACAGGGTATCGCCCCTCTGAGATAAATGCTGGCTTTCAACATTTTTACTGTAACGGCCGTACCAGACCGTACCAAGTGAATCAACTGTTACGAGAATATTTGCAAAAATAAAAACTTAGTTCGAAATGAATCCAAACTTACTGTCACGCACCGCACCAGCCCGTACCATGACTGTAACAGGGTATCGCCCCTCTGAGATAAATGCTGGCTTTGAAATTTTTTCACTGTAACAGCCGTACCAGACCGTACCATGATAACGCACTTGTGACAAAATTGCATGCCAGTTTTTTTCTGCTCACATTTCATGCCATATCTATGGGGTGCAGAGTCAAGACTCGAACGTTCGTCGTTGGGAATGGGTGCTAATATGGTATTTAAATTTGCCAGTTGGGTTTGAGCATAAGTAAAGAATGCTGTCTTTGATACGAAAGTTGTGCATTGAGTGTGGAATGGAAGGAGTACCGGTATACACGGAAGATGGCGAATGGACACAGTCTGACCTCCCGATAGTGGGTACCGTGAACTCAGTAAATTCGCCGGAACTCAGTTAGAAAAATCATATCCCGGAATCCCGGACGAGGACTAATAATATAGTGTAAACAATACTGCCGACGCTAATTAATGCTCTTTTAATCTTTCGGTTGAGTGCAAATCTGATAAAAGAATGTTCAAAAGATCAAAAGGTGCGGGAAGCGCACGCAGTTTAAAATCAGATAATGTGCGCGAAGCTCACAAAGGGGCTGTACATATAATAGGCCCCTCGGCCGCTAAATAAAGGTTCCGAATTGAGTCTGTTTCAGTTACTATAGATAAAGTAAAATATCTTGATTGTTGCGTTCCATATGTGCATGCATATACATGGGTTGGGGATATGGGGATGGGGGTAAAAATACAGTTTTATTGAAATAAAGTGTTCATACAAATGGCCCGCGCAGTGCAGGGCGTGTGGTCATTAGGCTGCATGCTGATTACAGGTTCCAAAGGGGGTCTGTTCAAATTGTGCTGCAAACTCCCCATGTGTGCGCGAAGTGCACGCAGTTTAATATCATATAATGTGCACGAAGCTCAGAAAGGGGCTGTAGGCCCATCCCCCGCTAAATATAGGCTCCCGAATTGAGCCTGTTTCAGTATAGATAAAGCAAAATATCTTGATTGTTGCGTTCCATATGTGCATGCCTATACATGGGTTGGGGAGATGGGGGTATGGGTAAAAATACAATTTTATTGAAATAAAGTGTTCATACAAATGGGCCGCGCAGTGCATGCGTGTAATCATTAGGCGGCATGCTGAATACAGGAACCAAAGGGGGTCCTTTCAAAATATGCCACAAGCTTCCGAATAAAGTCTCCTTAATTGAGTATGTTTCAGTTGGTGTATAGTAATATTTAAATAATATGCTGATTTTGTTTCGTTCAATATGTTCATGCACATATGTTGACTGGGTGTGTAGAAATACAGTTTTTAGTGAAATAAAGTGTTCCAACCCGCATCCATGCAGTAACAAAACAGAGAAGCATGACCATTCCATGTGTTCATGAATGCGGACACTAGAAAATAACAAAGAACATGTATATACCCGTCATTTTGTGACGGGCAACCCCCTAGTATATATATAAAACCCGTCGTCTGTCTGTGTATCTGTGTGTGTATAACTCGGTCGCGCTTTTGGCGCGTTTATAACTTTTCAACCATGCGTACAATGTGGCCCAAATTTGTACCATGGTCTATATTGTGTCGTAGAAGATGACTCACCAAATTTCACGCCAATTAGTCAAAGCAAACCTGAGATCTAACATGTTCCCCAAATGCAGTATTTGCACTCAATTATAGACACTATTTCTTATGACGTTTGTCGAAATGACATCATGTGACGTCGCACGCAAACCCACACTTCCATGCGCTCTACCAAAGCGTTGTTGGAAATAGGCGCTAAATTAATTTGTCATTTCATGTTGAGTGTGAATATAAATAACGAATGTTGATTTTGTCATAATCGCTCCACTGACTGTAACACGTGAAATCATCCACTCTCAAAGTTGAGCTACTGTGTCATGGACACTTTCATTCGATATATAAGAGTCGGAGCCTTTGATAAAACTAGTCGGAGCCCGTGTGCATTTCAAACACTTAAACAATAACGTCGGATGATATTGATGATATCGAAACGTGATTATAGACAGTCTGGTTATGGCATATTACAATTATCGTATCATGGTTTATTCCGCCTCTGTTCATCTCAAAACTGATGGCGAAGTTACGAAATTACGAAATCCAAGGCAAAATCTGGCTAATCGCCTCATCATATGGACACGACGAGACGCCAATCTCAATCATCGCTTTAATTATAGGTTATATGAATATCCATCTGCTCATTCCTAAAAAATGGAACAAAAGAATCACTATTTAATACTCACTAGAACAATATTATCTTGGCATGGTAGGTTTTCCATGATCAAAATGGCCAAAACTCAGTACCGGTATAGGGTCGGATCAAAAATCGATACCCCGTGCACGTGGTATCGCCAAATCGGAATGTATCGCCGAACCAGACCATGCGGATTTGATCTATATTGTTTGCATGTGCCATGATTATATATGTATGTGCATGTATGTATTGTGTATTAATAGTCATACCGAACACGTCCGGCGATTGGAAAATAAATTCCGAGTCTGATTTTGTTTATACGTGGTGTTGTAGCTTGGTAATACCACGCTGGCCACATGTGTTACGTAGACACAATAAAGAGGTGACAGGCTCATCGACATCCAGATGAGAAGGCACACAAATGTGCCACACATAATACATTGTGATCATATATATATATGGACGTTTACGGTTAAAATAGAATCGTCACAATATTATCTGATGACTCTTGAAAACGCCAGACATTGTAGCTATACGATATATATCTGTATATTCGATAATATGATTCGGTTTCATTGTCGTGTACCGGTCTACTCGAGTGGGAACGAGTCATAAAGTCTGTAAAATTAACATGATTATAACAAATCGTTGATACTTCGTAGCATTTCGTCCTGCATGTGGGGTCTATATACAAACCCCAATTGTGTTAATATTAAACGAATATCCGGTTAGCTTCATGCATTCCCGTGCGTGTGTTCAAGGCATCGCGTTATCCTCCATTCACCTTTTTGAAATCGCAAATGTGAATGCTGAGATGGATGTTCAATTAATTTCAATTAAAATCCATTCATAATAGATATGTACACAATATTCCGAAATGTTATGGATTCATATTTCAAATGACATTCGCAGTCCAATTGACCAGTCTCAGATACACATAAACACGCGAAAACTCATCAGAACTCCTTAAGAGCTACGCATATTTACTGCACAGAAGATCCGCTTTTAATAACATCTTGGTCCGCGACTATAACATCTATCTGGACCGACATTGGTTCCTCCATATCGCGCGCATATTGAGAATGACACTGATTTTTAAATTTCTGTTCAATCCTATGCTTCATTAACAGATTCAGCTATATACCGGCATTTATTTTGGCAGCGTGGAAGGCCATGAACTATACTAGTGGATGGATGTTCTCAAAAAATTGAGTGAGCAAAAGCGAAAACACTATTGAAAAAATTCGCAAAAAAATATTTAATGGTTTAATATGGGAGAACTGACTGACAGCGAGTGGGTAAATACTCATGCTTCGTGTGGACGTACAATACGTTGTTCGTTCTCTGTTTTACGATGAGAAACAAACATATTCCCATATCATATACTTGAAAATGAATTTCCCATTCAATCTGGTTTGGCGATACCTTCCGGGTTGGCGATACCACGTACACAGGGGTGAAAATCACTAAATATCCCGAAGTGGTAAGCCCACTGAACCCCAGTGTGGCTGTTGCTCAACAAAAGATGCTTTGTGTCGCAAACCTATCTAATCTGTTTGATTCTTCTCAAATATAAGATCATATAAAGATGCAAATGGCAAAGTACTCTGTGGGATGATAACAAAGATTAGCTTTTGTATAGCCTGTATTGTCAGTGCGGTAATTGCCAGCTATAAATTCCCAAGAGAGCGACTGCTGTAGAACTCCGCTGGTTGGACAAATCATTGTATTGGGAGGGATTTATGAACGCGCATAAATAGTACATGCGCGGTCGGGACTCGGCGCGGAATATCGTAGAGAATAGCAATCATAATAAGCACTATTCCCAACAAACGTAAGTATATGACACCGTATTCTTTATTCACATTTGTTCATTGAGTAACACTCGAATAATTCTATTCCTTTAAACATAACTGTTATGTGACTATAACACGAGTCTGCGTTATTTTAAGCATTTGTTTCATCACTTCTTAATGAAGTCATCATTATATAGTCCACGTGTGTAACTCGTGCTCTCAGAGTATGATTTATTCAGGCACGAGTTTTGGTCCACAAAGTGTGTAAACGATTATATATGTGTATAGATACAGATTACTGATTGGTATGTCCGTTAACTTGTTGTCCATGTTCTTTTCTCCCCGCATGATTTGTATCTCTTTTAAATCAATTTATTTCCCCACTCAATATATTTCCACACACTGAACGTGTGTATGTAGATTTACTCAGATCGCATGCATCTTTTTGTTGGCCTGCTGTTCGCTATTTATCGATCACTTGTCTTATAGTCGGTTCATTCTGGAATTCCGTGGAACGCTGTATGCATGCTTTGATGAATTGGTCATGACTGTTGTAACGTCAAGCGTGCGGGCATCATTTACATTTATACCCATTTAACTTGAACTATGGCTCTCTATTAATACACTCATTTAGCTCTATATTTACATGCATATTTATGGTCTCAGCCGGTTCCAAGATACCAAAAACAACCAATTCCAACCGTGGAGTTGGCCATTACCACACAATTGTGTCGTTCAGTTCTCCCATACATGAAATAATATTTTATGACACGCTCAGAATACGGGAAAAAATGCCATTGAACATGTCAATTAAGACATTGACTTGAAAACCAGTCATTTGAATTAATGTAGGCTACATGTGTATAACCGTTTTATTCAGCTTACAAGTTACAAACTCCAAATTGCTTGAAGGTTATATTCATGTAAAATGCATGGACATTACACATTTCAGATATATCGTTCCAGGCGGTCATGAATGTTCCAAAATGATTAATAACTTCTGCATGTGGCATACTGTTCATAGAACTCCATACTACAGCTTTATTGACATGAGAACCCGAACGGAACATGTTGTAATCGAGACATTTGTCTGCAAAAATAGCTTAACACGTATATACCTGAGTGGGGTTGTACTTTAATGAAAGAGTTTAATTTAAATGTCAAATTATAGAATGACCAACAAAGCATATTTGGAACCAGGCATTGTATATCGCAAATATACTCTTTAAACCCCGGGTACGTTGGTTAATTGTTTTCATTCAGACTCTTCTTGGCACCACAGCCGCGTTTTATTAGAAGGAAGAAGTCAATAGCAAAGTAGTAAAAGGTATACACAAAGAAAATACTCAAAAGACACAATTGCGCAAGTAAAACAGTATGTTCAAGACACTTCGACTTTGGGCCAAGCTGATAAACTTTCAGACTAGGTTTATATATTTTCTCACAATATAAAAGTTGCGTTTGCTCCCTCGTGGAGGACAAACCAGGAATGTTGAGGAGCGGTCTTGGGCCCCTTTCAAGTAAAAATATTATTTTACACACGGAAAAATTAGATATCATATGAAAGTAGAAGATGTCAGCTTCAGGTTCCACCCTGCTGTAAACTTTGAAAGTGGTGCCGTTGCCATGGAAACGGCGTGTAAACAATGTAGACACATGTTGAGACAAAACCCCTTCAGCAGATGGTAAATACGAATTAAAGCACATTCAGGACAGAAACATAGTATGTTGAAGATAATTTCTTGATGTTATTTTTCCACGATAACTATTTTCTAATTAGTCCAGAAGCAACTGGGATGCCCATATAGGTTATGAAGGTTTTATTGCCATTTTTGGGTAAAAACTGTTGATTTTTGCAAAAAAATGCGATAATTTTGGATTTGGAACATTTATTGGATAGTACATTGGTTTCAGTAATAATGTATACATATTGTGATAGCTTCATACGTGTACTTCAAACTTATTATAGAAGAGTAACGGGACGAGACTCTGTCCAAAACAGCATCAACCCAAACGATATCCCAAGCTGTTGTTGACCAAGAAGACTTGTTCTAAATATAATGGCAACGTAACTTCATATATTGAATAACTAACCACATATATTGATAACGTAGATGCATACAATTGCAAAGTAGCTGCATATATTGACAAATTAGCTGCATTTATTGACACATTAGCTGCATATAATGGCAAATGAGCTACATATATTGACTAACCACATATATTGACAGATTAGCTGAATTTATCGACTAACTAACAACAAATATTGACAAATTAGCTGACTATATTGACTAACTAACCATATATATTGACTAAGTAGCTGCATATAATGACTAACCTTACCACATATTTTGATAAAGTGGCTGCATATATTGTAAAAGCAATTGCACATTTTGACAAAGTAGATGCATATATTGACTAACTAACCACATATATTGACTAAGTAGCTGCATATAATGACAAACTAACCACATATATTGATAAAGTAGCTGCATATATTGTCAACGCAATTGCACATTTTGACAAAGTAGATGTATATATTGACTAACCAAAGTAATGGACAAAGTAGCTGCATACATTGACTAACTAACCACATATATTGATAACGTAGCTGCACATATTGACAAATTAGCTGCATATCTTGACACATTAGCTGCATATACTGGCAAATGAGCTACATATATTGACTAACTAACCATATACATTGACAAATTAGCTGCATATATCGACTAACTAACCACACATATTGACAAATTAGCTGAATATATTGACTAACCACACAAATAAGTTGCTGCATATAATGACTAACATTACCACATATATTAATAAAGTAGCTGCATATGTGTCAAAGCAATTGCACATTTTGACAAAGTAGATGCATATATTGACTAACTAACCACATATATTGATAACGTAGCTGCATATAATTGCAAAGTAGCTGCATATAATTGCAAAGTACAGTAATAATGTATACATATTGTATACATTATTACTACAATTTCAGATAAAATAAAAATAATTGTGAAAAACACCTCACTATTTAGACAATTTTAGTCAAGATCCACAAAACAGCTGAGAAATTGGGAATAAAATTAGCAAAACACGTGAGCTCTGAGTCTGATGAGTATTATATGTCAGGGTGCATTCACGTAATTGTAAATTTATTTTGCTTTATAACATTGCACACTTTACATGTCCGGTTTATTGGAGAAAATATCATTATTTGGTCCATTTCCATGACAACTGAATAAACCACAACAGAAACCTGACAAAGAGATCTGGATTAATTGTGCATGTCATAGAAAAAAAATACAAAAGTTAATTTGTGTCGCATTTCTTTCCAATAATGACATTTTTTGTATTTTTCAATATCGTTTCCATGGTAATAGGTATTTATCAGGGTATTGGGCTTTTTCGGCATAGGAATTTGTGAAATTTTGAACGAAAAAATTACTTGACTTTTTGAAATTTGTTGTTATTTGGTGAAATTTCGTTTTTTGGATGGAAAAGGGTTTGACATTGGTTTTACACAGACGAAATGATGTGATTTGATCTACAGACATATTTCCGAACAAACCGGAGATAGAAAGAGAAAATAACATGAATGTTTGAAATAGTCAGTTATACATGCAGTCAGCCTTTGGGACTCAGTATCCGTCCTGATGAGTATCTCTCCAGTGCTTACACGTAGATATCAAGATACACTGATGAGTATCTCTCCAGTGCTTACACGTAGCTATCAAGATACACTGATGAGTATCTCTCCAATGTTTACATGTAGCTGTCAATTTTGAAAGAAAAAATGAATTGAATTTTTGAAATTTGTTGTTTTTTGGTGAAATATCGTTTTTTGGATGTAAAAGGGTTTGACATTGGTTTTATCAAAATTAGGTTGAAGCCATCATAACATAGATAAATTATTGTTGTAACCAATGTAGTATCTAATAACTTTTTCAATTCCAAAATTATTACATTTTTGGCAAAAATCATTCCTTTTCACCCCAAAATGGCAATAAAACATTCAGAACTTATATGTGATTCATATTTACTACTGGAACAGTTGGAACATAGATGTCGTTGAAAAAGGTTTTGAGACATCTATAACCGGTTGTCATAACACGCTTTGCTTCATAAAATTACACGATTTAAATGTCAGCTTTATTGAAAAAAATCATCATTAGTTGGTCCGTTTCCATGACAACAGCTGAATAAACCTCAACAATTTGAGGTGCAGCCCACAAGTCATGCAAACAAAAGAACGCACCTCGTGCACAAGTATACCCACGTCGGTAGTGTCGTCCGTCCGTCTGTCTGTCCGTAGACACTTTACGCATGGTGCGATAACTCAAATATTTTCTATCCGATCGGAACCAAATTTTGTATTATATGAGTTTCTCAGACCAAAATACAGATCGAGTTCAAATATGGGTTTGATCCGATTTATTTTAAAGGAGTTATGACCCATTTTTCGAAAAAAAAAATAAAAAAATCCGATGCTATAACCGAAGTATTTTTTCTCCGATTGTGTTCATATTTGATATGTATGTTTATGATTACACACCCCTCATCTGTATAGTTTTTGGTATTGATTGGTTGATCGGTTTAGAAAATAATTAACCATTTACACACATGCTATCCAATGCAATAAGTTGAACATATTTCTTCTGATCTGCCTCATATTTCTTACCTAGGTTTTTCTTAGCACGTTCTTCGTCTGTATGGTTTTTGGTATTGTTAGCTCAACTTTACTTTGTAAAGTTTGAGTTATTGCCATGGCTTGGTATCCGTCGTCCGTGTGTGCGTGTGTGCGTGTGTGTATGTGTGTGAGAGGGTGCGCGCGCGTGCGTGTGTGTGTGTGTGTACCCGTGTGTGATGCGTCAACAATTTTCTTTAGCACGGGCTACAGTTCGTCCGATTATTATGAAATTTGTCATGGATGTTGACATTGTCATGTAGATGGGAAAGAGTCATTTTGGGGTCATTCGGAAAAAAAACATGGCCGCCAACAGCCATCTTTGATTTCAAAATTCAATCCATTAGCACGGTCTACAGGCCGTACTGTTCATCTTATTGTCATAAAATTTGTCATGGATGTTAATATTGACATGTAGATGGGAACGAGTAATTTTGGGGTCAATCGGCCAAAAAACATGGCCGCCAGCAGCCATCTTTGATTTTACTCTTTGTATGACTAAATCCTTTAGCACGGGCTACAGGTCGTACCTTTAGTCTGATCACCATGAAATTTATCATGGCTGTTTAAATTGGAATGTAGATGGGAACGAGTCATTTTGGGGTCATTCGGACAAAAAACATGGCCGCCAGCGGCCATCTTGGATTTCAAAATTTAATCCATTAGCACAGGCCACAGGTCGTACTGTTCGTCTGATCATCATGAAATTTGTCATGGATGTTAATATTGACATGTAGATGGGAACGAGTAATTTTGGGGTCATTCGGCCAAAAAACATGGCCGCCAGCAGCCATCTTGGATTTTACTCTTTGCATGACTAAATTATTTAGCACGGGCTGCAGGTCGTACCTTTAGTCTGATCATCATAACATTTGTCATGGATATTAACAATGACATGTAGATGGGAACGAATAATTTTGGGGTCATTCGGCCAAAAAACATGGTCGCCAACAGCCATCTTGGATTTTACTCTTTGTATGACTAAATCCTTTAGCACGGGCTACAGGTCCTACTTTTAGTCTGATCATCATAAAATTTGTCAAGAATGTTAATAATGACATGTAGATGGGAACGAGTCATTTTGGGGTTATTTGGCCAAAAAACATGGCCGCCAGCAGCCATCTTGGATTTTACTCTTTGGATGACTAAATCCTTTAGTACGTGCTACAGGTCGTGCTACAGGTCTGATCATCATAAAATTTGTTAGAAAATAATTAACCATTTACACACATGCTATCCAATGCAATAAGTTGAACATATTTCTTCTGATCTGCCTCATATTTCTTACCTAGGTTTTTCTTAGCACGTTCTTCGTCTGTATGGTTTTTGGTATTGTTAGCTCAACTTTACTTTGTAAAGTTTGAGTTATTGCCATGGCTTGGTATCCGTCGTCCGTGTGTGCGTGTGTGCGTGTGTGTATGTGTGTGAGAGGGTGCGCGCGTGTGTGTGTGTGTGTGTGTGTGTACCCGTGTGTGATGCGTCAACCATTTTCTTTAGCACGGGCTACAGTTCGTACCTTTCGTCCGATTATTATGAAATTTGTCATGGATGTTGACATTGTCATGTAGATGGGAACGAATAATTTTGGGGTCATTCGGAAAAAAAACATGGCCGCCAGCAGCCATCTTTGATTTCAAAATTCAATCCATTAGCACGGTCTACAGGCCGTACTGTTCATCTTATTGTCATGAAATTTGTCATGGATGTTAATATTGACATGTAGATGGGAACGAGTAATTTTGGGGTCAATCGGCCAAAAAACATGGCCGCCAGCAGCCATCTTTGATTTTACTCTTTGTATGACTAAATCCTTTAGCACGGGCTACAGGTCGTACCTTTAGTCTGATCACCATGAAATTTATCATGGCTGTTGAAATTGGAATGTAGATGGGAACGAGTCATTTTGGGGTCATTCGGACAAAAAACATGGCCGCCAGCGGCCATCTTGGATTTCAAAATTTAATCCATTAGCACAGGCCACAGGTCGTACTGTTCGTCTAATCATCATGAAATTTGTCATGGATGTTAATATTGAAATGTAGATGGGAACGAGTAATTTTGGGGTCATTCGGCCAAAAAACATGGCCGCCAGCAGCCATCTTGGATTTTACTCTTTGCATGACTAAATTCTTTAGCACGGGCTGCAGGTCGTACCTTTAGTCTGATCATCATAAAATTTGTCATGGATATTAACAATGACATGTAGATGGGAACGAATAATTTTGGGGTCATTCGGCCAAAAAACATGGTCGCCAACAGCCATCTTGGATTTTACTCTTTGTATGACTAAATCCTTTAGCACGGGCTACAGGTCCTACTTTTAGTCTGATCATCATAAAATTTGTCAAGAATGTTAATAATGACATGTAGATGGGAACGAGTCATTTTGGGGTTATTTGGCCAAAAAACATGGCCGCCAGCAGCCATCTTGGATTTTACTCTTTGGATGACTAAATCCTTTAGTACGTGCTACAGGTCGTGCTACAGGTCTGATCATCATAAAATTTGTTAGAAAATAATTAACCATTTACACACATGCTATCCAATGCAATAAGTTGAACATATTTCTTCTGATCTGCCTCATATTTCTTACCTAGGTTTTTCTTAGCACGTTCTTCGTCTGTATGGTTTTTGGTATTGTTAGCTCAACTTTACTTTGTAAAGTTTGAGTTATTGCCATGGCTTGGTATCCGTCGTCCGTGTGTGCGTGTGTGTATGTGTGTGAGAGGGTGCGTGTGTGTGTGTGTGTGTGTGTGTGTGTGTGTACCCGTGTGTGATGCGTCAACAATTTTCTTTAGCACGGGCTACAGTTCGTACCTTTCGTCCGATTATTATGAAATTTGTCATGGATGTTGACATTGTCATGTAGATGGGAACGAGTCATTTTGGGGTCAATCGGCCAAAAAACATGGCCGCCAGCAGCCATCTTTGATTTCAAAATTCAATCCATTAGCACGGGCTACAGGCCGTACTGTTCATCCTATTGTCATGAAATTTGTCATGGATGTTAATATTGACATTTAGATGGGAACGAGTAATTTTGGGGTCAATCGGCCAAAAAACATGGCCGCCAGCAGCCATCTTTGATTTTACTCTTTGTATGACTAAATCCTTTAGCACGGGCTACAGGTCGTACCTTTAGTCTGATCACCATGAAATTGATCATGGCTGTTGAAATTGGAATGTAGATGGGAACGAGTCATTTTGGGGTCATTCGAACAAAAAACATGGCCGCCAGCGGCCATCTTGGATTTCAAAATTTAATCCACTAGCACAGGCCACAGGTCGTACTGTTCGTTTGATCATCATGAAATTTGTCATGGATGTTAATATTGACATGTAGATGGGAACGAGTAATTTTGGGGTCATTCGGCCAAAAAACATGGCCGCCAGCAGCCATCTTGGATTTTACTCTTTGCATGACTAAATTCTTTAGCACGGGCTGCAGGTCGTACCTTTAGTCTGATCATCATAAAATTTGTCATGGATATTAACAATGACATGTAGATGGGAACGAATAATTTTGGGGTCATTCGGCCAAAAAACATGGTCGCCAACAGCCATCTGATCATCATAAAATTTGTCAAGAATGTTATTAATGACGTGTAGATGGGAACGAGTCACATTTGGGTCATTTGGCCAAAAAACATGGCCGCCAGCAGCCATCTTGGATTTTACTCTTTGGATGACTAAATCCTTTAGTACGTGCTACAGGTCGTACCTTTAGTCTGATCATCATAAAATTTGTTATGGCTGTCGAAATTGGAATGTAGATGGGAACGAGTCATTTTGGGGTCATTCGGACGAAAAACATGGCCGCCAGCCATGTAGATGGGAACGAGTCATTTTTTGGTCATTTGGCCAAAAAACATGGCCAACAGCAACCATCTTGGATTTTACTGTTTGGATGACTAAATCTTTTAGTACGTGCTACAGGTCGTACCTTTAGTCTGATCATCATAAAATTTGTTATGGCTGTCGAAATTGGAATGTAGATGGGAACGAGTCATTTTGGGGTCATTCAGACAAAAAACATGGCCGACAGCGGCCACCTTGGATTTCAAAATTTAATCCATTAGCACGGACCACAGGTCGTACTGTTCGTCTGATCATCATGAAATTTGTTATGGATGATAATATTGAAATGTAGATGGGAACGAGTAATTTTGGGGTCATTCGGCCAAAAAACATGGCCGCCAGTAGCCATCTCGGATTTTACTCTTTGTATGACTAAATCCTTTAGCACGGGCTGCAGGTTGTACATTTAGTCTGATCATCTTACAATTTGTCATGGATGTTAACAATGCCATGTAGATGGGAACGAGTAATTTTGGGGTCATTCGGCCAAAAAACATGGTCGCCAGCAGCCATCTTGGATTTTACTCTTTGTATGACTAAATCCTTTAGCACGGGCTACAGGTCGTACCTTTAGTCTGATCATCATGAAATTTATCATGGCTGTTGAAATTGTAATGTAGATGGGAACGAGTAATTTTGGGGTCATTCGGACAAAAAACATGGCCGCCAGCGGCCATCTTGGATTTCAAAATTTAATCCATTAGCACAGGCCACAGGTCGTACTGTTCGTCTGATCATCATGAAATTTGTCATGGATGTTAATATTGACATGTAGATGGGAACGAGTAATTTTGGGATCATTCGGCTAAAAAACATGGCCGCCAGCAGCCATCTTGGATTTTACTCTTTGCATGACTAAATTCTTTAGCACGGGCTGCAGATCGTACCTTTAGTCTGATCATCATAAAATTTGTCATGGATATTAACAATGACATTTAGATGGGAACGAATAATTTTGGGGTCATTCGGTCAAAAAACATGGTCGCCAACAGCCATCTTGGATTTTACTCTTTGTATGACTAAATCCTTTAGCACGGGCTACAGGTCCTACTTTTAGTCTGATCATCATAAAAGTTGTCACGAATGTTAATAATGACATGTAGATGGGAACGAGTCATTTTGGGGTCATTTGGCCAAAAAACATGGCCGCCAGCAGCCATCTTGGATTTTACTCTTTGGATGACTAAATCCTTTAGTACGTGCTACAGGTCGTACCTTTAGTCTGATCATCATAAAATTTGTTTTGGCTGTCGAAATTGGAATGTAGATGGGAACGAGTCATTTTGGGGTCATTCGGACCAAAAACATGGCTGCCAGCGGCCACCTTGGATTTCAAAATTTAATCCATTAGCACGGGCCACAGGTCGTACTGTTCGTCTGATCATCATGTAATTTGTTATGGATGATAATATTGACATATAGATGGGAACGAGTAATTTTTGGGTCATTCGGCCAAAAAACATGGCCACCAGCAGCCATCTTGGATTTTACTCTTTGTATGACTAAATTCTTTAGCACGGGCTGCAGGTCGTACCTTTAGTCTGATCATCATAAAATTTGTCATGGATATTAACAATGACATGTAGATGGAACGAATAATTTTGGGGTCATTCGGCCAAAAAACATGGTCGCCAACAGCCATCTTGGATTTTACTCTTTGTATGACTAAATCCTTTAGCACGGGCTACAGGTCCTACTTTTAGTCTGATCATCATAAAATTTGTCAAGAATGTTAATAATGACATGTAGATGGGAACAAGTCATTTTGGGGTCATTTGGCCAAAAAACATGGCCGCCAGCAGCCATCTTGGATTTTACTCTTTGGATGACTAAATCCTTTAGTACGTGCTACAGGTCGTACCTTTAGTCTGATCATCATAAAATTTGTTATGGCTGTCGAAATTGGAATGTAGATGGGAACGAGTCATTTTGGGGTCATTCGGACAAAAAAAATGGCCGCCAGCGCCCATCTTGGATTTCAAAATTTAATCCATTAGCACAGGCCACAGGTCGTACTGTTCGTCTGATCATCATGAAATTTGTCATGGATGTTAATATTGACATATAGATGGGAACGAGAAATTTTGGGGTCATTCGGCCAAAAAACATAGCCACCAGCAGCCATCTTGGATTTTACTCTTTGTATGACTAAATTCTTTAGCACGGGCTACAGGTCCTAATTTTAGTCTGATCATCATACAATTTGTCATGGATGTTAACAATGCCATGTAGATGGGAACGAGTAATTTTGGGGTCATTCGGCCAAAAAACATGGTCGCCAGTAGCCATCTTGGATTTTACTCTTTGTATGACTAAATCCTTTAGCACGGGCTACAGGTCGTACCTTTAGTCTGATCATCATGAAATTTATCATGGATATTAACAATGACATGTAGATGGAACGAATAATTTTGGGGTCATTCGGCCAAAAAACATGGTCGCCAACAGCCATCTTGGATTTTACTCTTTGTATGACTAAATTCTTTAGCACGGGCTGCAGGTCGTACCTTTAGTCTGATCATCATAAAATTTGTCATGGATATTAACAATGACATGTAGATGGAACGAATAATTTTGGGGTCATTCGGCCAAAAAACATGGTCGCCAACAGCCATCTTGGATTTTACTCTTTGTATGACTAAATCCTTTAGCACGGGCTTCAGGTCCTACTTTTAGTCTGATCATCATAAAATTTGTCAAGAATGTTAATAATGACATGTAGATGGGAAAGAGTCATTTTGGGGTCATTTGGCCAAAAAACATGGCCGCCAGCAGCCATCTTGGATTTTACTCTTTGGATGACTAAATCCTTTAGTACGTGCTACAGGTCGTACCTTTAGTCTGATCGTCATAAAATTTGTTTTGGCTGTCGAAATTGGAATGTAGATGGGAACGAGTCATTGGGGTCATTCGGACAAAAAACATGGCCGCCAGCGGCCACCTTGGATTTCAAAATTGAATCCATTAGCACGGGCCACAGGTCTTACTTTTCGTCTGATCATCATGTAATTTGTTATGGATGATAATATTGACTTATAGATGGGAACGAGTAATTTTGGGGTCATTCGGCCAAAAAACATGGCCACCAGCAGCCATCTTGGATTTTACTCTTTGTATGACTAAATTCTTTAGCACGGGCTGCAGGTCGTACCTTTAGTCTGATCATCATAAAATTTGTCATGGATATTAACAATGGCATGTAGATGGAACGAATAATTTTGGGGTCATTCGGCCAACATGGTCGCCAACAGCCATCTTGGATTTTACTCTTTGTATGACTAAATCCTTTAGCACGGGCTACAGGTCCTACTTTTAGTCTGATCATCATAAAATTTGTCAAGAATGTTAATAATGATATGTAGATGGGAACGAGTCATTTTGGAGTCATTTGGCCAAAAAACATGGCCGCCAGCAGCCATCTTGGATTTTACTCTTTGCATGACTAAATCCTTTAGCACGGGCTGCAGGTTGTACATTTAGTCTGATCATCTTACAATTTGTCATGGATGTTAACAATGCCATGTAGATGGGAACGAGTAATTTTGGGGTCATTCGGCCAAAAAACATGGTCGCCAGCGGCCATCTTGGATTTTACTCTTTGTATGACTAAATCCTTTAGCACGGGGCTACAGGTCGTACCTTTAGTCTGATCATCATAAAATTTGTCAAGAATGTTAATAATGATAAGTAGATGGGAACGAGTCATTTTGGGGTCATTTGGCCAAAAAACATGGCCGCCAGCAGCCATCTTGGATTTTACTCTTTGGATGACTAAATCCTTTAGTACGTGCTACAGGTCGTACCTTTAGTCTGATCATCATAAAATTTGTTTTGGCTGTCGAAATTGGAATGTAGATGGGAACGAGTCATTTTGGGGTCATTCGGACAAAAAACATGTCCGCCAGCGGCCATCTTGGATTTCAAAATTTAATCCATTAGCACAGGCCACAGGTCGTACTGTTCGTCTGATCATCATGAAATTTGTCATGGATGTTAATATTGACATGTAGATGGGAAACGAGTAATTTTGGGGTCATTCGGCCAAAAAACATGGCCGCCAGCAGCCATCTTGGATTTTACTCTTTGCATGACTTAATTCTTTAGCACGGGCTGCAGGTCGTACCTTTAGTCTGATCATCATAAAATTTGTCATGGATATTAACAATGACATGTAGATGGGAAAGAATAATTTTGGGGTCATTCGGCCAAAAAACATGGTCGCCAACAGCCATCTTGGATTTTACTCTTTGTATGACTAAATCCTTTAGCACGGGCTACAGGTCCTACTTTTAGTCTGATCATCATAAAATTTGTCAAGAAAGTTAATAATGACATGTAGATGGGAACGAGTCATTTTGGGGTCATTTGGCCAAAAAACATGGCCGCCAGCAGCCATCTTGGATTTTACTCTTTGGATGACTAAATCCTTTAGTACGTGCTACAGGTCGTACCTTTAGTCTGATCATCATAAAATTTGTTATGGCTGTCGAAATTGGAATGTAGATGGGAACGAGTCATTTTGGGGTCATTCGGACAAAAAACATGGCCGCCAGCGGCCATCTTGGATTTCAAAATTTAATCCATTAGCACAGGCCACAGGTCGTACTGTTCGTCTGATCATCATGAAATTTGTCATGGATGTTAATATTGACATATAGATGGGAACGAGTAATTTTGGGGTCATTCGGCCAACAAACATGGCCACCAGCAGCCATCTTGGATTTTACTCTTTGTATGACTAAATCCTTTAGCACGGGCTACAGGTCGTACCTTTAGTCTGATCATCATGAAATTTATCATGGCTGTTGAAATTGGAATGTAGATTGGAACGAGTCATTTTGGGGTCATTCGGACAAAAAACATGGCCGCCAGCGGCCATCTTGGATTTCAAAATTTAATCAATTAGCACGGGCCACAGGTCGTACTGTTTTTCTGATCATCATGAAAATTTGTTATGGATGATAATATTGACATGTAGATGGGAACGAGTAATTTTGGGGTTATTCGGGCCAAAAAACATGGCCGCCAGCAGCCATCTTGGATTTTACTCTTTGTATGACTAAATTCTTTAGCACGGGCTGCAGGTCGTACCTTTAGTCTGATCATCATAAAATTTGTCATGGATATTAACAATGGCATGTAGATGGAACGAATAATTTTGGGGTCATTCGGCCAACATGGTCGCCAACAGCCATCTTGGATTTTACTCTTTGTATGACTAAATCCTTTAGCACGGGCTACAGGTCCTACTTTTAGTCTGATCATCATAAAATTTCTCAAGAATGTTAATAATGATATGTAGATGGGAACGAGTCATTTTGGGGTCATTTGGCCAAAAAACATGGCCGCCAGCAGCCATCTTGGATTTTACTCTTTGGATGACTAAATCCTTTAGTACGTGCTACAGGTCGTACCTTTAGTCTGATCGTCATAAAATTTGTTTTGGCTGTCGAAATTGGAATGTAGATGGGGAACGAGTCATTGGGGTCATTCGGACAAAAAACATGGCCGCCAGCGGCCACCTTGGATTTCAAAATTGAATCCATTAGCACGGGCCACAGGTCTTACTTTTCGTCTGATCATCATGTAATTTGTTATGGATGATAATATTGACTTATAGATGGGAACGAGTAATTTTGGGGTCATTCGGGCCAAAAAACATGGCCACCAGCAGCCATCTTGGATTTTACTCTTTGTATGACTAAATTCTTTAGCACGGGCTGCAGGTCGTACCTTTAGTCTGATCATCATAAAATTTGTCATGGATATTAACAATGGCATGTAGATGGAACGAATAATTTTGGGGTCATTCGGCCAACATGGTCGCCAACATCTTGGATTTTACTCTTTGTATGACTAAATCCTTTAGCACGGGCTACAGGTCCTACTTTTAGTCTGATCATCATAAAATTTGTCAAGAATGTTAATAATGATATGTAGATGGGAACGAGTCATTTTGGGGTCATTTGGCCAAAAAACATGGCCGCCAGCAGCCATCTTGGATTTTACTCTTTGCATGACTAAATCCTTTAGCACGGGCTGCAGGTTGTACATTTAGTCTGATCATCTTACAATTTGTCATGGATGTTAACAATGACATGTAGATGGGAACGAGTAATTTTGGGGTCATTCGGCCAAAAAACATGGTCGCCAGCGGCCATCTTGGATTTTACTCTTTGTATGACTAAATCCTTTAGCACGGGCTACAGGTCGTACCTTTATTCTGATCATCATAAAATTTGTCAAGAATGTTAATAATGATATGTAGATGGGAACGAGTCATTTTGGGGTCATTTGGCCAAAAAACATGGCCGCCAGCAGCCATCTTGGATTTTACTCTTTGGATGACTAAATCCTTTAGTACGTGCTACAGGTCGTACCTTTAGTCTGATCATCATAAAATTTGTTTTGGCTGTCGAAATTGGAATGTAGATGGGAACGAGTCATTTTGGGGTCATTCGGACAAAAAACATGTCCGCCAGCGGCCATCTTGGATTTCAAAATTTAATCCATTAGCACAGGCCACAGGTCGTACTGTTCGTCTGATCATCATGAAATTTGTCATGGATGTTAATATTGACATGTAGATGGGAACGAGTAATTTTGGGGTCATTCGGCCAAAAAAACATGGCCGCCAGCAGCCATCTTGGATTTTACTCTTTGCATGACTTAATTCTTTAGCACGGGCTGCAGGTCGTACCTTTAGTCTGATCATCATAAAATTTGTCATGGATATTAACAATGACATGTAGATGGGAAAGAATAATTTTGGGGTCATTCGGCCAAAAAACATGGTCGCCAACAGCCATCTTGGATTTTACTCTTTGTATGACTAAATCCTTTAGCACGGGCTACAGGTCCTACTTTTAGTCTGATCATCATAAAATTTGTCAAGAAAGTTAATAATGACATGTAGATGGGAACGAGTCATTTTGGGGTCATTTGGCCAAAAAACATGGCCGCCAGCAGCCATCTTGGATTTTACTCTTTGGATGACTAAATCCTTTAGTACGTGCTACAGGTCGTACCTTTAGTCTGATCATCATAAAATTTGTTATGGCTGTCGAAATTGGAATGTAGATGGGAACGAGTCATTTTGGGGTCATTCGGACAAAAAACATGGCCGCCAGCGGCCATCTTGGATTTCAAAATTTAATCCATTAGCACAGGCCACAGGTCGTACTGTTCGTCTGATCATCATGAAATTTGTCATGGATGTTAATATTGACATATAGATGGGAACGAGTAATTTTGGGGTCATTCGGCCAACAAACATGGCCACCAGCAGCCATCTTGGATTTTACTCTTTGTATGACTAAATCCTTTAGCACGGGCTACAGGTCGTACCTTTAGTCTGATCATCATGAAATTTATCATGGCTGTTGAAATTGGAATGTAGATTGGAACGAGTCATTTTGGGGTCATTCGGACAAAAAACATGGCCGCCAGCGGCCATCTTGGATTTCAAAATTTAATCAATTAGCACGGGCCACAGGTCGTACTGTTTTTCTGATCATCATGAAATTTGTTATGGATGATAATATTGACATGTAGATGGGAACGAGTAATTTTGGGGTTATTCGGCCAAAAAACATGGCCGCCAGCAGCCATCTTGGATTTTACTCTTTGTATGACTAAATTCTTTAGCACGGGCTGCAGGTCGTACCTTTAGTCTGATCATCATAAAATTTGTCATGGATATTAACAATGGCATGTAGATGGAACGAATAATTTTGGGGTCATTCGGCCAACATGGTCGCCAACAGCCATCTTGGATTTTACTCTTTGTATGACTAAATCCTTTAGCACGGGCTACAGGTCCTACTTTTAGTCTGATCATCATAAAATTTCTCAAGAATGTTAATAATGATATGTAGATGGGAACGAGTCATTTTGGGGTCATTTGGCCAAAAAACATGGCCGCCAGCAGCCATCTTGGATTTTACTCTTTGCATGACTAAATCCTTTAGCACGGGCTGCAGGTTGTACATTTAGTCTGATCATCTTACAATTTGTCATGGATGTTAACAATGCCATGTAGATGGGAACGAGTAATTTTGGGGTCATTCGGCCAAAAAACATGGTCGCCAGCGGCCATCTTGGATTTTACTCTTTGTATGACTAAATCCTTTAGCACGGGCTACAGGTCGTACCTTTAGTCTGATCATCATAAAATTTGTCAAGAATGTTAATAATGATATGTAGATGGGAACGAGTCATTTTGGGGTCATTTGGCCAAAAAACATGGCCGCCAGCAGCCATCTTGGATTTTACTCTTTGGATGACTAAATCCTTTAGTACGTGCTACAGGTCGTACCTTTAGTCTGATCATCATAAAATTTGTTTTGGCTGTCGAAATTGGCATGTAGATGGGAACGAGTCATTTTGGGGTCATTCGGACAAAAAACATGGCCGCCAGCGGCCATCTTGGATTTCAAAATTTAATCCATTAGCACAGGCCACAGGTCGTACTGTTCGTCTGATCATCATGAAATTTGTCATGGATGTTAATATTGACATGTAGATGGGAACGAGTAATTTTGGGGTCATTCGGCCAAAAAACATGGCCGCCAGCAGCCATCTTGGATTTTACTCTTTGCATGACTAAATTCTTTAGCACGGGCTGCAGGTCGTACCTTTAGTCTGATCATCATAAAATTTGTCATGGATATTAACAATGACATGTAGATGGAACGAATAATTTTGGGGTCATTCGGCCAAAAAATATGGTCGCCAACAGCCATCTTGGATTTTACTCTTTGTATGACTAAATCCTTTAGCACGGGCTACAGGTCCTACTTTTAGTCTGATCATCATAAAATTTGTCAAGAAAGTTAATAATGACATGTAGATGGGAACGAGTCATTTTGGGGTCATTTGGCCAAAAAACATGGCCGCCAGCAGCCATCTTGGATTTTACTCTTTGGATGACTAAATCCTTTAGTTCATGCTACAGGTCGAACCTTTAGTCTGATCATCATAAAATTTGTTATGGCTGTCGAAATTGGAATGTAGATGGGAAAGAGTCATTTTGGGGTCATTCGGACAAAGAACATGGCCGCCAGCGGCCATCTTGGATTTCAAAATTTAATCCATTAGCACAGGCCACAGGTCGTACTGTTCGTCTGATCATCATGAAATTTGTCATGGATGTTAATATTGACATATAGATGGGAACGAGTAATTTTGGGGTCATTCGGCCAAAAAACATGGCCGCCAGCAGCCATCTTGGATTTTACTCTTTGCATGACTAAATTCTTTAGCACGGGCTGCAGGTCGTACCTTTAGTCTGATCATCATAAAATTTGTCATGGATATTAACAATGACATGTAGATGGAACGAATAATTTTGGGGTCATTCGGCCAAAAAATATGGTCGCCAACAGCCATCTTGGATTTTACTCTTTGTATGACTAAATCCTTTAGCACGGGCTACAGGTCCTACTTTTAGTCTGATCATCATAAAATTTGTCAAGAATGTTAATAATGACATGTAGATGGGAACGAGTCATTTTGGGGTCATTTGGCCAAAAAACATGGCCGCCAGCAGCCATCTTGGATTTTATTCTTTGGATGACTAAATCCTTTAGTTCATGCTACAGGTCGTACCTTTAGTCTGATCATCATAAAATTTGTTATGGCTGTCGAAATTGTAATGTAGATGGGAACGAGTCATTTTGGGGTCATTCGGACAAAAAACATGGCCGCCAGCGGCCATCTTGGATTTCAAAATTTAATCCATTAGCACAGGCCACAGGTCGTACTGTTCGTCTGATCATCATGAAATTTGTCATGGATGTTAATATTGACATATAGATGGGAACGAGTAATTTTGGGGTCATTCGGCCAACAAACATGGCCACCAGCAGCCATCTTGGATTTTACTCTTTGTATGACTAAATTCTTTAGCACGAACTGCAGGTCGTACCTTTAGTCTGATCATCATAAAATTTGTCATGGATATTAACAATGACATGTAGATGGAACGAATAATTTTGGGGTCATTCGGTCAAAAAACATGGTCGCCAACAGCCATCTTGGATTTTACTCTTTGTATGACTAAATCCTTTAGCACGGGCTACAGGTCCTACTTTTAGTCTGATCATCATAAAATTTGTTATTGCTGTCGAAATTGGAATGTAGATGGGAACGAGTCATTTTGGGGTCATTCGGACAAAAAACATGGCCGCCAGCGGCCATCTTGGATTTCAAAATTTAATCCATTAGCACAGGCCACAGGTCGTAATGTTCGTCTGATCATCATGAAATTTGTCATGGATGTTAATATTGACATATAGATGGGAACGAGTAATTTTGGGGTTATTCGGCCAACAAACATGGCCACCAGCAGCCATCTTGGATTTTACTCTTTGTATGACTAAATTCTTTAGCACGGGCTACAGGTCCTACTTTTAGTCTGATCATCATACAATTTGTCATGGATGTTAACAATGCCATGTAGATGGGAACGAATAATTTTGGGGTCATCGGCCAAAAAACATGGTCGCCAACAGCCATCTTGGATTTTACTCTTTGTATGACTAAATCCTTTAGCACGGGCTACAGGTCCTACTTTTAGTCTGATCATCATAAAATTTGTCAAGAATGTTAATAATGACATGTAGATGGGAACGAGTCATTTTGGGGTCATTTGGCCAAAAAACATGGCCGCCAGCAGCCATCTTGGATTTTACTCTTTGGATGACTAAATCCTTTAGTACGTGCTACAGGTCGTACCTTTAGTCTGATCATCATAAAATTTGTTATGGCTGTCGAAATTGGAATGTAGATGGGAACGAGTCATTTTGGGGTCATTCGGACAAAAAACATGGCCGCCAGCGGCCATCTTGGATTTCAAAATTTAATCCATTAGCACAGGCCACAGGTCGTACTGTTCGTCTGATCATCATGAAATTTGTCATGGATGTTAATATTGACATGTAGATGGGAACGAGTAATTTTGGGGTCATTCGGCCAAAAAACATGGCCGCCAGCAGCCATCTTGGATTTTACTCTTTGCATGACTTAATTCTTTAGCACGGGCTGCAGGTCGTATCTTTAGTCTGATCATCATAAAATTTGTCATGGATATTAACAATGACATGTAGATGGGAACGAATAATTTTGGGGTCATTCGGCCAAAAAACATGGTCGCCAACAGCCATCTTGGATTTTACTCTTTGTATGACTAAATCCTTTAGCACGGGCT
Source organism: Siphonodentalium dalli (assembly GCA_032622095.1). Classification (NCBI taxonomy): domain Eukaryota; kingdom Metazoa; phylum Mollusca; class Scaphopoda; order Gadilida; family Siphonodentaliidae; genus Siphonodentalium; species Siphonodentalium dalli. The sequence goes on along the minus strand of CP136069.1, from coordinate 104,124,468 downwards.
ACAGGTCCTACTTTTAGTCTGATCATCATAAAATTTGTCAAGAATGTTAATAATGACATGTAGATGGGAACGAGTCATTTTGGGGTCATTTGGCCAAAAAACATGGCCGCCAGCAGCCATCTTGGATTTTACTCTTTGGATGACTAAATCCTTTAGTACGTGCTACAGGTCGTACCTTTAGTCTGATCATCATAAAATTTGTTATGGCTGTCGAAATTGGAATGTAGATGGGAACGAGTCATTTTGGGGTCATTCGGACAAAAAACATGGCCGCCAGCGGCCATCTTGGATTTCAAAATTTAATCAATTAGCACAGGCCACAGGTCGTACTGTTCGTCTGATCATCATGAAATTTGTCATGGATGTTAATATTGACATATAGATGGGAACGAGTAATTTTGGGGTCATTCGGCCAACAAACATGGCCACCAGCAGCCATCTTGGATTTTACTCTTTGTATGACTAAATCCTTTAGCACGGGCTACAGGTCGTACCTTTAGTCTGATCATCATGAAATTTATCATGGCTTTTGAAATTGGAATGGAGATGGGAACGAGTCATTTTGGCGTCATTCGGACAAAAAACATGGCCGCCAGCGGCCACCTTGGATTTCAAAATTTAATCAATTAGCACGGGCCACAGGTCGTACTGTTTGTCTGATCATCATGAAATTTGTTATGGATGATAATATTGACATGTAGATGGGAACGAGTAATTTTGGGGTTATTCGGCCAAAAAACATGGCCGCCAATAGCCATCTCGGATTTTACTCTTTGTATGACTAAATCCTTTAGCACGGGCTGCAGGTTGTACCTTTAGTCTGATCATCTTACAATTTGTCATGGATGTTAACAATGCCATGTAGATGGGAACGAGTAATTTTGGGGTCATTCGGCCAAAAAACATGGTCGCCAGTAGCCATCTTGGATTTTACTCTTTGTATGACTAAATCCTTTAGCACGGGCTACAGGTCGTACCTTTAGTCTGATCATCATGAAATTTATCATGGCTGTTGAAATTGGAATGTGGATGGGAAAGAGTCATTTTGGGGTCATTCCGACAAAAAACATGGCCGCCAGCGGCCATCTTGGATTTCAAAATTTAATCCATTAGCACAGGCCACAGGTCGTACTGTTCGTCTGATCATCATGAAATTTGTCATGGATGTTAATATTGACATATAGATGGGAACGAGTAATTTTGGGGTCATTCGGCCAACAAACATGGCCACCAGCAGCCATCTTGGATTTTACTCTTTGTATGACTAAATTCTTTAGCACGAACTGCAGGTCGTACCTTTAGTCTGATCATCATAAAATTTGTCATGGATATTAACAATGACATGTAGATGGAACGAATAATTTTGGGGTCATTCGGTCAAAAAACATGGTCGCCAACAGCCATCTTGGATTTTACTCTTTGTATGACTAAATCCTTTAGCACGGGCTACAGGTCCTACTTTTAGTCTGATCATCATAAAATTTGTTATTGCTGTCGAAATTGGAATGTAGATGGGAACGAGTCATTTTGGGGTCATTCGGACAAAAAACATGGCCGCCAGCGGCCATCTTGGATTTCAAAATTTAATCCATTAGCACAGGCCACAGGTCGTAATGTTCGTCTGATCATCATGAAATTTGTCATGGATGTTAATATTGACATATAGATGGGAACGAGTAATTTTGGGGTTATTCGGCCAACAAACATGGCCACCAGCAGCCATCTTGGATTTTACTCTTTGTATGACTAAATTCTTTAGCACGGGCTACAGGTCCTACTTTTAGTCTGATCATCATACAATTTGTCATGGATGTTAACAATGCCATGTAGATGGGAACGAATAATTTTGGGGTCATTCGGCCAAAAAACATGGTCGCCAACAGCCATCTTGGATTTTACTCTTTGTATGACTAAATCCTTTAGCACGGGCTACAGGTCCTACTTTTAGTCTGATCATCATAAAATTTGTCAAGAATGTTAATAATGACATGTAGATGGGAACGAGTCATTTTGGGGTCATTTGGCCAAAAAACATGGCCGCCAGCAGCCATCTTGGATTTTACTCTTTGGATGACTAAATCCTTTAGTACGTGCTACAGGTCGTACCTTTAGTCTGATCATCATAAAATTTGTTATGGCTGTCGAAATTGGAATGTAGATGGGAACGAGTCATTTTGGGGTCATTCGGACAAAAAACATGGCCGCCAGCGGCCATCTTGGATTTCAAAATTTAATCCATTAGCACAGGCCACAGGTCGTACTGTTCGTCTGATCATCATGAAATTTGTCATGGATGTTAATATTGACATGTAGATGGGAACGAGTAATTTTGGGGTCATTCGGCCAAAAAACATGGCCGCCAGCAGCCATCTTGGATTTTACTCTTTGCATGACTTAATTCTTTAGCACGGGCTGCAGGTCGTATCTTTAGTCTGATCATCATAAAATTTGTCATGGATATTAACAATGACATGTAGATGGGAACGAATAATTTTGGGGTCATTCGGCCAAAAAACATGGTCGCCAACAGCCATCTTGGATTTTACTCTTTGTATGACTAAATCCTTTAGCACGGGCTACAGGTCCTACTTTTAGTCTGATCATCATAAAATTTGTCAAGAATGTTAATAATGACATGTAGATGGGAACGAGTCATTTTGGGGTCATTTGGCCAAAAAACATGGCCGCCAGCAGCCATCTTGGATTTTACTCTTTGGATGACTAAATCCTTTAGTACGTGCTACAGGTCGTACCTTTAGTCTGATCATCATAAAATTTGTTATGGCTGTCGAAATTGGAATGTAGATGGGAACGAGTCATTTTGGGGTCATTCGGACAAAAAACATGGCCGCCAGCGGCCATCTTGGATTTCAAAATTTAATCAATTAGCACAGGCCACAGGTCGTACTGTTCGTCTGATCATCATGAAATTTGTCATGGATGTTAATATTGACATATAGATGGGAACGAGTAATTTTGGGGTCATTCGGCCAACAAACATGGCCACCAGCAGCCATCTTGGATTTTACTCTTTGTATGACTAAATCCTTTAGCACGGGCTACAGGTCGTACCTTTAGTCTGATCATCATGAAATTTATCATGGCTTTTGAAATTGGAATGGAGATGGGAACGAGTCATTTTGGCGTCATTCGGACAAAAAACATGGCCGCCAGCGGCCACCTTGGATTTCAAAATTTAATCAATTAGCACGGGCCACAGGTCGTACTGTTTGTCTGATCATCATGAAATTTGTTATGGATGATAATATTGACATGTAGATGGGAACGAGTAATTTTGGGGTTATTCGGCCAAAAAACATGGCCGCCAATAGCCATCTCGGATTTTACTCTTTGTATGACTAAATCCTTTAGCACGGGCTGCAGGTTGTACCTTTAGTCTGATCATCTTACAATTTGTCATGGATGTTAACAATGCCATGTAGATGGGAACGAGTAATTTTGGGGTCATTCGGCCAAAAAACATGGTCGCCAGTAGCCATCTTGGATTTTACTCTTTGTATGACTAAATCCTTTAGCACGGGCTACAGGTCGTACCTTTAGTCTGATCATCATGAAATTTATCATGGCTGTTGAAATTGGAATGTGGATGGGAAAGAGTCATTTTGGGGTCATTCCGACAAAAAACATGGCCGCCAGCGGCCATCTTGGATTTCAAAATTTAATCCATTAGCACAGGCCACAGGTCGTACTGTTCGTCTGATCATCATGAAATTTGTCATGGATGTTAATATTGACATGTAGATGGGAACGAGTAATTTTGGGGTCATTCGGCCAAAAAACATGGCCGCCAGCAGCCATCTTGGATTTTACTCTTTGCATGACTAAATTCTTTAGCACGGGCTGCAGGTCGTACCTTTAGTCTGATCATCATAAAATTTGTCATGGATATTAACAATGACATGTAGATGGAACGAATAATTTTGGGGTCATTCGGCCAAAAAATATGGTCGCCAACAGCCATCTTGGATTTTACTCTTTGTATGACTAAATCCTTTAGCACAGGCTACAGGTCCTACTTTTAGTCTGATCATCATAAAATTTGTCAAGAAAGTTAATAATGACATGTAGATGGGAACGAGTCATTTTGGGGTCATTTGGCCAAAAAACATGGCCGCCAGCAGCCATCTTGGATTTTACTCTTTGGATGACTAAATCCTTTAGTTCATGCTACAGGTCGTACCTTTAGTCTGATCATCATAAAATTTGTTATGGCTGTCGAAATTGGAATGTAGATGGGAAAGAGTCATTTTGGGGTCATTCGGACAAAGAACATGGCCGCCAGCGGCCATCTTGGATTTCAAAATTTAATCCATTAGCACAGGCCACAGGTCGTACTGTTCGTCTGATCATCATGAAATTTGTCATGGATGTTAATATTGACATATAGATGGGAACGAGTAATTTTGGGGTCATTCGGCCAAAAAACATGGCCGCCAGCAGCCATCTTGGATTTTACTCTTTGCATGACTAAATTCTTTAGCACGGGCTGCAGGTCGTACCTTTAGTCTGATCATCATAAAATTTGTCATGGATATTAACAATGACATGTAGATGGAACGAATAATTTTGGGGTCATTCGGCCAAAAAATATGGTCGCCAACAGCCATCTTGGATTTTACTCTTTGTATGACTAAATCCTTTAGCACGGGCTACAGGTCCTACTTTTAGTCTGATCATCATAAAATTTGTCAAGAATGTTAATAATGACATGTAGATGGGAACGAGTCATTTTGGGGTCATTTGGCCAAAAAACATGGCCGCCAGCAGCCATCTTGGATTTTATTCTTTGGATGACTAAATCCTTTAGTTCATGCTACAGGTCGTACCTTTAGTCTGATCATCATAAAATTTGTTATGGCTGTCGAAATTGTAATGTAGATGGGAACGAGTCATTTTGGGGTCATTCGGACAAAAAACATGGCCGCCAGCGGCCATCTTGGATTTCAAAATTTAATCCATTAGCACAGGCCACAGGTCGTACTGTTCGTCTGATCATCATGAAATTTGTCATGGATGTTAATATTGACATATAGATGGGAACGAGTAATTTTGGGGTCATTCGGCCAACAAACATGGCCACCAGCAGCCATCTTGGATTTTACTCTTTGTATGACTAAATTCTTTAGCACGAACTGCAGGTCGTACCTTTAGTCTGATCATCATAAAATTTGTCATGGATATTAACAATGACATGTAGATGGAACGAATAATTTTGGGGTTATTCGGTCAAAAAACATGGTCGCCAACAGCCATCTTGGATTTTACTCTTTGTATGACTAAATCCTTTAGCACGGGCTACAGGTCCTACTTTTAGTCTGATCATCATAAAATTTGTTATTGCTGTCGAAATTGGAATGTAGATGGGAACGAGTCATTTTGGGGTCATTCGGACAAAAAACATGGCCGCCAGCGGCCATCTTGGATTTCAAAATTTAATCCATTAGCACAGGCCACAGGTCGTAATGTTCGTCTGATCATCATGAAATTTGTCATGGATGTTAATATTGACATATAGATGGGAACGAGTAATTTTGGGGTTATTCGGCCAACAAACATGGCCACCAGCAGCCATCTTGGATTTTACTCTTTGTATGACTAAATTCTTTAGCACGGGCTACAGGTCCTACTTTTAGTCTGATCATCATACAATTTGTCATGGATGTTAACAATGCCATGTAGATGGGAACGAATAATTTTGGGGTCATTCGGCCAAAAAACATGGTCGCCAACAGCCATCTTGGATTTTACTCTTTGTATGACTAAATCCTTTAGCACGGGCTACAGGTCCTACTTTTAGTCTGATCATCATAAAATTTGTCAAGAATGTTAATAATGACATGTAGATGGGAACGAGTCATTTTGGGGTCATTTGGCCAAAAAACATGGCCGCCAGCAGCCATCTTGGATTTTACTCTTTGGATGACTAAATCCTTTAGTACGTGCTACAGGTCGTACCTTTAGTCTGATCATCATAAAATTTGTTATGGCTGTCGAAATTGGAATGTAGATGGGAACGAGTCATTTTGGGGTCATTCGGACAAAAAACATGGCCGCCAGCGGCCATCTTGGATTTCAAAATTTAATCCATTATCACAGACCACAGGTCGTACTGTTCGTCTGATCATCATGAAATTTGTCATGGATGTTAATATTGACATATAGATGGGAACGAGTAATTTTGGGGTCATTCGGCCAACAAACATGGCCACCAGCAGCCATCTTGGATTTTACTCTTTGTATGACTAAATCCTTTAGCACGGGCTACAGGTCGTACCTTTAGTCTGATCATCATAAAATTTGTTATGGCTGTCGAAATTGGAATGGAGATGGGAACGAGTCATTTTGGCGTCATTCGGACAAAAAACATGGCCGCCAGCGGCCACCTTGGATTTCAAAATTTAATCAATTAGCACGGGCCACAGGTCGTACTGTTCGTCTGATCATCATGAAATTTGTTATGGATGATAATATTGACATGTAGATGGGAACGAGTAATTTTGGGTTTATTCGGCCAAAAAACATGGCCGCCAATAGCCATCTCGGATTTTACTCTTTGTATGACTAAATCCTTTAGCACGGGCTGCAGGTTGTACCTTTAGTCTGATCATCTTACAATTTGTCATGGATGTTAACAATGCCATGTAGATGGGAACGAGTAATTTTGGGGTCATTCGGCCAAAAAACATGGTCGCCAGTAGCCATCTTGGATTTTACTCTTTGTATGACTAAATCCTTTAGCACGGGCTACAGGTCGTACCTTTAGTCTGATCATCATGAAATTTATCATGGCTGTTGAAATTGGAATGTGGATGGGAAAGAGTCATTTTGGGGTCATTCCGACAAAAAACATGGCCGCCAGCGGCCATCTTGGATTTCAAAATTTAATCCATTAGCACAGGCCACAGGTCGTACTGTTCGTCTGATCATCATGAAATTTGTCATGGATGTTAATATTGACATGTAGATGGGAACGAGTAATTTTGGGGTCATTCGGCCAAAAAACATGGCCGCCAGCAGCCATCTTGGATTTTACTCTTTGCATGACTAAATTCTTTAGCACGGGCTGCAGGTCGTACCTTTAGTCTGATCATCATAAAATTTGTCATGGATATTAACAATGACATGTAGATGGAACGAATAATTTTGGGGTCATTCGGCCAAAAAATATGGTCGCCAACAGCCATCTTGGATTTTACTCTTTGTATGACTAAATCCTTTAGCACGGGCTACAGGTCCTACTTTTAGTCTGATCATCATAAAATTTGTCAAGAATGTTAATAATGACATGTAGATGGGAACAAGTCATTTTGGGGTCATTTGGCCAAAAAACATGGCCGCCAGCAGCCATCTTGGATTTTACTCTTTGGATGACTAAATCCTTTAGTTCATGCTACAGGTCGTACCTTTAGTCTGATCATCATAAAATTTGTTATGGCTGTCGAAATTGGAATGTAGATGGGAAAGAGTCATTTTGGGGTCATTCGGACAAAGAACATGGCCGCCAGCGGCCATCTTGGATTTCAAAATTTAATCCATTAGCACAGGCCACAGGTCGTACTGTTCGTCTGATCATCATGAAATTTGTCATGGATGTTAATATTGACATATAGATGGGAACGAGTAATTTTGGGGTCCTTCGGCCAAAAAACATGGCCGCCAGCAGCCATCTTGGATTTTACTCTTTGCATGACTAAATTCTTTAGCACGGGCTGCAGGTCGTACCTTTAGTCTGATCATCATAAAATTTGTCATGGATATTAACAATGACATGTAGATGGAACGAATAATTTTGGGGTCATTCGGCCAAAAAATATGGTCGCCAACAGCCATCTTGGATTTTACTCTTTGTATGACTAAATCCTTTAGCACGGGCTACAGGTCCTACTTTTAGTCTGATCATCATAAAATTTGTCAAGAATGTTAATAATGACATGTAGATGGGAAAGAGTCATTTTGGGGTCATTTGGCCAAAAAACATGGCCGCCAGCAGCCATCTTGGATTTTATTCTTTGGATGACTAAATCCTTTAGTTCATGCTACAGGTCGTACCTTTAGTCTGATCATCATAAAATTTGTTATGGCTGTCGAAATTGGAATGTCGATGGGAACGAGTCATTTTGGGGTCATTCGGACAAAAAACATGGCCGCCAGCGGCCATCTTGGATTTCAAAATTTAATCCATTAGCACAGGCCACAGGTCGTACTGTTCGTCTGATCATCATGAAATTTGTCATGGATGTTAATATTGACATATAGATGGGAACGAGTAATTTTGGGGTTATTCGGCCAACAAACATGGCCACCAGCAGCCATCTTGGATTTTACTCTTTGTATGACTAAATTCTTTAGCACGGGCTGCAGGTCGTACCTTTAGTCTGATCATCATAAAATTTGTCATGGATATTAACAATGACATGTAGATGGAACGAATAATTTTGGGGTCATTCGGCCAAAAAACATGGTCGCCAACAGCCATCTTGGATTTTACTCTTTGTTTGACTAAATCCTTTAGCACGGGCTACAGGTCCTACTTTTAGTCTGATCATCATAAAATTTGTCAAGAATGTTAATAATGACATGTAGATGGGAACGAGTCATTTTGGGGTCATTTGGCCAAAAAACATGGCCGCCAGCAGCCATCTTGGATTTTACTCTTTGGATGACTAAATCCTTTAGTACGTGCTACAGGTCGTACCTTTAGTCTGATCATCATAAAATTTGTTATGGCTGTCGAAATTGGAATGTAGATGGGAACGAGTCATTTTGGGGTCATTCGGACAAAAAACATGGCCGCCAGCGGCCATCTTGGATTTCAAAATTTAATCCATTAGCACAGGCCACAGGTCGTACTGTTCGTCTGATCATCATGAAATTTGTCATGGATGTTAATATTGACATATAGATGGGAACGAGTAATTTTGGGGTCATTCGGCCAAAAAACATGGCCACCAGCAGCCATCTTGGATTTTACTCTTTGTATGACTAAATTCTTTAGCACGGGCTGCAGGTCGTACCTTTAGTCTGATCATCATAAAATTTGTCATGGATATTAACAATGACATGTAGATGGAACGAATAATTTTGGGGTCATTCGGTCAAAAAACATGGTCGCCAACAGCCATCTTGGATTTTACTCTTTGTATGACTAAATCCTTTAGCACGGGCTACAGGTCCTACTTTCAGTCTGATCATCATAAAATTTGTCAAGAATGTTAATAATGACATGTAGATGGGAACGAGTCATTTTGGGGTCATTTGGCCAAAAAACATAGCCGCCAGCAGCAATCTTGGATTTTACTCTTTGGATGACTAAATCCTTTAGTACGTGCTACAGGTCGTACCTTTAGTCTGATCATCATAAAATTTGTTATGGCTGTCGAAATTGGAATGTAGATGGGAACGAGTCATTTTGGGGTCATTCGGACAAAAAACATGGCCGCCAGTGGCCATCTTGGATTTCAAAATTTAATCCATTAGCACAGGCCACAGGTCGTACTGTTCGTCTGATCATCATGAAATTTGTCATGGATGTTAATATTGACATATAGATGGGAAAGAGTAATTTTAGGGTCATTCGGCCAAAAAACATGGCCACCAGCAGCCATCTTGGATTTTACTCTTTGTATGACTAAATTCTTTAGCACGGGCTACAGGTCCTACTTTTAGTCTGATCATCATACAATTTGTCATGGATGTTAACAATGCCATGTAGATGGGAACGAATAATTTTGGGGTCATTCGGCCAAAAAACATGGTCGCCAACAGCCATCTTGGATTTTACTCTTTGTATGACTAAATCCTTTAGCACGGGCTACAGGTCCTACTTTTAGTCTGATCATCATAAAATTTGTCAAGAATGTTAATAATGACATGTAGATGGGAACGAGTCATTTTGGGGTCATTTGGCCAAAAAACATAGCCGCCAGCAGCAATCTTGGATTTTACTCTTTGGATGACTAAATCCTTTAGTACGTGCTACAGGTCGTACCTTTAGTCTGATCATCATAAAATTTGTTATGGCTGTCGAAATTGGAATGTAGATGGGAACGAGTCATTTTGGGGTCATTCGGACAAAAAACATGGCCGCCAGCGGCCATCTTGGATTTCAAAATTTAATCCATTAGCACAGGCCACAGGTCGTACTGTTCGTCTGATCATCATGAAATTTGTCATGGATGTTAATATTGACATATAGATGGGAAAGAGTAATTTTGGGGTCATTCGGCCAAAAAACATGGCCACCAGCAGCCATCTTGGATTTTACTCTTTGTATGACTAAATTCTTTAGCACGGGCTACAGGTCCTACTTTTTGTCTGATCATCATACAATTTGTCATGGATGTTAACAATGCCATGTAGATGGGAACGAGTAATTTTGTGGTCATTCGGCCAAAAAACATGGTCGCCAGCAGCCATCTTGGATTTTACTCTTTGAATGACTAAATCCTTTAGCACGGGCTACAGGTCGTACCTTTAGTCTGATCATCATGAAATTTATCATGGCTGTTGAAATTGGAATGTAGATGGGAACGAGTCATTTTAGGGTCGTTCGGACAAAAAACATGGCCGCCAGTGGCCATCTTGGATTTCAAAATTTAATCCATTAGCACAGGCCACAGGTCGTACTGTTCGTCTGATCATCATGAAATTTGTCATGGATGTTAATATTGACATGTAGATGGGAACGAGTCATTTTGGGGTCATTTGGCCAAAAAACATGGCCGCCAGCAGCCATCTTGGATTTTACTCTTTGGATGATTAAATCCTTTAGTACGTGCTACAGGTCGTACCTTTAGTCTGATCATCATAAAATTTGTTATGGCTGTCGATATTGGAATGTAGATGGGAACGAATCATTTTGGGGTCGTTCGGACAAAAAACATGGCCGCCAGCGGCCATCTTGGATTTCAAAATTTAATCCATTAGCACAGGCCACAGGTCGTACTGTTCGTCTGATATTCATGAAATTTGTCATGGATGTTAATATTGACATCTAGATGGGAACGAGTAATTTTGGGGTCATTCGGCCAAAAAACATGGCCGCCAGCAGCCATCTTGGATTTTACTCTTTGCATGACTAAATTCTTTAGCACGGGCTGCAGGTCGTACCTTTAGTCTGATCATCATAAAATTTGTCATGGATATTAACAATGACATGTAGATGGGAACGAATAATTTTGGGGTCATTCGGCCAAAAAACATGGTCGCCAACAGCCATCTTGGATTTTACTCTTTGTATGACTAAATCCTTTAGCACGGGCTACAGGTCCTAATTTTAGTCTGATCATCATAAAATTTGTCAAGAATGTTAATAATGACATGTAGATGGGAACGAGTCATTTTGGGGTCATTTGGTCAAAAAACATGGCCGCCAGCAGCCATCTTGGATTTTACTCTTTGGATGACTAAATCCTTTAGTACGTGCTACAGGTCGTACCTTTAGTCTGATCATCATCAAATTTGTTATGGCTGTCGAAATTGGAATGTAGATGGGAACGAGATATTTTGGGGTCATTCGGACAAAAAACATGGCCGCCAGCGGCCATCTTGGATTTCAAAATTTTATCCATTAGCTCAGGCCACAGGTCGTACTGTTCGTCTGATCATCATGAAATTTGTTATGGATGTTAATATTGACATATAGATGAGAACGAGTAATTTTGGGGTCATTCGGCCAACAAACATGGCCACCTGCAGCCATCTTGGATTTTACTCTTTGTATGACTAAATTCTTTAGCATGGACTACAGGTCCTACTTTTAGTCTGATCATCATAAAATTTGTCAAGAATGTTAATAATGACATATAGATGGGAACGAGTAATTTTGGGGTCATTCGGCCAAAAAACATGGCCGCCAGTAGCCATCTTGGATTTTACTCTTTGTATGACTAAATTCTTTAGCACGGGCTGCAGGTCGTACCTTTAATCTGATCATCATAAAATTTGTCATGGATATTAACAATGACATGTAGATGGAACGAATAATTTGGGGGTCATTCGGCCAAAAAACATGGTCGCCAACAGCCATCTTGGATTTTACTCTTTGTATGACTAAATCCTTTAGCACGGGCTACAGGTCCTAATTTTAGTCTGATCATCATAAAATTTGTCAAGAATGTTAATAATGACATGTAGATGGGAACGAGTCATTTTGGGGTCATTTGGCCAAAAAACATGGCCGCCAGCAGCCATCTTGGATTTTACTCTTTGGATGACTAAATCCTTTAGTACGTGCTACAGGTCGTACCTTTAGTCTGATCATCATAAAATTTGTTATGGCTGTCGAAATTGTAATGTAGATGGGAATGAGTCATTTTGGGGTCATTCGGACCAAAAACATGGCCGCCAGCGGCCATCTTGGATTTCAAAATTTAATCCATTAGCACAGGCCACAGGTCGTACTGTTCGTCTGATCATCATGAAATTTGTCATGGATGTTATATAGATGGGAACGAGTAATTTTGGGGTCATTCGGCCAAAAAACATGGCCACCAGCAGCCATCTTGGATTTTACTCTTTGTATGACTAAATTCTTTAGCACGGGCTACAGGTCCTACTTTTAGTCTGATCATCATAAAATTTGTCAAGAATGTTAATAATGACATGTAGATGGGAACGAGTCATTTTGGGGTCATTTGGCCAAAAAACATGGCCAACAGCAACCATCTTGGATTTTACTCTTTGGATGACTAAATCCTTTAGTACGTGCTACAGGTCGTACCTTTAGTCTGATCATCATAAAATTTGTTATGGCTGTCGAAATTGGAATGTAGATGGGAACGAGTCATTTTGGGGTCATTCAGACAAAAAACATGGCCGCCAGCGGCCACCTTGGATTTCAAAATTTAATCCATTAGCACGGACCACAGGTCGTACTGTTCGTCTGATCATCATGAAATTTGTTATGGATGATAATATTGAAATGTAGATGGGAACGAGTAATTTTGGGGTCATTCGGCCAAAAAACATGGTCGCCAGCAGCCATCTTGGATTTTACTCTTTGTATGACTAAATCCTTTAGCACGGGCTACAGGTCGTACCTTTAGTCTGATCATCATGAAATTTATCATAGCTGTTGAAATTGGAATGTAGATGGGAACGAGTAATTTTGGGGTCATTCGGACAAAAAATATGGCCGCCAGCGGCCATCTTGGATTTCAAAATTTAATCCATTAGCACAGGCCACAGGTCGTACTGTTCGTCTGATCATCATGAAATTTGTCATGGATGTTAATATTGACATGTAGATGGGAACGAGTAATTTTGGGGTCATTCGGCTATAAAACATGGCCGCCAGCAGCCATCTTGGATTTTACTCTTTGCATGACTAAATTCTTTAGCACGGGCTGCAGGTCGTACTTTAGTCTGATCATCATAAAATTTGTCATGGATATTAACAATGACATTTAGATGGGAACGAATAATTTTGGGGTCATTCGGTCAAAAAACATGGTCGCCAACAGCCATCTTGGATTTTACTCTTTGTATGACTAAATCCTTTAGCACGGGCTACAGGTCCTACTTTTAGTCTGATCATCATAAAATTTGTCACGAATGTTAATAATGACATGTAGATGGGAACGAGTCATTTTGGGGTCATTTGGCCAAAAAACATGGCCGCCAGCAGCCATCTTGGATTTTACTCTTTGGATGACTAAATCCTTTAGTACGTGCTACAGGTTGTACCTTTAGTCTGATCATCATAAAATTTGTTTTGGCTGTCGAAATTGGAATGTAGATGGGAACGAGTCATTTTGGGGTCATTCGGACAAAAAACATGGCTGCCAGCGGCCACCTTGGATTTCAAAATTTAATCCATTAGCACGGGCCACAGGTCGTACTGTTCGTCTGATCATCATGTAATTTGTTATGGATGATAATATTGACATATAGATGGGAACGAGTAATTTTTGGGTCATTCGGCCAAAAAAAATGGCCACCAGCAGCCATCTTGGATTTTACTCTTTGTATGACTAAATTCTTTAGCACGGGCTGCAGGTCGTACCTTTAGTCTGATCATCATAAAATTTGTCATGGATATTAACAATGACATGTAGATGGAACGAATAATTTTGGGGTCATTCGGCCAAAAAACATGGTCGCCAACAGCCATCTTGGATTTTACTCTTTGTATGACTAAATCCTTTAGCACGGATGTTAATATTGACATGTAGATGGGAACGAGTCATTTTGGTGTCATTTGGCCAAAAAACATGGCCGCCAGCAGCCATCTTGGATTTTACTCTTTGGATGACTAAATCCTTTAGTACGTGCTACAGGTCATACCTTTAGTCTGATCATCATAAAATTTGTTATGGCTGTCGAAATTGGAATGTAGATGGGAACGAGTCATTTTGGGGTCATTCGGACAAAAAACATGGCCGCCAGTGGCCATCTTGGATTTCAAAATTTAATCCATTAGCACAGGCCACAGGTCGTACTGTTCGTTTGATCATCATGCAATTTGTCATGGATGTTAATATTGACATGTAGATGGGAACGAGTAATTTTGGGGTCATTCGGCCAAAAAACATGGCCGCCAGCAGCCATCTTGGATTTTACTCTTTGCATGACTAAATTCTTTAGCACAGGCCACAGGTCGTACTGTTCGTCTGATCATCATGAAATTTGTCATGGATGTTAATATTGACATATAGATGAGAACGAGTAATTTTGGGGTCATTCGGCCACCAAACATGGCCACCAGCAGCCATCTTGGATTTTACTCTTTGTATGACTAAATTCTTTAGCACGGGCTACAGGTCCTACTTTTAGTCTGATCATCATAAAATTTGTCAAGAATGTTAATAATGACATGTAGATGGGAACGAGTCATTTTGGGGTCATTTGGCCAAAAAACATGGCCGCCAGTAGCCATCTTGGATTTTACTCTTTGTATGACTAAATCCTTTAGCACGGGCTGCAGGTCGTACCTTTAGTCTGATCATCATAAAATTTGTTATGGCTGTCGAAATTGGAATGTAGATGGGAACGAGTCATTTTGTGGTCATTCGGACAAAAAACATGGCCGCCAGCGGCCATCTTGGATTTAAAAATTTAATCCATTAGCACAGGCCACTGGTCGTACTGTTTGTCTGATCATCATGAAATTTGTCATGGATGTTAATATTGACATATAGATGGGAACGAGTAATTTTGGGGTCATTCGGCCAAAAAACATGGCCACCAGCAGCCATCTTGGATTTTAATCTTTGGATGACTAAATCCTTTAGTACGTGCTACAGGTCGTACCTTTGTCTGATCATCATAAAATTTGTTATGGCTGTCGAAATTGGAATGTAGATGGGAACGAGTCATTTTGGGGTCATTCGGACAAAAAACATGGCCGCCAGCGGCCACCTTGGATTTCAAAATTTAATCCATTAGCACGGGCCACAGGTCGTACTGTTCGTCTGATCATCATGAAATTTGTTATGGATGATAATATTGACATGTAGATGGGAACGAGTAATTTTGGGGTCATTCGGCCAAAAAACATGGCCGCCAGTAGCCATCTCGGATTTTACTCTTTGTATGACTAAATCCTTTAGCACGGGCTGCAGGTTGTACCTTTAGTCTGATCATCTTACAATTTGTCATGGATGTTAACAATGCCATGTAGATGGGAACGAGTAATTTTGGGGTCATTCGGCCAAAAAACATGGTCGCCAGTAGCCATCTTGGATTTTACTCTTTGTATGACTAAATCCTTTAGCACGGGCTACAGGTCGTACCTTTAGTCTGATCATCATGAAATTTATCATGGCTGTTGAAATTGGAATGTGGATGGGAAAGAGTTATTTTGGGGTCATTCGGACAAAAAACATGGCCGCCAGCGGCCATCTTGGATTTCAAAATTTAATCCATTAGCACAGGCCACAGGTCGTACTGTTCGTCTGATCATCATGAAATTTGTCATGGATGTTAATATTGACATGTAGATGGGAACGAGTAATTTTGGGGTCATTCGGCAAAAAAACATGGCCGCCAGCAGCCATCTTGGATTTTACTCTTTGCATGACTAAATTCTTTAGCACGGGCTGCAGGTCGTACCTTTAGTCTGATCATCATAAAATTTGTCATGGATATTAACAATGACATGTAGATGGAACGAATAATTTTGGGGTCATTCGGCCAAAAAACATGGTCGCCAACAGCCATCTTGGATTTTACTCTTTGTATGACTAAATCCTTTAGCACGGGCTACAGGTCCTACTTTTAGAGTCTGATCATCATAAAATTTGTCAAGAATGTTAATAATGACATGTAGATGGGAACGAGTCATTTTGGGGTCATTTGGCCAAAAACATGGCCGCCAGCAGCCATCTTGGATTTTACTCTTTGGATGACTAAATCCTTTAGTACGTGCTACAGGTCGTACCTTTAGTTTGATCATCATAAATTTTTTTATGGCTGTCGAAATTGGAATGTAGATGGGAAACGATTCATTTTGGGGTCATTCGGACAAAAAACATGGCCGCCAGCGGCCATCTTGGATTTCAAAATTTAATCCATTAGCACAGGCCACAGGTCGTACTGTTTGTCTGATCATCATGAAATTTGCATGGATGTTAATATTGACATATAGATGTGAATGAGTAATTTTGGGGTCATTCGGCCAAAAAACATGGCCACCAGCAGCCATCTTGGATTTTACTCTTTGTATGACTAAATTCTTTAGCACGGGCTGCAGGTCGTACCTTTAGTCTGATCATCATAAAATTTGTCATGGATATTAACAATGACATGTAGATGGAACGAATAATTTTGGGGTCATTCGGCCAAAAAACATGGTCGCCAACAGCCATCTTGGATTTTACTCTTTGTATGACTAAATCCTTTAGCACGGGCTACAGGTCCTACTTTTAGAGTCTGATCATCATAAAATTTGTCAAGAATGTTAATAATGACATGTAGATGGGAACGAGTCATTTTGGGGTCATTTGGCCAAAAACATGGCCGCCAGCAGCCATCTTGGATTTTACTCTTTGGATGACTAAATCCTTTAGTACGTGCTACAGGTCGTACCTTTAGTCTGATCATCATAATTTTTTTTATGGCTGTCGAAATTGGAATGTAGATGGGAACGAGTCATTTTGGGGTCATTCGGACAAAAAACATGGCCGCCAGCGGCCATCTTGGATTTCAAAATTTAATCCATTAGCACAGGCCACTGGTCGTACTGTTCGTCTGATCATCATGAAATTTGTCATGGATGTTAATATTGACATATAGATGGGAACGAGTAATTTTGGGGTCATTCGGCCAACAAACATGGCCACCAGCAGCCATCTTGGATTTTACTCTTTGTATGACTAAATTCTTTAGCACGGGCTACAGGTCCTACTTTTATTCTGATCATCATAAAATTTGTCATGAATGTTAATAATGACATGTAGATGGGAACGAGTCATTTTGGGGTCATTTGGCCAAAAAACATGGCCGCCAGCAGCCATCTTGGATTTTACTCTTTGGATGACTAAATCCTTTAGTTCATGCTACAGGTCGTACCTTTAGTCTGATCATCATGAAATTTGTAATGGCTGTCGAAATTGGAATGTAGATGGGAACGAGTCATTTTGGGGTCATTCGGACAAAAAACATGGCCGCCAGCGGCCATCTTGGATTTCAAAATTTAATCCATTAGCACAGGCCACTGGTCGTACTGTTCGTCTGATCATCATGAAATTTGTCATGGATGTTAATATTGACATATAGATGGGAACGAGTAATTTTGGGGTCATTCGGCCAAAAAACATGGCCACCAGCAGCCATCTTGGATTTTACTCTTTGGATGACTAAATCCTTTAGTACGTGCTACAGGTCGTACCTTTGTCTGATCATCATAAAATTTGTTATGGCCGTCGAAATTGGAATGTAGATGGGAACGAGTCATTTTGGGGTCATTCGGACAAAAAACATGGCCGCCAGCGGCCACCTTGGATTTCAAAATTTAATCCATTAGCACGGGCCACAGGTCGTACTGTTTGTCTGATCATCATGAAATTTGTTATGGATAATAATATTGACATGTAGATGGGAACGATTAATTTTGGGGTCATTCGGCCAAAAAACATGGCCGCCAGTAGCCATCTCGGATTTTACTCTTTGTATGACTAAATCCTTTAGCACGGGCTGCAGGTTGTACCTTTAGTCTGATCATCTTACAATTTGTCATGGATGTTAACAATGCCATGTAGATGGGAACGAGTAATTTTGGGGTCATTCGGCCAAAAAACATGGTCGCCAGCAGCCATCTTGGATTTTACTCTTTGTATGACTAAATCCTTTAGCACGGGCTACAGGTCGTACCTTCAGTCTGATCATCATAAAATTTATCAAGAATGTTAATAATGACATGTAGATGGGAACGAGTCATTTTGGGGTCATTTGGCTAAAAAACATGGCCGCCAGCAGCCATCTTGGATTTTACTCTTTGTATGACTAAATTCTTTAGCACGGGCTGCAGGTCGTACCTTTAGTCTGATCATCATTAATTTTTTTATGGCTGTCGAAATTGGAATGTAGATGGGAATGGATTCATTTTGGGGTCATTCGGACAAAAAACATGGCCGCCAGCGGCCATCTTGGATTTCAAAATTTAATCCATTAGCACAGGCCACAGGTCGTACATTTGTCTGATCATCATGAAATTTGTCATGGATGTGAATATTGACATATAGATGGGAACGAGTAATTTTGGGGTCATTCGGCCAAAAAACATGGCCACCAGCAGCCATCTTGGATTTTACTCTTTGTATGACTAAATTCTTTAGCACGGGCTGCAGGTCGTACCTTTAGTCTGATCATCATAAAATTTGTCATGGATATTAACAATGACATGTAGATGGAACGAATAATTTTGGGGTCATTCGGCCAAAAAACATGGTCGCCAACAGCCATCTTGGATTTTACTCTTTGTATGACTAAATCCTTTAGCACGGGCTACAGGTCCTACTTTTAGTCTGATCATCATAAAATTTGTTAAGAATGTTAATAATGACATGTAGATGGGAACGAGTCATTTTGGGGTCATTCGGCCAACAAACATGGCCACCAGCAGCCATCTTGGATTTTACTCTTTGTATGACTAAATTCTTTAGCACGGGCTACAGGTCCTACTTTTATTCTGATCATCATAAAATTTGTCAAGAATGTTAATAATGACATGTAGATGGGAACGAGTCATTTTGGGGTCATTCGGCCAAAAAACATGGCCGCCAGTAGCCATCTCGGATTTTACTCTTTGTATGACTAAATCCTTTAGCACGGGCTGCAGGTTGTACGTTTAGTCTGATCATCTTACAATTTGTCATGGATGTTAACAATGCCATGTAGATGGGAACGAGTAATTTTGGGGTCATTCGGCCAAAAAACATGGTCGCCAGCAGCCATCTTGGATTTTACTCTTTGTATGACTAAATCCTTTAGCACGGGCTACAGGTCGTACCTTTAGTCTGATCATCATGAAATTTATCATGGCTGTTGAAATTTGAATGTAGATGGGAAAGAGTCATTTTGGGGTCATTCGGACAAAAAACATGGCCGCCAGCGGCCATCTTGGATTTCAAAATTTAATCCATTAGCACAGGCCACAGGTCGTACTGTTCTTCTGATCATCATGAAATTTGTCATGGATGTTAATATTGACATATAGACAGTGTTCGCGCTGTCGGTAGCCAAATTAGCCAATGGCTAATCTTTTTCGAATTTGGCTAATAAAAATTTCATTTGGCTAAAATTTTGGCTAAACTTTTTTTGACCCCAAATGGAGACTGAAAGCATGAATTTTTGGCAAGTGGGTTTTCAATTCTGTGATGTGAACGATCTAGTCCGAAAACATTGTAAGTGGGAATATATCGCCGACTGTACAAAAGGAAACCCGATCGCGGACAGTACAAAGGTTTAATCCGCTAATCCCCCATTGTCTGTCTGGTCACTCACGGGACTCCTGCACAATGAATGTTTATGATGACATTGTATTTATGACGGTCAAGGTTTATGAGCACCAAGTGTAAGACAATAGCTTAATCAGCCAAATGTGAATCACGACAGATATTTTATGGCTATTTGTCGTCAATACGGATACATTCAAAATAATATGCATGCTTTTATGACAGATTGCAATTTGATAATGGCGTAACAATATTAAGTTATTAGTTTCCAGATGTCACTTAAATATTTTCGCAAGGATAATTAATATTTAATGATTTTTAAAAAGATATTGATATAAAACAAAAAATTAATGACATTAAGAAGGACAATCCCGGGTTACCCCCCCCCCCCAAATCACTCTTCCACATAAAGATTAATTAATAAATTTTTAATAAATGATATATATCAAAATATTTCTAGTTCATCAAAATTAGTTAAATTATTGTGTATTTTACCTGTGTCTGTTAGATTTGACGTTTTAGTCATTAATTGTGAACCGACCAGAAAACGATGATTTAATTTGGCCATAGTTTTTTTTAATTTGGCTAAAAAACATTTGGCTAAAGCTTTTTTCATTTGGCTAATAAAATTTTCATTTGGCTAAACTTTTGGCTAAAGTTTTTTTCGGTCCAGCGCGAACACTGCATATAGATGGGAACGAGTAATTTTGGGGTCATTCGGCCAAAAAACATGGCCACCAGCAGCCATCTTGGATTTTACTCTTTGGATGACTAAATCCTTTAGTACGTGCTACAGGTCGTACCTTTGTCTGATCATCATAAAATTTGTTATGGCTGTCGAAATTGGAATGTAGATGGGAACGAGTCATTTTGGGGTCATTCGGACAAAAAACATGGCCGCCAGCGGCCACCTTGGATTTCAAAATTTAATCCATTAGCACGGGCCACAGGTCGTACTGTTTGTCTGATCATCATGAAATTTGTTATGGATAATAATATTGACATGTAGATGGGAACGAGTAATTTTGGGGTCATTCGGCCAAAAAACATGGCCGCCAGTAGCCATCTCGGATTTTACTCTTTGTATGACTAAATCCTTTAGCACGGGCTGCAGGTTGTACCTTTAGTCTGATCATCTTACAATTTGTCATGGTTGTTAACAATGCCATGTAGATGGGAACGAGTAATTTTGGGGTCATTCGGCCAAAAAACATGGTCGCCAGCAGCCATCTTGGATTTTACTCTTTGTATGACTAAATCCTTTAGCACGGGCTACAGGTCGTACCTTTAGTCTGATCATCATAAAATTTATCAAGAATGTTAATAATGACATGTAGATGGGAACGAGTCATTTTGGGGTCATTTGGCTAAAAAACATGGCCGCCAGCAGCCATCTTGGATTTTACTCTTTGGATGACTAAATCCTTTAGTACGTGCTACAGGTCGTACCTTTAGTCTGATCATCATAAATTTTTTTATGGCTGTCGAAATTGGAATGTAGATGGGAATGGATTCATTTTGGGGTCATTCGGACAAAAAACATGGCCGCCAGCGGCCATCTTGGATTTCAAAATTTAATCCATTAGCACAGGCCACAGGTCGTACATTTGTCTGATCATCATGAAATTTGTCATGGATGTGAATATTGACATATAGATGGGAACGAGTAATTTTGGGGTCATTCGGCCAAAAAACATGGCCACCAGCAGCCATCTTGGATTTTACTCTTTGTATGACTAAATTCTTTAGCACGGGCTGCAGGTCGTACCTTTAGTCTGATCATCATAAAATTTGTCATGGATATTAACAATGACATGTAGATGGAACGAATAATTTTGGGGTCATTCGGCCAAAAAACATGGTCGCCAACAGCCATCTTGGATTTTACTCTTTGTATGACTAAATCCTTTAGCACGGGCTACAGGTCCTACTTTTAGTCTGATCATCATAAAATTTGTTAAGAATGTTAATAATGACATGTAGATGGGAACGAGTCATTTTGGGGTCATTCGGCCAACAAACATGGCCACCAGCAGCCATCTTGGATTTTACTCTTTGTATGACTAAATTCTTTAGCACGGGCTACAGGTCCTAATTTTATTCTGATCATCATAAAATTTGTCAAGAATGTTAATAATGACATGTAGATGGGAACGAGTCATTTTGGGGTCATTAGGCCAAAAAACATGGCCGCCAGTAGCCATCTCGGATTTTACTCTTTGTATGACTAAATCCTTTAGCACGGGCTGCAGGTTGTACGTTTAGTCTGATCATCTTACAATTTGTCATGGATGTTAACAATGCCATGTAGATGGGAACGAGTAATTTTGGGGTCATTCGGCCAAAAAACATGGTCGCCAGCAGCCATCTTGGATTTTACTCTTTGTATGACTAAATCCTTTAGCACGGGCTACAGGTCGTACCTTTAGTCTGATCATCATGAAATTTATCATGGCTGTTGAAATTTGAATGTAGATGGGAAAGAGTCATTTTGGGGTCATTCGGACAAAAAACATGGCCGCCAGCGGCCATCTTGGATTTCAAAATTTAATCCATTAGCACAGGCCACAGGTCGTACTGTTCTTCTGATCATCATGAAATTTGTCATGGATGTTAATATTGACATATAGATGGGAACGAGTAATTTTGGGGTCATTCGGCCAAAAAACATGGCCACCAGCAGCCATCTTGGATTTTACTCTTTGGATGACTAAATCCTTTAGTACGTGCTACAGGTCGTACCTTTGTCTGATCATCATAAAATTTGTTATGGCTGTCGAAATTGGAATGTAGATGGGAACGAGTCATTTTGGGGTCATTCGGACAAAAAACATGGCCGCCAGCGGCCACCTTGGATTTCAAAATTTAATCCATTAGCACGGGCCACAGGTCGTACTGTTTGTCTGATCATCATGAAATTTGTTATGGATAATAATATTGACATGTAGATGGGAACGAGTAATTTTGGGGTCATTCGGCCAAAAAACATGGCCGCCAGTAGCCATCTCGGATTTTACTCTTTGTATGACTAAATCCTTTAGCACGGGCTGCAGGTTGTACCTTTAGTCTGATCATCTTACAATTTGTCATGGTTGTTAACAATGCCATGTAGATGGGAACGAGTAATTTTGGGGTCATTCGGCCAAAAAACATGGTCGCCAGCAGCCATCTTGGATTTTACTCTTTGTATGACTAAATCCTTTAGCACGGGCTACAGGTCGTACCTTTAGTCTGATCATCATAAAATTTATCAAGAATGTTAATAATGACATGTAGATGGGAACGAGTCATTTTGGGGTCATTTGGCTAAAAAACATGGCCGCCAGCAGCCATCTTGGATTTTACTCTTTGGATGACTAAATCCTTTAGTACGTGCTACAGGTCGTACCTTTAGTCTGATCATCATAAATTTTTTTATGGCTGTCGAAATTGGAATGTAGATGGGAATGGATTCATTTTGGGGTCATTCGGACAAAAAACATGGCCGCCAGCGGCCATCTTGGATTTCAAAATTTAATCCATTAGCACAGGCCACAGGTCGTACATTTGTCTGATCATCATGAAATTTGTCATGGATGTGAATATTGACATATAGATGGGAACGAGTAATTTTGGGGTCATTCGGCCAAAAAACATGGCCACCAGCAGCCATCTTGGATTTTACTCTTTGTATGACTAAATTCTTTAGCACGGGCTGCAGGTCGTACCTTTAGTCTGATCATCATAAAATTTGTCATGGATATTAACAATGACATGTAGATGGAACGAATAATTTTGGGGTCATTCGGCCAAAAAACATGGTCGCCAACAGCCATCTTGGATTTTACTCTTTGTATGACTAAATCCTTTAGCACGGGCTACAGGTCCTACTTTTAGTCTGATCATCATAAAATTTGTTAAGAATGTTAATAATGACATGTAGATGGGAACGAGTCATTTTGGGGTCATTCGGCCAACAAACATGGCCACCAGCAGCCATCTTGGATTTTACTCTTTGTATGACTAAATTCTTTAGCACGGGCTACAGGTCCTAATTTTATTCTGATCATCATAAAATTTGTCAAGAATGTTAATAATGACATGTAGATGGGAACGAGTCATTTTGGGGTCATTCGGCCAAAAAACATGGCCGCCAGTAGCCATCTCGGATTTTACTCTTTGTATGACTAAATCCTTTAGCACGGGCTGCAGGTTGTACGTTTAGTCTGATCATCTTACAATTTGTCATGGATGTTAACAATGCCATGTAGATGGGAACGAGTAATTTTGGGGTCATTCGGCCAAAAAACATGGTCGCCAGCAGCCATCTTGGATTTTACTCTTTGTATGACTAAATCCTTTAGCACGGGCTACAGGTCGTACCTTTAGTCTGATCATCATGAAATTTATCATGGCTGTTGAAATTTGAATGTAGATGGGAAAGAGTCATTTTGGGGTCATTCGGACAAAAAACATGGCCGCCAGCGGCCATCTTGGATTTCAAAATTTAATCCATTAGCACAGGCCACAGGTCGTACTGTTCTTCTGATCATCATGAAATTTGTCATGGATGTTAATATTGACATATAGATGGGAACGAGTAATTTTGGGGTCATTCGGCCAAAAAACATGGCCACCAGCAGCCATCTTGGATTTTACTCTTTGGATGACTAAATCCTTTAGTACGTGCTACAGGTCGTACCTTTGTCTGATCATCATAAAATTTGTTATGGCTGTCGAAATTGGAATGTAGATGGGAACGAGTCATTTTGGGGTCATTCGGACAAAAAACATGGCCGCCAGCGGCCACCTTGGATTTCAAAATTTAATCCATTAGCACGGGCCACAGGTCGTACTGTTTGTCTGATCATCATGAAATTTGTTATGGATAATAATATTGACATGTAGATGGGAACGAGTAATTTTGGGGTCATTCGGCCAAAAAACATGGCCGCCAGTAGCCATCTCGGATTTTACTCTTTGTATGACTAAATCCTTTAGCACGGGCTGCAGGTTGTACCTTTAGTCTGATCATCTTACAATTTGTCATGGTTGTTAACAATGCCATGTAGATGGGAACGAGTAATTTTGGGGTCATTCGGCCAAAAAACATGGTCGCCAGCAGCCATCTTGGATTTTACTCTTTGTATGACTAAATCCTTTAGCACGGGCTACAGGTCGTACCTTTAGTCTGATCATCATAAAATTTATCAAGAATGTTAATAATGACATGTAGATGGGAACGAGTCATTTTGGGGTCATTTGGCTAAAAAACATGGCCGCCAGCAGCCATCTTGGATTTTACTCTTTGGATGACTAAATCCTTTAGTTCATGCTACAGGTCGTACCTTTAGTCTGATCATCATAAAATTTGTTATGGCTGTCGAAATTGGAATGTAGATGGGAACGAGTCATTTTGGGGTCATTCGGACAAAAAACATGGCCGCCAGCGGCCATCTTGGATTTCAAAATTTAATCCATTAGCACAGGCCACTGGTCGTACTGTTCGTCTGATCATCATGAAATTTGTCATGGATGTTAATATTGACATATAGATGGGAACGAGGAATTTTGGGGTCATTCGGCCAACAAACATGGCCACCAGCAGCCATCTTGGATTTTACTCTTTGTATGACTAAATTCTTTAGCACGGGCTACAGGTCCTACTTTTATTCTGATCATCATAAAATTTGTCAAGAATGTTAATAATGACATGTAGATGGGAACGAGTCATTTTGGGGTCATTTGGCCAAAAAACATGGCCGCCAGCAGCCATCTTGGATTTTACTCTTTGTATGACTAAATCATTTAGCACGGGCTGCAGGTCGTACCTTTAGTCTGATCATCATAAAATTTGTTATGGCTGTCGAAATTGGAATGTAGATGGGAACGAGTCATTTTGGGGTCATTCGGACAAAAAACATGGCCGCCAGCGGCCATCTTGGATTTCAAAATTTAATCCATTAGCACAGGCCACTGGTCGTACTGTTCGTCTGATCATCATGAAATTTGTCATGGATGTTAATATTGACATATAGATGGGAACGAGTAATTTTGGGGTCATTCGGCCAAAAAACATGGCCACCAGCAGCCATCTTGGATTTTACTCTTTGTATGACTAAATCCTTTAGCACGGG
The DNA here is from genome assembly GCA_032622095.1 of Siphonodentalium dalli. NCBI lineage: Eukaryota > Metazoa > Mollusca > Scaphopoda > Gadilida > Siphonodentaliidae > Siphonodentalium > Siphonodentalium dalli. Next base: position 104,098,436 of record CP136069.1, on the reverse strand, counting down.
CTACAGGTCGTACCTTTAGTCTGATCATCATAAAATTTATCAAGAATGTTAATAATGACATGTAGATGGGAACGAGTCATTTTGGGGTCATTTGGCTAAAAAACATGGTCGCCAGCAGCCATCTTGGATTTTACTCTTTGTATGACTAAATCCTTTAGCACGGGCTACAGGTCGTACCTTTAGTCTGATCATCATGAAATTTATCATGGCTGTTGAAATTTGAATGTAGATGGGAAAGAGTCATTTTGGGGTCATTCGGACAAAAAACATGGCCGCCAGCGGCCATCTTGGATTTCAAAATTTAATCCATTAGCACAGGCCACAGGTCGTACTGTTCTTCTGATCATCATGAAATTTGTCATGGATGTTAATATTGACATATAGATGGGAACGAGTAATTTTGGGGTCATTCGGCCAAAAAACATGGTCGCCAACAGCCATCTTGGATTTTACTCTTTGTATGACTAAATCCTTTAGCACGGGCTACAGGTCCTACTTTTAGAGTCTGATCATCATAAAATTTGTCAAGAATGTTAATAATGACATGTAGATGGGAACGAGTCATTTTGGGGTCATTTGGCCAAAAACATGGCCGCCAGCAGCCATCTTGGATTTTACTCTTTGGATGACTAAATCCTTTAGTACGTGCTACAGGTCGTACCTTTAGTCTGATCATCATAATTTTTTTTATGGCTGTCGAAATTGGAATGTAGATGGGAACGAGTCATTTTGGGGTCATTCGGACAAAAAACATGGCCGCCAGCGGCCATCTTGGATTTCAAAATTTAATCCATTAGCACAGGCCACTGGTCGTACTGTTCGTCTGATCATCATGAAATTTGTCATGGATGTTAATATTGACATATAGATGGGAACGAGTAATTTTGGGGTCATTCGGCCAACAAACATGGCCACCAGCAGCCATCTTGGATTTTACTCTTTGTATGACTAAATTCTTTAGCACGGGCTACAGGTCCTACTTTTATTCTGATCATCATAAAATTTGTCATGAATGTTAATAATGACATGTAGATGGGAACGAGTCATTTTGGGGTCATTTGGCCAAAAAACATGGCCGCCAGCAGCCATCTTGGATTTTACTCTTTGGATGACTAAATCCTTTAGTTCATGCTACAGGTCGTACCTTTAGTCTGATCATCATGAAATTTGTAATGGCTGTCGAAATTGGAATGTAGATGGGAACGAGTCATTTTGGGGTCATTCGGACAAAAAACATGGCCGCCAGCGGCCATCTTGGATTTCAAAATTTAATCCATTAGCACAGGCCACTGGTCGTACTGTTCGTCTGATCATCATGAAATTTGTCATGGATGTTAATATTGACATATAGATGGGAACGAGTAATTTTGGGGTCATTCGGCCAAAAAACATGGCCACCAGCAGCCATCTTGGATTTTACTCTTTGGATGACTAAATCCTTTAGTACGTGCTACAGGTCGTACCTTTGTCTGATCATCATAAAATTTGTTATGGCCGTCGAAATTGGAATGTAGATGGGAACGAGTCATTTTGGGGTCATTCGGACAAAAAACATGGCCGCCAGCGGCCACCTTGGATTTCAAAATTTAATCCATTAGCACGGGCCACAGGTCGTACTGTTTGTCTGATCATCATGAAATTTGTTATGGATAATAATATTGACATGTAGATGGGAACGATTAATTTTGGGGTCATTCGGCCAAAAAACATGGCCGCCAGTAGCCATCTCGGATTTTACTCTTTGTATGACTAAATCCTTTAGCACGGGCTGCAGGTTGTACCTTTAGTCTGATCATCTTACAATTTGTCATGGATGTTAACAATGCCATGTAGATGGGAACGAGTAATTTTGGGGTCATTCGGCCAAAAAAACATGGTCGTCAGCAGCCATCTTGGATTTTACTCTTTGTATGACTAAATCCTTTAGCACGGGCTACAGGTCGTACCTTCAGTCTGATCATCATAAAATTTATCAAGAATGTTAATAATGACATGTAGATGGGAACGAGTCATTTTGGGGTCATTTGGCTAAAAAACATGGCCGCCAGCAGCCATCTTGGATTTTACTCTTTGTATGACTAAATTCTTTAGCACGGGCTGCAGGTCGTACCTTTAGTCTGATCATCATTAATTTTGTTATGGCTGTCGAAATTGGAATGTAGATGGGAATGGATTCATTTTGGGGTCATTCGGACAAAAAACATGGCCGCCAGCGGCCATCTTGGATTTCAAAATTTAATCCATTAGCACAGGCCACAGGTCGTACATTTGTCTGATCATCATGAAATTTGTCATGGATGTGAATATTGACATATAGATGGGAACGAGTAATTTTGGGGTCATTCGGCCAAAAAACATGGCCACCAGCAGCCATCTTGGATTTTACTCTTTGTATGACTAAATTCTTTAGCACGGGCTGCAGGTCGTACCTTTAGTCTGATCATCATAAAATTTGTCATGGATATTAACAATGACATGTAGATGGAACGAATAATTTTGGGGTCATTCGGCCAAAAAACATGGTCGCCAACAGCCATCTTGGATTTTACTCTTTGTATGACTAAATCCTTTAGCACGGGCTACAGGTCCTACTTTTAGTCTGATCATCATAAAATTTGTTAAGAATGTTAATAATGACATGTAGATGGGAACGAGTCATTTTGGGGTCATTCGGCCAACAAACATGGCCACCAGCAGCCATCTTGGATTTTACTCTTTGTATGACTAAATTCTTTAGCACGGGCTACAGGTCCTAATTTTATTCTGATCATCATAAAATTTGTCAAGAATGTTAATAATGACATGTAGATGGGAACGAGTCATTTTGGGGTCATTCGGCCAAAAAACATGGCCGCCAGTAGCCATCTCGGATTTTACTCTTTGTATGACTAAATCCTTTAGCACGGGCTGCAGGTTGTACGTTTAGTCTGATCATCTTACAATTTGTCATGGATGTTAACAATGCCATGTAGATGGGAACGAGTAATTTTGGGGTCATTCGGCCAAAAAACATGGTCGCCAGCAGCCATCTTGGATTTTACTCTTTGTATGACTAAATCCTTTAGCACGGGCTACAGGTCGTACCTTTAGTCTGATCATCATGAAATTTATCATGGCTGTTGAAATTTGAATGTAGATGGGAAAGAGTCATTTTGGGGTCATTCGGACAAAAAACATGGCCGCCAGCGGCCATCTTGGATTTCAAAATTTAATCCATTAGCACAGGCCACAGGTCGTACTGTTCTTCTGATCATCATGAAATTTGTCATGGATGTTAATATTGACATATAGATGGGAACGAGTAATTTTGGGGTCATTCGGCCAAAAAACATGGCCACCAGCAGCCATCTTGGATTTTACTCTTTGGATGACTAAATCCTTTAGTACGTGCTACAGGTCGTACCTTTGTCTGATCATCATAAAATTTGTTATGGCTGTCGAAATTGGAATGTAGATGGGAACGAGTCATTTTGGGGTCATTCGGACAAAAAACATGGCCGCCAGCGGCCACCTTGGATTTCAAAATTTAATCCATTAGCACGGGCCACAGGTCGTACTGTTTGTCTGATCATCATGAAATTTGTTATGGATAATAATATTGACATGTAGATGGGAACGAGTAATTTTGGGGTCATTCGGCCAAAAAACATGGCCGCCAGTAGCCATCTCGGATTTTACTCTTTGTATGACTAAATCCTTTAGCACGGGCTGCAGGTTGTACCTTTAGTCTGATCATCTTACAATTTGTCATGGTTGTTAACAATGCCATGTAGATGGGAACGAGTAATTTTGGGGTCATTCGGCCAAAAAACATGGTCGCCAGCAGCCATCTTGGATTTTACTCTTTGTATGACTAAATCCTTTAGCACGGGCTACAGGTCGTACCTTTAGTCTGATCATCATAAAATTTATCAAGAATGTTAATAATGACATGTAGATGGGAACGAGTCATTTTGGGGTCATTTGGCTAAAAAACATGGCCGCCAGCAGCCATCTTGGATTTTACTCTTTGGATGACTAAATCCTTTAGTACGTGCTACAGGTCGTACCTTTAGTCTGATCATCATAAATTTTTTTATGGCTGTCGAAATTGGAATGTAGATGGGAATCGATTCATTTTGGGGTCATTCGGACAAAAAACATGGCCGCCAGCGGCCATCTTGGATTTCAAAATTTAATCCATTAGCACAGGCCACAGGTCGTACTGTTTGTCTGATCATCATGAAATTTGTCATGGATGTTAATATTGACATATAGATGGGAACGAGTAATTTTGGGGTCATTCGGCCAAAAAACATGGCCACCAGCAGCCATCTTGGATTTTACTCTTTGTATGACTAAATCCTTTAGCACGGGCTACAGGTCCTACTTTTAGTCTGATCATCATAAAATTTGCCAAGAATGTTAATAATGACATGTAGATGGGAACGAGTCATTTTGGGGTCATTTGGCCAAAAAACATGGCCGCCAGCAGCCATCTTGGATTTTACTCTTTGGATGACTAAATCCTTTAGTTCATGCTACAGGTCGTACCTTTAGTCTGATCATCATAAAATTTGTTATGGCTGTCGAAATTGGAATGTAGATGGGAACGAGTCATTTTGGGGTCATTCGGACAAAAAACATGGCCGCCAGCGGCCATCTTGGATTTCAAAATTTAATCCATTAGCACAGGCCACTGGTCGTACTGTTCGTCTGATCATCATGAAATTTGTCATGGATGTTAATATTGACATATAGATGGGAACGAGGAATTTTGGGGTCATTCGGCCAACAAACATGGCCACCAGCAGCCATCTTGGATTTTACTCTTTGTATGACTAAATTCTTTAGCACGGGCTACAGGTCCTACTTTTATTCTGATCATCATAAAATTTGTCAAGAATGTTAATAATGACATGTAGATGGGAACGAGTCATTTTGGGGTCATTTGGCCAAAAAACATGGCCGCCAGCAGCCATCTTGGATTTTACTCTTTGTATGACTAAATCATTTAGCACGGGCTGCAGGTCGTACCTTTAGTCTGATCATCATAAAATTTGTTATGGCTGTCGAAATTGGAATGTAAATGGGAACGAGTCATTTTGGGGTCATTCGGACAAAAAACATGGCCGCCAGCGGCCATCTTGGATTTCAAAATTTAATCCATTAGCACAGGCCACTGGTCGTACTGTTCGTCTGATCATCATGAAATTTGTCATGGATGTTAATATTGACATATAGATGGGAACGAGTAATTTTGGGGTCATTCGGCCAAAAAACATGGCCACCAGCAGCCATCTTGGATTTTACTCTTTGTATGACTAAATCCTTTAGCACGGGCTACAGGTCGTACCTTTAGTCTGATCATCATAAAATTTATCAAGAATGTTAATAATGACATGTAGATGGGAACGAGTCATTTTGGGGTCATTTGGCTAAAAAACATGGTCGCCAGCAGCCATCTTGGATTTTACTCTTTGTATGACTAAATCCTTTAGCACGGGCTACAGGTCGTACCTTTAGTCTGATCATCATGAAATTTATCATGGCTGTTGAAATTTGAATGTAGATGGGAAAGAGTCATTTTGGGGTCATTCGGACAAAAAACATGGCCGCCAGCGGCCATCTTGGATTTCAAAATTTAATCCATTAGCACAGGCCACAGGTCGTACTGTTCTTCTGATCATCATGAAATTTGTCATGGATGTTAATATTGACATATAGATGGGAACGAGTAATTTTGGGGTCATTCGGCCAAAAAACATGGCCACCAGCAGCCATCTTGGATTTTACTCTTTGGATGACTAAATCCTTTAGTACGTGCTACAGGTCGTACCTTTGTCTGATCATCATAAAATTTGTTATGGCTGTCGAAATTGGAATGTAGATGGGAACGAGTCATTTTGGAGTCATTCGGACAAAAAACATGGCCGCCAGCGGCCACCTTGGATTTCAAAATTTAATCCATTAGCACGGGCCACAGGTCGTACTGTTTGTCTGATCATCATGAAATTTGTTATGGATAATAATATTGACATGTAGATGGGAACGAGTAATTTTGGGGTCATTCGGCCAAAAAACATGGCCGCCAGTAGCCATCTCGGATTTTACTCTTTGTATGACTAAATCCTTTAGCACGGGCTGCAGGTTGTACCTTTAGTCTGATCATCTTACAATTTGTCATGGTTGTTAACAATGACATGTAGATGGAACGAATAATTTTGGGGTCATTCGGCCAAAAAACATGGTCGCCAGCAGCCATCTTGGATTTTACTCTTTGTATGACTAAATCCTTTAGCACGGGCTACAGGTCCTACTTTTAGTCTGATCATCATAAAATTTATCAAGAATGTTAATAATGACATGTAGATGGGAACGAGTCATTTTGGGGTCATTTGGCTAAAAAACATGGCCGCCAGCAGCCATCTTGGATTTTACTCTTTGGATGACTAAATCCTTTAGTTCATGCTACAGGTCGTACCTTTAGTCTGATCATCATAAAATTTGTTATGGCTGTCGAAATTGGAATGTAGATGGGAACGAGTCATTTTGGGGTCATTCGGACAAAAAACATGGCCGCCAGCGGCCATCTTGGATTTCAAAATTTAATCCATTAGCACAGGCCACTGGTCGTACTGTTCGTCTGATCATCATGAAATTTGTCATGGATGTTAATATTGACATATAGATGGGAACGAGGAATTTTGGGGTCATTCGGCCAACAAACATGGCCACCAGCAGCCATCTTGGATTTTACTCTTTGTATGACTAAATTCTTTAGCACGGGCTACAGGTCCTACTTTTATTCTGATCATCATAAAATTTGTCAAGAATGTTAATAATGACATGTAGATGGGAACGAGTCATTTTGGGGTCATTTGGCCAAAAAACATGGCCGCCAGCAGCCATCTTGGATTTTACTCTTTGGATGACTAAATCCTTTAGTTCATGCTACAGGTCGTACCTTTAGTCTGATCATCATAAAATTTGTTATGGCTGTCGAAATTGGAATGTAAATGGGAACGAGTCATTTTGGGGTCATTCGGACAAAAAACATGGCCGCCAGCGGCCATCTTGGATTTCAAAATTTAATCCATTAGCACAGGCCACTGGTCGTACTGTTCGTCTGATCATCATGAAATTTGTCATGGATGTTAATATTGACATATAGATGGGAACGAGTAATTTTGGGGTCATTCGGCCAAAAAACATGGCCACCAGCAGCCATCTTGGATTTTACTCTTTGGATGACTAAATCCTTTAGTACGTGCTACAGGTCGTACCTTTGTCTGATCATCATAAAATTTGTTATGGCTGTCGAAATTGGAATGTAGATGGGAACGAGTCATTTTGGGGTCATTCGGACAAAAAACATGGCCGCCAGCGGCCACCTTGGATTTCAAAATTGAATCCATTAGCACGGGCCACAGGTCGTACTGTTTGTCTGATCATCATGAAATTTGTTATGGATAATAATATTGACATGTAGATGGGAACGAGTAATTTTGGGGTCATTCGGCCAAAAAACATGGCCGCCAGTAGCCATCTCGGATTTTACTCTTTGTATGACTAAATCCTTTAGCACGGGCTGCAGGTTGTACCTTTAGTCTGATCATCTTACAATTTGTCATGGATGTTAACAATGCCATGTAGATGGGAACGAGTAATTTTGGGGTCATTCGGCCAAAAAACATGGTCGCCAGCAGCCATCTTGGATTTTACTCTTTGTATGACTAAATCCTTTAGCACGGACTACAGGTCGTACCTTTAGTCTGATCATCATAAAATTTGTCAAGAATGTTAATAATGACATGTAGATGGGAACGAGTCATTTTGGGGTCATTTGGCTAAAAAACATGGCCGCCAGCAGCCATCTTGGATTTTACTCTTTGGATGACTAAATCCTTTAGTACGTGCTACAGGTCGTACCTTTAGTTTGATCATCATAAATTTTTTTATGGCTGTCGAAATTGGAATGTAGATGGGAATCGATTCATTTTGGGGTCATTCGGACAAAAAACATGGCCGCCAGCGGCCATCTTGGATTTCAAAATTTAATCCATTAGCACAGGCCACAGGTCGTACTGTTTGTCTGATCATCATGAAATTTGTCATGGATGTTAATATTGACATATAGATGGGAACGAGTAATTTTGGGGTCATTCGGCCAAAAAACATGGCCACCAGCAGCCATCTTGGATTTTACTCTTTGTATGACTAAATTCTTTAGCACGGGCTGCAGGTCGTACCTTTAGTCTGATCATCATAAAATTTGTCATGGATATTAACAATGACATGTAGATGGAACGAATAATTTTGGGGTCATTCGGCCAAAAAACATGGTCGCCAACAGCCATCTTGGATTTTACTCTTTGGATGACTAAATCCTTTAGTACGTGCTACAGGTCGTACCTTTAGTCTGATCATCATAAATTTTTTTATGGCTGTCGAAATTGGAATGTAGATGGGAACGAGTCATTTTGGGGTCATTCGGCCAACAAACATGGCCACCAGCAGCCATCTTGGATTTTACTCTTTGTATGACTAAATTCTTTAGCACGGGCTACAGGTCCTACTTTTATTCTGATCATCATAAAATTTGTCAAGAATGTTAATAATGACATGTAGATGGGAACGAGTAATTTTGGGGTCATTCGGCCAAAAAACATGGCCGCCAGTAGCCATCTCGGATTTTACTCTTAGTATGACTAAATCCTTTAGCACGGGCTGCAGGTTGTACCTTTAGTCTGATCATCTTACAATTTGTCATGGATGTTAACAATGCCATGTAGATGGGAACGAGTAATTTTGGGGTCATTCGGCCAAAAAACATGGTCGCCAGCAGCCATCTTGGATTTTACTCTTTGTATGACTAAATCCTTTAGCACGGGCTACAGGTCGTACCTTTAGTCTGATCATCATGAAATTTATCATGGCTGTTGAAATTTGAATGTAGATGGGAAAGAGTCATTTTGGGGTCATTCGGACGTAATTATAACTTGTGTCACGTCACCGGACTTTGAATGGTTTGTTTCTTCATAATAAATTATACACACCGGTTTTTCAATTGCACTCCATTGCATGTTTCAACATTATTCTGCACCAATGTATTTGTGAAATCCGATTATAACTTTAGTAAAAAGTTGAATCTTTCAATCAGGCTGCTAAATTAAATAATTACTAGCCAATATGGAGACTGATTCCAATGCACAATGTCAACTTCTGCTTCATTACTCAGTCTATTTTCAATAAATTTAGTGAAATGCCGTCTCTCTGTTATGGAGTATTCCGGATGCCGGGGGTCATTTTTAAGCCGGATGCCGGATTCCAGGGGGAGGGATCGTCATCCTCACTTATAATGTCAACTGGAGTCGTCCATGCTAGTTATCATTGTCACGACTGCTTTAATTTTGAGAGGTTATGACATGCTCATCTGTCATGGAGTTGACAGTTATCACTTTCCAGCTGAAGTTCTTTTCCCCTAGATCAAAATGGTTTTGCCAAACAAGGGTTACCCATATGAAAAAGAACGTGGGTATACCTCCGTATACTATAGAGCATAACACTGGTATACCTGAATACTTTTTAGCTCACATGAGACGAAGTCTCCGATGGAGCTATAGTCATCACTCCTCGTCCGTCCGTCCGTCCGTCCGTCAAGAATCATCTTCTCCTCCAGAACCGGAAGACGGAATGGGTTCATATTTGGTGTGGATGTTCCCTAGGTGAATCACATTCAGATTTGTTCAAATGATGTTACCCGGTCAAGTTGCGAAACCAGTGCAATAACTCTATTCCTCCATAGTAATTCTTAGAACGACTTCTTATCAAGAACCATTGGGCCGATTTAGCTACTATTTGGTATGGAGGGTTCTTGGGTGACTGGTGTTCAGATTTGTTCAAATTGGGTCACTGCGTCAAATATGGGCCGAGCCAGGGACATAACTTAAATTTTTTTTAAATCCTTGCTCAATTAAACAAAAAAGTCTCCCCGCACCTACCCCCACTCTGCACCCACTGTCCAGAAAAAAATAAATTTGAAAAACAAAAACCATTGTAAAATCCACAGAGTTATGAAAATCTTGAATGATAGCATGGAAACTGTCCCTTTCCATCACCCCCTCATTACCCAGACCACCACCCTGCCACCAACCAACAGCAACCCACCAGCTCACCTCTTCCACCAGCAGATTCAGCCAGTGATATTAGCTCCAGACAGAGATAGTTAATAACACACAGTCATAATGAGATGTTATATGGCAGACAGTTGTAAACAGTAAACAACTGCTAAGCACTCATGTCCCATGTGTGTCATTAAAATCAAATCAAAATAAAATGCTTGTGTGTCTGACATTTGAAGAATGAGGTCCCCAGTGGATGAATTTAGTGATGCTGCCCTGCACAGTATGCTAGCATCGCCAAATACACTCCGCATGGACCTCAGTCTCCTTATGCCTCATCTTCAGGGAAGTATATAGGGTCTTAATTTGCCATTTTTACTTACCTTTTCCCTTCTGTTTAGTTTCTATATCCCCTTAATTTTCAGAAGATAAAATGGATAATTGAGGTGCCCAATGGGTGCACATCACCAACTTTAACCGGAGAACACCAGTCTGTTCATATGTTTCCCATAGCAGTTGAGGCCTAAGCAGAATCAGGTCCCCAGAGGGTGAATTTTGTGATACTAGCTCGCATTGCAGAATTGCGTTACTAAATTGACCCTTTAGGGACCTCATTCTGCAAATTTCAGACACTATATTCAAGCTTGGCTGTTCCAATATTATATTCTTAACCACCACCTGTCCAGTTGAACTCATTATACCCTGATTTGCAAAGAAAACATTGGGGGTATATTGGATTGAATTTGTATGTCTCTCAGTCAGTCTGTTCTCCCATCCATCCCTCTGTTGGGATGTCTCCATCCGCCCATCAATTTTTTTCTTCTCCAGATACATTTTAAAGACCGAATGGGTTTATATATTTTGGTGTGGATGTCCCCTAAGTGACTCACATTCAGATTTGTTCAAATGAGTTCATCAGGTCATATAGGTGAGAAGCCAGGGCCATACTTGAACTCTTTCTCTCCATAGTAATTCTCTTAAAACAACTTCTTCTCAAGAACCATCGGGCCTACTTAGTTTATGTTTGATATGGAGGGTCCTTTGGTGACTGGTTTTTAAATTTGTATACATGGGGTCATTTTTAGGAAACTTTTGAGCAAAATCAGTTCTCTTTAACTCTTAAAATCTACCGTTTGAAATTTCTAGATGAATCGATCTCATAGATGTGGATTCACGTTTGTTCAAATAGGGGCAGAGATAAGAGATTTAACTCTCAACCACCCACCCTACCTCTATCTATGCTGTTTGATACTGGTATAACAATATATAGATTCCTATTGATTTCTAAGCTGCCTGGGTGATGGGCAATGAGGCGGAAGTGTAGAGGGGTGGAGTTTTGACCACCTACTACGATCAAAATTTTAAACAGTTGGAAATTCATGCCTGATACAACATTAGTTGTAAATTTGATTTTTCAGTCCACATTTTCCTACTTCGGGTTAAACTGTTACACACCAAAATGGGCACAAATTTTAACTTTATTGGCGATGTCAGGTTGGTAATTTCCAAGTTCTAGAGATTGAAGTACTGGTACCAGTTGTAAATTTTAAGTTTAAGAGGGATGTGCAAAAGGAACTTTGTGAACTTAGGACTGTGGTCTGGTTGTCTTGTTTAAAAAGGGTAAAGTGTAGGAGATTTGTCAGTGGTGTGCAATTGAAAATTTCAAGGTGAAGAGCCTTGCTCATCTGAGAACCTCCAGCTATTTCCCTGTTTATAATTACTTATCTTAAGTGATTTTGACAATTACTGACTGTTGTAGTCTTCAGAGTCCCGGTTTTCTCAGTCTTTACAGTCAGGTCAGCGACCCCACAGTCATTGACTGTCTTGTCTAGTATACCAGCATATTACCCTCTCTGTATAATGTTTGGCCTTTTTTGACACCATTGCTCCTCTATATGGCTATACCACGGCGTATCCCGGTATTCATGTTCAATATATGTTAACGGAACAAGAAACAAGTATTTCGTTTTAGCCCGCAAAAAATGCCGTCGCTATATAGAGAAGAAGGATTTACAAGGGTAACACATCACGTACATCACTAGAAAAATTGATATAACCTTGGGAAAATGTCAATATTTTTTATTAGCCCGCAAAATATGCCGTGGCTACATAGATGAGACAGGATTTAAAAGGATATTAAATCTCGTACATCCATTGAAACATTTAAATTACACTGGAAAAATTTCAATGGTTTCGTATTACCCCGCAAAAATTGCCGTCGCTATATAGGGAATGGAGGATTTACAAGGGAAAGAAATCTCGTACACCCTAGACAAATTGATACTACACTGGACAAATTTCAATGGTTCCGAATTAGCTCGAAAAAAAAATATGTTTAAAGAATTGTTGACGGACAGAATTTTTAAAGATTTTATATATAAGGGTAATAATTCTCGTACACCCCTTGAAAAAAGTATATTAACTTGGAAAATGTTCAAATGTATCACATTAGCCCGCAATATGTTTGGCAATGGACCTTTCCACAGCTGCCAATCAAATAATTATTAGCCGATGGCCAATGGCTGCATTGATAGTTCTGCTGCCATCTTTCTTCGCCCTAACTTTTTATATCCATGCATACATTCAGTGTTAAATTGAAACGACTTTTGTGTTATCAAATCATAATATACTGAGATTTATATTTGCGCCATGATGTTATAAATGTATCCGTGATTATAACAATGTTTTTCATTTAGCATGACACTTGTCATATTTTTCACATTTAATGGCAAAACGAATGTGTGTTCTCTGGTTTCGATATATTAAAGTGATTTTTCTTTCAGAGCCCTGGACCGCTTTCAACCAAATTTGGTGTGGTGCCTCGGTGTACCTCGGCAGATGTTATAACGGTCTTATTTTTTATTTAGCCCGCATGAGACGAAGTCTCCGATGGAGTTATAGTCAATATAGTCATCACTCCTCGTCCGTCCGTCCATCCGTTCGTTGAACCGTCCGTCCGTCCGTACCAGGGACATAACTATTTGTCTCTATAGTAATTCTTAAAATGTCTTCTCAAGAGAGGTTGGACTATTTAGCTTACATATAGTATGGATGGTACTTTGGCGACTGTGATTCATATTTGTTAAAATGAGGTCAACCTGTCAAAAAATGGTGGGGCAAAAAAGTTTTTTTTCAAGTTAACAAAATTTGAAATAACTAATACAAGGTACAAGGCTACCCGAGTCACCACACCAAATTTGGTTTAAATCTGTCCAAAATCTTGTGTTATGTGCTGGTAAATTTGTTTGGAGTGACATTAAACCCAATTCACCAATTCCATCCCATGCCTTTGGACTACTTAGCTATTGATAAGGCTATATTATTTTCTGATGTCTCTTATGCCAATGTTCAGATAAAGAAAGCTATGGTATCTGATTAAAAAAATAAGTTTCAACAATACACATCAAATGATATTAACAGTAGACTAGAACATCTGTGCTGCATTGCACAGCTGAGTATATCACTCTACAGAGGTCGTTATAAATGTTATTGGTTTAACAGAGATGGCAGCCTTCAACATAAACAATGCCCTGTGATTTGTTGACAGCTCTGCTATATAATTGTTGTTGACTGTTGTTGGTAGAATTTGATGTGAGTGACCCATAAATTCCAATAATTTGTGTTGTACATTTGTCTATAATAGTACATAACAGTATACTCTATAAATCATGTTCAAAACTCTCATGATTCCGGTCATAGTAATTTACTATCACCAAGGGATGGGTTAACTTTTGCCGATCGTGATCGGCCTCTCGTTAAAAAAGGTGCTTGTGAGATTGGAAATTTCCAAAAGTTTGAGGTGTCGGATTAGAACCTAAGGGAGGTGCACAAAAGTATTTACGAACTTGGGAGTCCGGTCGGGAGGGGACTTGTTAGTTTAAACATATTTTATTTTAACCAATATAATGTACAAAATTCACGGTATGATGATGAGAGATATTGATGGTTATAATGGGATTTGGCAGTAAGCATAATGCTTATCTTAAGCCATCTCCTACACGTATGAAATAATGAATGGTGACCGTTTCATACAGACAAAACTAGAATGTACATTTCGATGTATATGAATGTATACAGCTCAAGAAATTACTTACTGTTATTAGCTCAACTTACTTTTGTAAGTTTGAGCTATTGCCATGGCTTGGCGTCCGTCGTCCGTGTGTCCGTGTGTCCGTGTGTCCGTCAACAATTTCCTTTGGCGCGGGCTACAGGTCGTACCTTTGGTCTGATCTTTATGAAATTTTGAATGAATGTTAACATTGACATGTAGATGGGAACGAGTCATTTTGGGGTCATTCGGCCAAAAAACATGGCCGCTGGTGGCCATCTTGGATTTCAAAATTCAATCAATTGGCGCGGGCTACAGGTCGTACTGTTCGTTTGATCATCATGAAATTTGTCATGGATGTTAATATTGACATGTAGATGGGAACGAGTCATTTTGGGGTCGTTCGGCCAAAAAACATGGCCGTCAGCAGCCATCTTGGATTTTACTCTTTGCATGACTAAATCCTTTGGCGCAGGCTACAGGTCGTAGTTTTGATCGGAACTTCATGAAATTTGTCATGGATGTTAACAATGACATGTAGATGGGAACGAGTCATTTTGGGGTTGTTCGGCCAAAAAACATGGCCGCCATCAGCCATCTTGGATTTTACTCTTTGCATGACTAAATCCTTTGGCGCGGGCTACAGGTCGTACCTTTAGTCTGATCTTTATGAAATTTGTCATGAATGTTGACATTGACATGTAGATGGGAACGAGTCATTTTGGGGTCATTCGGCCAAAAAACATTGCCGCTGGTGTCCATTTCGGATTTCAAAATTCAATCCATTGGCGTGGGCTACAGGTCGTACTGTTCGTCTGATCATTACGAAATTTGTCATGGATGTTAATATTGACATGTAGATGGGAACGAGTCATTTTGAGGTCGTTCGGCCAAAAAACATGGCCGCTGGCAGCCATCTTGGATTTTACTCTTTGCATGACATGTAGATGGGAACGAGTAATTTTGGGGTCATTCGGCCAAAAAACATGGCCGCCAGCAGCCATCTTGGATTTTACTCTTTGTATGACTAAATTCTTTAGCACAGGCTACAGGTCGTACCTTTAGTCTGATCATCATAAAATTTGTCATGGATGTTAACAATGACATGTAGATGGGAACGAGTCATTTTGGGGTCATTTGGCCGAAAAACATGGCCGCCTTCAGCCATCTTGGATTTTACTCTTTGTATGACTAAATCATTTAGCACGGGCTACAGGTCGTACTTTTAGTCTGATCATCATAAAATTTGTCATGAATGTTAATAATGACATGTAGATGGGAACGAGTCATTTTGGGGTCATTCGGCCAAAAAAAATGGCCACCAGAAGCCATCTTGGATTTTACTCTTTGTATTTCTAAATCATTTAGCACGGGCTACAGGTCGTACTTTTAGTCTGATCATCATAAATTTTTTTATGGCTGTTGAAATTGTAATGTAGATGGGAACGAGTCATTTTGGGGTGATTCGGATGAAAAACATGGCCGCCAGTGGCCATCTTTGATTTCAAAATTCAATCCATTAGCACAGGCTACAGGTCGTACCTTTAGTCTGATCATCATGAAATTTGTCATGGATGTTAACAATGACATGTAGATTGGAACGAGTCATTTTGAGGTCATTCGGCCAAAAAACATGGCCGCCAGCAGCCATCTTGGATTTTACTCTTTGTATGACTAGATCCTTTAGCACAGGCTACAGGTCGTACCTTTAGTCTGATCATCATAAAATTTGTCATGAATGTTAATAATGACATGTAGATGGGAACGAGTCATTACAGGTCGTACCTTGAGTCTGATCATCATGAAATTTTTCGTGGCTGTTGAAATTGGAATGTAGATGGGAACGAGTCATTTTGTGGTCATTTGGATGAAAAACATGGCCGCCAGTGGCCATGTTTGATTTCAAAATTCAATCCATTAGCACAGGCTACAGGTCGTACTGTTCGTCTGATCATCATAAAATTTATCATGGATGTTAATATTGACATGTAGATGGGAACGATTAATTTTGGGTCATTCGGCCAAAAAACATGACCGCAGCAGCCATCTTGGATTTTACTCTTTGTATGACTAAATCCTTTAGCACGGGCTACAGGTCGTACCTTTAGTCTGATCATCATAAAATTTGTCATGGATGTTAGCAATGACATGTAGATGGGAACGAGTCATTTTGGGGTCATTTGTCCAAAAAACATGGCCGCCAGCAGCCATCTTGGATTTTACTCTTTGTATGACTAAATCATTTAGCACGGGCTACAGGTCGTACTTTTAGTCTGATCATCATAAAATTTGTCATGAATGTTAACAATGACATGTAGATGGGAACGAGTCATTTTGGGGTCATTCGGCCAAAAAACATGGCCACCAGAAGCCATCTTGGATTTTACTCTTTGTATGACTAAATCATTTAGCACGGGCTACAGGTCGTACTTTTAGTCTGATCAACATAATTTTTTTTATGGCTGTTGAAATTGTAATGTAGATGGGAACGAGACATTTTGGGGTGATTCGGATGAAAAACATGGCCGCCAGTGGCCATCTTTGATTTCAAAATTCAATCCATTAGCACAGGCTACAGGTCGTACCTTTAGTCTGATCATCATAAAATTTCTCATGAATGTTAATAATGGGAACGAGTCATTTTGGGGTCATTCGGCCAAAAAACATGGCCACCAGAAGCCATCTTGGATTTTACTCTTTGTATGACTAAATCCTTTAGCACGGACTACAGGTCGTACCTTGAGTCTGATCATCATGAAATTTTTCGTGGCTGTTGAAATTGGAATGTAGATGGGAACGAGTCATTTTGGGGTCATTTGGATGAAAAACATGGCCGCCAGTGGCCATCTTTGATTTCAAAATTCAATCCATTAGCACAGGCTACAGGTCGTACTGTTCGTCTGATCATCATAAAATTTATCATGGATGTTAATATTGACATGTAGATGGGAACGATTAATTTTGGGGTCATTCGGCCAAAAAACATGACCGCAGCAGCCATCTTGGATTTTTCTCTTTGTATGACTAAATCCTTTAGCACGGGCTACAGGTCGTACCTTTAGTCTGATCATCATAAAATTTGTCATGGATGTTAACGATGAGATGCGGATGGGATACAATCATTTTGGGGTCATTCGGCCGAAGACATGGCCGCCAGCAGCCATCTTGGATTTTACTCTTTGTATGACTAAATTCTTTAGCATGGGCTACAGGTCGTACCTTTAGTCTGATCGTCATAAAATTTGTCATGGATGTTAACGATGACATGCGGATGGGATACAATCATTTTGGGGTCATTCGGCCGAAGACATGGCCGTCAGCAGCCATCTTGGATTTAACTTTTCTCTTCATGTCTATAAACTAGTATTAGACATTCAACTTTGCACATTCATAATCGCTCCATTGACTGTAATACATTAAATTATTCCCTTTCCAAGTTGAGCTACAGTGTCATTGACACTTTCATTTAAAGATGGGACAAACGTTTGCTCTCTTCCACTCATCAGGGAAATAGGAATGTTTTAACAATTCGTTAAATATATAGCACATAGGACTTGCTAGGGCCGTTGCGCAATTCTTTAGAATTTTTGGGCTGATACCGTCATCGCCACTGGCCTTTGCTACTTTAACACTTGTCAGGGATTCCAATACATCTTTGTGTGTAATCTTAATAAGTTTCAATGTACAATTTTTAGATCTAGATAATAGCGGTGGTTCTTTTTTGTCAGATTCGGGCAGGGACGATGTGAGCAAAAATAATTATTTAATATTTCCGATTTAGAATTGTTATCTGTGTATACGTTGTTGTCCTCGCAAAGTGACGGAATAGGTTTGTGGTCTGGGGCCATGAGTCTATTAAGAGTTTTCCACCACACTGAGGAATCAGTAAAAGAACTGCCGAGGAGTTTTTGTTTTTTTTCCATTTCCAGTCGCTTGGCAGTTCTGATAGATGATATTACTTCATTTCGCTTGGTTTTATATTTAGCCCATGCATTTAATGTCGTATTCTTTTTTGCTTTGACATATAATCGTTTGCGTTGCCTCATAAGGAGACGAATGTGGCCTGACATCCATTCGTGTTCATCTGTTCTAATTGTAACAAATTTGTTTGGAATGTGTTTTATCGCGACTTCATTTATTTTGTTAGTTATCACCGTCGCAAGTTCTGTATAATTCACATGTTTCAACGGATTCTCGGAGCCCCACGTTTGCAATTCTCCATTCATTGCACTGAAATTTGCCTCGTTGTATTTCCATATTCTTCTTTTGATGTCCCTTTAGAAATATTTAAAGTAAGTACGATTGGGCAGTGATATCGAACCAATTCTGCATCTAAAATCTCACACGACTGTACAAAATCCGGTTTATTTGAAAAAAAAACAGGTCTAAGAGTGATCGGGAATTTTCAGTGAAGTAGGTAGGTTGTTCTATAAGCTGTTTCATACCAAACTTCCCACATATATATCTTGTTAGTTTTGGTTCAGTGCACAGTTGGTTACAATTGAAATCTCCGGTAACAATTGTGTGATTTCTGGATTCTTTTGTATCCATCGCTCCATCAAGTGAAGTGTATATTTTATCCCAGAGTTCTACAGGTGAATTCGGAGGTCTATAGAAGGTTCCAAAAAGGAAACTGTTCGTATGCGTGAAGATTTCTAACCACATGTGTTCAAGGCCGAGTATTTCGATATCTTTTCGCCTTTTGAAATGAAGTGAGTTGCGGACATAAATCGCAATACCTCCACCGAGAGTAGGACGATTAAGTCGTTCAGGGCTGTTGAATCCCGGTATAGTCAACTCCTCGTCCGAGGTTGAATCTGATAGCCATGCGCAGGTCTCAGTAAATGCAAGTATATCATCATTTTGACATTCGGCAATAATGGTATCAATCTTTGGCAATAGGCTTTGTACATTGAGGCACATAATCGATAGTGTATGTGCGTTTGGTCCAGGATTTGGGTGAACGCTCCAAGATTTCATTAATAAACTTTTCATTATTTCATAAATTGCACGACATAAGTGTGATAAAGTTACTAGTGATGATCGAGATATTGTGTTTATTGCAACATTGAAGGAAAGTTTGCTAAAGTTTGCAGTGACTCTGAAATTATTCCTATCAAAAATATATTTGGGAAGAATACTATCGTTATTCAGCATATAATACTTCATAACAATGAGGAAAGTCAAGTTTTGCGTTATACCAATGGAACGTAGTGCAAGGAATGACAGAAGGCTAAGTGAACACAACATATTTAGTTTCTTTCCCTTTGTACTTACTGCACGCGTATAGAACACACCAACTCTTGCCCGATAAGTCATAATATTAATCATTACAATAGGATTCGGCCACAAAGGGCCGATCCCAGTTATAGGCAAACCGGTGGGCAAGAGGTGATCGTAGTGTTTTATTGGGGAGGGTTGGGCTATCAGGCAATAACAATATATATGATGGAGGCATAAATCAATTAGCAACGCAAGTATTAAAACAGGCATTGCGTACATTCTAGTTCATCAGGGGACTTGTTATGAGCTGGATGAGTGGGGGGGGGGGGGGTGATCAGTAGTGTACAGTTGGTAATTTAAAAGGTGGATATTCACCGATCTACACACATGAATCCTCTCTAGCCACATGTCCTGTTTAGAACTACTTCTTTTAAAGCGATTATGACAAGTTCTAACTATGAGCGACCCCAGTCATTGACTGTCTTGTTAATTAAAATGTTTAAACAAATAAAATTATATTTAATTGGATTTTCAAAATTTTTGAGCAAGAAATTTCAATCTAAAAAGAAATTGAATTTTTTTTAATTAAATTATGTTTTTTAAATTAAATTAAATTAAAAAAAAAATTAAATTAAAGAAAAATGTAAACAGTTTCAATATAAAAATCTAAAATGAAAATTAAAAACTTAGAAACAAATTTTAATTTAAATGTTTTTTTTTTAATTTAAAAAAAAATGTTTTTGATTTGTTCAACGGCAGATCAGAATTCAATAAAAAAAAATCAAAACTAGAATTAACATTTTTTTTTTCAATCAAACTGTTTAAAAGATAAAAATTTCCACGAATCATATATATGAGTCTGTTTCGGCTAGTTAACTAACATAAGGGCAAGTGCTGAAGTATTCACTTCGGAAGTCGATCGGAGGAGAGTGCTTGGGCGAAAAGCGCCCGGGATGGTCGAAAAGATCGAGTGATCTTCTTCTTCACCCAATTCGATCTTGGGTAAAAGACAATATTAAAATGGATAAAGTCTTTTATCAGTGGGCGGTACTACCGCTGTGGGTGTGGCCTCCGTGGACCCATAGTCAAGATGGTGGCCAAACTGGCGGCCAGAATTTGAAAAGAAATCGATATTTTAACATACTAATTTCAAATTTTTTCATAATATCGATAAAACGAAACCATAAACCATCTAGCTATTAGTTCCAACATAAAACGTATCAAAACGCATAACATAGCTCCTAGCCTTCTGGGAAAACGAAACCCCACAATAAATAATCGCGATGTGGCATTTCGAAATCCATTCTCAATTAATCGCCGATAATGGCCATAACCGTAGGTTCGCATTGGCATATGAACGCATTGACATACGTGGACAACTTCAGCAGTGTTTCGAAGGTTGCTAGCTGTCTCATTCACTAGGACGGGTGCCTATCTGTTAAGGAGAAGATCATAATGTACAGACTACCCACACTAATTCTTGACCATGATCCTAAGCAATCTGTGTGACGTCCCGCAGTCGCCTCGAAGAGCTCCAAACAGAGAAGAACAATACCCGCGGTACTAGTTTGTGGACATGCGCCATGATAGTGGGAATGAAATGGGGCCATGGTATACACCCCTACACCAGGTGTATGTTTCAGATATAGAATGTCATGCGTGTCGGTGGTTTTGGTGTGGTCAGATTGTATTTCCACATCCGTTTCATATCCGTTCTGAATCAACTGGACCAGACGTATAATTTTTTCCGTATAACACTATGCTTGTCTCCCACAGAACAGTCGGATGGGCTGAAGGATAATGTCTTTATAAAATGAAGGTATGCGTTATAGTTATTACCCTCTCTGGGTGTTAGTGTCAGTTTGTGGGCGGTATCATTCAAGAAAATGTAAGGAACTGTGTGCATTTATTTCACTATGTGTTTCAAGAACAATATATAGTCTCGAACATGACCTTTGTGACCATACAGTAGTTAATATGTCTAATGCAGGCAAATGGTTAGAATGGTGATGTTGCCAAGAAACCATTTGGTGTACCCAACTGTTGAACTGATTGCAAGATCTCATCAACGTAATATTCCTCTGGTTGTTCTTCGCGTTGAACATTTCACCCTTGTGTTGACGGCATTCGGACTTACTTGAACCGTACCGACCACCACCCAGCGCGAGTATGACATATCAACCAACTATCAAAGGCGTCGTCTTTAAGACTACACCCAAGTCTGGGGGGGGGGGGGGGCTTATGTAATAGTATCCAATAGTACACGCCTGATCCAGGTTATTAAGAACGGCTTCCAAACGGGTGGGAAGATACAATCTTAGCATACCAGGAAAACAAAGCCACCCATGCGATCATGTCTGAATCTAAAACATACCCAAAAGAAGGGGCCGTGCATTCATGGTCCCATTTCATTTCCACTATCATGACACGTGCCCACAACATATGCGTGTATTGTTGTTATCTGCTGGATCTGTTCGGTGAGACGATTTCTGTGTCGGATTTTGGTGTCGGATTTTTGGCTAATTTGTAAGGGTTGTATATTAGCATAACGAATCGAGCGGAAAACTAGACCGCATATGATAATATCTTTACTATAACGGCGATCAAAGAGACCTGATGCATATAATAAAAATGGCCGCCACGATGGACGCCATCTTGTCTGGAGTCTCTGCTGCCACTTTTTAGCTCACCTGAGACGAAGTTATAGTCATCACTCCTCGTCCGTCCATCCGTCCGTCCGTCCGTCCGTCCATCCGTACGTCAACAATTCTTTAAACATCTTCTTCTTCGGAACCATAAGACCGAATGGATTCATATTTGGTGTAGATGTTCCCGAGGTGACTCACATTCAGATTTGTTCAAATGAGGTCACTGGGTCAAATAGTTGCGAAAGCAGGGATATAACTCTATTCCTCCATAGTAATTCATAGAATGACTTCTCAAGAACCATTGGGCCGATTTAGCTTATATTTGGCATGGAGGGTTCTTGGGTGACTGGGGTTCAGATTTGTTCAAATGGGGTCACTGGGTTAAATAGGGACAAAGCCAGGGACAAAACTCGTAAAAAAAAAAATCCTTGTTCAATTTAACAAAAATAAAAACAAAATTGATTTGAAAACAAAAAACGAACAATTTTTTTTTTTCAAATTAATTTTTTTTATTTTAGTTGAGATTAATTTCTTGCTCAATTTAAAAAAAAATAACACCATTATAACATCCACCAGTGACTCAACCAAATTTGGTTTAAATCAGTCTAAAATCAAGAACATGCAAACAGCAGAAACTCAGAGCTCTATGGGATATGAGGAAGGTGCCTGCAATCACATAATGTTTACTTAACACCATATAGAAGTCACATTGATTATAAAGTAATACATGAAATGGCAGTGTTAACAAAATCTGATTGGAATGACAGCTCCTTTGATTAATAGCCTAAAATTCTCTGCCTGTTAGAGAGTTTGTATACAAATGACCTATGGCTTATGATAACAAAATCCCAAGGCTAAGTGTGAATGATGAATCTGACAGTTAGGCCAGTAAAACAAAATACCTGTTTTCTCAGGCGATTACTTATGGGAAACTGGATGAGAAAGAAGGAGGCATTTTTCGTAGCTTACCTGAGATGAAGAATTGAAAAGATCGAGTGATCTTCTTCTTCACCCAATTCGATCTTGGGTAAAAGACAATATTAAAATGGATAAAGTCTTTTATCAGTGGGCGGTACTACCGCTGTGGGTGTGGCCTCCGTGGACCCATAGTCAAGATGGTGGCCAAACTGGCGGCCAGAATTTGAAAAGAAATCGATATTTTAACATACTAATTTCAAATTTTTTCATAATATCGATAAAACGAAACCATAAACCATCTAGCTATTAGTTCCAACATAAAACGTATCAAAACGCATAACATAGCTCCTAGCCTTCTGGGAAAACGAAACCCCACAATAAATAATCGCGATGTGGCATTTCGAAATCCATTCTCAATTAATCGCCGATAATGGCCATAACCGTAGGTTCGCATTGGCATATGAACGCATTGACATACGTGGACAACTTCAGCAGTGTTTCGAAGGTTGCTAGCTGTCTCATTCACTAGGACGGGTGCCTATCTGTTAAGGAGAAGATCATAATGTACAGACTACCCACACTAATTCTTGACCATGATCCTAAGCAATCTGTGTGACGTCCCGCAGTCGCCTCGAAGAGCTCCAAACAGAGAAGAACAATACCCGCGGTACTAGTTTGTGGACATGCGCCATGATAGTGGGAATGAAATGGGGC
The DNA here is from genome assembly GCA_032622095.1 of Siphonodentalium dalli. NCBI lineage: Eukaryota > Metazoa > Mollusca > Scaphopoda > Gadilida > Siphonodentaliidae > Siphonodentalium > Siphonodentalium dalli. Next base: position 104,074,782 of record CP136069.1, on the reverse strand, counting down.
CATGGTATACACCCCTACACCAGGTGTATGTTTCAGATATAGAATGTCATGCGTGTCGGTGGTTTTGGTGTGGTCAGATTGTATTTCCACATCCGTTTCATATCCGTTCTGAATCAACTGGACCAGACGTATAATTTTTTCCGTATAACACTATGCTTGTCTCCCACAGAACAGTCGGATGGGCTGAAGGATAATGTCTTTATAAAATGAAGGTATGCGTTATAGTTATTACCCTCTCTGGGTGTTAGTGTCAGTTTGTGGGCGGTATCATTCAAGAAAATGTAAGGAACTGTGTGCATTTATTTCACTATGTGTTTCAAGAACAATATATAGTCTCGAACATGACCTTTGTGACCATACAGTAGTTAATATGTCTAATGCAGGCAAATGGTTAGAATGGTGATGTTGCCAAGAAACCATTTGGTGTACCCAACTGTTGAACTGATTGCAAGATCTCATCAACGTAATATTCCTCTGGTTGTTCTTCGCGTTGAACATTTCACCCTTGTGTTGACGGCATTCGGACTTACTTGAACCGTACCGACCACCACCCAGCGCGAGTATGACATATCAACCAACTATCAAAGGCGTCGTCTTTAAGACTACACCCAAGTCTGGGGGGGGGGGGGCTTATGTAATAGTATCCAATAGTACACGCCTGATCCAGGTTATTAAGAACGGCTTCCAAACGGGTGGGAAGATACAATCTTAGCATACCAGGAAAACAAAGCCACCCATGCGATCATGTCTGAATCTAAAACATACCCAAAAGAAGGGGCCGTGCATTCATGGTCCCATTTCATTTCCACTATCATGACACATGCCCACAACATATGCGTGTATTGTTGTTATCTGCTGGATCTGTTCGGTGAGACGATTTCTGTGTCGGATTTTGGTGTCGGATTTTTGGCTAATTTGTAAGGGTTGTATATTAGCATAACGAATCGAGCGGAAAACTAGACCGCATATGATAATATCTTTACTATAACGGCGATCAAAGAGACCTGATGCATATAATAAAAATGGCCGCCACGATGGACGCCATCTTGTCTGGAGTCTCTGCTGCCACTTTTTAGCTCACCTGAGACGAAGTTATAGTCATCACTCCTCGTCCGTCCATCCGTCCGTCCGTCCGTCCGTCCATCCGTACGTCAACAATTCTTTAAACATCTTCTTCTTCGGAACCATAAGACCGAATGGATTCATATTTGGTGTAGATGTTCCCGAGGTGACTCACATTCAGATTTGTTCAAATGAGGTCACTGGGTCAAATAGTTGCGAAAGCAGGGATATAACTCTATTCCTCCATAGTAATTCATAGAATGACTTCTCAAGAACCATTGGGCCGATTTAGCTTATATTTGGCATGGAGGGTTCTTGGGTGACTGGGGTTCAGATTTGTTCAAATGGGGTCACTGGGTTAAATAGGGACAAAGCCAGGGACACAACTCGTAAAAAAAAAAATCCTTGTTCAATTTAACAAAAATAAAAACAAAATTGATTTGAAAACAAAAAACGAACAATTTTTTTTTTTCAAATTAATTTTTTTTATTTTAGTTGAGATTAATTTCTTGCTCAATTTAAAAAAAAATAACACCATTATAACATCCACCAGTGACTCAACCAAATTTGGTTTAAATCAGTCTAAAATCAAGAACATGCAAACAGCAGAAACTCAGAGCTCTATGGGATATGAGGAAGGTGCCTGCAATCACATAATGTTTACTTAACACCATATAGAAGTCACATTGATTATAAAGTAATACATGAAATGGCAGTGTTAACAAAATCTGATTGGAATGACAGCTCCTTTTATTAATAGCCTAAAATTCTCTGCCTGTTAGAGAGTTTGTATACAAATGACCTATGGCTTATGATAACAAAATCCCAAGGCTAAGTGTGAATGATGAATCTGACAGTTAGGCCAGTAAAACAAAATACCTGTTTTCTCAGGCGATTACTTATGGGAAACTGGATGAGAAAGAAGGAGGCATTTTTCGTAGCTTACCTGAGATGAAGAATTGAGACATATTTTGTGTGGGTGGTCCCTTGGTGGCTGGGATTCAGTTCTGTTCAAATGGGGGGTCACATGGTCAAAAAAGTGGCATAGCTAGGGACCTAACTCTTTCCATCCATAGTAATTTTTAAAACATCTTCTCAAGAATCATCGGGGTTATTTAGCTTATAATTGGCATGGAAGGTTCTTGGGTGACAGGGATACAGATGTGTTAAAATGAGGTCACCTGGTCAAATAAGGGCGGGGCCAGGGACATAACTTGTCCATCCATTGTAATTCTTAAAATGTCTTCCTAACAAGAACCATCAGGCCTATTCAGCTTATATTTGGTATGGATGACTGGGATTCAGATTTGATTCAGAATTTGTCAGAGCCACGGGCATAATTCTTTCCCTCATTAGTTATTTTTAAAACATCTTTTCAAGAACCATTTGGCATATTTAGTATACATTTTGGTATAGAGAGTCCGTGGGTGACTGGGATTCATATTTTTTGAAATGGGTTCACCAGGTCAAATAGGGGTGCGACCAGGGACATAACTCTTCCCCCATAGTAATTCTTAAAATGGCTCCTCAAGAGCCATCAGTCCTATTTAACCTTTATGTAGTAACCAGTATGGAGGGTCCTTGTGTTACTTGGGACTGGGTTACAGATTTGTTAAAATGGGTTCGATCAATCAAGAAATGGCATTTGGTGTATATGGCCTATGGAGAGTTGGGATCAAAATTTGTTTGAATACGGTCCACCATTAAAAAAGGGGGCATGTCAGGTTGTAACTTTGCCACAGTTAGGACAGCTTGAGGTATCAGTTGTAAAATTCCAACATGTCCAAAGTAATTTTACGAACTTGGGCGTGTGTTGGCTTCAGTTGAGAGGGAGCATACTATGTGGGGTGGAGTGATCTGGACCATATTTCATGGTGGACATCCCACTGCTCAACAGAGACCCTCTAGGCTACGTCCCTCTTTATGACTACTTGTTTTAAGTGAATTTGACAAGTACTAACTCTTATGGTCTTCAGAGTCCCAGTATTCCTAGTCTTTAGAGTCTGGTGAGCGTCTCCACAGTCATTGACTGTCTTTTTTTCTTGTTAAAGGTACTCAATCCGATTCGATTGTCCCCATATAATCAGATTCCAACAACAACATTTTTTAGAAATGCCGCTTTAGTTATCAGAATCGATTAATTGCCAAAAAATAATTCTAACCACTGTCATACTATAGTATAACATTTCCCGAAACGTGTTATTTATCAACATGTTGTTTGACGAATTTTTACCTTATTACCAACAATAGATGCCTCTTGATTTTAGAGTTATTCATCTTCATCCGCAATTTGGTCCGAGACCGTCGGCTCGTAGACTGTTTACTGGGCCACTATAAAATTCTCGATGGTGAATAATAGATGTAAAAAATCGATATATAATAATTCTGAGCCTTGATATGTGGGTTCCTCGACTCGATTCAAATAAGTTTTACCCCGAATCCAAATAAATAGGGCCGCTAAACCGGATTATGCATCTTTAACCTCTTGGATCCTAAATGACGTTATGACATCGTGTGCTGGGCTGTTGACATTATTGCAATTTCCAGTGGAAAAAATATAACTGGATTATCACAATAACCATAAAACTGACTCAGTTAAAAGGCTATTATCGTTCACAATATTTGAACATCATACATTGTTTGAAACTTCGAGATACAGTTATTCCCATGCAACAATATCTGAGTTCCAGTGATGATTACTGGTATACTGCTAGTGTGCTGACTGACCATATATCACACGACGTGCACTTTTAGTGAAGATAGTCAGTTTTGACAGATATCTCCGGTCAACGTCTTCGCATTGTGTGTACAGGTCGCGTATAACTCGTTTCAAATATGGATGTCGGTATGGGTTAAACACGTCGTCGTCCTTTACTTTACTTTAAACATATTTTAATGTATCTAGAAAAAATATATATAGGGATCAGGGCACAAGTTACAAAACTTACAAACGTGCCCCTCTCCTAATACAATCATGGAACATACATAAAAATACATAGCAGATATAGCACAAAGTGGTTATAAAGGAAAGTGCAGAGTGTGTGTGCTGCGATGTCGGGTTTCCATCTGTATTCCAATCTCGGTTATGAAGAAAAACCTAGAACTCAGTGAGTTTGAAAGATGAATGTGGAGATTCACCATGCATGTTATCATACATGGGTTTGTTCAAAACGCTTTGTTTTAGCTATACAAGATTGAGTAATACGGAAAAGGGTAGTGTTCTTGTGGTTTGATATACCTTTAACCCCATGTAAGAACTGATTTGCTTCTAATGATTGAAAACCATTAATACTTAAATTTCGGTAAAAGTCAATTCTCTGATCTACAAATAAAGGGCAAACATGAAAATAGTGATTGGCGTCTTCAATGTCTAAGTTACAGGGGCATATAGGCGACTCTGATATGTCGTCGTCCTATCGTAACTTTAGTCGGACCCTGGTCAACGGATAATGAATGTTATTAATCATTACATTTTCCTGTTTGAAATGTCACAACGTCCGTGTGATTCAGATGGTCCATCTGTTAAATTAAAGACGATTTTTTTATTTGATGATTTCGTGTAAAATATTATCATGCCTCTGCCCTCTGGCCCTCTGCACATGGATGTTCAATGTATAACGAAGTACTGTATACACGCACGTTGAAATACATACATGTACTACTTTTATACAAGGAGAATAGGAATGTCTGATATTTTGCATTGATGCAAATTGAAATTGTGCATCTCCAATTGAAATAAGAAATGGAAGTTTAATCAGGTTATAAGATGACAGGAACTGGATCAAGACTCATACGACTATACGTATACATCCTCAAGTTTAATCAGGTACGACGAGTCGACTCGATATAGGTCACATTAGCACACCAATATACATACAATTGAGGTCTGTGTTGATTCAAAATATATGTCGTATAAATATTGAATCGTCGATGAGACGTTTCATTCACTGAGTACTGTTCAACCACTTCACATAAAATCTCCCATGTTATTTTTGTTGTCTGAGCCCGGTTCAAAAAGTTGGAAAAGGAGAGGTCAATATCGTTCCTTATCAATCCACCTGATTAAATATTGAATATTTGCTACTTCATAGAATCGTGTGTACACACACCCTTACGCATGAGTGCGACGCGTGTCCACGGTAAGCCGACATGGGCCACCATGTATAGTTCCTCGAGTTGCTATACTAATATATGTGTCGTTCATATACAGTATATGCATATATGATATACTTACGAAGGTATTGGACAATTTCAAACTGATAGTTCAGGATTCAGTATGTTTTGTTGTTGTCGTATTTTGTGGATGTTGAAGAAAAGTGGTCGGTGTTGGAAAAAGACAGCCACTGACCGTTGAGTCACCCAGCTGGTATGGTTTCTGTGAAGGGGCAGTTTTAATGACATCTTAAGAGGAAAAAGTGTTATGTCCTCTTGTTATATATGCCAGTTTTCGAAGGGCCGGCCAATTTGAACAAATCAGAACCCAACCACCCAAAGATGATCAGATCATTCCAACCAAATGTAACACTAATCAGCCAGTTAGTTCCTGGTATAAAGACGTCTAACGATGTTTAATGAGTCTCAGTGAATTCACCTGAGAAAAAAAAACATGTTAAGTCCCATAGGGTGCCCATGTATTTTGACCGGTCGATCCCGTATTAACATATCTGAATAACAGATTGTTGTGTTGTGGGGAAATTCGTTCACTGTGTAATTCAGCATAAACTTGAAGATGTTATCTTGTTGATACTATTTAATATTCCTTGATAATGGTCAATGAAACATGTAGCGATAACAAAGTCGGATTCCGCACAATAATATAATAGCTGAAGTATAGTCTCTCAGACAAATTGAGCAATAACTTATATTAATTAGGTACTTTGGTTTTCCTCTCTTCTTCATTGAGATCCCATGTCAAAACGTTTTATTTCGCCCGTATGGTGGTTTAATAATACGCGAAAACTTCGCTTACCCTGTGTCAATAGATTTCACATAGACATCACGGAGTAAATGTTAGCCCGAAATTAATATAACTTTTCTTTGTTATCATATGAAATCGTATTAATCAGCGCCGAATCGCATTATACCAGCCCAAATATATTGACAGGATGTCATGACTAAAAACCGTCCGGAACTGTTAGGATCCGGATCACCCCATGTGCAGACCGGCCGCATGGTGTTTATGTCTGATTTTAGAGACCAGAACAGTGCGGGATTTTATGAAAACCCATACCGCACTGTTTGGTGCCGCGGCCACGCAGAAATGTGGCGATATTAACCCCTAACTTGCCATAATTTCATTATGGTATCTGCATTGACATTGCTTGCAGACTGGACCCACATGTCGCCATTGTATACCGTTAAGAACTCGACACATATATATGTAGCGGAACTTCCATCGACTACATTCGCATAGAAACAAGTGGGAAACGCCCACCAAAGCCATGGCAGGCAATTAACACTCGAAATGCCGACATCACGATATGTTTGTCGCGATGAAGCAATCCAACCAGGACCACCCATGGGCCGTCTGGGGTGATTTCAGTGGCCAAAACATTGGGATGGGTTAACATGAAAACCCACGCACGGACGTGGGCTGCGTCCGCGGCTACACAGAAGTGCCGCTATTAACCCCTCGTCAATAGATTAACTTTGAACACGAATTCCACTGGCGAATATACGAGCGTGAAAGATTGAACTTTTATTACGGAAGTAAGAAAAAGCAAAACAATACAAAACTGGGAACAGAATAAAACACAGAATAAATGAAACGGAGTGACATGGCGCAGTGCCTCCTTATTACTTTCTCCCTTCTAAAAATAAAATATTTACACGTAAGCTGTTTTGTTCTCGTGCCTGTGATCAAAAATTAAATTCAAAGTGAGAAAGGTAAAAGTATGAAAAACTTTTGTTTTAGAGTGTGTAATAACTACTCCCTGCTAGAATACGTCCCAATCACCTGACCTGAGCCATTGGGGTTGAGTGCGAAGACGCATAGGTCGAGCAGGATGTGACGGGTCCACAGAAGGTTGGGTATTGGTTGGAAGTGAGGAGTCCACAGAGGGTTGGGTATTGGGTAGATGGGGAGGAACATGATATTGAATGTAGACGTCATAATCACTATCAGAACCATCTGATGCATAAGGGTCAGATTGGCCAGTAAGAATTGCAGGTGTAGTGGCAACAGAAGAGTTGCAGTACGGTACTTTGAAGATAGATGTTAGACCATTTAACGGGATACTCACGTGATCTGAACTGTGAACCTGTGAACTTTCTTATATACTCAAACCTCTCGTCACATTTAGTGACTATGTATTGCTCTCGACTCTTATGCTTGCCAGCGCTCTGTTTCAAGTAGACTAAGTCTCCGGGACAAACTGATGTGATGGCAGGTGAATGGCCTCGGGGAGCTTTACTCCTGGAACTTGGTTCGTGATTGAGCTGTCTGGTGGTATACTGTGCAGATGCCAACTCTGAGTCTGAAACTTCTAGGTGTTTGTGTGTAAGATGATCACGCTGGAGAAGCATTTCTTTTGAGCTCAAACCCCGGGTTCTCACTCTGGTATTCAGCATGGCCACCACAGTAGAAAGAGCAGTAAGGGTGATGGGACCACCATCCGGGAACCTTCGCTTTAGTTCTCCTTCTAGTTCTTGAATTCCCTTTTCAGCAACAGGATTCTTGTTCTTATTGAGAAGATGACCTACCTCGATTGAAACTCCATGTGATTTTAGACCGCGGTCGTTGACAAGACACTGAAATGCTGGAGAGCCATCCGCACGAATCACAGCACCCTCGTAAGCTTTAAGTTCTGCAGTGCAGTCCACAATTGCATCTCTTAATGTAGCACTCAGCTCGTTAGGTATGAGACGGGCAATGGTGGGACGTCAGGGCTTCGCGCACCATGAAGATATTTTGACGGGCCCTACACATCACATCACAGGCAAAAGATGCACCAAGAACAGGTGTAGAAGGTGAGGTGCTGAACTGAGGAATTTCAGTTGGAAGCTGTGCCATGGCGGCACACTGTGCACAATCCTGGGAAACTGTTTCAATTATTTGGTCAGCATCGAGAGCATAGAAATAGCGATGGAACAGCCTCTTCAACTGAGACATCGTGGGATGCTGAAAACGTAGATGAAGAGCGGTGACAAATAATTAGCTGGCCTGTAGGCTGAAATTTTGTAGTCTGTTTGGCAACTAGTAGACCGTGATGACCAACAGTAGCTACTTGAAGGTAGGGTTTCACATCACGAATATTTGTCATCTTTTTTGAAGGTCTGGTACCTTGAGACAGATGGGCAAAAACACGCCGCAGGTCTGGACAGTCCTGTTGAGTCGAATGCCATGTACTGGAGGTAAGAAATGGCATGGGCGAAGAGCCATCCAAAATGTCTGATACAGTGACTGATAATACTGTAGACAGCTCACTATTGGCGATGAACTTGCAAATTTGACAATCACTGTTTTGACATTCCATTGGATTGCGACTCAGATAATCAGCAGGAAGATTGGCTGATCCAGATATATGCTGCATGTTAATGTGGTATCGGCTTAGTGTAGATAAAAAAGTCGAGATCCTAGCACTTGATGAAAATTCTCCCCTCACCAGTTTAGAGAAAGCTTGAAGACAAGGCCTGGAATCTGTTAACACCTGCGTAGGCGCTGAAGAATCCACTATATATGGTCTCGAGTGGTTTACAGCTGAACTGATCGCCAATGCCTCAACTTCACATGGTAACCAGCGATTTTGGTGAGTCTTCAGTTTAGCTGAAAAAATATCCACCTAACAGCATCTTCCCATCTCGGAGAATGTGAAGCACAGAACCAATACCAGCATTACGAACAGCGCCGTCATTGGTAATCACTAGCTGATCAGATGGTCGAGGGATGGTGATGGTCCGTGGATCATTGAGGGCATGTTGCGCTGATTGAAATGACTCCATCAGTGGTGCGGTTCACACTATCTTGTCCCGAGATTCGTTACCACCTGCAAATTTTTCCAAGTCAGACAAAAGCTGTGAGTATTGAGGTATACAAGCCTTCAGGTGTTTAAATGCGCCTATCCATGATCGGAGACCTTTGATAGTAGTAGGCCGTGCGCATGTTGAAAGTGGGTGGATCTTGTGTGGATAAATACTGATAGCACCTGATGACCAATTCCAGCCCAATATTGTGGTGGAGATAGGACAGATGGCTGTCTTGCTTGCAGATAACCGCAAATTATTGGCCTGAAACTTAACTAGCAATGATTCCCAGCTGCCTAGGAGGGATTCCAGAGAGGATCCACCGATATATAGATCGTCTGCAATTTTGATGGCGGTTCCTGAATGAAAAAGTTCACCCAGAACTCTATACATAAGTTCATCGAGCTGCTCCGTTGAACCAGGCATACCCATGGCTGCTACTCTTGTGTAGACCCTTGTGCCCTTAAATGGAGTAACGACACCAAGATACTTCATTGAAGTTTTTTTTCATTGGAAGCTGAAAAAATTGTTTGGTCATGTCAGTTTTAATTATAAACTTGCTTTTGGCAATGAATCTGAAAACATCATCTGCAGTAGTGACTCTGGACGGCGTTGGCTTGGCATACCTGCCGATGGTATTGAAGTCAGTAACTAACCTGTGGCCTCCACCTGGCTTATGGACGAGGAAACTTGGTGACACGTACTCAACAGTAATGCCAACATCCTCCGGCTTAGCGAGCACTCCGAGTGTTTCAAGTTCGTCCATCTTGTCTTGCAAATCAATTAGATTTTTGTGGTTTTACATTGGTAGGCGTCCCTTCTGTGGTGGAGTATCAACTGGTCCCATGTTAATGTAAGCTCTTTCCTGAAAAGTCATTATACATACCAATAGTAGGATTAAATACATCACCATATGTCTGATTTACCTGAACGAAGCATTGCTTTTCTGGCAGAGTAAGCTGATTATCTGGATCAATCTGAATAGAAGAACATGGGTCACTGACAGTATCTGGTGAAATAGTAGCAGCCAGAATGCAAGAATTAGGCTCAGCATTAGAAGAGAGGTTGGTAAGGATATGAAGTGAGTCAGGTTGACAAGTTGGGAGAAGTTGGGCAACGTGCTAATTTTTACGAATGGCTACTGGCTCAGTATTTTCAAGACGTATACTACCATCAACTGCTTGAGTTGTCATGGGAGGTGGCCAAGAAGGTGTGAGTGAATCAAAACGAGGTTCCACTGCAATTTCTATATCATTGGGCAGACCAACAGGAGTCGGTAATTCTACAAAATCTCCAGGCAGTAGAACAAATGGCTTATCGGCACGCAAAAAGTATTGTGTACGTCTAACTTTAGTTGGCATGTCAAATGTAATTGTAGAAGAATTTTCATACTTTATAACATATTTCTGATCAACTAATAATTTGTCATTTGGAATATCCATGACGATAGCATTGTGTTTCAAAAATGGCATTCCACCTAATATGTCACAATCTAAGTCTTTCACTACAACCGCTTGCAATGTGAACTTTAAGTCACCACGAGAAAGTACAATGTTGATTTCACCACATGCAGTCAGATTTGTTTTTCCATAAGCTTGGCTAGCCACATGCTTAGTTGCCAAAATTAGAGCTTGAATTTTAATGGCGACTGAATGTTTTATGAATGATGAAGTGGCACCAGAATCACATGTGACACGTACTGGGTGCTGGTTATAGAAGGCGCCAAATATGGGCGAATTGACAGTTTGTACACGGTGATCAGAACTAGACACTGTATCATTCACATTGTCAATATATGTAGTCTCTTGGCCTAGTCAGCTATCTTCTGGAGTGTTATTAGTAGAATACTCTTCGGCGTTCCAATAATCGTCATCCAGTTGCGATTCAACATCGACATGGTACGATTTTACCAGATCAGAGCGCTCAGAATTGGTTAGGAAATGGCACTCACGTATTGAGTGTCCAGAATATCGCCGGCCCTCAGATTTACAAATGCGACACTCCTTGCGCATTCTTGAAAGACCACCTCCACGTGATGGCGCATGTCCACGCTGGCGAAAGTTTTGTGAATGAGATTTGGCTGGTGCACGACCACGTGAACTATAATCACGAAAACTAACACGTGAAGATTTTACTTCCTCATGGGCGAGTTCCTTCATGAAACCATCTAACGCATCTACGATTTGTGGTTGCAGATCTTTCAAGGTCATTCTTTGTAAGTCATATGCGAATGTGCGCTGAACAAGGGCAGGCAGTCCTGGATGTATGAGCTCCATCAATTTCAACACGGCAAGTCGCTCAACAGTTGGGCTCATGATTTCCGACTTGGCTACGCGCACTCCATCATGCATTAATTTTGAGTCTTTAACAAGCATATTATCTTGCAAATGAGCAATGATTCGCTGGTAAAGTCTTTCAGGGCGCTCACCGTATTCCCATGTGATTGATGAAAATTTCATAAATTGAGTTTCACTTTGTTGAAATCCATAATATTTCCGAATGGCAGCCCAAATGCTTGCCATGGATGTGCTGTTTTTGACAATATCTGTACACAAATAGTGGGGTACCCATTGTGAAATTAAGCCTAACATTTGTAGGAGGTTAGAATGCTGTGCTGCTGCACCGATACCCTCTTTGTCCAGGAATCCACGATATTTACTGTCATCGCTTTCTTTTTTCCAAACAGAACCTTCGATCAGAAATGGTTTAAAGCTCACATCTTGGCTCAGTAAGTATTGCAAGTTTTGTTGCCACGATGTGAACGACGAGAATGACTCATCTTCAGTGAGTTTCCACTGTTTTGGAATTGCCTTGGTCATGATAATTGTTGATGAGTGTCAAGGTGACGGTCACAAGATCAAGGTCACAAAATTAATTCCGTTTTCGTCCAAGTACACACTCATCCAGTTCTCGGTATAAACGATACTCGCGTAGGTAAGAACGTATCAGGTCGAATGTTTATCGAAGACAGGGTACATACAACGCTGCCACCACGTCAATAGATTAACTTTGACCACGAATTCCACTGGCGAATATACGAGCGTGAAAGATTGAACTTTTATTACGGAAGTAAGAAAAAGCAAAACAATACAAAACTGGGAACAGAATACAACACAGAATAAAAGAAACGGAGTGACATGGCGCCTAACTTTCCAGAATTTCAATATTGTCGCAATCGTACCACCAAGAACACAACATAAATTATGTAGGTATAGCGGAACTAACGTTGACTAGATTCGCGAAGTAAAAAGGAATATTGCCCAACAAATCCTGGCAATTAACCCTCGATATGTCACCATCGACGGTTTCAGTGGCCATCACAGTGCTTGTGTCTCATGAAAACCCATGCACGCCATTCCTTTTGTGGAAGTTAATTTTAATGTGGACCCAGCCTTGTAGGGACGTGACGATATAGGGCGTTGGTGTGCGTACTTATAGTGCACGGGGACACTGTCGTGTCTGTTTGAACACATAACGTGCATATGTTCACGGCTGGTCACATGTAGGGACGCGGTGAACACTATATGTGTATGTTCTCAAGACTTGTCACGTGTATGGACGCGGTGATAGAGGGTTGGGATGTACGTACTTTTATTACATGATCCTACCGTTATTCCATTCAATAAACCCATTCTATAAATTGTGATATTAAACGTTCGTTTAATAACAGGAAATAGTGCCAGGTGACCTTTGACTTCCGGTTTGTGGTTTCTTTACATTTCGTACGCTACGTCTCAAAATACTATGGCTTCCAATATTTTTTCAACAAACTATAATGAATGAAAAGTTTGAAAAGTATTGTCATATAATATACGCCATTAAATACGCCAAAGAGTCTTTATTTATATGGGACTATTTCTTTGCGCGGGCAAACAACGCAGAGTTGTGTGAAACGTCATCGCATGCCTTATAGAAGTTGATGTTAGTTTCGCGTCCAATTTGTTGATTTAAGTATGTTTTGTCAAGGTTTTGGATCATGTAATAAATAGAATCTACAACTCGTCCCAAGTTTATAGCGGAATTTACAAAACTCGTCCAGTAAATTAGGTCTGGACCTCGCCAAAGGCTCGGTCCAGACCTAATTTACTGGACTCGTTTTGTAAATTCCGCTATAAACTGGGGACTCGTTGTAGATCCTCTATATATTGCATGGCACAATGTCGATCTATTTGGACATTTCATATGTACGTTATCAAGGTTGGTAACAGTGATGCGGCGCCAGGGGGTTGAGGCGCACGTATACTTATATTATCTGGGACACTGTCGGATCTGTTTGAAAATTGCATGCGCATGCTCTCAAACTGGTCACGACGATATGGGGTGGGTGTACGTATTTTTATATTGCATGGGACACATTCGGGTCTATTTTATAAAGTCATGTATATGTTCAAAGGCAGGTCATATGGACCTGTCAGATGGGGTTGGTGTGGCCCGGGTACTTATATTGCATGGGACACTGTCGGGTCTATTTTAACAGTTCATATGTATGTTTTCATGGCTGGTCTCTTAACTGCATGCCCCTTGAACCAGACCGAAATTTCCAAGTTTCATTATCACCCCTCAAGTCGGGTTGAAATCTTCCAACATATGCAGCAAGTTTTAATTGTTGGACATTTCCGACCGATTAAAACCACCTCTGGACGCTCTACATATCACATCTTTCATCTGATGATGATCCTGATGATGATAGTTGAGGACGATGATGGTAGCGGCGACGACGACGATAGTGATGTTGATGGCGATTATTACTACATGATAGTGATGATGATGGTGATGATAATGACGATGATGCCGATGACGCTGACGGGTTCTGCCGAAGATGTTATGAGCCTTCTAACGATGACGGTGGTGATGACAACGAAGATGATAATGATGATGATGGTGATTATAATTATGATGATTATGATGATGATGATGATGATGAGGATTATGATAATGGATGAAGATGATGATGATGATGATGATGACGACGATTAGCATAATACAGATGACGATTATAGTGTTGATGAAGTTGACAATGATGATTGTGATGACTATGTTGTAAATAGTGTATATATGTTTCCTATTCATCTCTAATTTCATGTTAATTCATGATTGAGTTAAAAAAGCATTCATTAATCAGATTAATTGTTTAAAAAACATGACCGCCATTTGCTATCTTAAATTTCTACATTTGATTTCATTGAAACTGCAGCCGTCATTTATGAGCGGATTATTCGAAATATTTACAGACGTTATCATCTCTATATGGGAGCGATCGAATTTGAATGTTTTCGATCAAAAACATTTCCACGGGCAGCCTTCTTTGATTTTCAAGTTGTACCATTAATTCATTTGGCACTCTCTACAATCAAAATCTTTCATTAGATCAACATTATTTCAACCACCCTTATCGTCCATGTTTATCTCACAGTCAACCCAAAACCACCCAACACAAATTGAATATCATGATTATATTCCAATTATAGTCCCGTGCAGTTATGAGAAAAAAGTGCCAACCCTCAAACTAATCGCAAAACAATGTTTCTTAGCAGGAATAAGTTTATTAACCCATTATAAAAAGGATAAAGAAAGGCGAAATTGATAAATTTTGTGAAATAAATTTGTCAAAATGTGGTAAAATACTGAATACTTTTCAAGGATGTTTATAAAAAATTACATTTTACAAGTCCTTCCATTTATATATCCATTCTGTAGAGTACACAATTCTGATTACAGAGCAACAAACTTTTTCCAATACCGGCGTTGAGTATTTTTCGAGTTATGTGCCTCCACATTTAGGAGTTTGTCTAATTGCGGAGCCTCAATTTCTAAGAATTAGCTGAAATCCATATTTCAAGGTCGAGTATTTTAAAAACTAGAAAGAAATGAAAGGATATCTTGCTGTTGATTAATTTCCCCACCAGGTTGTGCACAACAAATTATTACAACTCAATTGATATCCATATGCCCTGTTTTTCTAAAAACCTCTTAAGTATACTAGGTTAAATACACTGTGTTGGAATTGCCAAAAACAACTTATTGCCCTATGAATCCTTAGTACTGACTATGTTCCCAAAAAGTGCCATGTTGGACTGTTTTTATGTGTACCCATACCATGTATGGTACAAATAATGCTGACATCCGGATCAACCATCCGTCGTTCGTCCGTCTGTCTGTCTGTATGTCCGTCTGTCCGTAGACACTTGCTATCCGATTAGATTACTCGAACATTTTTTATCGGATCGTATTCAAATTGTATGTGCATGTTTATGATGACACACTCCTCATCTGTATAGTTTTTGGTATTGGTCGGTTGATCATTTTAGAAATTATTAACACTTTGCATCCCCACATAGGCATAAGCTGTAACCAAAGTATTTTTTGTCCGATTGTGTTCATATTTGATATGTAGGTTTATGATGACACACACCTCACCTGTATAGTTTTTGGTATCGATTGGTTGATCGGTTTAGAAAATAATTAACCCTGCACACAAATGCTATCTGATGCATCTAAGTCAAACAATTTTCTTCTGATCTGCCTCATATTTCTTACCTAGGTCTTTCTTAGCACGTTCTTCATCTGTATGGATTTTGGTATTGTTTATTTAACCCTTTCCACTCTTGTTTTAATATAGAATTCATCCATTGTTACATGATCCTACCTTTATTCCATTCAATAAACCCATTCTATAAATTGTGATATTAAACGTTCGGTTAATAACAGGAAATAGTGCCAGGTGACCTTTGACTTCCGGTTTGTGGTCTCTTTACATTCCGTACGCTACGTCTCAAAATACTATAGCTTCCAATATAATTTCAACAAACTATAATGAATGAAGAGTTTGAAAAGTTATGTCATTAAATATACGCCATTAAATACGCCAAAGAGTCTTTATTTATATGGGACTATTTCTTTGCGCGTGCAAACAACGCAGAGTTGTGTGAAACGTCATCGCATTCCTTATAGAAGTTGATGTTAGTTTCGCGTCCCATTTGTTGATTTAAGTATGTTTTGTCGAGGTTTTGGATCATGTAATAAGTAGAATCTACAACTCGTCCCAAGTTTATAGCGGAATTTACAAAACGAGTCCAGTAATTAGGTCTGGACCTCGCCAAAGGCTCGGTCCAGACCTAATTTACTGGACTCGTTTTGTAAATTTCGCTATAAACTGGGGACTCGTTGTAGATCCTCTATAACCAGAATGACTCACAACATTTTTCATCTGATCGACACCAAATTTTGTATATAATTTTTGACCCATAAATACAGATCAAGTTCGAATATGGGTTTGATCCGATATATTTTAACAGAGTTATGGCCCTTTTATAATTCATACCTGTTTGCCATGCACTATGAATTTTTAAGAGAAAATGACACCACTGAGGACTGTATTATTGAATGAGACAATTTATAGCTATGGACACCTGATACTACTGGCTAAATACTGGTGGCTTGCAGACATGTTTATCATCTGTCAAACTGTGATTGATGACTCTTTATTCCAGTTCTGTTTTCTGTGCAATATTAAGTTAATCCACTTGTTAAATCAGGTTCATTGAATTAGTTAAACATTCTATAAGACATATATTCTACAAGAATAAATAGGAATGGTCCATTGTTCATTTGTAGGGATCTTTTACAGACATGGCTATTTAGAGACATTGTTGTTTACAGAGACACTGTTGTCTTATCTTAGGAAAAACATTAATCCACACATTCCTTACTTCCATTATATGATGTCATTGAAAATGATTAACCCTCTCCACACAACATATGGTCTTCAGATGTTTTTTATTTGATCATTCTCCTAGTCCATGTTGATGGTGATCCACTTTTCACTTGCATAGATTTGGGATTAAAATTAACCCATTCCGTAGACACATATTATCCGATAGACATATATTAAATTATCGCTTTCACTTTGAGCCAGGTTCAGTCAGTGTTTCAATAAATGACCTATTGAATATTCATCGTTAGAGGAAATGTCTTATTTTGAAATTCCCTCAATTGCAATTGGGCTGCAGGATAATATTAACAGTGCTGGGATTCTTGAGACTGACTTATTGTATGGGTTTATAAATCCAATGACATGCTTTTTGTTGACTATTTTGTGTTTATCAGTTCAATAGTTTGGGTAAGATTAACCCTTTACTATCCAATTTGATAACTCAAATATTTGCATTGATTATGTTTATAGTTCTGGCACAGTTTATGATAACATACCCCTAACCTGCATATTGAGAGTCATTTGGTTTATTTGCTTAAATATATTAACATCCTTCACCAATCATGTTGACACAATGTGATAGCTAAATATTTTTTCGCACGATTACTATATAAATAATCACATCTGTGATAATCATGACACATTCTTCACCTGTATAGATTTTTGTATCGATTGAATGGTTTTGGAAATATTAACCATAACTTTAATTATATTAAAACTGTTTACAGACATTGTATCTTTCCAATGATCGGCTAAGTTGAAAATTAACCTTTATATCCAATCATTAGCAATCATATTTTATATCCAGGTCTATACATCCCTCACTTGTATAGTTGTTCAGGTATTGATTGTTTTTTTAGTGGTGAAATATTAATAGGTTGCTTTGAATTTTTAATTTGCAGCTGACACAAAACATAATAAACAAAAAATAGCAATGATAATACAAAGAACACAATGTTATGTTTCATGTTCCAATGTAATAAACAGATAAATTGAGTTGCTATGATGTTTATCTACTATTTTATATTTAATAATAATGTATAGCATTTGTAAAGCGCCTTTCCCATGAGGCCCAAAGCGCTCAAAGTTTTTAGAATTATTACCCTGACGAGCCTGAACATTCAGTAACCATCTACTGCTCCCCGGGGACACGGGGAGGTACAGCCGGGAGTATGCCAGGATACCATATGGCTAGCATACTGACAAGATCTTTCACTGCTCATTATCAGGTACCCTTGTAACACATGGGTGGTGCAAAGCAGACACAGTACGAGCGACCTTGCTCAAGGGTCACAACTTGGCACGAGATTCAAACAGTGTACAATCCAACAATTGCACATCGCTCAAATCGGCCAAGCCACTGTTGTGTGGAAACTCACAATAGACCACCAGCCAGCCGCGAACTCGCCTCGCTGTGTTGACAGCGAAGGCAAGTCCAACGCGCTATCCACTGGACCACGGAGCTATGGTGCTATGGTGCTTCTCTCCGACTATGGATTGAGCTAATTAGCTTTATCACTCTATAAGTCATATCTGTGTTGGAGTCACTAATAGGTTGAAATCAAAGCCACATCTGCGTTAGCATTGTGTTTATGTGAGCAAGGTGTCCAATAAGTGTGATTCCACTTGTGAACTTAATAGTAAGGTGTGAATTGTTGAAAGTTTTGCACTCATGAAAAGGATTGTGTAAGGATTTATGAAAATAGCTTATCGCTGTCGCCAAGGTATGGGTTAGACATCTGCCGATCGTGATCGGCCTCTCGTTTTTAGCTCACATGAGAGAAGTCTCCGATGGAGCTATAGTCATCACTCCTCGTCCGTCCGTCCGTCTGTCAAGAATAATCTTCTCCTCCAGAACCGTAAGACGGAATGGGTTCATATTTTGTGTGGATGTTCCCTAGGTGAATCACATTCAGATTTGTTCAAATGAGGTCACCCGATCAAATAGTTGCGAAGCTAGGGCAATAACTCTTTCCCACCATAGTAATTCTTACAACGACTTCTTCTCAAATTTCATTGGGCCGTATGGGTTCATATTTGGTACAAAGGGTCCTTGGGGGACTGTGATTCATATGTGTTCAAATGATGTCATTGGGTCGAATGTGGGCGGAGCCAGTGACATAACTCAAACAAAATTTGTTGTTGATATTTGGAATTTTCATCTTGCTCAAACAAACAAAATAATTTTTTAAACATGTTATAAAATTTGAAAAAAAGTGACACCATTATAACATCTGCAGAGTTATGAAACTTTAATCTTTAATGAAATTACGGAAACTTCCATTACCCATCCCCCTCCCACATGGCCAAGACCAAAACCCCCACCCCACCCTGCACCCAACCAACATCCTTTCCAACCGATATCATCTCCAACTTCCAACTTATATACCTGTTCTATACAGAAGCAGATATATCTCTGCAGAGAGATAGAGAGAGAGAGGGAGAGAGAGAGAGAGACACACACACACACACACACACACAGGTCATTAATCTAGATTATAATAATATATGTCATCTGGCATCCTTGTGTAAACAACACTGCTAGCAAATTAAAACAAACTGCCTGAATATAGTGTGTCTGACATTTGCAGTATGAGGTCCCCAGAGGGTGAATTTAGTGTTGCTACCCCATACAGCAGGCTAGCATGACCAAATACACCCTCCATGGACCTAATTATGCTTAGGCATCATCTTCTGGGAAGTATCTTAAGTATCAAATTGAATTTTGTTTTAGTTACTTTTTGACTTTTTCCCTTCTGTTCAGTTTCTATGTCCCCTTAACTTGCAGAAGATAAAATGCATAATTGAGGTGTGTGCATTACAAACTTCAACTGTAGAACTTCAATCTGTTCATAGGTTTCCCATGGCTGTTGAGGCCTAATCAGACTGAGGATGGATCCGGTGATGCTAGCCCGCCTTGCGGAATATTGTTATTAAATTCACCTTTTGGGGAGCTCATTCTGCAAATGTCAGACACACTATATTCAGACTTGGCTGGCATAGTACTTTCTTAACCACCACTTATCCAGATGAAATCATACCCTGATTTTTCAAAGAAAAATTGGGGAGTATATTGGATCGAATTTGTCTTCTGTCTGTCAGGCGGTCCTTGCATCCATCTGTCTGTTGGCTGTCTATCCATCCGTCTATCGACAATTATTTTCTTCTCCATATTAAAGACCAAATATGTTTATATATTTCAAGGTGCATGTTCCCTAGCTGACTCACACTCAGATTTGTTCAAATAAATTCACCAGATTAAATAGGTGCGAAGCTAGGGCCATAACTCTTTCCCTCCATAGTAAATCTTAAAATAATTTCTTCTCAATGACCATTGAGCCTATATCAACTTATATTTGGTATGGATGGGCCTTGGGTGACCGTGTTCAGATTTGTTCAAATGGGGTCATTTTTAGGAAATGAGGTCCCCAGAGGGTGAATTCGTTGATGCTATTCCACCTTGAGGAATAGTGTCATTAAATTCACCTTTTGGGGACCTCATTCTGCAAAGGTCAGACACACTAAATACAGACTTGGCTGTTCCAATATTATTTTCTCAACCACCACTTATCCAGGTGAAATCATACCCTATTGGATATTGGGGGTATATTGATATTACTAGATGAATGGATCTCATAGATGGGGATTCACATTTGTTCTAATAGGGGCAGAGATAAGAGATTTAACTCTACTCTATCCTGTTTGGTACTGGTATAATAATATTGATTTCTTGGCAGCCTGTGTGGGAGCAATGTTTGAGGCAATTGGGAAGGAGTGTAGATGGGGTGGAGTTTTGACCCCCCACTTTGATCAAATTTAAACAGTTGAAAATTTCATGCCTGATACAACATTAGTTGTATATTTGATGTTCACATCAAAAATAGGTTAGAATTGTTCTCATAGTTTGGTTTGATTTTCCAACATGTATGTTTTTAAACCAACAGTCCGTATGTTCCTACTTCAGGTTAAACTGTTGGACCAAATTGGACACAAATTTAAACTTTATGGGGTTGGTAATTTTCAAACGTTTGAGAGCTTGAAGTACTGGTACCAGTTGTAAAATTCAACCTAAGAGGGATGTGCAAAAGGATTTTTGTGAACTTAGTATTGTGGTATGGTTGTCTTCTTTAAAAGGTAAGAAGTTGGAGATTTGTCAGTGGTGTGCAATTAGAAATTTCAAGTTGAAGAGCCCTGCTCATCTGAGAACCTCAAGCTGTGTCCATGTTTATAACTACTTGTCTTAAGTGATATTGTCACGTACTGACTCTTGTAGTCTTCAGTCAAAGTCTTCTCAGTCTTTACAGTCTGGCGATTGACCCACAGTCATTGACTGTCTTGTTTCGTGTTTTTATCTATTTTAAAAGGTGCACAAATAGTAAATAACAATGAACACAATTAGTGCTTAGTAGTTTATTCCAACCTCCCATTGGGAGAGTCTATATTACAATGCGTATGTATATAACATATGGACAGTTTGTGTACAGATGTGGTCAATAAAATAATAAGAAATTGAGATAAAAAAAATGAAAAAGAAGTAATCTATGGAAAGTCTAAAGCATGGACGTCCTGTAATTTCACACACGAGCTCACACGCATGTGGATTGAGTTATTTCATTTAAAATAAGAATAGAAGTTGCGGCTGTGGTTGATTATGTTACAATTTCCAAGAACAGTTGCTATCAGGTTCCCGTGGTCTAGTGAATCTGTACTGAAGGAAGTCTCAATACCATACCGCGTGATCACAAGGTCAAGGAAGGAATCTCTGAAGTCGGTAAGTAGTTCACCGCAGCACAAACATAAGGCTTGATGTATTGTATTATCATATAATCTGCCATACGCGTGACACATCATGTGTGACGTCTTGTTGAGAAGTCGAGCCAAGTGTGTTAGTTCAGTCGCACACTGTGGGTACTTGCTCAGTAACACCCATAGTCCCGATGTCGATAGAGGTTAGCCGTGCACTAGATGAGCAGTTCAGAGCAAAGGAGCCATAGCAACTCTATGCGTCCACTTGCGTGTGTGTTCCTCGGCGATCTTAGCTTTCACAAGAGTTTTCCACGTCTTCTTGTCTGGAAAATTACCGGAGGTTAAGAACTCATCTAGGTGAACATTTAAGTTGTATATGTTGAGAATACACAGAATATCACTCACAAACCCAGAGGAACGCTCGAATGTGGAAAAGGAGCTTGTGTATGAATACTCGCAATGGGACCTGGTGGTCCACGGGCATGTGTATCAAGTCCGATAGGAAGCACAGTTTACGTGAATGAATTTCCAGTTCAATAGGAAGCTGTCCGAGAAGGCTGAGAGCAATATCCGTTGACGTTCTAGAAGGCAGGCTTTGTGCGTGTATAACACACGCTCGAAAAGCTCTCTCCATTTCCATCGCGACACTGACAGAAGGTGAATACAATAATTCTGCCTCATACAACGATGTTGGGAGTAAAATTGTCTTCAAGACTTTGGCAAAGGTAGTGGGGGAACATGCGCTCAACATCTGGTTACCAGCAATGCCAAAGTAGGGTTTCCTTAAGCTACAAGCTATCAACTCTGCTCGATTCATGGTGTTTCTGAATTTACTCTGGACAATTCCCAGATGTTTATATTCATACACTTCTGTGAGGGCGTGTCCACCAATGGACCATATTCCGTGATTCGATTCGTGCTGTCTGCTCGATTCATTAAACACTGCCACACTTTTTGGCGTTGAAAAATTGAAGCGCCACTTTGAGCTGTACTCGTTACAAATGGACAGAAGATTGTCAAAACCAGCTTTTGTGAATGATAACAGGGTAATGTCGTCTGCTGTGGTTGGAGAAGATAGTGATTGATATACTACCGATTGATATACCATCTTGGCATTTTCCTAGAGAAGTTAGCAGGCTGTCGATGTACATAACATAACCTTGTCGTGCCCCTTGTAGGATAGATAGCCGTTATATAGAACATGACTGTAACAGTCCGTGTGCATATTACTCAGCATGCGTAAGTCTTTCCCGCGTATGCTAAATTCAAACAGTTTTGTCAAGAGACCAGAGTGCCAAACACGATCAAAGGCCTTTTGTGAATCGAGGAAACATGCAAAGACCTTTGATTCGGTGTCTAATCCATACGTGATTGATTCTTTCAAGATAAAAGAGTTCATATTACTGCCGAAACCCTTTTTGAATCCATTCTGTAATTGATGGGGGAAACTATTGAAGAGATCACTGGTTTGGGGGTCGTTTTAGAATAACCATTTCAAAACGTTTGTAAGTCACAGGCAGCAGTGTGATGGCTCTGTAGCTGTCAGGCATGTGAGGCGGCTTTGGGTCTCCTTTGAAAAGTGGTACGATGACTCCAGTTTTCATGTCGGGGGGTACATATTCAAGTTGAACGAAGGCATTGAACAGACCACACATAAGAGTTAGCAGCGATGTAGGAGCGAAGATGAAATGTTCATTAACCAAATTGTCAATACCACCGGATTTTCCTCGCTTCAGGGCCTGAATAACCGAACGTACCTCAGTTACGCTGATAGGCTTCTTCGTGATAGACTGTTCATGGGATGCGAATATAATATTCGAGAAAGTTTATTTTCAACGAAGGCTTCGAATTGAGGATCGTCATGGACGCTTGGAGAATATAAGTCTTCGAAATACTTTTTCCATCCACTAATGATACAACTTGGATCGCGAACGATGCACTCTCCAAAGTGCATACCGGACATGATTGTTCCAGAAACATCCCTGTGTCCCTTTAACGCCTTCCAGAACAATTTTGGGTCAGTCGATGGCTTCTATCTGTTTCAGCTCGTATTGAAGAATGATTGAGCGATGTTCACGTCTGAATACACGTTTAGCAGTTTTGTATGAATCGTAAGAAGATTTTGCTTCTTTAACCAATGTTCAGACAGGCCAACCACATGGTACTTCTCCTCTTGTATAATATTTGAGAGGTACCGCGATGAAGATTTCATTCCCGTTGCATTCCATGTCATTACATTGAGAATGGAGTTAACCATTGCCATTTTGAATTACATTAGGGGGATCTTCATGCCATTCACGGAAATAAACTCCTTTTGGCCAGAAACCGTCCTCGTGTAACCGTGGCAAATCATCGCAGAACACATTTATCCTCGCAGATTGTGTGCATCTGCGTGCACTAACGAAAAACACTGACGTGGGGCTGCCACCACGAGACTTCAGATATTCCCGAACATCATCCTGGCTCGTTCTCGGTGAGATGCGGCCGACGAAGATCTTTTGTGTTCTTATGTGGTGCTTATACACTACACCTACAAAGCCACGACCTTCGTGGGTGTTGCTGTGTTCAGTTTGTGGAGGATCGCGATCATTGTTAGAGTCAAAGTCAGGTGTGACTTTAATGCCGGCATCGCGTTCACCCGAGCAACCCGATTTATTCCTGCATAACTGTGATCAGAAGGATTTGAGTCAACATTTTTAATCTCAACTTCCCGTGGCTGATTTTCTGAGGTGTGAGATACATGCTTATGTGGTACTGATTGTGGTGCAGGAACACCAACGATTGAATCACTTAAAAAAGACGGAGTCGCTGGTGTCGTCGCTGGTGCAGCGGTAGGAGCAGTGGTCTTCTGATATGATGAATATTGTAAAGGCGATGAGTGATCGAGTGAAAGCCCGTTTTGGAATTTTTCAGTGTCCTCAATATTGTCTAAGAACTTATGTTTATCTGCGACTGTTACCGTAGAACAAAGTTTGTCACATTTCTGAATGACTGATTTCAAATTCTCGAACTTCAAGTCAACATCCCTAGAATGAATATCGAGCATCGCGCCTAGACGAATCTCTACACTACTTGTTCGACCTTCGGAAGCTTTTGATACTGAGTCACATTTGTTGGTGATTGAAGACAATCTTCGATCAAGATGATCCTGTTTCACATACGACTTGGTCAGATCGTGGAGTTTAGTGTTGATGGATGTCGGGAAATTCAAGTTGTCTTCCTCGAAATCACGAATGCTGGTTTCCACAAGTTTAAAGCGACTTTTCAAATGATCAATGCCCATGCATTTATCGCTCTCAATGCGTTCGAATGCGTGGCGGATCTCTGTGAATTGACCGAGCAGGCTACCAATTGAGTTTGAATTCAATTTTGTAGCGGTGTTAACAGGGGTGAGGTCTTTCACAATTTCGTAGAGTTTCTTTATGATTTTGGACTTCTCCGTAACTATGGAAGAAACACTTGTCTGGATTGTTGTGATATCCGCAGTGACCGTAGAATTGACAACAGACTGATTTTCCTTCATGAGTACGATGTCGGTGCACACTTCGACCAGTTTCTCGTGAATGCATGTTGGGCTACACGGGCAACTGGACCGCACGTCGTTTACTGAATGCTCCACTGTTGAGGCAAATCGGTCGTTCCTCTTGGAAAGAACACTACGTATATCCTCGAATAAGCCGGCACGAACATACTGTATGAGAGCGTATATGTCTCTAGTGAGTTTCTTGTTGATCGGTAGACCTGAATCCCTCTGATATCTCTGTTTAGGGGAATATCCATCAAGTTCGTTACCCATGGACCGCGCCTCGGCGAACACATTGAAGCGCAGGACATTAAGAACTGTCTCATCGTCAACTCGTTCCTCTAGTCTGGAAAGGAAGGTCTCTTGATTACATTGATTAAGCCAATCAACAGTTACTGGATTTCACATTATTTTTCAAGAAACTGACTCCAAATCTGAACGTAGATAATGGGGAAGGTGTTATCACAAAAGGCTATGCTCTTGTCACCATATTCTGGTCATTGCAGACAAAACTTGTTTTATTCCAGTTTGTGTAGATAATTGTTGCATAATAATTTTTTTAGTATTAGTGGAGGTATATTTAGAACATTATGGGCATGTTATATAGAACAATCCCGAAATAGTAATTCGCCATCGAGTGGCAACAAAAGGGATTGTAGCTCTAAATATGAACATCAGTACAGGACCTCTATATGAAACAATAATGTTTGTAGGAGCTGGTGATGTTAAAAGTATTATGAATCAAGATCCATGTTTTCTGAAATTTTGTCAATTTGGTGTCCCCTACCCCATTTTTATGTTTACCAATACCATGTATGGTAAACATAGTGTCGTTGTCCGGATTGACCACTCGTCGTTTGTCCGTCCGTCCGTCCGTCTGTCCGTCCGTCTGTAGACACTTTACGTGTAATGCGATAACTCAAACATTTTTTACCTGATCAAAACAAATTTTGTATATGGTGTTTTCAGCCCAAAATACAGATCGAGTTCGAATATGGGTTTGATCCGGCTTTTTTTGACAGAGTTATGGCCCTTTTTCGACTTAGAATTCACGCATTCTGCCATAACTCAAATTTTTTTTATCTGATTGGAACCAAATTTGGTGTATGAGTTTCTCAGACCAACATACAGATTGAGTTCGAATATGGACTTGATCGGATTTTTTTTAATGGAGTTATAGTCCTTCGACATATGATTCACACATACATGTACTTCGATAAATCAACCATTTTTCATCTGATAGGAACCAAATTTGGTGTGTGAGTTTCTCAACTCAAAATACTGAAAGAGTTTGAATATGGGTTAGATCCAATTTGTTATCCCAGAGATATGGCCCTTTTTAAACTAAGAATTATCCAGATTATAACCCAAGTAACTTACAATTAATGAATACCTGCTTCTCTGTGAGCAAGATAAAAGACAATATAGTTTATTGCTTTGAGAGTTATTTATAGCCCTCATAGGTTAGCTCTGTATAAGAGACACAGTTAGTGAATTATTGGATAAATTGATTTAGCTATCTTTTTAACCACAACTTAGCCATGTGAATTTATTTAACTAGACCAATGGAGCTCTCTAAGTCCTTGGATGATGGGACTACATTGGATCAAACAGGGCAGAGATAGGTGATTTAACCCCTCTTACCCATTCCAAACCTTTTCCATTAAATAAATAATTATATTATTTTGATATCTCACATGGCAATTTGCAACAACATGAATATAACTGCTCACACTATGATAGTGGTGACAGGCTCTAGAGTTTAGATGTTATATTAACCCTTCTATATTGACTCATACATTCCAATAATTTGTGTTATTACTGGTTATTATGTACATTTGTCATATACTACTTTAGATCATAACAGTATAATCTATAATTCAACATTAAAAGATTATGATTCTGATCTTAACAATTTACTATCGCCAAGGAATGGGTTAAACATCTGCAGATCGTGATCGGCCTCTCGTTCCGATATTCAAATTTGGAGTCAGTTTCCAAAAAATTAGTGAAATCCAGTGACATTCATTGACATATCCAATGTAATGCTATTTTTTCAACACTAAGAGTTTTAGGATAAACGAACATTGTTTTAACTATTTATACACAAACACATTTCAAAATGGACAAAAACGCCCCAAAATAGCATTTTTAGAAAAGAGTTAATTACTAATACTAAGGATTCATTGGGATATAAACTGATTTTCTTTACAACGTTTTCGGAAAGTGTGTTTAACCATGAATACTTACGTTATGAGAAATACAGGGGATATGGATTTATATTTATTGAGTTGTATGACCTCAGATATGCTATTTCATCACGCCGATTCTGGATCACAGACTAATTTGGCTAATGGAATGGAAGACATATTTTGTTTAAGAATATTTTTTCTTCTCAATAATTTTTTTGTGCACAATCTAGAGAAGACATTAATAAAACAACAAGAAATCCCTTCATTTTTCTTTAGTTTTAAAAATACACTGTCAAGAAATAAAACAAAATGTATTTTAGCTAATTTTGAGAAATTGAGGCTCTGAAATTAGATGAAATCCCAATTTTGGAGGCACTCTACTCGCAAAATACGGGAAATATGGGAAATATTTTCTGTGCTACAAAATGTGAAAATAATTGTGAAATAATATTTTTAGCTCAACTTTACTTTGTAAAGTTTGAGCTATTGCCATGGCTTTGTCGTCCGTGTGTGCGTGTATGCGTGTGTGCGTGATTCGTCAACAATTTCCTTTAGCACAGGCTACAGGTCGTACCTTTGGTCGGATCATTATGAAATTTGTCATGGCTGTTGACATTGACATGTAGATGGGAACGAGTCGTCATTTTGGGGTCATAAACATGGCCGCCAGCGGCCATCTTAGTTTCAAAATTCAATCCATTAGTACGGGCTACAGGTCATACTGTTCCTCTGATTATCATGAAATTTGTCATGGATGTTAATATTGACATGTAGATGGGAACGAGTCATTTTGGGGTCGTTCGCCAGCAGCCATCTTGGATTTTACTCTTTGCATGACTAAATATTGGCACGGGTTACAGGTCGTAGCTTTGGTCGGATCTTCATGAAATTTGTTATGGATGTTAACAATGACATGTAGATGGGAAACGAGTCATTTTGGGGTCATTCGCCAAAAAAACATGACCGCCAGCAGCCATCTTGGATTTTACTCTTTGCATCACTAAATCTTTTGGCACGGGCTACATGTCGTAGCTTTGGTCTGATCATCATGAAATTTGTCATGGATGTTAATATTGACATGTAGATGGGAAACGAGTCATTTTGGGCTCGTTCGGCCAAAAAACATGGCCGCCAGCAGCCATCTTGGATTTTACTCTTTGTATGACTAAATCCTATGGCACGGGCTACAGGTCTTACCTTTGGTCGGATCATTATGAAATAAATTTGCTATGGCTGTTGACATTGACATGTAGATGGGAACGAGTCATTTTGGGGTCATTCGGCAAAAAAACATGGCCGTCAGTGGCCATCTTGGATTTCAAAATTCAATTCATTAGCACGGGCTACAGGTCGTACTGTTTGTCTGATCATAATGAAATTTGTCATGGATGTTAATATTGACATGTAGATGGGAACGAGTCATTTTGGGGTCGTTCGGCCGAAAAACATGTCCGCCAGCAGCCATCTTGGCTTTTACTCTTTGCATGACTAAATAATTTGGCACGTGCTACATGTCGTAGCTTTGGTCAGATCATCATGAAATTTGTCATGGGTGTTAACAATGACATGTAGATAGGAACGAGTTATTTTGGGGTCATTCGGCCAAAAAACATGGCGGCCAGTGGCCATCTTGTATTTCAAAATTCAATTCATTAGCACGGACTACATGTCGCCAGCAGCCATCTTGGATTTTACTCTTTGTATGACTAAATCCTTTGGAACGGGCTACAGGTCCTACCTTTGGTCGGATCATTATGAAATTTGTCATGGCTGTTGACATTGACATGTAGATGGGAATGAGTCATTTTGGGGTCATTCGGCAAAAAAACATGGCGGCCAGTGGCCATCTTGTATTTCAAAATTCAATTCATTAGCACGGGCTACAGGTCGTACTGTTTGTCTGATCATCATGAAATTTATCATGGATGTTAATATTGACATGTAGATGGGAACGAGTCATTTTGGGGTCGTTCGACCGAAAAACATGTCCGCCAGCAGCCATCTTGGATTTTACTCTTTGCATGACTAAATCCTTTGGCACGGGCTACAAGTCGTATCTTTGGTCTGATCATCATGAAATATGTCATGGATGTTAAAAATGACATGTAGATGGGAACGAGTAATTCTGGGGTTGTTCGGTCAAAAAACATGTCCGCCAGCAACCATCTTGGATTTTACTCTTTGCATGACTAAATACTTTGGCACGGGCTGCAAGTCGTATCTTTGGTCCGATCATCATGAAATTTGTGATAGATGTTAACAATGACATGCGAATGGGAACGAGTCTTTTTGGGGTCATTCGGCAAAAAAATATGGCTGTCAGCGGCCATCTTGGATTTTACTCTTTGCATAACAAGGCCTTTCAACTTTCCACATTCCCAATCACTCTATTGACTGTAACACGTGACATTATTCCCTTTCTAAGTTGAGCTACAGTGTTATTGACACTTTCATTTATAAACAATCTTGAAAAGCCATAAATTGAGTATTTTACTAAATTTTGACAAATTTATTTCACAAAATTCGCAAATTCATCAATTTCGCCTTTCTTGATTCTTTTTGATTTTTGGTATGTTGTTTGTGATGGGTTAATGTACTTATTCCCAATGAGAAACTTTGTGTCGCAATTAGTTTGAGGTGAAACCATAAATGCACTGGACTTTTATATAATACTAAATTTCCGCTGTTGTCATCAATATAATTGCTCTAAGCTCTTACGTCACTGCGCGTGCCGATAATACACGTGTGTCTTACTAAAAACATGAGGCAGAATTTATCCAGCTAATTGTGTGATAAATATATATATTTAACATTTAATAAAAATGTTTGTTGATTAACCCAAAATAGGAGTTACATTTGTAGTTTGCGGATCCATTTCAACGTTCTATTGCAAATCTGCTCCTTTTGTCTGAATAGAGTGAACATGAATTATGATATGTTCAGGTAGGCCGTGTATCATCATATTCTTTAAAGCTTTTGTTGATAGAATGTCAGGATCGTTGTCCGAGCTAAAAAGTTGGACTAACTCGGTTTCTCCGCCATTATGAGAGAGCACGTTCCAATTTCCCAGCGATTCCGATATCCCGATTTCAGAGTTTTCCATGATCCGAGATTGTTGCGTCTATATCCTTATGTTAATTTAATAGACACTGCCGCGAATTTTCCTCCATTATGTTGTAGCTGTATTCCTGGTTGTAGTTTTTCCCAGAAGAGAGTTCAGAGTCGGGGAATGAGTCGTGTATAGATGCACCAATAGCAACAATAGCATGGAAGAATGCGAAGTCGTTCCACTCTTCAAGAAAGGAAAACAAAAAAAAGAGCGTTCCCAATAATTATTGTCCCGTGAGCTTGACCAGTGTGGTATGTAAAGTGTTGGAAAGTATCATCCGGGACAGCATAGTAGATAATATAGAGAAAAATAACCTCTTTGGGGAAGAACAACATGGATTCCGGTCAAAACACTCGTTTATGACACAACTTTTGGTAGTGCAAGATGGTTGGTACCAAGCTATAGAAGGACACAGCATAGATCAACTGACAAGTGCTTGAAGACAAAGGCGAGTTTGCGATACCCGTCCGACGGGTACGGGTACCGGTATTAAAATCGGTGAAATTCGTCACGTTCACTTGCGTACTTTCGATACAGCGCATACAGCGATAGGATTTGGAACGGGTAGATGTATCCCATTGATCGGTAATCTTTCATTAAAGTTTTCTCATTCAAAAGTACATGAATTCTATGACACAGTAGTCAGCTATGCACTAATCTATTTATTGCAAGATTTCATGGGCAAATCTCATTGATAAATTTGTCATCTAAGCCATGTTTTATGTTCAAAGTATCGAGGCGGCTTCCAGCACTTAGATAACTACGGAACGCCAATTTGTTCACTAACACCAGTTTCTGTCTTCACGCCAGTAATGACATGTTATTATTAAAGGTACTCAATCCGATTCGATGGTCCCCATATCATCAGATTCCAACAAAACTAATGCTAACCACAGTCAACAGTAGTATACATTTGCACAAAACCTGTTATTTAATATCAACATTTTGTTCAACGAAAAAAGCCACTTGATTTTAGAGTTATCCATCTTCATCCGCAATTTGGTCCGAGACCGTCCTCTCGTTGACTGTTTACTGGGCCTCTAAACATTATCGGTGGTGAAAAATAAAAGACTTCAAAAATTGATATCTGATCACTCTGAGCTTTGATGTGTGGGTTCCTCGATTCGAATCAAATAGTTTACCCCCCCCCCCCAAGCCAAGGAAATAGTAATTTGCGAGCGTTAATTCGGATTATGCACGAGAGTGAGTTGATAGTGCTATACGCAGTATCGACCCAGGGGCGTGATTACAGAGGTCTCCGCAATGAGAGGGGATGTCCAGCTTAAAATTCCCAACTATCCCGTTGAGCCTTGTGTAATTCCAATTGTGCACCCCCGTTGGGCTTTGATTTCCCCCAACTGTTCCTTCACATGCCTGAATTGTTGTCTGTTCTAAATGGATCAGTAGTCTTGTTACCAGAAGTCCTGTGGTCCACTGGGCCGACCAATACGAGAACATTTGTAGATCTGAACCTGGAAATTGCACAATCATAACGAGAACATTTGTAGATCTGAACCTGGAAATTGCACGATCATATATAGCATACAGGTTTCTAATGATAGGCAAATTCACACCCTGATTTGTTTTTCTTAAATTAATTATCAGTTTTGACGTCCACTGCATGGGGAGAGACCAGGACACACCGGGGCGACCATGGTTCGGTCCGATGTGAGAACGTTTTGAAATCTGAATATGAAAATTGATAATCCTATACGCATCTATAGACTGTCTCCAAGCTTTCCATATGTTGGATATTTCAAACCTAAGGTTGGAAAATTTCCAACTGTTGGCCATTACAGTCCGAATTTGTTTACCAAAAGTAGGAAGATATCAAGATTCAAGATTCAATAAGATTTATTTGGTATTCAATATAATTATAGTAGATATATAACAACATGACCCCACAAAAAGTTTAACTTGCAAGGGCAGGGCCCTTATGCTTGTATAATGACATAGTGTAATGTGTACGTATATTGTGTGTATTTAGTGCGGGTGCGTATTTACAATGTGTGTAGTTTCGTATAGAGATGGGCAAGAAGGGGTGGGGGCATGGGGTGGGGGCATGGGGTGGGGTGGGGTCGTCTGTGCAAAATATGCAAATGTTGGTCTACAACAATAAAAATTCCTCACTAATAAATGTTTTGGAAAATCAAACTGTCAGAATAATTTCAACCTAGTTTTTGGTGTGAAATTTCCAACTGACGTGTAATATATTTATAGGTATATGAATTTTCCAACTTTTGTTGACAAAAGTTGGGGTGAAACACCACAACCTCCCCTCTCGTCATGTCTCTGTATCGACCCTTTGTACATGAGCATACGCATATCGGGAATGTATTACACTTTTGAATATTAGTTATTTGATCGTATGTGGGTGGTTACTGATTTCTCATTTTAATATAGATTAGATATTTACCATTTGAACGGACATAGCGCATTTGAACCTGAAGACGGTTCTATATTGTAGTGGTGGTAATATATAGGTCGACTTATACTCTGTACAATCTTACCGTCAGAGCGACTTTCAGCTGTTTTTTCCCGCATAGAAGTGAAGCAAACGCTCTTTATTCAAACCATATAATGAATAGTCTACCATTAAACGCCCTTTATCGTTAACAAGTTTAACTTTTCAACCTACCTCCAGGTTTAGTAGACCGGCCCCCAGATGAGGGTAGTGTCACACGAAGGGGTAGAAAATTTGACGCTATCTCCAATTATCCTTGCCCCATGGGGGTTCCAAAACACTGAGGTATCCAGCGCGGAGCAGGTGCAAAATATATTTGTTGACCTTTTTGGTGTTTTTGACCTGCAGATTTCAGTATAATCAGGAAAACCAATAAAATAAGACAAACGTTGAATAAAATACACTTAAATATCAAAATTTATTCTATCTGGGTTGCTTAACATTTATGATGTGCAAAAAGTTATATTATCCAACAATTTTTGTGAAAAATTCACGAAAATGCCAAATAAATGCATAAATTGCAGTGCTTTTTCAAAAAAGTATTCCAGACGATTTCCTATAAAATTTTCATTTTTTTGTATAAAGCTCTCAGTGGTACATCAATTTATAGAGGAGTCCATCAACACATACGGTGTCAAATGCTTTCCAGACGTCTAAGAAGCAACAATATAATTTCTGATTTCTTTCAGCCGTATGTGTGATGCATTCTTGCGTTAGATATGACGTCATCATAGAGCTTATCTGTTTCTGAAAGACGTGTTGTAGACTGTTAACTGCAACGGTCTCATTTTTTGAAACACATAAACACCTCGGTCTGGAACTCCAAGCTAACTTAAATTGGAATAATCACCTAAATGGTATAACAAACAGAATAGCCTCACGCTTAGCACACCTCCGAAGATTTAAGTATCAGCTTGACCGAAGATCGCTTGAAAGCATTTATAAAACTTTTATCCTACCATTATTTGATTACTCCGATGAAGTCTGGGATTGTGCCCCCAAATACCTAACCGAGAAGCTCGACCGATTACATTGCGATGCCGCCCGAACAGTTAGTGGCCTCACACGATCAGTGTCCAATCTAAACCTCATAAATGAAGATGGCTGGCCAACACTGAGCAAGAGAAGAGAGATCCATGAACTACAAGTAATGTATACAATAAAGTCTCTGGATATAACTTGAGAAAACCGGGAAAATTCTATTCATACTTCTGTAACACCGAGCATTTTATAAAATCATTCTTCCCCGCTACTTTAAAATCGTGGAATGACATACCCACAGAAATAACAGATTCCGAATCTATCGCAGACTTCAAATTTTATCTCGAATTAATAGATCCTACAGTAAAACCACCATCATACTTCTATACAGGTCGTAGAACGCTTAATGTTGCCCATGCCAATTTGCGTAACAAATGCAGTAACCTACGTTCCGATATGTTCCAAAATTATATCTCTGACAGCCCCCGATGACATTGTGGAAATCCATGCGAAGATACTTACCACTACCTCTGGGCGTGTCCCCTATTTCACACCGAACGAATGGAAATGTGTCAAAAATTATACCAAGAACTGGCAAGAAGGACTGAAAATTACACATATCAATGGTTTACTTCTCGGAATTCCCGATATCTCAAATAGAAGAAACAAAATTCTCTTCAAAATAGTCTATCGATATATAACAGCGACAAAACGATTCGAAGTCGGATAATCAAACGCATTTCAGAATAGCCACAAAAAGCGAATTAGTCACAAATCGGTTTTGGCACCTCCCAGCCCAAACCCCGAACCCACTCATTTGTAAATGTAAATATGTTTAACCTATATATGATTTTGAATCTTTCCTTCGCCATTTTGTATGAATACTATTATTGTAAACAGGGATAGGGGCAAAGTAAGTTTTGTAACTTGTCCCCAATCCCTTTCGATATACAAATAAAATATGTTTAAAGTAAAGTAACAATATATGGCGCGTGTGACTCAATACGATTTTGTAAAACCTTTTCCATGTCCGCTTACATCAGGTCCATCGATAGAAAAATAAATAGCAACCGAGTGTTCCTGTTTTCACAGAATTACACATCCTAGACCATGGACACCCTCCAATTTCGCACAAATGCGCGTTTTGGCAACGTATGTCAGTATCAGATAAGTTTAACAAGAGTTCCGCACCGAACAAGGCTCTTGGTAATCCAATAGATTTGTACAGTAGTGATGAATTTAATGGGGTAATGCGTTAGCGTGTAACCCTGCGTTAGATAGCATGATGTATGTGCTCCTTAATTTATCACATATATGTTCTATAATTCGTTTTTATGTTTGTGTTTGTTAATTGTATGCCAAGGTGCATCGTACTATCGACCTCCGTCAGGTGATCAGTCCCCATGCGCCATTGACGACTACGCTTATTTGATTGCGTTTTTGTTTCATTGAAAACAATTGCAACAGACTTTGATGAATTGTATTTATAGCGCCATTTGTTGCTGTATTTGAAACATGTGTCTCGGTTAATGAACACAACAACATATCATCGACATGCGTTGGACAGGTACAATTAATAGTGTCCATATGGAATCCGTATATAGTGTTTGAGAGTATATGGATCAATTCGTCAATGTAGATCATATAAAATTTCGGCGAAATTATAACTCCCTGTCTTGTATCCTGTTGAATTGAGAACCAATTTGAGGAAACGTTGTTGTATTTTAGTGAACAGGAGACGCCAGTAAGCAATTGGTACATTACGTTGAATGATCTCCCAGTGAGGCCTCTGGTGTACAATTTATAGAGGGGTCCATCAGCACATACGGTGTCAAATTCTTTCCAGACGCCTAAGAAGCAACAATATAATTTCTGATTTCTTTCAACTGTATGTGTGATGCATTCTTGCGTTAGATATGACGTCATCATAGAGCTTATCTGTTTCTGAAAGCCGTGTTGTAGAGGGTTAACTGCAACAAAATATGGCTCAATACGATTTTGTAAAACCTTTTCCATGTCCGCTTACATCAGGTCCATCGATGGAAAATAAATAGCAACAGAGTGTTCCTGTTTTCACAGAATTACACATCCTAGACCATGGACACCCTTCAATTTCGCACAAATGTGCGTTTGGCATCGTATGTCAGTTCGCGAATTTGGCATCAAAAGAGGTGATTGGACACCATATAAAGCTGAACAAACCACACATAGGTATATGGACATCATATAAAGGTGAATGGACACATATAAATGTAAATGGACGCAATAAAAAGAGCAATGGACAGCATATAAATGTAAATGGACACCACATAAAGGTTCACTGTCACCGCATGATGGTGAATGCACATCAAATACAGAACAGCACTCATCATCGTAAAGGTAAATGGACATCACATAAAGGTGAATGGATGCCATATAAAGGTGAATGGATACCATGATTGTGAAGGTGATTGGGCACAATATAAATATGAATGGACATGTAAATCCAGATCATCTACATGTAATGGATACGATATAAATGTAAGTGGACACAATGTAAATGTGAATGAATTCCATATAAAGGTAAATGGGCACCATATAGATGCAAACGGGCACCATATAATGAACAGTGCTGGAACATCATCCTGAAGGTAAATTGGAGCCATATTTTGACATGTGCACACCACATAAATGTCGATGGACGATTGAACACCATATATAAAGGTGAATGGACAACGCATACAGACCATATGAGAAGTTGAAACGATTTTATTATTTCATTGTAGCTTTAGTTATTTCACTGTGGCTTGCCGAATGACGTCATGACGTAATCACTTGAAAGCGGTTTGCTACCTATCAGCGGGTCTTTGTCAGAAATTTGGGTCAACCAGGTGTTGCTTTCCGTGTATTGTTTAATTTCTTCTGCTATTTAAAGTGAAAATGCTGCATAATTTGACAACTTTAAGCATTAATATTGGCGCATATATAATAAAATGAACACCTGCAGTTTTTAGCTCACCTGAGACGAAGTCTCCGGTGGAGCTATAGTCATCACTCCTCGTCCGTCGTCCGTCCGTCCGTCAACAATTCTTTAAACATCTTCTCCTCTGAAACCATCAGACCGATTGGGTTTATATTTGGTGTGGATGTTCCCTAGGTGACTTATTCAGATTTGTTCAAATGAGGTCACCAAGTCAAATAGTTTTGATGTCAGGACCATAACTATTTTTCCACATAGTAATTCTTAAAACGACTTCTTTTCTGAAGTTGTCGGGCCGAATGGGTTCATGTTTGGTATGAGGGTACCTTGGGTGACTGTGGTTCAGATTTGTTCAAATGAGGTCACTGGGTCAAATGTGGGTGGGGCTATGGACATAAATCTGAAGAAATATTTGTTTTTAGATTTAACTTATTGCTCAATTTAACCAACAAAAAAAAATTATATTTTATTTTTAATAAATAATTTTATTTATTAAATAAAATATTTTTTATTTAAATAAAATAAAAAACATTTAATTAAAATTTTGAAGAACTTATGACATTACATCTTCGGGGGGTATGTACCTCTAGTCACCCCACTAAATTTGGTTGAAATCAGGGGTTTGGGAGAAACATGAGCAGACAGTTCAGTAAATTCCTTTTAATACTAGTATCTGTGCATTCCCATTACAAGCCAACTCTGCTCGGAACTGCCAGGCTGACAGACATGACACATGTTGTTTATAATCAGGGCCAGATAGATAAGAAAACTTCTGTAGCTATAGGCAGAGTCCACACGGAGTGTATTTATGTCATTCATAATTTAAATGAGATTAATAGTGTTGTACATTTGTTTTCTAAAGTTGTCAGTAGCACCATCATTATTTACAATACACTGGTCATTAATATCAGATTAAATTCCTTTTCTCAGAGCTTTGAGTGTGTCTGGCATTTGTAGAATGAGGTTCCCAGAGGGTGAATTTAATTATGATACCCTGCACGGCAGGCTAGCATCGCCAAATACACTCTATGAGGACCTCATTCTGCTTAGGCTTCATCTTCTGGGAAGTATCTAGAGTCTCAAATTGACATCTTTTCCCTTCTGTTCAGATTTTAAAATGCATAATTGAGGTGTCAAATGGGTGCGCATACTGTCATATGTCAGTAATGTCACCAAATTCAGCTGGAGAACTTCTGTCTGTCCCTAGCTCTCCCATAGCAGTTGACACTAAGTAAAATTGGGTTCCCAGATGGTGAATTTGGTGATGCTAGCCCACCTTACAGAATAGCATCACTACATTCACCCTTTTGGGACATCAGGCACACTAAATTCACGCTTGGCTGTTCCAATATTATTTTCTTAACCACTTATCTATGTGAACTCATTATACCTTATTATGGATAAAAAAGTGGTGGGGTATATTGGATTAAATATTTTGGTCTGTCGGAGTGTCCTTCCATCCATTGTTCTGTCCATCCATCCATCAACAATTGTTTTCTTCTCGAGATCTGTATGAATTCCCTACCTGTATGTGACTCACATTCAGATTTGTTCAAATAAGTTCATCAGGTCAAATAGGAGGGATGCCAGGACCATAACGTTTTCCCTCCATAGTAATTCTAACAACTATTACTACTCAAGAACCATCAAGTCTATTTAGCTTATATTTGTGTATGCAGGGTCCTTGTGTGGCATGTTTAGATCTGTTCCAATGGGGTCCTTTTTGGAAAATCAATTAACTTCAACTCTTAAAAGCGAATGTTTATAATTATAAGATGAATAGATATCAGAGATGGGGATTCATGTTTGTTCAAATAGGGGCAGAGACCCCACACACACTACCTGTATCTATGCTGTACGCTACTGGTATAATAAGATAATGTCATATTCTTTCAGGGATGTCTCCACAGTGTTGGGGAGGTGATTTACAGATTTGTTCAATGAAATGTAATTTTTGAGCTCACCTGAGACGAAGCTATCGTCATCACTTCTCATCTGTCACCTGTTCATCTTTCTGTCCGTCCATCAATCTGTCAACAATTCTGTGAACATCTTCTGTAGATCATAAGACTGAATGGGTTCATATTTGGTGTGGATTTTCCCTAGATGACTCACATTCAGATTTGTTCAAATGAGGTCACTCTTTCAAATGGTTGTGAAGCCAGGGCCATAACTCTTGCCCTCCATAGTAATTAAAAAAAAAGACTTCTTCTCATCTACCATCAGGTATAGGGTGGGACCAGAGACATAACTGTATGCCTCTATAGTAATACTTAAAATGTCTTCTCAAGAGAGGTTGGACTATTTAGCTTACATATAGTATGGAGGATCCTTTAGTGACTGAGATTCAGATTTGTTAACATGAGGCAACCTGTTAAGAAATGACGGGGCTATGGGAACTTAACACTTTTGTGTCTAATAAAATCATTAAAATACAAAATTCATTAAAACATCTACCTTGGAACTACCTGACTGATTAATCTGACATACATATATGCTGTTTTTGGGTCCATGGATAATTGGGCTTCAAACATGTCTAAATAGTTTTATAAAAAGGTGCTTGTGAGATTGGAAATTTCCAACAATAGAGAAAGTTTGAGATGTCGGTTGTGAAATTCCAATCTAAGACTTGGGAGTCTGGAGCCTGGTCGGGAAGGGACATGAGCTGGAGGAGGGAGGGGGTGATCAGTGGCGTACAGTTGGTACATGAAGCCTCTCTATCCACATATTCTGTTTATATCTACTTCTTTTAAAGTGATTATGAAAAGTTCTAACTGTTATGGTCTCCAAAGTCCCAGTCTTATCAGTCTTTGCAGTCTGGTGAGCGACCCCACAGTCTTTGACTGTCTTGTTGTTTGAATAACTGAAGCATCTATAATTCCAGACAGTCATAAGATATTTCGGCATTTAAAACTTTTATGTAATAAGAGTACCGGGTATATAAAACGGGCCTATAAATTCCAATTGATTGATGGTTCTGTCACATGATTTTATCTCATTAATTATATTTGTCAAATTTCAAAAAAGAAATTCCTGACAGATTTTGAGAAAATTCATTTTGAAATATAAAAAGTTTAAGAAAAACCTGGCTAGGCCTTAACCATGATATGTATTACGAACGATTTTCTGGGAGTATCAAACTCAGCTATAAAACATTGTCAAATAATATGTTTTATTTCGCAGGTTAAAGATGGCGACATGGTTTGATTTCAGTAACCCTGTACCAGACGAGTACCTGTGGATGGTAATTGTGGGCTTCATAGTCGCCTTCGTTTTAGCTTTCGGCATAGGAGCAAACGATGTCGCTAACTCTTTCGCTACGTCCGTCGGCGCTCAAGTGCTCTCACTTAAACAGGCCTGTGTTTTAGCTACCATATTTGAGATACTGGGTGCTGTACTAATAGGTGAGTATTTTTTTAATTACACACTACTGCCATTGTCCTCACAGTACAGGTTGGTAAGTAATTGGAGCGGTCGTGCTCAACAAATGCGATTCAATATGAGTGCAATAATCCCTGGCTTCAGCTAATTCTGCTCGGGTGAATATGTGACAGTTATCAATAATTATCAATATTTGTTTTGGACGTTTCGCAGTATAGTACAAAACTTTGGTCTTGAGCGTAACGTATGTATACAACTGAGTCGTTGTTCATTGTCGATCACATGCTAAAAGCATGTGATTAGTGTTTATGGTCACTTTAGCCGGTCTGGTCTCCCAAGGTGCACGTATCAAATTTAAATTTAAATTAAAAGGATATTTCAAATAAATGGAACTCACGTATATATGATATATTTCTTTGCCGGTACCAAGGTCGTGTATAAAAAGCAGAACATTTGAGACGTTTTTATCATGAGTAGTCATCATATATTATAAGTAACAGTTATAATATGTCCGACCGATAAATGACCGAAGTGTATATATTTTATTATGTAGATTTTTCTTTATTTTGGAATTCAGTGCATTGCTGGAATCAAATTATCACGAATTGGAACAAATCGCATAGGATGCATAGTAATCTTGTTTATATATACATACTAGAAGGTGACCCGACTTCGTCCGGGCTTTGACCTTGAATTGTCCATTTTGAAGGTCAAGGTCAAGTGGGGTCACGATTTGACCAGTCCAAAACACTGCCCGGACAAAAGTACCCGACAAACGTGCCCGTCGAAATCCATCCGGTTTTACCCGATTTGACCTTGAATTGATCATTTTGAAGGTCAAGGTCAGGTCGGGCTCACGACTCGATCCGTCCAAAACACCCAGTGGACAAAAGTAACCCTACGTATCAAATATCGTCTAAACCCCATCAAAATTCGCGATTTGACCTTGAATTGACCCGATTTCAAGGTCAAGGTCACGTCGCACGGGCAAATGAATAGTCTTATGAGACTCCACATACGAAAGTATCCCTAGACACGAATTTTCATCGAAATCCCGTGATATTCGGGCGTTTGACCTTGAAATGACCCGATTTCAAGGTCAAGGTCACGTCGCACGGGCAAATTAATAGGCCTATGCCACTCCCCAGCCGAAAATATCCCCACATACCAAGTTTCATCGAAATCCCGCGATATTCTGGCGTTCGACCTTGAAATGACCCGATTTCAAGATCAAGGTCACGTCGCACGGGGAAATTAATAGGCCCATGTCACTCACGGCCGATAGTACCCCCACATACCAAGTTTCATCGAAATCCCGTGCTATTCGGGCGTTTGATCTTGAAATTACCCGATTTCAAGGTCAAGGTCACGTCGCACGGGCAAATTAATAGGCCTATGCCACCCCCGGCCGAAAGTACCCCCCACATACCAAGTTTCGTCGAAATCGGCAGGGCGTTTTTCGAGTTCATCGCGAACACACACACCACACACACCCTGAACTTCCAAAATATATAATAGACTAGAAGGTGACCCGACCTCGTCCGGGCTTTGACCTTGAATTGTCCATTTTGAAGGTGAAGGTCAGGTGGGGTTACGATTTGACCCGTCCAAAACACTGCCCGGACAAAAGTACCCGTCGAAAATCCATCCGGTTTTACCCGATTTGACCTTGAATTGATCATCTTGAAGGTCAAGGTCAGGTCGGGGTCACGATTTGACCCGTCCAAAACACTCAGTGGACAAAAGTAACCCTATGTATAAAATTTCATCGAAATCCCATCAAAATTGGCGATTTGACCTTGAATTGACCCGATTTCAAGGTCAAGGTCACGTCGCACGGGCAAATGAATAGTCTTATGAGACTCCCCGTACGAAAGTATCCCTAGACACTAATTTTCATCGAAATCCCGTGATATTCGGGCGTTTGACCTTGAAATGACCCGATTTCAAGGTCAAGGTCACGTCGCACGGGCAAATAAATATGCTTATGTGACTTCCCGACCGAAAGTACCCCCACATACCAAGTTTAATCGAAATCCCGTGATATTCGGGCGTTTGACCTTGAAATGACCCGATTTCAAGGTGAAGGTCACGTCGCACCGGCAAATTAATAGGTTTGTGCGACTCCCCGGCCGAAGGCACCCCCACATACCAAGTTTCATCAAAATCCCGTAATATTCTGGCATTTGACCTTGAAATAACCCGATTTCAAGGTCAAGGTCACGTCGCACGGGCAAATTAGTAGGCCCATGTCCCTTCCCGGCCGAAAATACCCCCTCATACCAAGTTTCATCAAAATCGGGTCGGCCGTTTTTGAGTTCATCGCGAACACACACCCACACAGACAGATCTTCCAAAATATATAATAGACTAGAATGTGACCCGACTTCGTCCGGGGTTTGACCTTGAATTGTCCATTTTGAAGGTCAAGGTCAAGTGGGGTCACGATTTGACCAGTCCAAAACACTGCCCGGACAAAAGTACCCGACAAACGTGCCCGTCG
The DNA here is from genome assembly GCA_032622095.1 of Siphonodentalium dalli. Taxonomy (NCBI): domain Eukaryota; kingdom Metazoa; phylum Mollusca; class Scaphopoda; order Gadilida; family Siphonodentaliidae; genus Siphonodentalium; species Siphonodentalium dalli. The sequence goes on along the minus strand of CP136069.1, from coordinate 104,032,189 downwards.
AAATCCATCCGGTTTTACCCGATTTGACCTTGAATTGATCATTTGAAGGTAAAGGTCAGGTCGGGCTCACGACTCGGTCCGTCCAAAACACCCAGTGGACAAAAGTAACCCTACGTATCAAATATCGTCGAAATCCCATTAAAATTCGCGATTTGACCTTGAATTGACCAGATTTCAAGGTCAAGGTCACGTCGCACGGGCAAATGAATAGTCTTATGAAACTCCCCATACGAAAGTATCCATCGACACTAATTTTCATCAAAATCCCGTGATATTCGGGCTTTTGACCTTGAAATGACCCGATTTCAAGGTCAATGTCACGTCGCACGAGATATCGTCTGCGCATGCGCTGCAAGGGCGTCGCACGGGCTCGCGAATACGACAACGACGACCACCTGGTCAAACTACACACACGTACCAAGTTTCGTCCCGATCGGTCGAGGTATTGGTATCTGATGCAAAAGACGAAATTGTGAGTGTTGGTTTGTAACCGTGATTTCTGAGAAGCATTATGCCTATATCCACACTAACTACCCCCTAAGCCTAACAATTATGTTGTAAGAGTACTATGGCATCCAATAAATCTCCCCGCATAGGAAACCACTCAAAAGTATTGTTCCCGAATATCTCTCTGCAGATGCCAATAACGTTGAATGGTAAACAAACGCTCTTTATAGCGATGCGTCAAAAACAAACGCTCATTAAATTATCACTTGATTAAGCACCGCAGTGCCGTTTTTTTGTGACTGAGAGTGGAGAATGGGTGCTCTGGGCTTCTCCAAAATGCGACGTCGACGATTCCCGTGGGAGTTTACCTTTGGATAGGAAGTTTGGTCTCGATCGGTCAACCCGTCTTCGATTCTATAAAGGACATACAGACAGAAAGACAGAGATCTTCAAAATATATATGAGACTAGCCGATGAGCCCGACGTTGTCCGGGCTATTCAAAAACCAAATTTCAAGTCGATAGCTCCACCCGTTTCCGCGATCTGGTCTGCGCATGCGCGAAGCTGGCGTCGCATGGACTCGGCGACTCGATAAAATTCGTATCCGGGGCAAGATACATTCACATTCCAAATTTCAAGTCGATAGCTCCACCCGTTTCCGAGATATCGTCTGCGCATGTGCTGCACGTGCGTCGCACGGGCTCGCCAATACGACAACGACGACCACCTGGTCAAACTACACACACGTACCAAGTTTCGTCCCGATCGGTCGAGGTGTTGGTATCTGATGCAAAAGACGAAATTGTGAGTGTTGGTTTGTAACCGGGATTTCTGAGAAGCATTGTGCCTATATCCACACTAACTACCCCCCTAAGCCCTGACCTAAGTGTCATACATACTATAACAATGATGTTGTAAGAGTACTATGGCATCCAATAAATCTCCCCGCACAGGAAACCAACTAAAAAGTATTGTTCCCGTATATCTCTCTGCAGATGCTAATAACGTTGAATGGTAAACAAACGCTCTTTATAGCGATGCGTCAAAAACAAACGCTCATTAAATTATCACTTGATTAACCACCGCAGTGCCGTTTTTTTGTGACTGAGAGTGGAGAATGGGTGCTCTGGGCTTCTCCAAAATGCGACGTCGACGATTCCCGTGTGATTTTACCTTTGGATAGGAAGTTTGGTCTCGATCGGTCAACCCGTTTTCGATTCTATAAAGGACAGACAGACAGACAGACGTCTTCAAAATATATATGAGATAATGTAACGTTGATCAATTGTATATGTACGATGTTCTACATGCAGACAAGAGCGTTCAAAGCTTTCCGAGTTGCTTTCTCCACACAGTGGGTTTTATCTCTGGTTTAATGCCTGAATGCCTTCTGTAAACGGCTGTCAGTTCAATCAAGTTGTTTGAAAATCTTGGTTTGAGAAGATATTTACCAACTGCACGAGTATACTGTATTAGCACATAAGACAGTATGAGGTTAATAGCCATACTATTGGCACGAACATGAACAAGTTTCTGCCACGAAATGTTTCTGACAGCCGTTGCTGGAATGTCTGTTTGCACCTTGTCACCAATAAAGCCAGCGGCTATCTGCTACAAATGTGTTGTATTTGTACTTAGTGTAGAGCAGACTAGAACCTCTAGGCACGACCATTTATATGTAATTAACTTTTTGGTATGTCTTCATGTAAGAATACACGAAATCAGATATCTTTATTTATTATCTCTATATTTATTATCGACACGGATATGTATACATTTGTATTTGTTATATACATACATATATATTTATATATTTAATAATTATCGTATACATGTATATACATATTTGTTCTGATGATGTCATTTTCGCGATATCACCACTACGAACGATTTCATAAAAAAGGCAGAGCCTGAATGAAAACATATATTTCATACGATTTGTATTAATATAGTTGCCCATGTGTTTGCAAAAGTATATATTGTACAAGAAGAGCCATCTTGAGATCGGTCGGTCTGCAACAAGTATGCAAGAGAGTCATTCATGACATAAGACATGCATTAGTCTTTCGTACACAAAGCACTCGTGGCTTTCCCTCGATTCATTCGGATAAGCCAAAGACCCTGAAAATTATATCGTGGGAGAAATAAGTGTATATTTTCCTTATTCGTGCTTATAAATCGCGCCTAGATTATTACTCAAAAATTGAAATGAGGCGCACATCGCGCGCATATAAACTCGAGATGGACAAAGCTATTACAACACATAGAGAGTTAATATCACGCGAAATGTCCCAAATGAAACGTCGTAATCCCAGAGAATTTTGGAGAAAGCTTACAGACCCCAGCCATAGCCCCAAACGAAGCGTTGACATTGGTGTTCGCGTTAGACAAGGTGAAAACTTATCTCCCCTTCTGTTTTCAAAATAAGAAAAAGATAACCTGATTGGTTTTCGAAAATGAACAACGAAATTGAAAGTAGATTACATTGCTACTTAAACATCTTTTTGATTCTTTATGCCGATGATACAGTTATCATGGCAGATACCTCCAAATCACTACAATCACAGTTAGATCATTTTGAAAAATATTGCGACAAATGGAAACTAACAATCAATGTGGAAAAAAACTAAATTTCTTAACATGTCAAACGGCAGTCTCTCGAAGAAAACGGAATTTATATTCAAAGGACAAAAACTAGATGTAGTAACCAACTTTAACTATATGGGCATAACATTTACTAAATCTGGCTCTTTCATGCCCACGAAAAAAAATGTTGGTTGACAAAGCCCACAGGGCCATGTATTCCATCATTGGAAAATTCCGCAAACATTGCCTCTCAATAAGAAATCAACTTGACTTATTCGATACACACGTTGTACAAATACTTCTATATGGCTGCGAGGTATGGAGATACAGTGGTAACGATTTATTGGAGAGCGTTAAACGAAATTTTTTAAAGCGCATACATCGACTACGACACGAACCCCAAATTGTATGATATATGGGAAATTGCCTTTAAGTATATTGATTAAAACTAGAATGATTAAATACTGGTGCAAAGTCACAAACAGCGAACCTGAAAGATGTTATGCGATGCCAGTACAGATGAAAACATTTTCCTCTGGTTGAGTTGTATTCACGACAAATGTAATCTGCCGCATATATGGTGCGGTAAAATATACCGAATTTTCAAACACGACTTTGATTTTGAACCCTATCTTGATGTACTTAGCGACCATAACCGAACACTGTTATGCAAATTCCGAACTAGTAACCATAAGTTACCAATAGAAACGGGACGGTGGAACAATACCGAACGTAATGACCGCACTTGCGTGTTATGCGACACAAGGGTAATTGGTGAGGAATTTCACTACCTTCTCGTATGTAAAAAAAATTACCAACGCACGGCGCAGATTGTTACCAATGTTAACTGGCCGACGTCCTGATACAATATTGATGAGTGATTTACTCAATGACGACAATATAACACATCTCCGCAAGTTGTGCGAATTTATTAAGCTTGTAAATCGAGAAATGACCGAATAACTCAGCTAGACAATAGGTCGAACAAGCAATATAATTTGTGCAAGAACAATACCGATATACGCATACACATAGTTATTAATATATAATTATAAATATATATATGTATGCATATAGAATAAATCTATTTAGTTGCATGTGCTTATATATATTTATTATATATATATTTACAATATTCATATACATGTTACAGTGTTATACATATATGTAGCGATAAAGGTTATGTAATGTAATCCATGTATACAACATTTGTCACCCGGAAGTTCACATGCCTATGTACATATTGTATATATAACTGTTATTATCACCATGCCTATGTATGTATAGGTTCATGAGAAATAAACTGATCTCCATCCAACTACTCTAGTTGTCTAGTGTCTATACTTGATATATGGTGTGATTACCGTATGGCATCAAGTCACCTGAGAGCAAACGTGATTGATAATATATTCAGTTTTTCAGCTAAAATTAACTAAATCTGGTAGTAGAAGTGTAAGCACAGGTCTACCTTTCCAGATATCACAATATTGTAACCCACGTGGACCTAAGTGTATGCATAAATTGCAAGGTCGCTATATCTGTGCTGTCATGATATTTGTGTTTGATTGGTATACAAAAAATAATAATACAATCATAGATTTCTGATTAATCCAGCCTAGGATATATATATATATAACTAGAAGGTGACCCGACTTCGTTCGGACTTTAACCTTGAATTGTCCATTTTGAAGGTCAAGGTCAAGTGGGGTCACGATTTGACCAGTCCAAAACACTGCCCGGACAAAAGTACCCGACAAACGTGCCCGTCGAAATCCATCCGGTTTTACCCGATTTGACCTTGAATTGATCATTTTGAAGGTCAAGGTCAGGTCGGCGGTCACGATTTGACCCGTCCAAAACACTCAGCGGACAAAAGTAACCATATGTATAAAATTTCGTCGAAATCCCATCAAAATTCGCGAGTTGACCTTGAATTGACCCGATTTCAAGGTCAAGGTCTCGTCGCACGGGCAAATGAATAGGCTTATGAGACTCCCCATACGAAAGTATCCCTAGACACTAATTTTCATCGAAATCCCGTGATATTCGGGCGTTTGACCTTGAAATGACCCGATTTCAAGGTCAATGTCACGTCGCACGGGCAAATTAATTGGTTTATGCCACTCCCCGGCCGAAGGCACCCCCACATACCAAGTTTCATCGAAATCCCGTGATATTCGGGCGTTTGACCTTGAAATGACCCGATTTCAAGGTCAAGGTCACGTCGCACGGGCAAATTAATAGGCCTATGTCACTCCCCGCCGAAAATACGCCCACATACGAAGTTTCATCGAAATCGGCTTGGCCGTTTTCGAGTCCATCGATTATAGACACACACACACCCTCACACACACACAGCCACCCGAAATATCAGGCCACCGTTCACCCATCCAAGTGCTAACCGGGCTCGACGTTGCTTAACTTCGGCGACGAGACAAGGCGTCTTAACCACTGGACCAAAGAAGCATGCTCCGTTGGAGCTATTGATTAATCGGCCTTCTATATTTACAACCCGACCGCTACAATATAATAGAAGATAAGCAACACCTTTCAGAACCTTCATTTATCAGAGAAATTGCACAATTACATATATTTAACAGTTAGAACAAAAATCCAAAAAATCGATTTAAATAAAAAATATCTTGATATAAATCAAATAAATCTTTGTTGTTTATTTATTTTAAAAAATCCAAATAATCACCAACCCTGTCATCGGGTGGTCATCGTGTGAATTCAAATATATGCGCACGCAAAATCTTGCCTATAGCCGGGATCCGGTTGCCATGCCATCTTTCTGTTTGCAGTTCACACCACTCAGGGGAAAGACAATTGTTATCGAGAACAGTTGTTGTCAGGTCGATGGCATCCTTCTTGTGATTTTCAGCGGATTTGTCCGTGTTCTTTCGCATGCGTCTAGACCTTCTTAAATCAGAGTAAAAAAAGAGTCTTCGTGATAAAGAACCCTCTCAATACTTGAATATAGAATTAACCTTTAAAATAAAAATCTACGGAATAGCGAACCTTCGGAATAGAGAACCTTCGGAATAGCGAACCTTCGTAGTAGTGAACATTCGGAATAGTGAACCTTCGGAATAGCGAACCTTCGGAATAGAGACATATGTTCCCGTGCAATATACCCTCTGAAATTTCTAGATGAATCATATATGCAAAATGTTGGCTGCTTTATTAAATTGTTATGTATTTTATATGCGACGATACAGTTCTATTTTCTGACGACGAAGATAATATGCATAGGGCTCTCCTCGCCTTTGCCGATTATGCAGAAGCTTGGAAACTTCAAGTCAATACAAAAAAGACCAAATTAATGATTTTCACGAAGTGGTCAAAAAATCTTCCCACATTCATGTATAGAGGCTGAGTTCTAGAAATAGTTAAAGAATTCACTTATTTAGGGGTTAAATTATTTTATAATGGTCGCTTCTGCCAGAACATAAAGAAAACAGTTAATTCTGCAACGAGAGCCATGTACGGACTGCTTAATAAGGTCCGAAAACTAAACTTACCCATTGATATTATGCTTGATTTATTCGATGAGATGATTTTACCTATTTTACGGTATGGAAGTGAGATATGGTGTTTTGAACGTATTCAAAGTGTAGAGATACTACAGCTAAAATTTTGTAAGATGGTTGCGTCCATCAAAATGAGTACCCCCAATTACATATAGTTTATGCAGAATTCGCACGACAGAAATAACATAGCAATAACATGCCGAGCTCTGACATATTCGTCAAAGCTCGTATCGAGTGACGGCTCTGAGCTAGCTAAGAATATTTATACCTTAATTTATCAGACTCATGAGATGAACTCACAGACATCAGACAAAAATAACCCCAAATGGTTATGTTTTGTCAAAAATGCTCTTTATGATTTGAAATTGCAATCAAAGTGTATCACCCAGACGGGCCTGACCGCTATTGAACTGAGAAATGCAAAAACTGTTCTCAAACACCGTCATTGGGACGCACTACTCATTGACATAAACACATCTGCTTCATCGAAGGCCCAATTTTATAGTTTTATTAAAACTGACTACGGTTACCCAAATTACTTGAAGATTTTGCCGTCTAATCTATCGATATACCTCTTGAAGCTCAGAACTGCAAATCATAAACTGCCTATAGAGTGCGCAAGATGGAAGAAATCTCAGAATGATAATGACAATAGGATATGCACCGTATGTGTAAAATATTTAGGAGACGAATACCATTTAGTTATTATATGCAGTCATTTGGATGAAATCATAAAACAATATATCCCTGAGTACTTTTGGAAGAACCCTACGAGAGAGAAATTCCATGGTCTCCTATCTCTCAAAATATAAGCCTCATAAAAAGACTATGCATATTCCTAAGGTGTGCCTTTAAGAAGGTGTCTTATACTATATAATCGAAATCATTTATTGTTATGGGTGAACACATGTAATTATCATACTTGTTAAGTTTATCGCCTATTATTGTGTAATCTAATTTAATTACTGCTGTGTATATGAAATGATTAATGTGATTTTCAAAGTTGTGTACATAGTGTATATACGTTTTGCTTGTTTCACTGTTATGTGACTTATGCAATAAATAAATAAATCAATCAATCAATCAACAACAGTGAATTATTAGATTCGATATTTAGCTATGGAGAGGTACAGTTTATTGACATAATACACCAGTACATTTGGCCAGCTAGCAGTTGTAGAGACACTGTATCTTATCTTAGAAAAAAATCAACCCACCCATTCCCTAGTTCCATCATATGATGTCATTGAAAATGATTAACCCTCTCCACACATCATATGGTTTTGATGCTTTTCATTTGATCGTTCTCTGATTCTATACCCAGGTTGATGATGATCCACTTTTCACTTGCATGGTTAATCATGACACATTCTTCACTATAGATTTTGGTATCGATTGAATGGTTTTGAAAATATTAACCCTAATTTGAATTATATTTCTGCTGTTTATAGACTTGTATCTTTCCAATGATCAGCTTAGAAGAAAATTAACCCACCCATTCCATAGACATACAGTATGCTATCCAATGTAATGACTCTAATATCTTCAATCTGACCATTATCATATCTCACCTCTAGTTATTCATTGATCTGCTTATAAAAAGTTAACACTTTCCACCAAATCCAGAGACATATGCCTACCGACGCAATAATTCAAATACTATTCATCCGATCTTCCTGATATTTCTTATCGAGGTTTATCGTGGCACACTCTTCACATGTATTGAGTTTGGTTAACCCTTTTACCTTTGAACCATGTATATTAAGGGAAACTTTATGAAATACATATTTAGTAATGTTTTACCACCAAAGATGATGTCCTGCTTTGAAAATATGACGATTATTATTCCCATATTGGATGTGATATAATTATGTAAATAAATTCGTTATGAACGTCCAATCTACACAGTGTTTACAGTACATCTATTAACTTCAAATCAACTCTATAATGCCTCAACAATATCTTCCAATATAATTCATATCATCAATGTTGAGGAAATGCAAAATACATACAAATCGAACTCTATGCTACATAAACACATGCTCTCTAAATCAACACTTTATCTAGCCATGCTCATATTACTTTATACAAGTGTAGGGCGAATAATATTTTCTGTATGTATTTTGGTATTCATCGGTTTGGAAAGTATTAACCCCATTAGCACATCCCATGTTGTATGTTGTTCATTGATGTGTTGTACAAGATTGTGGATTCTGGTCTTATGTCTTGTGATAGCTCTTCCCAATCATCTCCACATTTGGATACATGATTATATTCAGTTCTAAGTTGCTCGTTTCCAACCGCTATGGTTGAAGGTATGGGTTAAACATATACCGACCGTGATCGAAGTACGCTTAATCGGCCTTTCGTTAATTAAACAGAGACACCAGCTTGTCCAGTCTCTCAAGTCTGGCGATCGTCTCTACAACCAGTATATCACATTTCGATATAGTGTATACACAGTATTGTACGTCAACTGTGTTTTGTCATATATGAAGACAGTGCAGTATATAATTAGTAGGCAAAAATACCTTGCATGAAATGGCGTGAAACTGATATCATTCAAATTAAAGGGAAAGATTGTTTATTTCAGGTGCGAAAGTATCAGATACTATACGGAAAGGTATAATAGATGTTAACTTATACAATGGAACAGAAGAAGTACTCTTAGTTGGCAATGTTGCTGCATTGTCAGGTAAATCATTAATCATATTCTTCATCATATTCATAAACACTTCTGGTTGAGTCTCATTTATTATTAAAACGATACTGCGTTTGTCAACATTAAACCACACCATTCGATTCCCCATTATCATGGAGCTGGAGGTTTCGATAAAAAGAACATAAATAATTATGTGTAAGGATACAAGGTGAAGGCTACTTAAATGTTCTTTTTGTTTTCATGACCCCATGACGACGCCCCACCATTAATTTTCCCGATTTCGTTGTAAACTTTATAACCTTATTCCAATCAGATAACACACGTAAAAGCCATAATACTAGTTTAGAAGTGATCTATACCATTGTGGCAACAATACCACTGTGTATTTTATCAAAATAACCCAAGTTAAAGGATGTCATAATAAGCAATTATTTCATGTGTCTTTTGGGAACAGTCAAAATTGTTGTCCCTCGGTATCAGGAATGACTATCGAACTGTTGCCCAAGGCCGAAGGCCGAGGGCAACAGTTCGATAGTCATTCCTGATACCGAGGGACAACAATTTTGCCTGTTCCCAAAAGACACATGAAATAATTGCTTTGTTACCCAATACAATCGAGACATATTCAGCGATTAATTCAAAATAATTGTGTTGTTTTTCGAGCGTGACAGTGACAATGCAGAAATCCGGTATAATTAAAAAACGAAACAGGAAATAGCCGAAACGTCACGGAAATTTCAAACCATGTAACAGTTCGTTCGGACCAGTCAACAGTTCGCTCGGAGCCAGTCAACAGTTCGCTCGGGTCGGGCAACAGTTCACTCGTGACGTCACGAAAGCTGACCGTGATTGCAAACCGGGCAACATTAATTCAGGGCGGGTAACAGTTCGTTGTGGCGTTACGAACGCGAATTTGGGGTGAACCCGAGTTAATTCTAAATCCCAATGATTTACGAAGTAAAACTCTACTATTGGGTAACAACATAAAATAAAATAGCATTTTCTCCACCAATAACATTGTTAAAAGTTGTTTCGGTCGCGGTTATGACTTCAGCATATCGATTTATACAAGATCTGAGCATGGGGTGGCCCATGCAGGTCCACTAATTCAATAAGTGGTAATTTTTTTCTCTCAGGGCATAATTTACTGTTATCAACTTTTAAGGCAGGTCTTTAGGTATTGATTGATTAATGGTTTTGAAAATGATATTAACTCTCCCATCCACCATGTAGACACATTTCAAATTCAAATATTGGCTAGCCTGGATTATCTGTGCAATGTGCAACAATCCGTTTCAACCACGCGGAACATACTAGTTAAATTAACCCTTCCACTTCGAACCAGGTTCATTAATGAACACTTCATATAACATCCATCTAATATTCTTATATAAGTAGTGGTCATGTTTTGTTTTGAAAATTCACCTGCATCTCAATTACCAGTGGCTTAATTACATAACGTCTCCAATGTCAACAGTATATCAAATCTTTCATGTTAAAGGTACGGTTGGCCTTGGCGGTGGGTATCCTGTGAAAATATTTCCACCCGTCAAAAACCGCCACAAACAGAAAGAACAACAAAATGTAGACAGACTTTGTCCGTATACACATAAGAAATATCGCATAAACAGTATGTTATTGTCATATTTATGACCATTGTTATGTAAACAAAAGCCTAAAAAGTAACTTTTCTGGTGTTTGTTTATATTATGATGGTTAACATAAAGAGCGTTCTTTGTGGGTGAATTCCTGATATGGAACGAATAAAGAGCGTTTATGCCATTTGTGTGTGATTAGCCAGCAGCATTGTGTTGTCTTCTGTAACACAATCAGGCTCTTGCTTAGGTAAAATATAGTAAATCTTTATGATAACATGCTGTTTACGCGATGGTCATGGTATATATGAACGAAACTGTATGCGTTTTACTGTTTTTTCTGTTTACGGTGATTGGAACAAATATGAATATTTTCGACAACTAAGGCCTCACGTGCCTTTAATCAATCAGTAGACATTACAATCATAGTCTGACAATTGGTCCAGGTTTATTATTACTATATACTAATACATAATTAACATGACTACATTTTGCTCATACATCTTAACGATTGACATTATAGATAAGCTGTCCACTTGGTTTCGTACCCCATATGATTATGACTAAATTTACGAGAGATTAGACTACCGCTCTATAAATACCTGTTTATGCACCGCAGTATATATATGTAGAGATTATATCGCACCGCCTTTGCATTTCGGACAAAAATGACTGGTACCGAATAATGAACGGTTTTGTTTTATGTCTTGCACATTATGGTGGCTGACAAACTTTAACGTCACATATACACCATGATGCATCATCTAATTTAAATTATATACGTTCAGTTATGAATTGTTTATCATACCATTAATGTATTTTATATACACATGTTACATAGTTAATAATGTGATGTATATGAAGGTGGTACATCAATTTAGCATATTTATGACTCTGGGTTATTTATACTACTGGGGGATTGCCTGTCAAACGGGTATATAAATGTTCTTGATTACTTTCTGGTCTCCGCGGTCATGAACACAATCTTGTTTCTATATTTACAATGGATTGGTCATGCTACTCTTCTTTTTTTTTGTCACTGGAGCGCGTGGCACACTTTATTGAACTAAAACTGTATTTTATGCTCCCACCCTACCCCACATATGCATGCACATATATATGGAACGCAACAAAATCAGCATACATGTAGTAATTTATTACTATATTTAGTAACTGAAACAGACCCCATTTGGGAGCATTTATTCTGCGGCGGTGAGGCTGTGGATTTTTGTGCACGAGGATCATGTAGCGCGGGCGCACTTTATTTCACTAAAACTGTATTTTCTACCCCACCCACATATATTTTTTATAAACACATGGATTGAACAGAATCAACATGTAACAGGGGCGTAGGAACCGGGGGGGGGGGGGGGGGTAAATACCCCCCCCCCCCCAAAAAAAAATCCATAAAATGGTCAACACTTAAACTGTATTTCTTATTTATTCAACCTAACCAGTCACATTCTCCGCCCGCACAGTTTGACATAAAATATATAGTATACTATATATGGGCGATTGACCTATCCGTACGTCCCGCCCACCAGTAGACTGCATGGTTACTGTTACTACGCACCACAAGCCATCTCAATTTCGCTATCTCTTCAGTGCTGAAATGGCTTCCGATGAGAACGGATCTTGTGTTTCAAGTTCGCTTTTAAATGTTCCAGACGATATCAATGGTTGTTATTTACCCGACATTGATAAATTATCAATAAGGGCACAAGAAAAGGGGCTTAATTATTATACCCAGGGATATATTCATGACATTAGAACGAGTGAAGTTAACCAATGCACTAGGGTTGACTCGAAGTGTTATAGGTCGATGACAAAGTCACAACCACCACACCGAATACATATAGAAATCTGCGTCATCACAGAGACAATTATCGAATCGATGTGCTCCTGCAAAGCCGGGTAAGTTTTTCCTTTTATCTTTCTGAATTTTAGATATATGGAATATATCCTCGTAATTTACGGTTTTGACGAAAATAGGGAACATAATCTCAAAATCAACTTGACCTGTCATATTTCATTTACAATACATGTAATATTATTTCTAATCAGTCACACGCCATCTAGTTTCACTTGACAAAATCATGTTAATCGTTGCCATGTTTGTTTTGTTGTTTTTTCTAAATAAAATGGATAATATTCGTGTTAAATTGGTGCTCCCAGTATTTTCGAATGATTTGGTCCGTCCAGGGTCCCATACATGTACGCTACATGTGTAAATGTAGTCAATGAACAACGCAACAGACAAATTTGACATGCATTGATGATTTTTTGAATGATATTAGTGCACGTGCAAGTATTTCCGAAAAGTATAGAATTAATACTCATATGAACATGTCCTCCGATTATCGGTAAAATTTATCCTTATTTATTTTGAACGTACAGAATGTTACAGTGAATATCTCTGTCTCTTTTATTTTAGGTTAGTTGGAATGTGCTCTCATGTTATTGGATTGATAAAACACTTCAGGGTTTGAAGTTACACAGCATTCCATCTGCTCCCGAACATCTTAGTTTCACAAGTGTTCCTCAACAATGGCATATCCCACGACAAACGAAAATACAACCAGTTTATTCAAGTTTCATTAATGACCCATTTGTTGTCATTGTTCAATTTTATTACCAGTGATTAGTATTTACGCAAGAACACAGTGAAATTAATAGTATCATACTTCCTGTCATCACCTTTATCATACCGACAAAGCATTGTGAAACAACATACCCCATTCAGTATAGGAAGTGTGAACATTTAAGGGGCTGTTGGTATTTTAATAGTAATCGAGCCCCTAGCTGAGGTGTTATGCATGGTTTGTTTTGCTAACTTCCCATTCCCCCTATGGCAAGTTATAACATTATCGCAAGGCTCATAAAGTAACACAACATATATATTACTCATGGACACATCTGTTCAACAAATTAAATACTAAATGAGCCAGGGGGGGGGGGGGGGTCGCGCACAAAAAATCCATATATAGGGCGGGGGTGGGTGGGTCATTTGGACCCGGAAAAAATGCGTAAATGACCAAAAATGCAAATTTTTTCCTCCACTTAAAATCACTGTTTTTGTGCTCATGTAATCTGTTAATATCAACCATATGACACACTAGGCTATTTAAAACATACTAACCAGAACTAACTACCATTTAGGGGTGTATGTATGCTGATGTATGTCAAAATTAATGTACCAGATTTCGACGGATGAAAGATATATTATATATATATAAACAAATCATATAACAAACATTAAAACGGGAACATGTCTCTATTCCGAAGGTTCGCTATTCCGAAGGTTCACTAATCCGAAGGTTCACTAATCCGAAGGTTCACTATTCCGAAGGTTCAGTATTCCGAAGGTTCGCTATTCCGAAGGTTTTTGTTATTTTAAAAGTTAATTCTATATTCTAAAGTATTGAGAGGGTTCTTTAGTACGAAGACTCTTTTTATGAAGGAAATAACTTAAAACATTAAAAAAAAAAAATGTGATTTTTGTTTTCGTGGGTTTCCTTGAGATTTAACCCTTTGGCGAGTAGAACGACATATATGTCGTCTATCTGCTGAGGACTAAAACGACATATATGTCGTTTTAGGAAGTGTTATTTTACGTAGACATAACTTCAATAGATCATCTGATTTATAAATGATTTACATAGGAGTTATTTTGATTAATATAATGTCCCAAATGCTAAAGGCGGACTATAACAGTGGGGCTCTTACGGTCAATCAATACTGGAGCGCTATAACTTACTGTATAGCAGAATACCGCTGAATGGACCTAACTGCAATTCTGACTTTGAATTGATTTTAATGTTGATGTTTCTTTCAAGTACAGATTGCGAGTTCGGGTAGAATGCATCTCTAACTCGTAGTTTATTTCAGTCATTGTGTTTTCAACTTTCTATAATATTAAAATGATAAACTGATACTGTCTTCTTGCTATTAATAACCGACATCTGGGACAAATTAGATATTAGATTGGGGTGTATAAATGTACGGGGGCGCAAATTTTGATTCATTTCTGGCTAAAAACTCCCATCATAGAAAACCTTCGGAATAGCGAACCTTCGGAATAGTGAACCTTCGGATTAGTGAATCTTCGGATTAGTGAACCTTCGGAATAGCGAACCTTCGGAATAGAGAACCCTACCCCATTAAAACACAAGAACAAACATTTATAATATGCATATCCAAGATAGCCTTTCAATTGGATGTCAAAGTGTATGTTATAGCTATATATATACACATGTGTATCCCTTTAAGGGTTTGAACAAAATATAAAGCTGAGTTTATATTGATGAATTCTGTGATGAATTTTGCAATTACTTTTGACAAATTTGTTTACTGTTATAACATAATTATATGCTCAGACACGATCAGTCGACAATGCTTGCAATGCCTTGCATATAAGCATAATTATGACATTATTACCATCTTCTGTTCTTAATCCGCATAATGGATATTATTTGTTGTCAAGATAAACTTGATGATACAAACAAAAATAACAATTCTACTATATTCCACTGGTTTAAAACTATAAAACAAAATAACTCATACAAAAAGTTCATACTATTTGGATAACAATATGAAAGCTTAGCCTTTTGTGATATTAATTCAACCAGTTATTATTCACAAGTCTAAGCAGTTACGTACTGTACATATACATGTAGTAAGATAGTATATCAGGAGTTCCAGTTATTTGACTGCCAATACATATGGTATTGTAATTATTAGTTGCTTGTTCATTATTGGTTGCTTTGATATTCAATTTAGGATATGGCAGGATAGAGCAATGTAACTATAAAAGTAGCTTTTGGTATTAAAGTCTCAACTTATTCCATATGCAACATAAAGCTAGAATATAAACATGACTAATATGAACTTTGTTCTTGAAACTAATTATAAGTCATACTAACCTGGATCAAACTGCACAGGTGATCTATGCAACTCTCTTCGTGCGAACTTTCTCAGAGTCACATATCTTAACTGGACAGTCTGATCCAGGATGCTTGTTCTTATAATGGGTTTCCATGTGTCATGTGATACGTCCAGTAAACCACCTTGCACAGGAGGCACCTACATGTATACGGACGGTTTGTACAAGGTTACCGTGGCTTGGATATCTCAGCGGGCTTTAAACTAAACTTTAAACTCTGATAATAAGTTAATAATACTACCAATTCTTCACTAATATTGGTATATGTCAATCTGCACACCAACATGACATACATACATGTATTTAGACTGTGAGCTGCTGTGAGTGTAACTTTCCTTGGGTCCCATCATACCCATGTGCAGATATATATCACAGAAATAGGGGAGATGAAATTTGTTCTACCCCTATTACTACATTATTACCATTGGGCCTTGGCTCTAAAACATCTCATACTATTGTTATATAAAAGAATATGGATTTATTATAATGTTTTATGGCATTATGCCCAATGTTTTTAAGTGCATGCATTCAGCATTTCCACATTTTATACTAATAGAATTATCTCCCTTTAGAGCAGTTTAGAGGTTTATTAAAATGCTGGGAATAGTATTAAATAATAAGAAATGGAACAATTCTTTGCTAGGCTATGATTTGGTTTATATTTTATGTTTTTTGTAAGATTTTGGGGGTGGGTCCCAAAAATTGGGCGGAAAAAAAAGGATAAAAATTGCAGATAGAGGGGTGGTGGGTCCCCGAGAGGAGCAAAAACATTTTTTTCGCCCTATATATGTAAAAATTTTCCACGACAAATTTTTGAGCTTCTATTTATTTACAGAATTTCAAAAGTGTTGTGTCAGGAGATTGAAAAATTGAAACAACTCAAAGATACCCGTTGATTATATGCTGTCTTTAGTACGTCCTGGTTTAGGAAACCGAACTAAAAACACTCCGGGATATTTGTATAAATATCGTTCGTCAACCGGACATGTTCCCCATGCACATTTCAACACCATTGTAGCTTTTTAAGACATATTTTGCTCTCGTGTTCGTAATTTCCCTATAGCTCACAGTGGTAGTTAGGCAGCCGCTTGTGGTGCGATTCATATCACTAGGCAGGTGCATGTCG
Organism: Siphonodentalium dalli; assembly: GCA_032622095.1. Lineage (NCBI taxonomy): Eukaryota > Metazoa > Mollusca > Scaphopoda > Gadilida > Siphonodentaliidae > Siphonodentalium > Siphonodentalium dalli. The sequence goes on along the minus strand of CP136069.1, from coordinate 104,015,298 downwards.
CTTCCGGGTTTAAGCTATCGGCTCATTGGCTATAATTGAAAGTGGGGCGGTACCCACGGGTAGGTCCATTGGCGGTACCATTATAAAGATTAGGTGCCTTGACTGCCATGTGTTATTGTCTCACTGGTTTGTGTTATCATACAAGTACAAACATTTAGGTTTTTATCAGGTAATAAATTATAACTCCCCATATGGTGCTATCCACCGGCCTTTGCTCCTAATAAGTCTTCTTGTTACAGTACTCTCTCAGAAATCATTGTGTTAGCCCACAAACGGTATCTAATTTGTCCAAAGCTACAAAATAAATCAACACCAAGATTTCCAAGATTAATTCAATACGAAATTATTTGAAGAGTAAATACGGAAACTACGCTTCATCACAGCTAGTACTTTGGCACTGCTTAAATGGCGAATCTGCCTGCTTTATCGATGCCATCTTTCAGTTACATGCACTACTACTATGGATTAGGTTGGGAAAGCTGAGAATGTGAATATATAATTATGTAAGTATAAACCTACATATCATGTTTTCATGGAAGACTGCTCCATTTGTACACACACGCTTATGAGAGTCAAAAATGATCTCCATACTATTTTGTACAACAGGTGAAAAACTCAAATACCATATTTCCCCTCAATGGGTTATTTAACGTAAATGCTGTAACAGATGCAACGAAATGCGATCTGATGGGTTTAAATTCAGAAAAATTTCCCCACCGACGAGAGGGGACACCGCTCTCGAGTTCTCCCCATCTCCAGCCTGCGGCTGTCGTCGATGACCTACGGCCATAGAATGTGGCCCCTCATATACAAACTTCTTTCCTACGCCACTGATACCCCCCAATAAATATAGCTTCCTACGCCTCTGACATAGAACTGAAACAGGCTCCATTGGTGAGCCTTTATTCAGTGACGGAATGACATTCAGTCCCTTTGTGCATTACGATCTTGTACAGGCTCCATTCGGTAGCTTTTATGCAGCAGCGTATAAGGCTACACGCCCTGCACTGCGGCCCATTTGCGCACTTCGCGCCTATTTTGATATTGTATATAAATTATTTCATACATATCAGATTTACACTCAACTGAAAGAGTAAAAGAAAATTTAGCGCAGTCAGTATTGTTTACACTGTATTATTCCCATTCAGCTCGGGAATGTGGGTTTTCTAACAGAGTTCCGGCGAATTTAATCAGCTGAACGGTACCCGCTGGGTACTGGCGGGATGTCAGGCTGCGTCAATGTGTCGTCTTCCATATGTATATATTTCTTCGATTCCACACCCTATGTACAACTTTCACAACAAAGACAACATGCATTACTTATATTTACACTGCAGTGGCAAATTAAAATACCATTTAGCACCCATTTCTAACGATGGTATGGAAAGTTCGAGTCTCGACTCTACACCCCAAGCACTCCCACGACAAAATCAACATGCATGATTTATATTCACACTCCACCTGAACTGACAAAATTAATTTAGCGCCCATTTCCAACAACGCTTTGTTGAGCGCATGGAGGTTTTGTTTCGTCAATACAATATAGCAATCGTGGGTTTGTGTATGACGTCACATAACGCCATTTCGACAAACGTCATGAGAACTATTGTGTCTACAAGTTTGAGCCTTTCCCATCACCTGGCACTGAACTTTGTCACTCTGAAGGCGTATGCGTTCTGTCAGGACTTTGAGGGCTTCATCTTTTGCTCTGTAGTCGACGCCAACCTCTACTTAGTAGTCTGCCATTTTTGCAGCCAGTGGTGAGGCATTTCACCTGTAATCGGTGGCGGCTGTCCTTGATCCCCGCAGCAAATTACCTGGCCGCCGTGTTGGTAAAGCCAGTTCAGGAACATATCCAGGATAGGCCGGGGCACAGTGCAGACCTCGTACCAGATGATGACGCGCGGGATGAACTTCTGCCGCATGCGGTCGGGTATCCAGTCATTCTGACCACTCCATCGGAAGAAGCTGTGGTATGTCTGGGCTTTGATCCCACGGGCCCGCATTTCTTTGGCGGAAGCGGGGTAACGTCGCAAGAGCTATACTCTGACCTTGACCTCATTTAACGGTATACTCGTATAGCGCGCATCTATACTCACAAATCGACTCCACCCACCCGTATGTGCAATTTCACTTATATATCAAGATGTTGCGCCCACTTTGGTGTCTTAAAAACCACCCGAAAGAGATCCGTCAATTAGTTGAATATAACGTTAATGCCAATTTGTGGTGAAGGTCAGAGTATAGCTCTTGCGACGTTACCTTCTTTGGCGAGGCGATAGGTCGGGGTAAACGCGAGGGGGTCTTTTTATCCGGAAGAGCTCGATCGCTCTTGTGGTCTTGCCACTGCCCCCTCCGACATTAAGGTAGCTCAGCCGGTGCCGGGTCAGTTCGTCGTTGTAGCTGGGCGCCGTTGATTCGGCCATCGGTTTGGCTTGGCTACAGTATTCTGGCTTGGAGGAGTACGCGGCGTGTTCCTGCGGCATGTACAACTGCTCCCCCTTGTCGCGCCACTGAGCCGGGCCCACCGTTGGGAGGAATGGCTCCCGAATCAAGCAGGAGACACACAATTCCTCACCACAGTCACAGGGTTGTGTGGGGGGGGGGGGGCGACGTACACCTTCACATCGTCAAGCTTCTGGGACGCGGTCTTCTGGACGTAAATGCTATCAGTGTCCACCCGGACAGCCTCAGCGGGTTCAAATCTTGCCAGCATAGTGAGGAGGTTGATGTGGGCGTAGGCCAGCATTGAGGCCCTCAAGTGGTGTACTGGGGCTCCGAGCCATCGTAGTATGTGAAAATGTGGCACAAGGGACACCGTTGGGGTGCCAAGAAGTCAAGTTCTCCCTGGTCAACCACAAGTCTCCCTGTCAGTCTTTTGCCGTCGGCCTTGCTGCCTTGGGTGAACTTGCCTATGATGCTGCAGCCTTGATCACGATTATCAGGGAGCCAGACCACGGGTTGTTTCTCAAAGGTGATGATGGCCTTACGGACATTCGATGCAGACGACGTCTCTTGTATCGTAGCCCATCGCGTTCCAGAGGCCTCCATGACCATGCTCGACACAGGCTTTCTGGATGTCATCTCCGAGGTTAGCTAGGGTCGGTTTCCAACCGTTGTGCTCTTTGGCCATGATACTGGCTGTGTGGTTCACCCCGAAGGCTCGTTCTGCGAGCGACTCATCGCCCAGAACTCTACAGGCTTCCTGGTGGTTTTGGTGAGTCTCTCGTGTCCTGTAGGTGCCGCATTCTTGGAGCACAAACTGGTCCACATTGAGCTGTCTGACTTGGCCCCCAGCAGCCAGACTGCAATCGGCTCGTCTTGGGTTGCCCCTCCGATTGCTTGCCAGACGTCGCCTTCGTAGAAGTGGACCTCCCTGGAGCATGGGAAGTGCAGGTCTTTGGACCATGCATAGCCGTTGTGGCAGATGAGTTCGATTGGTTTCCACCTACTGGCCTGGTATTTTCCACTGTTGCAAATGTCTTCGCCGGCTATACCCTTGATAATGATCGCTTCAGTATCTTCTCGAGGGCGGCGACATCATCAACAACGGCCCCTGTTTGATGAAATGGCTCCTCCCATTCGTCAATTTTCTTTCTCCTCGTGGGCGTGAGTCTCTGCCCTCTTAGAGCACCTTCAAAATGTTCCACCGCTCTCTGGGCAACACAGTTGAGGTCGCCGTCCTTCATTGGGGTAGGTTTGCAGGATCTGGGTCTCTCAGGGGGTAGATACCGTAGACAACCGCGGTGACCGGGTATGCGTTCTGGTAAAACACATGGTCGGTTCCCCCTCAACACACCAGGCTTCGTGTCTCGATTGATTTCAACAGTACCTTGCCCCTTCTTTCCCTCTGTTCTGACCGGGTTTAACTTATCCTCGACGACCCAGTTACCATAATTACGCTCACGCAAGTGCTTGAATTTTAGGAGGAACTCGCCCTCTGACACGGTCGTGATGAGCTGTGCTGTCCTAACATTCGTCATGCAGGCATTTAGGGCTTTCTGACCCCCGTGGGCATTAGAGACGTCGTTTGCGTCGACTCTCTATACTATCCATGTGGAATAGACTGCGTCTGCGCTGTCGACTTCAAACTCGTCTTTGGCATCGTTCATTATGCCAACCACGGTTCGTCAGCCGGGAGCCTCACCGGGTGCGGGACCCGGATATCCAGGTCAAATTGCCCCCTCTCCCTCCATTTTTTGAGGACCTCAGGGCCTTCTCGCACAATGCTCCGCAATCGCCGCTTCCTTTCGCCGTGCCTCAACAGTTCTCTTCTCCTATGGGTTCCTTTGCAATATCTTCTCATGCGCGCAGTGACACTGTGACCTCAGCGTCGATCTGTTTAATCTCGCTGCCTCTCTGACCGCGATTGTGGGAGTTGAAAACATCCCCACGAATAGCAGGGAACCGGCCTATCTTCTGGGCCCGCCGCCTGTGTGAAATAAGCTCTGTAGCACGGACGTTGGCAATCGCATTGAACAGGTCAATCTTTCGAAGTGAGGAATACCCACTCAAGCCGAAATCTTTGGCTTGGGTTTGAAGCTGGCGTACAGTAGACATATCCTCATAGGTATACTCATTGTAACCATATATCTCTAATAGAAAATGTCAATGGCCGCCAGCCGAGCAAATTCCTTATCCACAGCCCTTTGCTTCAGTCTAGCAAATTCCTGTTCTGCAGCTCTTTGCTTTTGGTGACATAATTTTGTCTTCTCTTTTATGTAACCGCACCTCAAGCAGAGTGATATTTGATTAGTTATCCCCTTACCACAAACACGGCAAAGTTTTGTGCATGATCCCTTCCGCATTCTGACCAGATGTACTTTACGGTACCCCCCCCCCCCCCACCATATAGTGCCGCGAACATAACTCTAAAGAGCTGAGGGTAAGCCACTGTGTTTTGCCCTTCATATAATATTTGTCCATTGTCACGGGTGTATCTAAAAGGAGACCCCGGGCCGGCGAGGGTAGTTGGCCGGCCCATATTATGTAATACAGAATAAGAGCATAAGTATTCAAGAGTAAGTATATGTCGTTTCCGACATTTATATGCAATCGGTGCATTCATGAGTAAAGTATATATATGTCGTTTCCGACATCCATATGCAATCGGTGCATTGGGTGTGGTAGGGGTTTCTAAGGAGGGTAAACAGGAAGTTGAAGTGCGGGTTATTTATAATTATGCCATCATGGTTAAAAATAACTGCGCTCATGTGTTACTTCTTGACAGCGGCGGTCATGTCATGAACATCGTTACTAAGGAAGGTAAACAGGAAGGTAAACAGGAAGTTGAAGTGCGGGTTATTTATAAGTATGCGATCATGGTTAAAAATAACTGAGCTCATGTGTTACTTCTTGACAGCGGCGGTCATGTCATGAACGGCGTTTCTAAGGAAGGTAAACAGTAAGTTGAAATGTTGGTTATTTATAGGTATGCGATCATGGTTAAAAATAACTGCGCATATGTGTTACTTCTTGACGACGGCGGTCATGTCATGAACGGCGTTTCTAAGGAAAATAAACAGAAAGTTGAAGTGTTGGTTGCTCCCATGGTTAAAAATAACTGCGCTTTCTGTGTGACTTTTTTTTAAATTTCTCACTAGAAGCGATTTTAAACCTCCATTCGGCTTGTTTTGTATAACCTTCCCCGTAACTGGTCCGCATTCTTCAAGATCTTCAAATAACTCATCATCTCATAGTGATATTCGCTGTTTAGCATGAATAACCTGTAGTTGTTTCTGCATTGTGTCTCATCAGGGGTGACTATATCCATAGAACTCGCAAGCAAAACCGACATGTGCCGTCGACAATATCACACAACAACGAGAAACATTTGTTATCCACCAATTGATGTTTGTTTTACCATAAACTTTGTTTTTGTACAGAATGTTCGATTAAATCTGCTTCACCAGTCGTTATGTCCGTCATTTGTGTGTGTTAGAATATCTGACTGGCTTGACTGGCCAAAATTTAATAGGAAAACTCATTTCAACATATTCGACCAATGGGTTATCTGGAGAAATTTATTTCTAGAATCTGACGTATTGAAAAACATGCTATTCGTGTCAACATTCTTATGAATACACGTATCCAAATAGCGGAGCGATCAGACGACGCCATTGTTCAATTTCTAAAGAGCCTCCCGATTAGATTAACCGCAAGACATGTTATTTGTAAGCAAAGTTGTTTTTCACTCATGTATACTTTGTTAAATCGAGATTAAATTTTATTGAAGAAGTGTTTGAGTAAACCATATGCACTCACTGGGCGGTCAGTACATTCACCTTAAGCACGGGAACTTAACATTAACTCTATCCATGCTGTGATAGTTTGCAGAATTTTGTACTTATGGTTTTGGTCCAATTGTCCGCATAATTGTTTTTGTTTTTGATGTAATTAGGTTTTTGGTCCAATTGTCCGCGTTGAAATTCTATGGGTATTCCCAAATGTAGAGTATGCTAACCCTTCCTGTTGCTGCGGCCATGGTGGACACCATCTTGTCTGGTGTCTACACGGTGTCCCAACTTTATCTTACCTCGTCCGTCGTCCGTCAGTGCGTCCGTACGGTCGCCGAGCCGTCTGTGCAGACAATAACTTTATTTTTGGCTATCGAAACCAAATTTAGTATGTGAGTTTATCAGCTCAAAACACAAGTTTGAATATGGGTCCGGTCCGGCCACTTCTGTCCGACGGTCAGTTTGAAAAGTTTCCGGATGATAACTTTATTTTGTGTTATCGGAATGAAACCATATTTGGTATCTGATTTTATGAGTTCAAAATACAGGTCACATTTGAATATGGGTTCGGTCTGACCATTTTTGCTGGAGGTATGGTCCCTTTCCGACTTTTTGAGGTTTTGAGGTTTCCGGATGATAACTTTAGTTTGTGTGTTCGGATCTGATCTAAATTTGGTATGTATGTCAGGTTATCAGCTCCAAATATAGGTCATGTTCGAATATGGGTGCGGATGCGCCCATTTTTTTTTGTCGAAGTTATAACTTATTGCCCAGGTAGACTTAGAATTTGCCGATTATTTTGGTTTTGAGATGAGTGAGTTTTTTTTTAATCTGATTGTTTTTTAATTTGGTATGTGGTTTTACCAAAAGGAGATACAGATCAAGTTCGAATTTGGGTTTGGTCCGCCCATTTTTGCGGGAGTTATGGTCAGTGTCGACTTAAAATTTGCTGATTATTTTATTTTCCAGATGATAACTTTACTTAGTTATCTGCTTGTTTTTAAATTCAACTGAATGGTACGTGGTTCAAATTTCAGAAGACAAAGGTCAAGTTTGAATTTGGCCACAGTCCATGAATTTTTACAGAGTTAAAAAAAGCTATCCTGACCTTATTAAAAAGCCACCTTCTTGGGGGACATGTGGTCGGTTACATTTTATTTTATAAGGAATCATGTTCCACGTACGAACTACTTCCTGCCATCTTGGTTTAGATGTCCATACTTTCGAATGACTTACAACAGCGACATTTCGATATGTCAAATCTAATGGTATATGTAGTACTAGCTGTGGTACTCGGTGTTGCTCGGGTGAAGAATGCGTAATTTATTATTGGCCATTCAAGTCTAAATAATGATTATTATTCATCTGGGGTAAACAGCACTTATTGCATGACCACGGATATTATTACATATATATTTTAAGTTGATAATAAATGCTCTTTATTTCTAATTATTAGAGCCTCTTTAATCATTTGAGGTCAACATCACCTATCCAGTGACATTCCCTGGGTCAATTTAATTTTGTCCACCAATTTTCCCACATGTCGTCTGGGCTGATCACCAACGCTCTCTCTTTGGTGATCATATAATTTATTAGCCCCCCCCTTTAAGTCATCCGATGCGCCTATCCCATGACAATCCCATGGGCAGGTGACCCATATATACCAATTTTCCCACATATCTTCTAAGCTGATAAGAAACGCTTTTTATTGCTCATATTTGCTCCTTTAAGTCAGATTAGTGACATTTAAGACATCTGAGCACAACTGAACATATATAATACGATCCAAGGGTCAAATTACCCATATCTACAAATGATCAGCTCCGATGATCCAACCGTTTGGTCGCCTCTAGCAAAAATATATTATAACATAATTATTAGTTCCATTTTCAGGGGGGGGGGGGGGGGGGGGTCGGTCAAAAGTAAAAACATATCACGCTGAAAATGGCCTTAGTTACCCTTGGACTACACAAAAAAAAACAAAAAGAATGGAGAAAAAAAAAAATTGGAATTTATTTTTGCAATTTTGTTCCATTTTTAGGTGCCACGCCCACTAAAATGAAAACAGAAATAATGAGTTTCAAAGCAAATAAAACCAATAACTTATACCTATTATGTTCTTAAAGGTACTCAACCCGTAAAGAGGGTCCCCATCTCAACAGATTCCAACAACAACAATCCGATCAGAGGGTCCTATATTACTATTTCTTTGGCTTTGGGGGTAAAAAATATTTGATTCGAGTCGAGGAACCCATCAAACAAAGCTCAGAGTTATTAGATATTGATTTTTCAAATTTGTTATGTTCTCGAGATGAGTACTAATAACTGCCGTAATCTGCTCTGGATGTGTACTCCAAATCTATTCAAACAGACAAGGATGAATAACTCTAAAATCAAGTGGTAATTTTAACGCAAATTTGACTGAGTTCTGGGCCAGATAGTATTCCCGATAATGAAAAATAATAGATTTTTAAAATCGATATCTAACAAATCTGAGCTTTGATGGGTGACTTCCTCGACTCGAATCAAATAATTTTGACCCCCGAAGCCATTGAAATAGTAATTGAGAGGAGTTTTATCGGGTTGAGTACCTTTAAGTGGCCACTGAAGACATAGCAAAACTCAAAGTTCTTGTATCGGTGAAAAAAATGACAAAAAGTGGATTTTAAAAAAATGGTCCGGCCGCGGGGGACCCACCCCTAGGCCCTATATGTTGCAAATTTTTTCCGACACCCCCTGCCATTTTAAGACATCTGAGGTAAATGGGACATGTCTAGTAACGCTCCCCTCGTCAAATTACCCCTATATATAAATGTTCATCTCCGATGGTCGAGTCGTTTGATCGGACAAACAAACAACCCAAATTGAGGTTTATTAGTATAGATTATATACCGGTTTGTCTTATTTAATACTTATAGGATCTTGCATTTGGCTTCTTGTCGCCACCTTCTTTGCTCTTCCTGTGTCCACAACGCACAGCATAGTTGGTGCTACTGTCGGATTCTCCCTGGTCGCACATCAAGCGAAGGGAGTTGGGTGGTTCAAGCTTGGGATGATTGGTGAGTTGTATAGAAAAATTATACATTTATACAGGAGGCTATCAGTAAATACCATTTATGTGTAAAATGTCTTGTACCTAAAGTGCAGATTCGATTTTAGCTCAACTAATACAAAACTTCGTCACGTTTATGCTATGACCTTTGCATCTGATGTATTTGATATGTGGTTCCATTGCGTAATTGTGTTTAACTGCTCTATAAAATATGTATTTATAAGAAGTATCAAGTTTACCCCTTCATTCTTGCATGTGCATATCTCTTAGTCTATCCCCTGTTGCATATTTGAACCATTAAGGCATTAACCTCCTATATAAATGTTGGTCGCTCCAAATAAATGACATTCCAATTTCATTTAATATTTTTCTGATGCCATTCACACATTTAAAGGCACGCTTAGTTTTTTTTACTTCAAATCATTGACTCATATAGTATTTTTGTCAATTGCCAGCCTTCACCTTCAATCATTCTGGTCCAGTAACATAACATTTTGTGTTTAATTATAGCTGAAACTGGGATTATGCCCAGTTCACCATATATCATAGCAGTCGGTGTTGTAATCTTCATGCCCAAAATGAATTTTAACAACAATAACTCTGTTGTCTCAACCATAGCATTAGAACCATATCCCCATACTTCATATCCATACGTGAGGGTTGCTTTATTATATATATCAATTATAACATCAAAGGTTACATGTGATTTTCTCATTTTGTGAATGAGTGAGAACATAGCCTTTTTGGGCGCAGCACACCTTTTTTTCTATTCGTCAATAAATTGGTTCTCATTGCTAAATGTCATCCCAAGATACTAATAACTTTTGGATAATTCTATATGCTCATTTCCAATATAAAATATCTCATTTTCATATTTCCCTTGGCCAAATACAACAATTTTTATGTTTACCCATACCATAGTATGGTAAACATAGTGTCGACGTCCGGATTGACCACTCGTCGTCCGTCCGTCCGTCTGTCTATCCGTCCGTTTCTAGTTTCTATCCGATCACAACCAAATTTTGTATATCGGTTTCTCAGGCCAAAATAAAATATGGGTTTGATCCGGGTCTTTTTCACAGAGTTATGGCCCTTTTTCGAATTAGAATTCGCATGTTGTCGTAACTCAAACATTTTTTATCTGATTGGAATCAAATTTGCTGTGTGAATTTCTCAGCCCAAAATACAGATCGAGTTCGAATATGGGTGTGATCCGATTTATTTTAAAGAAGTTATGACACATTTTTTGCTCAATTTACAAACACAAAAATTATTGAATATTTTTTTTTAACTTTTAAAATAATAAAAAAAACAATTAAATTAAACAAAAAATTGTCATTGACACTTTCATTTGTTTGGGTTTTATACTATTAATTAGGTGTGATGTCCTGTTTTGAAAATATGAATATTTCATTGCAATAGTTATGGTCCTTTAGTTATGGCAATAGTTGTATGTAATATAATGATATCAATAAATTACCATGTGACCATCCAATTCCAGAGTATATGAGAGTACGTTTAATAGATGTCATTCCAAGTGAAATCTGTTATTAGTTGAGTGATGACATATGGTTCAGAACTCCAGGGGTGGTTTAATAGATGAAGGTAAAGATAAAAACAACTGCTCACTGGCTGGCAAATAGTTTATACTATCTGTCAAATTGATTTAGGGCAGTATGAGACTGTTGTTTCTCCTATTCTATATTCCATTGATCTGCTTCCAAAAGTAATTAACCCTTTGCAAGGTTCCCTTATACAAATGCTATAATGTACATGGACTCTTCCTCATATATCTTATCTATGGTTATCTTTCCACACTATTCACTTCTATCGATTTTGGTATTGACTGATTAATTGATTTTTTATAAATATATTAACCCTTCAGACACATGCTTTCAATTTGAAATTAAAATAATGGCTGATAGCCAATATTATTTATCTATGCATAGGTAACAGGCAGATAAATCATAAATCTACATGACTATTGTAGGTGATGCTTTGTTTGGAAAATAAAGATGGTAGATGTTCTTAATATTTCCAGGAACCTTATTTTCCCATTTGTTCATATTGTCAGGATTGATTGAATTTTAGGGGCCACAGAGCGCTTAGAAGATTAACATTGAAGGTTATGGATTTTAGTGTCCAAGCTATTTGTAAAACATTGTAATGTGTGAAACCATTTGATTGAGGGATACCTACTTTCTTTATATGAACTATGGTAATCTGTTTCGATTCAGGGGTCATAGGGGCCAGCATCCTCATCATATTATGTCTGTATAACATTATATAGATAACACCTTTGTATTGTAAAAACTATTGGAGCTCACAATGAGAGGTCTTTGGGTGAATAGGGACAGAGTCACTGTGTAGGAACTGTTACATCGGAAATCGTTCTATCGCCGGTTTGTGATGGTTCTTGCCTGATTTGTGACGGTTCTTGCTGATCGAAATTATACATTTTCACGACTTTTTGACAGTTAAAACGCAATTTTGAGGCATCTAGGTGATAATTCGATTAGTTATTTTCGATCCCACAACAATCTGTGGCACCAATGAGCGTGTTAATAACGAAAAATTCATTGTGCGAGTCACAACAACGACAAGAACCGCGAATTTTGATTATTGTTTGGGTTCTCTCCTGATCGAGTCGGTTCTATCCCCATTAATCGTTCTATACGGGTAAAAAACTATTGCTAATATTTGCCATGGTACATGGTTCGAACTGCCAATTTTGTGAAAGTATACAAAGATAAACACAACAAACTATGCATTAAGTTGAAATTTGCACCACTTGTCATTAATTTCGACGAATTACACTGCCTTTCTATGCTTATCCAATAAGCTGTGTTACGCCTATCAAAATTCACAGCTAGTTTGAAAAATAACGCGTTTTGCAGGCCCGACATTTCTATGAGTCAACAGCCGGTTAACAATAGTGAAATTTCATTGCGCTGGACTTCGTAAAGCGTGAGCGTAGACGGGATATATAGAGTTATCTGTCTTGTATTTTATCAATTATATATTTTGGAACTTCTGTCTGTATGTTTGTATTTGTGTTATAGACTCGAAAAACTACTCGACCGATCCGACTAAAATTTGGTGTGTAGGTCTACTTTGATCCGGGGGACAATATGGGCGGGTCCAATTTCACGTGCGTCCGTGTCCTTGACCTTGACCTCGCTCAAATACGCTCATATAGGCATGTTTCTGGACCTCGACCGATCCCACTCAAATTTGGTAGCTGGTTCTACTTTGATCACGGGAACAATATGGTCGGGTCCAATTTCAATTGCGACCGTGTCCTTGACCTTGACCTCGCTCATATATGCTCATATAGGCATCTTTCTGGACCTCGACCAATCCGACTCAAATTTGGTATAATGTAGCCCTACTTTGATCCCGGGAACAATATGGGTGGGTCCAATTTCACGTGCGACCATGTCCTTGACCTTGACCATATTCGCTCATATAGGCATGTTTCCGGGCCGATCAAACAATAGTTTGCCCAGGCGGAGACGATCACAAAAAAATCCCTAAATAGCCCGGTCGAAGAGGGCCGGGCACATCGGCTAGTGTTGTCTATTTCGTAGACGTATTTTACTCAACAAAAAGCCAAAAATAAGACGTTAAAAGTTAGTTGACACCACATGGGCCTGTAACGCGCTCCGCTGTCCGCCCCCGTTTGCACTGCCCATACGCCGACCTGTATACGCGCCTTCTTCGCGTTAATGGAACATTATATAGACAAGGGTAACTGTGGAAATTCAACGTTTCACCATCGCTCGGGAGTCGCACAAATTTAGCCCATTCACCCCAGTAATGATAACGATATATACACGGATGGATCGGCAAAGAATTCATCTTTCAATAAATACCACAAACTCACATCAGAACCATTCATAATTTCATACACGTTGCATTTGATAAAATTTTAACCACCGAATATTGTCTCCGGAGAGCGTAATTTTTTGGTTTGATCCGGCTCAGACAGCAATGTCGGACATGTGTCTCTAAATTCACCACCTATACAGTTTACTATCATTAAAAATGGGTCAAACGATCAACTAAATATCTGGAACTTAGTGATTTCTTGTCGGCTAATAATTTATTTACTCATACAAATCAACACATTGTCAGTAAACAATTCTAATAGAGGAGAAATCTGTCGATAATTCCAACTTTAAAAAAGATATTTGTCAAGTGACACAGTTCCTAATTTTAATATTCATTGTGACCTGACCTTTCCATGACTGACATAGTAGAAACAGCCAATCACCGCTCAGTGTTAGAATCGAGGTCAGGTCATAATGAATATTAAAATGAGGACCTCGATTCTAACACTGAGCGGTGATTGGCTGTTTCTACAAACTCATGCACAAGGACTGGGCTTTGGTTTTCCCCAACTGCATGACACATTATAGCTCTAGATTGTATACCATTCTGAAGTGAATTGATCAGTAGCCTTTGATCGGCCACCATGCAAACCGGGGGAGAAACTCAGGATACATGCGCCCAGTGAGAAAATGTGGATATCTGAACCTGAAAATTGCAAAAAACATATATACTGGCTTCAAGATTCCCAAGTGTTGGAAGTTTCCAACATGGCGCCCCACCCCCACAAGATTGGAAATGTTCCCAACAGATGGAGAGAGAGATGATTTATTTTGCAAAAGAGCATACATTATTTAATACAAAGCATACTTATTAAATTGAATTAGATTATTTGTCCTTTAAACCAGTTTCTTGCCAATTGGGGGGGGGGGGTAAATGTGATATAGAAAACTAGATCACACCTGCTCCCTACTAGTACTTCATGGCCACCCATCATGAGTTTTGGACCAACTCTAAAGAAGAGGTGTCCATTTGTATATGTCAAATATGGTTGATTACATGTTTAAAGTGTAGGAAAGTATGCAAATGTTAGTCTAAAAACGACAAAATCCCCACTATTAAATTGTTGTCAAATCAAATTAAGAGAACAATTTCAACATATTGTTTGTGTTAAATTTCAAACCAATCTATTGTATTAAGATAAGAAATTTGTAACTGTTGAACATTTTTACCAAAGTTGGGGATAGACACCAATTAAGCACCCCCTCCCCAAGCCCCCCCCCCACCACCACCCCAATCACGTCATAACCTATCAGTGATTCAGTTGAACGTGATTTCATAAGTTATATTCATGTCTGGGCGACAAAAATGTGTAAATGTCCCCCAGGCGGACTTCAGAGGAGGAAATATGATGGCGCTGGCATTGAAATATTGTCACACCTGGATCTTTCAATAATGCCCAGATTAAGTAAATGAATATAACATATCATATTCTCCTGAGGGTAGATTTATATTACCATTGGTCATTTATATAGGCGGGCATGCTTATGATACTATACTCATCGGGACTTTCAATATTTTATTTCTGCCTATTAATGTCACTTAATCTCCCGTATTAGGTATTTATTGTGTTATTTCTTAATATACCTGTTATATTATGCAAATTACATAAGCTACAGTCATTATCTGGTTTAAAATGTCAGATACACAATACGACTTTCGGACCCAAGTGCAGAAATCGTTCGAATAAATCTCATGGACAGAACCGTCACAGCCATGATCGGTTTGAAATAGAACTGTAACACGCACCCGTGTTGATTACGAGGTCACAGCTCCCAATTATCAACCCTATCGGGATACTTTCTCAGCTATTTTACAAAAGAATAACACGGGTACACTTTGTAGTCAGTGTTTGTCTTCAGAATGCGTTTCATATTTTATACGCCACGAAAAACAAAGAAATTGCGTCCACGTGGCTTGATTTTCAGTGGTAACATGTTGATATTTACGCGTTAACTCGCTAATACCGAGTTAATTGTGGTCTAGAGTTCAGGTTTCGATAACACGGCACTTCTGCAGCCTCTGTTCATTCAGGAAACTTTAATATATTCAAGATATCTATAATTATGCGTGATTTTGTCACAAAAATGATTATTTTCAATCATCAGGGACCGTAACAAATCAGGCAGGAACCATCACACTACCGGCGATAGAACGATTTCCGATGTAACAGTTCCTACACAGTGGACAGAGTTATGACTTTTAAAACTACTCCTCCCCCACCCCAAATACTTTAACCCCTTCTTAAGACAAATTATTTGAGCTTTTGATTTCAAGTTGGGTACTGATGTATGGATTCCTGTGATCATATCTTTGAATTGAAAAATCGCTATCGCCAAGGTATGGGTTAAACATCTGCCGATCGTGATCGGCCTCTCGTTGTTTTTAAAGCAGTTAATGCCTCCAGTCTGTACAGTATTGATGATAAGAATTTAGAATTTCTTCTAGTCCCTCAGCTGTGTCAACCATGAGTATGGTATCATCAGCATATAAAAGTGAAAACTGTTTTAACAAATATGTACATTGCTTTACCACTCAAGGCTGACAAAGTTAGGGGATTTTGACAGTTTTGGCCAAGGTATGATTCCAGATCATTCAGATATAGGGAAAAAGGTATCCAGTCAAAGTGGGGAAATCTTTTCATCAACTGAAACACATGATACTTGATGAGATAAGTTTATGCCAAAGACCATTCCCCCATCACTGTCAAAGGCTATATGAAGGCACGATATAAACTACCATTAAGAGAATTGGTTAATTCAATCATCGAATTCAATGGCTCCACAATTGGTCGGATTTGGTGAACAGTACCCATTTAATAGAACAAGCATTTTCTAGCTCTATACAATTGTACCCTATATCCATTACTATTAATATAAATAATTCCACTGCACCAGGTTATTTAGTTATGAACACATTTTATCTAAACAAATGTACCTAGTAGATCTAGATATATTCTTATTGTACTAAAAAGGTATCGGCGAGAGATTTACGCCCTGCCTCACGCCAATTGGGCATTTGAAAAGTGGGGAAATCTAGTCATCAACTGAAACACATGATACTTGATGAGATAAGTTTATGCCAAAGACCATTCCTCCATCACTGTCAAAGGCTGTATGAAGTCACGATATAAACTACCATTAAGATAATTGGTTAATTCAATCATCGAATTCAATGTATGTATGTGGTCAATGGTGGCATAGTTTGGCGAAACCCAGGTTGATTTACAGAGAAGATGACATTTATTTATAGGAATGAATATATTCTCTTACTGGGTATACTAGTAAACAATTTGGCCAATTTGTCTAAAGTTATCAGTGGATGAAAATTTCCCAGTTTGATAAATTGGTTTAATAAGTCCAATACTCCACTCTTTTGGTATATGTCCAATTTTAAGAATCAGATTAAAATATTTGAGATAAACTATTTTCATTTTAGAGGAACTTCTGATATACTCACTTGTATCTGTATCGATTCCGTGTGCTTTCCTTGTTTGAAGATCTTGTACTGCTTTTCGACCTCATCGATATTAATATCTCGATTCAGTAATGATGTATCATAATTTGGTTTTACAGACTCTGGGAGCGGAGTATCAACACACCCTGTAATATTTGAAAAATCGTCGGATAGGTAAATGTGTTTAGATACGTGTGTGTTGGTAAAAGTTTTAGGTAAATGTGTTATAACTATTAAAATTACCTGCTGAAGTGGAATTATTTCTATTAATAGTAATGGTGCATATATTCTGTTGAGTATAAAAGGAAATGGCTCCACAATTGGTCGGATTTGGTGAACTGTACCTCTTTAATAGAACAAGCATTTTCTAGCTCTATACAATTGTACCCTATATCCATTACTATTAATATAAATAATTCCACTGCACCAGGTTATTATACCCCCTTTAAAAAAAAAAAAGGGGGGTATACTGTTTTGCACCTGTCCGTCCGTGCGTCCGTCCGTCAGTCCGTACGTCCGTCCGATGTCTGTTCATGTCATAACTTGAACAATAGTGCTCGGATCTCAATGAAATTAGGTATGGATGTTCACTACTATGAGGACATTAAATAGAGGGTTCCATAGTTTTGTTCGGATTTTCCATTCTAGAGTTATTCATCTTTGTTTATCTGGAAATGTTGATTTTTTGGTCCATCTGGTGTCTGTTCATGTCGTAACTTCAACAGTTGTGCTGGGATCTCAATTAAATTTTATATGGATGTTCACAACTATGAGGATATTAAATAGAGGGTTCCATCGTTTTGTTCGGATTTTTCATTCTAGAGTTATTCATCTTTGTTTATCTGGAAATGTTTGATTTTTGGTCCGTCTTGTGTCTGTTCATGTCATAAGATGAACAGTAGTACTCGGATCTCAATGAAATTTGGTATGGATGTTCACTACTATCAGGGCATTCAATAGAGGATTCCATCGTTTCGTTCGGATTTTCCATTCTAGAGTTATTCATCTTTGTTTATCTGGAAATGTTGGCTTTTTGGTCTGTCTGGTGTCTGTTCATGTCGTAACTTCAACAGTTGTGCTGGGATCTTAATGAAATTTGGTATAGCTGTTCACTACTATGAGGACATTAAAAAGAGGGTTCCATCGCTTTGTTTCGGATTTTCCATTCTAGAGTTATACATCTTTGTTTATCTGGAAATGTTGGCTTTTTGGTCCGTCTGGTGTCTGTTCATGTCGTAACTTCAACAGTTGTGCTGGGATCTCAATGAAATTTGGTATGGATGTTCACCACTGTGAGGACATTCAATAGAGGGTTCCATTGTTCTGTTTGGCTTTTCCATTCTAGAGTTATTCAAGTTTGTTTATCTGGACATGTTGGCTGATTGGTCCATCCGATGTCTGTTCAGGTCATAACTTGAACAGTAATGCTCGGATCTCAATGAAATTTTGTATGGATGTTCACCACTATGAGGAAATTTAATGTCACATTCAACTGTTTTTTTTGTTGTTTTGTTGTGCTATAGTTATTCATCTTCGTTTATATGAAAATGCTGATTTTTGGGTCCATCTGTCTGAGTATAGCAGTCATAAGTTATATATATGCCCACCCTAGGCGGTATGCCACTAGGGGGTATGCACCGGACGACAGTCCATCTCTTGTTTAGTTATGAACACATTTTATCTAAACAAATGTACCTAGTAGATCTAGATATATTCTTATTGTACTAAATAAATATAGCTAAGGATGTAGGTTTAATATTATAAGTTTGTCATAGTTATTTTACACAAAAGAAATTATGGTATTATTGCACTATTCTGTTTCTTTTCAGTATTGTCTTGGTTTATCTCACCTGTGCTGTCTGGAATTGTTTCATCAATTCTTTTTATGATCATCAAATACCTCGTCCTGGAGAAGGTAAGCATATGCAACAGCACATTTGTTGAGGATGCACTGTACACAATGTTTACAAAGGAAGTGTTCCTTTCACTGTCCTTATTTAAAATAGCTGTATAGTTCATTGTGCCATCAGGGGGGCTTGTAATGCACATATACATCACCAATATGACCATTAATACTCATATATCAAAATAATAAATATTGCACAGAATGAGCTTTGACACGGTGATAAAGAACAAAAAGTGATATCTCTTGAATGTCATGTGAAATGATTATGCTAATATGCTGATCGGCATCGTTTTCACCATCAGCATTTTCAACATCATCATCATCATCACAATCAATATCATCATAATCATCATCATCACCGTCATCATCATCATTATCGGTATTTTCAGCATCATCATATTCATATCTTCATCATCATCACCATCTAACATCCGTTACTATATTTCTTCAAATTCAGCACTGTTGGTTCATATTTCTGTACATATCGATTGTCTTATAAATCTTCATATAATTGAGGAAATAAATAAATAGATAATAATAATACAGTCACATATATATACATATATGTGTATATTAGAAAGACTATTCTAGTCTTAACACACTATACACTGTATTACTCTAATACTGATTTCTATAAACATATTATAGCCAATATACTTGTAAAGTAAATCAGTGAAAACAGTATATACTGACAACAACCCTCCCAGTCCGTTCTGCAGTTATGGAGCAGTCCACAACAGGTGGTCAAGGATTTAAGAAATGTAATTGTAAAGGAGGTGTACAACGTCCAAATGTGAATGGTCAAGAACACGACATTAAAAAAGAATAAAAAAGGGGAAAAACCAACACAAAAACAATAAAAACTAGCACAAAACAAAGAGAGTACAGATACCAAATACAAATAAATGTCCTGCGATTGGATTCATAGAACAATTCATAATCTCATCTCCACATTTATGTGGATGACGAAAGTAATTCTCTGAGTAAGAGAGGGAAGAAATCGGAGGGATGAGAGAGTTAAGGGGATGGCAAAGTTTGGTCAAGATGGCCACCGCGGATTGCACCCTACCTCCAGATGATCAATAATTACTCACCGGCCATAGAATGGATAAACTTCATATTTTGCACACATAATAATCAATAATAAACAAAGATCTTGTCATTAGTAGAGAAATTTTAGCTGTTAGAATTTACTCGCGGTAGAGTGACAAAAAATCATGTCCCCAAACGGCGTTTCTCCAGTTCCAATGGTTAACTTTTTGCACAAACTGAACAGTCAAAATGGTCCTATAAGAATCTGGCTAGAGACAAGGAGACATCATTTTGAGGAAAAACAAGAACTTTCCCAAATACCCTGCCTGTGAAAATAGTAGTCATTCTGAATAATGGCAAAATGTCCTCCATTTGCATTGTTTACAATCTTAGGAACTATTTTTCTTGGTATGGGAGACCATAATATCCTAACATTATTTTGCGATAGCCGATACACATGCCATGGGGGCGGGGCGGCCATGATTACAAACAAACTCATCCGTCAATACTAGAATACGATTACGAATGGAAATCGATCAGTATAGACAATCGCGCATGGGATCAAGCTTTTGATTATGCCCATCAATATATATGGGTTATAAGCTATATGATTGTATTTGATAACCGACAATTTCTCGATTAATTTACATTAAAATGTCATTAAACGTATTTTTCTCCACAATGTTTTTATCCCAGTGCACCAAAATAGAATTGACCGGAAGTGAACTCGCACAAGAAGTCCGTCGTAAAATATGACATATTTCGTCGGAATACGGTACTTTCCTATTCATAAATATGTTTTTATATAGGCTATTTGATTTTAGAATAATACAATATTCTGAAGCATGTAAGTTTTCTATTTATGTGATTTGCGTAATAATACGACATCTTGTAATCTCGCTTTCGACTATAGACTGGAAATTCTAAAAATAAAATATCAGCATTTCCATCTGTAAACAGCACAAAACTTCATAAATCGTGGGTAATAAAGCAACTAAATTAATTCCAACAACTTAAATAAACTGAAAGCATCGATTTCATATCATAAACTTTCTTGATTGCAGGATCGAATTGCTTTTCTGGTCGATTTTCATGTACCTGCCGCGAATTAAAAAATGACAACAACATCATGAACATGTGTTTACAATAGAAATATGGCGACTGGCTCCCAAGAAAAACTGACACGTTTTAGCGGACGTTTTTCAAACGATACAGTGAACATTAATCGAAAGCATAGCTCCTTGGCTCTTATCATGTCACTTATCATAATGGGCTGCCTAATGATACTGTTGAAGTTATAGTTTTTCACATTTGAATGCCAAAACAATGGCATAATATTGCAGATATACTCTGTTTCAAAGTCATTTTTCTGGTACAAAAAGCTTTTAGGCTCACATCTATTCGTGGCACCTCCTTTAGCGATATATGCTCTATATATTATCTTCATGTTGTTATCTCTATTTCTGTCTGCTTTTATGTGAAAAATACCAATTTTGTCAGCCCGTTTCCAGACATTTTTTATGAAACAGACTTTGCCATCCCCTTAACTAGAGCATATTGTTGTGTAAAGTACAACTGTCCGCGTTCAGTACCGAGGTCACAAAAGCTGATAAGCAAGCTGAGTGGTGACCTGTATTGGCCAGTTGGTGAATGCTGGCTTGCAAAATATCTTCACTTTCCCGAGATAAAGTATACATCGGGTTGTAATGTAAGGGAGGGATTTATGGGAGGGACATGCACCCCTCCGATTTCTTCCCTCTCTTTAATACTCAGAGAATTCCTCTCATCCTAAAATCCTCGGGATGAGAGAGTTAACTAGAACATAGTCCCGAGTGCAACCAGATCCAATGGCAAGAAAAATGGCAATTTGAAAGGAAAGCTCTCACCCAATAAAACAAGAATCCAATTGATGCGTCAACCATTCTATTATTCCAAAAGAAAAAACAACACCCATCAAGTTCAAATGATCACTAGCTTCCTCCTGTGATGGTCGACATGGGATCAGCTGTAATGAGAGATGAATATCATAGAAAAACTTCATATCAGTGTGTCTGGAAAATTGCCATAGAAAATTGTTCTCTATACTAGTCTGCAGTTTTTAGTATTGTGTGGTGTCTTGCTGCACAGGAAGTGGCAGAACCTCTTGTTAGTAAGCGGGAATCATGTCGTTGTGACAATATCCGATTAATGTATGCTGTCAACGTGCGTACACTACATAATCATGAACATGACTGAGATGAATCGTCAGTGGTTTTCTGGAAGGTTTGGAACACGTCAACATAGTGGGAATGGTAAAACTAATCCATGTTGGTGAGATTTCACATGATTCAAGTCCAATGCTGCTAGAGATTGTGCTCACTGAGCGGTTGTCAGAGCAAGGAGCATGGTCACTTTCTTTGTCAAGACTTTTTTTTTAGTATGCCAGAGAGAGAATATCTAAAGGAAAGCTAGCTAAGTATAGCTAAGCTAAGTTAGCTAAGTATGTTAGTACCTGCTCAACTTTCCAGTTCATCTGGTAACGTGGAGCCTTTGGTCTGAAAGAAAAAAATCCTTTCATGAATCGACAAATCAGAGTGTTATGAGTTAAGGAGGTGCCCGATAACAAGAACAATGTTTGGCTAAGCATTGATCTGCATGCTTATTTATGATGCTATATGACTGTCCAGACTTCGCCAGATGTGTTAAGTAGCGTAAAATAATGTTTACATTCGAGTCAGTGGGATTGTAACCCCGTTGGTGACACCAAAGTGCCCACAAGGGCGCCGGATCTACCCCGACCACCCCGACTATGGTCGGGGCAATAATATGGTCGGGGCAATAATAGTATATGTCATGCTGTTTGTGAAAGCATTTAAACACCATTAAAAGTTCAAGCCAAATTATCACTGTCAGCCTTTATCACTCTGCCACTACAACTATGTGATATTTTAGTTCACGGGTAAAGCGGTACAGCTGTTGGTGTGGTTGGATAGGATGATAAAATAGCTATATTCTGGAGATATAATGCAAAATAGCACAACACTTCCTCCTAATGACAGAATGTGATCCTTATTAGCAGCATGAGGCAGTGACCAACATTGAAAATAATAACAATATATGCCATCGCTAACTACTAGTATATGGGTTTATGGTTCCATTTTATTTATGGTGCCATTTAATAGATGTTCTTGCAATAACATTTAATTTATCCAATCTCATCAGGGGGGGGGGGGGGGTCGGAAAAAAATTCCAGGCACGTATGATCATTTAAATTTTTTCCGGCCACGGGGGACCCACCCACCCAATTTCTTCCGTTTCCGGCCTTATTTCCAGGCAATTTTGGACACCCACCCTTTTTTCCGTTTCGGGAAGATTTTTCCGGTCAGTTTTGGACACCCACCCCCCTTAAATTTGAGAAAAATTATCAATTGAGCAACCAAATAGCTGATTATCCTGCATTATCCTAATTTATTGCGAGGATATTATAACTATACTATTTGAATTTATCATATAAGTGTCATTAATCAAGAAATGTGTCAACATAATCACATTTCTAGGGATATATAAAGCAGAGTGCCAAGGTTTTTATTAACATTCATTTTCATAATATATAGTCACATGATCTAGTCACATAATCACATTTGAGTGTTCTACAGAATACATGGTACCGGTACAACAAATTTCAGATTATTTGATATTTTGATATTTGCTATGTGAAATACAGTAATGCCATAATTAATCGACTCCATAACCACAGCAGAATAATGGGTAATTTAATTTTAATTTCCGACTAAATCCTGAAAAATTACCCATTATTCTGCTGTGGTTATGGAGTCGTTTAATTAGGGCATTACTGTATTGCTGGAATCAAATTGTTTATCAAAACATGTGGAAATACAACAGTTCATCCCAGTTCATCCCAGTTTGAAGAATAATGCTAATACCAAACATAACCATGATATACATGCGTGACTCTTCTTGGGGCATCTCAGAAACCAGAACTGAGGAAACATGTTATAGCTTGTAATGGCAGGCTGGTAGCCTCTGCCTGAAGTAATAGGCTTCGTAATAATTGCGAATAATATGGATGGATAGCCTAATTTCACTTCTGTTTTGCTCACGATATCAGTGACGATAAAATCTTCGTTACTGTGATTAACATTACAAGCTGATCCACATTTAATAACATGGAAAACAATGTGAAATTGTTCAAGCTGGCCCGGCTGGCCTTCAATTTATTTGTTAAGATTTTATGTTTTACGTTGTCAAAAGTCTATTTTATTCCATTATTTATTATATCTTTATTTCCACCCCTCTCGAGCTCTCCCCGGGTCTGCCTTCGACAGACCATGGTGGCCTTCGGCCACCTGTATGTGTATCGAGCAATTATATGGTCGGGGCAATATAAATTCCTTCCGGCGCCCCTGGCCCAATACCCTTATATTTTCTAAGTGTACACTTTCACTGTAAGTGTAGTTCAGGTATACACTTATAGTACACTTGTAGCTTTTGTTTTTTTAATTCAGTACACTTGTACCACACTCACTTTTTCTGTTCAAAACACATCAAAATAAGAATGGAAAAAAAAATTGGCATATGGAAAAAACTGTTTTTTGGACACAAGAGACACACACCCACCCCATCATACGTGCCTGGAAATTTTTTCCGACCACCCCCTGATCTCATGTGTAATTATGAGATGGTGTTTATTGTCCATCTGGGACCATGCATGAGTCCCTGATAAAGTGTTGGCACACTTCAGTAGCAGATGTGTGCAATTAGTATAATCCACCTCTTTGTGTAGCCATATAAATGACATAAATAAAGCCCATTAAGTTTATTTTAAACCAAGGAAATGCGCTCCATTTGGCCTTAAAGTCCAAAAAAATAATGGGGGGGGGGGTACACCAGGACCCCCACCTTCGACAGGGGACACCCCTCTCGAGCTCTCCCCGGGTCTGCCTTCGACAGACCATGGTGGCCTTCGGCCACCTGTATGTGTATCGAGCAATTATATGGTCGGGGCAATATAAATTCCTTCCGGCGCCCCTGGCCCAATATACCGCCAGTCAAAACCATAGTGTTTGTTTGTGGATTTTCTCCACGAGGCCAAAATGATTTCCGCGATCAGTTTGATGTTCCGTAGCCTGTGGGAATCCCACTATCGCCCGCCTTGATGGCAAATTAGGAGATCCGGAACATGCGGTAGCATTAATGGTGTTGCGACCAACATTGTCACGAGTTGCGGGAACCACGTTTGAGTGGGCCAAAATGGAAACTGCTCAAAATAACATGTTGAGTGCAAATCTCGTTTAGATGCAGTGAGTGTCCTCATTGGTTGTTAATGTATGCCATTTGAACAATGGGAACAGTGTTTTCAGACAAATTTTGACTGCCATATTAAAGTTCTAGCAGAATTATATGCCAATTCCGTTGGACAGAATGAGATCTCCCTGCATAGATCCCGACATAACCTAAACAACTTGTATCTGTCTCAAGGTATGTTGAAATTTGTTTAAGTAGGATAGGACGTCCATTATGAGAACGAAGATTAGTCTTCCACCACTCAATGTCAAGTTTGGCTAGAGCAGAGAGATTGAATTTAGAGTCAAAATTTTGGTTGGATTAGATCACATGATCTAAAATTCTAAATATCGGCAAGGAAAAGACCCCAAGATTTACCGCTCGGGAAGATGAAACCAGTAAACCGATAAAAGAGGCACATGTTCGTAAGGAAAGACTTGTCTGTGTCAGAAGTTTGGAAGCGAAGTTGATAATTTTCAAAATCTTGTCTTCTGGGAGAAAAACCTTGAAACAAACTGTATCAATTTGGAAATAAGTCAGTTGTTGCTTTGGGGTCAAATGAGATTTTTTGCGGTTAATGACATGATAAACCCAAGAGATGCAAACTTGGAGATCATTGTAGCCATATTGCGATCACAAACATCAGCCTGAGAATGACACGATAAAGTAACATTTGATTCCGTTCTGACGAAAAAATGCAAAAAACGGTTCCATGAGCTTGGTGAAGATTTGTGGCCCCGATGACAACACAAAATGGAAGGGCGCGATATTGTAAGAATATCGAATCTCCAGACTCAAGCCACCAAAAACGAAAATATTTTCGAAAATCTGGTTTCAAATTTTACTAAAATAAGCATCTTGAAGATCAATAGATGTCATGAAATCATTACGATGAATGGACTGAAGTACCAGTTCAATAGTTTCCAGTTTGAAATGTTCATATGCAACCACTTTGTTAAGATCATGCAAATTTATGATCAATCGAGCACCTCCATCTGTTTTGGGTCTGGTGAATATTGTAGAAATTATTTCACCTTCTGAATGATCAGAGCGTCCAATAATGCCCTTTTGCCAAATTTTGAGGAGTTCGGCCTCGATGATAGCGTGTTCCGTATCATTAAACATAATTGGACTTGGAACATGTCTTTGGAAAGGTCTTTTCGTGAAGGTAATTTTATAGCTGGAAACTATTCCCAGAATGGTACTGTCCGATGTTAACTTTACCCATTCATGTAATCGTTTGGAAACGTCTGGCCTAGAAATAATGCCAGCGGTAGGAACTGAAGCAGAAAGTATTAAAGAGGAGAAACTTAATACCTCTACTCTTCGAGTGGACCCTTGATCACGATGGGTGGTCTCCTCGATCCACGTCTGGCTCGTAGAAGCGATTGCCCGGCGCAGCGCCGGAGGTTGCATTCTGTGGTCTGCGAAACCGACGCATTCTTCTTCCTCGAAAGGATCGATTTGGCTGCCAACCCAAATCCGGTGCTCTGCGTCTTGGAGGACGATCCAAAAAAGACTGTCGTGGAAAATTTTGGCCTCTGTCCAGCGATATCGTCGCGGCAGTCGACCGATAATCTGCCAAATCTTTAAACCGTTTGCAAATATCATCCCGAACAACAGTGAGGTGGTGGGTGATGTAGCAGTAATTAAACTGCGAAAGTTGGTCTTTAAGATCGGTCGAAGACTTTGGCGTCTCAACATGGACATTTCGAACAAACCATGGTCCGTTATTAACGTGATATGACGGCCCGATAGGTAAACTTTTCGATCTTGTGTCGGGGAAAATCAACTTATGACGATCAGAGTGTGATTCAATCGACAAAATCGGCATTGTAATGATCAGCAATACATCGGACATCAGAGCGTGATAACGTCGAGATTGTAGCCATCGACTCAAGTTAGTAAATTGTAATTTTACCCACGGAGGACTGATATATAAATTGCCCAATTTCTTGGTATCGAAAATGTCAAAAAAAGACAACAAGCGTAGTACCACAATGAGCTCCACGTCAAGTGCAGACGAAAGTATGACCGGTGATGTTCCTAAAGTTAATAAGCTAAAACAACCACCAACTTTACCGAGCACGAAGAAGCAAAAAACTCAGGCTCAGGGCACAAATCAAACCACCTTGAAATTCGGTCAGGACAAACCAAAACAACATGACACAAAAGGTAAATCAATCGAAACCATCCTTTCCGAAATCAACATGAAACTCTCAAATGTGGTAACAAAGGATGATTTAGCAACAAGTTTAGAACCATTGGTTAAGAAAGTAGACCTAGATTTGGAAATCCAAGGAGTAAAATCTGACTGTGACAAAAAAATAAAAGATGTGAGAGATGAGTTTGTAGGTGAGATGCATGACATAAAACTGAAAATGGATGAATATGATACGAAAATTACCAATCTAAACAAAGATGCTGACACCAAAGATGATAAGATAAGATTCCTACAAGATAGATGCATATCCCTACCCTTCTCCGGCTTAATTCTTGCTTCGATGATAACACGATTGCACTAGAACAAGCGAATTAATAGGGCCTATATTGGCCATGTCGCCCCCTGTGCAATAATAATTTATATGTTATTTGTTATTATTTGTATATTGACATGATTTATTGCACAAATAAAATATTCATAAATATTCATTCACACCTGGTCAATCAACGTCTGTTTGATCTGATTTTCTGACAGACTTCCAGTTTTTATGTGCACCCATACCATAGTATGGTACACATAGTGTCGACGTTCGGATTGACCACGCGTAGTTTGTCTGTCTGCCTGTCCGTCTGTCCGTCTGTCTGTCCATCTGTCCGTAGACAATTTACACATAATGCGATAACTCAAACATTTTCTATCCGATCGGAACCAATTTTGTATATGGGTTTCTCAGACCAAAACACAGATCGAGCTCAAATATGGTTTGATCCGAGTTTTTTTTAACAGAGTTATGGCCCTTTTTAGACTTAGAATTCACGCATTCTGCCATAACTCAAACATTTTTTATCTGATTGGAACCAAATTTGGTATATGAATTTCTCAGTCCAAAATACAGATCGAATTCGAATATGGATTTGATCTGATATTTTTTAAATGAGTTGTGGCCCTTTGACATAGAATTCACACATGCTTCGATAAATCAACAATTTTTCATCTGATAGGAACCAAATTTGGTATGTGAGTTTGAATATGGGTTAGATCCAATTTGTTATAGCATAGTTATGGCCCGTTTTCAGCTAAGAATTGAACAGATTTGATAATCACCCAAGTAGCTTACTATTAATGGCAGTAATACAAGCTTAATTTAACTGCAATAGAGAGAACAGCGATAATGTTGTCTTATTTATTTAGAGTTATTTTTAGCCACATATATACCACATAGCAGTGAAGCTGTAACCCATTCTTGATTCAGTGGACTCTCCCATTCAGTTCTAAAAGTTTTAATTGGAATAGTCTATTGTTCATTTGTATGGATGTTCCATTAATCATTTTCTATTATATATCCAGGTTTCTCCTCAGTCACTTGCATGGATTTCTGTAGTTAAAAAATAACACTTCTCAACATTCCTGATACTTCCATCTGATATGTCTCATTTTATATTGGTTTATTTTGACACACTCTTTGCCCCTATTGATTGATTAATTTATTTTTATGTGTACCCATACCATAGTATGGTACACATATTGTCGATGTCCGGATTGACCACTCGTCGTCCGTCTGGTAGACACTTTACACATGGTGCGATAACTCAAACATTTTTTTATTTGATCGGAACCAAATTTTGAATATCTGGGTTTGATTGAATGTTATGGATTTTAGATTCCTAGCTGAAAATAGCTAATCACTATCGCCAAGGTATGGGTTAAACATCTGCCGATCGTGATCGACCTCTCGTTATTTTGGCTAAAATATCAAAAAGTGAAGCCATCCGATATATCGAATTATGCTCCAAATTTCGGGGTTAACCATTGGTGGTGCGATTTGAGTAACATTACTCGGTATATGGGATACGCCATAATAGCTTCGATTTTATCTTTTGCTGAGAGAACACCGAATTCCGCCAGTCGATTTGGAATATCTGCCCCCACGTGGGGGGTCCTTATGTGACTGGGATTCAGATTTGTTCAAATAGGGTCACCATGTCAAATAGGGGTTAGAACAGGGACATAACTCTTCCCTCATGGTCATTCTTAAAACGCCTTCTACTCAAGAGTCATTAGTCATATTTAGCCTATAGAACCACAGTTCAGCAGTTCAAATCCCATTCAGCAATACATCGGGTACGGTTCAGCAGATTCTCCAAAACGCAGTTTAACTCAATTGTAATAAAAATAGTCAGATGTAGTTGTTGCAAATTACTTGTAATCGACATGGAATACCGAAATACAGGCAGGGATCACCATTTGACCTACCTCCACCCCAGTTCAGCCTGTAAAAATTACTTGTAATAGACAAGGCTTACTGAAATACCGTCATCACCAACTCGGTTGAAATAACACAACGAGATCATAAGAACATAATATTGATACATCTTCACCTCATATTTCACACCATTATTATTTACAGTTATTACTCTCATGTTTGTTCATGTTTTCATCATGTTTTCTATCAACAATAGGCCGATACTGATATCCGACAATCACATTTTCCACTTTGCGCTGTCATCCTCCTATCCGCTCCAACACGACATATTTAAATATTTGTATCCAATGTACGCCAGTCTCGCTCCGGTGCCGCCGAAACTGTTCCTTTTTCCAACCTAAATGGGAATATCGCCACTGCAGCACCGCATCGCGACTGGCGTATTCAATTCAGGGAGGCTTTCTACTCGCCACTCACCATTAAGTTACCGCAAGGATTAAGAATAAATCTCCCTCTAATTCTTCTGGTCATATCAATGCTTTTGTTATGCTCCGGATCGGTACACAGCAACCCAGGGCCCAGCCCAAGCCATAAAACTGTACACGAAGGCAACACATTAACAGTATTCCATTATAATGTACGGAGCATAAGACATAAACTGAAAAAGATAGCCGATATGATAAATGACTTCGATATCCTATGTTTCACCGAAACTCACCTTGACCCCTCTTACCCCTCCGATAGACTAGAGATTGATAATTTCAGTCCCCCTATCCGACTTGATCGAGATTCCTACGGCGGTTGACTATGTGTATACTTCTCCTCTCATCTGGTCTTCAAAAGGAGAAACGATTTAGAAACCGATACTTCTTCAATGCTATGGTTTGACATTGTCTCAAAATCACAACATATTTTGCTATGCTTATCGTATCGATCAGATCAATATTGCCGATCGAACTATTGGGATCTGCTAGATTTGTCCATATCTCAGGCACTAGATGTCTCCCAAAATATAATTCTACTTGGAGATTTTAACTCCAATCTACTATGCCCCACTTCCAAACTCAAAAATATTATTGATTTCTATACACTTAAGGACGTACTAAAAGCCCCAACTAGAGTTACTACTAGAACCAGCACCCTACTCGATCCTATAATCGTGAGTAACAACTTGAGTGTCTGGGACGCTGACGTTCTAAATCTTGAATTGTCTGATCATTACGCTGTTTACGCGACAATTTCATATGATCAATTGCATGCGACCTCTTTCACAAGAACTATCTGGAACTATAAAAATGCAGATTTTCAAAAAGCGAATATCTTAATAAATGAGAGCAAATGCATGAATTGCTGCAACCAGTAAATGACATAAACGATGCAGTAAGCTTATTTACCGAGAGATTTATTAAAATAATGGAACAATCAATCCCCAAAATGACAGTGACGATAAGGACAAAGGACAAATTCTGGTTTAATTCCGACATAGGGAGAGAAATACGACGTCGCGATAGACTCAGATCAATAGCACTCAAACGAAATTCAGAGCACACTTGGAGAAAATACAAGGATGTTAGAAATAAAGTTAACAACATGAAAAAGTATGCAAAATCGCAATTCGAAACTAAACTTGAGGAGAAAATAAATGAAACCCCCACTCCCCGCGATTTCTGGCATATTATGAACTATCTACTTAACAAAAAGAAATCTACGAATACCCCACCTCTGTATAGCCCCAATGGCGACGTATCAATGGAAGGGAAATCATATGCAACCGATGATTACGAAAAAGCTAGGTGTCTCAACGCAAGATTCATTTCTAATGCCACTATACAAGACGATGCCAAAAATCTCCCTTATTTCCCTCGTAGATCCAATAACATACTATCCGAAATCCCAATCACATATCAAAGTATCGTGTGCGCTATAAAATCATTAAATTTAGATAAGGCGTATGGCCACGATAGCATCAGCCCAAAAATGTTGCATAGTACTGCCGAAAATATCGCAATCCCCCTATTAATAATTTATAAAAAATCATTGGATCTTGGTAAGTTTCCAATGACCTGGAAAAAGGCAAACGTCATCCCTATTTTCAAAAAAGGCGACCCAGCCGATTCCGCAAATTACCGTCCAATATCTCTCCTTCCGACATTAGGCAAAATATTCGAAAAAGTGGTCATACAACATATTATGACATACTTCACGGAAAATAATTTGTTATATAATCACCAGTCTGGCTTCCTCCCTGGCCATAGTACAACATACCAGTTAATAGAACTATATCACAACCTGTGCCATAGTCTCGACAACAGCCTCTACACATGTGCAGTATTTTTTGATATATCAAAGGCATTCGAGAGAGTATGGCACAGGGGGCTGCTATATAAATTGGAACAAGATGGAGTCTCTGGAAATCTCTTAGAATGGCTAAAAGATTATCTGTTCAATCGCAAACAAAGGGTCTTAGTGAACAACTCCTTCTCAAATTTTGAAGTTATCACAGCGGGTGTCCCTCAAGGCTCAATTATTGGCCCTTTCCTATTTTTAGTTTACATAAACGACCTCCCTGATCACATTAATGCAACCACAAGAATGTACGCGGACGATACTTGCTTTATAACTACCCATTATGACATCGATATCCTAACCAAGAACATGAACGATGACCTTGAAAGAGTCGCAGACTGGGCAAATAGATGGCTAGTTAAATTTAACCCAACGAAAACTAGGGCAATTTCCTTTTCCCTTACAAACAACAACGTGACCCCGAATTTAAAATTGGAACAAGAAAATGTATTATTTACAAACTCACACAAACATCTTGGACTTGAAATACAATCGAATCTAAACTGGAACACTCATATAAATACAATAGCAAACAAAGCAACATCGCGTCTCTCACAATTAAGAAGACTGAAGTACGACCTAGACCGAAAGTCGCTTGAAAAAATATACATAGCATATATATTACCAATTATAGACTATGCCGATGTAGTGTGGGGCACAGCAACAGATTACTTATTAAAAAAGTTCGATGACATACACAAGGATGCTGCAAGAATAGTAACAGGATTAACGCGTTCCGTAGATATAAATCACTTGTTTGACGAAGTAGGATGGTCAAGGCTTGAAATTCGACGAGAACTCCACGAGTTGCACACCATGTTTAAAATAATAAACAACCAAGTCCCCAATTACCTCACGCTCATGTTGCCACCCCGATCAAGACAAGTTGCCAGTAATCGATATGATATGCGCGAACCTGACAAATTCTATTCATACCGTTCGCATACAGAACATTTCAGAAACTCTTATCTACCTAAAAGTATGTTATCTTGGAATAAACTACCAAAGCCTATTACAAATGTAAGTACTCTTCCTGAATTTAAGATGAATTTGAAATTAATTGACCCGCCCACGAAACCTCCCCAATTCTTTATTAATGGTCCAAGAAAACTAAGCATTTTACACTGCATAATTCGCAACTATTGTAGTGAATTAAAATCAGATATGTACAACAATTTTATCTCTGATACCTCTAAATGCACATGTGGATACGAAGTCGAAGATGCCTTTCATTATTTCTTTGAGTGCCCCCTGTATGCTACCGAAAGATGCGAACTCTTCAATAATATTGCAGCCCACCAATTTATAATATCTAATATTTCCTCCTTACTCACAGGGATATCATCAGAATCGAATCGACGCAATGAAATTCTTTTCCATTTTGTTTATTCATACATTTCATCAACGAAACGCTTTAATTAGGCCCCCTCCGCTATCAAATATAGGCGAGATCCTCCTTTGCGTTACAAATGTTGACTACCTCAGATGAAATTTCAAAAGCAGGATAGGACTGACAGCAAACACAACCACACCATACATCATCCTGTATATATGTTATGTTCGTCATCTACGTTGTATTTGTTAAAATGTTAATGGGAAAGGGCGGATTTAAGTTGTTAAAACTTGTGCCCCGATCCCTCTTGTAATATTATATTACAATAAAATATGTTTAAACAAAAAAAGAACATAATCATTGTTCCAGTGATATGCTTGTCTGCTTCGTTTCCAGTAGAAGCGATCAAATTGTGGCATGGATGGCCATTTTGTCTGCCATTTTGATTTACCCCCATTTCTCAAATTCCTCAGTGCTGCCCGCTAGCTAGTCAACTGGTGGATTCTTCAGAATGGTATCACCAGAATCCACTGAGAAAAAAACTGTATACGCGAAAACAAGCATTTGTGACTTGACAGCCGGACTAATACGCCTGATTTGTGTTCTCTAGTGTACTGTTCGATTGGGGGGAATCTTAATGAGGGAAGAATTCTAAAATTGCCTGGCATCATGGCTGTTGGATGATGAGTGCGATCTATTTAATACACGCTTAATCGATTCCATGTGCATATTGATATACCTCCTACGCCACTGCACATGTATCTTGATCACAACCTACTCACACATTGTATTTAATGCTTTACAGGACAACCAGCTGGAATCTGGATTAAAACTGCTTCCGATATTCTATGCTGTTACCATAGCAATCAACACATTTTCGGTGTTTTACGATGGATCTCAATGTAAGTCGACAGCCTCGTATCCTGTTAGTTATAGATGCACCTCAATTAAGTTTGGCGGACAACTTTCTATATTACTAACTGAAACAAGCTCAATTTGGAGCCTGTATTCAGCATCGGGGTGGTCTGCGGCTCCTGCAGCCCCTTTATGCGCTTGCGCAAATTTTTATTTTAGGCAGACTACCTTTATTCAGCGGCGGTCCCTTTGTACGCTTTGCCCACATTTTGATCTTTCAAACATTTCTATTTATAAAAAATACATATATCATATCACACCATTTCATATTTATATGGCGTAAGTAGCTCTGACCTTTCTCCAGCTTTGAAATGCATATAAATTTATATTTTCGATTGCTAATCAATAAATCATAGTCATAGCGCAGATGCCAAAGCTGGGCATATAGTAGATTTTTTAAATCACTGACATTCCCTGCCTCCACGACAAAGTGTTGAAGTCTGTTCCATATGTTGAGCACTCTCCGTGTAAAAGAGTGGAGCCTCACATCCTGTGAGCATTTGTTTATCTGAAATTTGTATGTGTGTCCTCTCGTGCGCTCATCGTTTGTTGGTATGACTAGTGTATTCCATGTCTATGTTGTATGCTCCATGCGATATCTTGCACGTTTCGACCAGGTCCCCTCTTAGCGCGATACTTCATAGGCACGAATCCAGTTCCATTAATCTTTCTATGTAAGAAATAGGCTTCAAGTGTTTGGTACCAGTCGGGTGGCTCTCATTTGAACGCTCTCAATTGCCTTTGAGTGTTCAATCAAGTTATGTTGGTATTTCTTACGCCGTTGCCATTCTCCAGTATAGGTATATAATGAGTGTTCGAATAAGAGGCACTATTATATCTTTCTCTAAGAATAAGAACGATCTCCTTATTGTGCCGATAATTCGATTGGCTTTCGATACAGCGTGGTTGATGTTTATTCCAATATCTTTTTCGTTTTCCGATGGTGCAATCATGGGTCAGTCTGGATCACCAGTCACATGGTGCACTACATTTGGGTTATTGAATTACATAAATTGTTTTGGAATTGAGTTGCATTTGCCACTGTGATGACCATCGGCAAACGGAATCTACATCATATTGTAAGTTGACGGTATTATAGTGTTCCGAATATCTGAAGCCATATATATCTTATTTAATTATTACTCACTTGGGGCATTAGCAAATTGGAGATGATCAGCGAGTTGCTGGGGCATAGGGATTTATCTTTTTTTAAATTTCAAAATGTACCAAAAATATTTAAATTCACAAAACATTTATATAAATTAGCATATTATGTTTGGAAATATATGTCAATAAGTTTTATGTTGTAGAATGTATGTTCAATAAGTTTAGCAAATAGCAGTTAAGTTTATTTCGGATAAAATATATTTCATTCTTAATTTTCGTTTCACACATATGTGGTAACTTCTAAACAGGAAGGGCTAGGACGATGCATTTGCATTCAAACACTGACACAAAGACAATGATGTAACATGAAGTAAGTCTCAATTTGCATTTCTCAACCATTTATGGAGGTGTTTTGTGATGTTTCCCCCACCCCAAAATTCCTGATTTTTAAAGTATTTAAAACAATTACCAAAACGTATATTTTTCCCACAATATTTGACCACCTAGGTATGTTTAAATCAATCATATTTGTCATTAGCCATATATGCGTAAAACCAGTGCCGAAAATGCAAAATTTTGATGCATATGTGCTTAAATAGTTTGAAATATTTCCATTTTAGAGCCCCCCCCCCAATAATACATTCATATAGATTAAACATTTTGCAGCCGACATTGAACAGTAGAAAAAACGTAAATTATTAGATAAAGTAAAACGGAGTCATATCCGTCAAAAATGTATCCATTAAATGCAAAATGGCTGCCAATATAGTGACCAAATGAATAGAAATGGTGACTAATTGTTATATCTTGTCTAAATGTCACCACTGTCACCATATTCATTACTCTTGAATATTAGTTTGTTCCTTCAAATGTCTTCTGTCTTTATCAGTGTTAAAACTCTGGCTAGTTGCATAGACTTGAGAAAAGATGGCTTCCAATCTGGTTTCTATTTTGGATAACATGTACTGATTTATCTTGATACGTCTCTCGGAAATGTGACCATGGGACGTGTAGGACATCCTACTTTCGCTTAATCTTATAATAACATGGTATTATACATTCTAAAATTACTAAGACCGAATATTGAGCACTCTCCTTAGAAAATGGCTCATATATAAAGTGGCTCCTATATAAAGTGGCGGCCATATAAAGTGAAAGTGGCTGCTATATAAAGTGGCTACAAAGAGGCTCTTATATAAAGTGGCTTCTATATAAAGTTGCTCCTATATAATTGACTCCTATATAAAGTGGCTCGGCTCCTATATAAAGTGGCTCATATACACCACATAAGTGGCTCCAATATAAAGTGGCTCCTATATAAAGTGGCTCCTATATAAAGTGGCTCCTATATAACATGGCTCCTATATAAAATGGTTCCTATATAAAGTGGCCCCTATATAAAATGGCTCATATATAAAATGGCTCCTATCTAAAATGGCTCATATATAACGTGGCTCTTATATAAAATGGCTCCTATATAAAGTGGCTACTATATAAAATAGCTCACATATAAAATGGCCCCTATATAAAGCGGTTCCTATATAAAATGGATCCTATACCAAGTGGCTCCTATATAAAATGGTTCCTATATAAATTGGAATTTGGACATGAGATAGTTGACACATGTGCAGTATTTCAGCCTAAAACATATACCACCGGCAGCTAGTGACATACACTGTTCATTTCATCATATTATTTATAAAATTGGTTGGTTTGTGTGCTTTTTGTCCAGCTCCGTGGGACAATTACTGGATTATATATTTTCAAAATTGCTGCCAGAATACACGTGTCAGTGAGTTGTGTCATACCACCATTGGCAGCAATTTGAAGTATACAAGATGTCTTATTTAAGGCAGTAGTATAGATCATATGATTTGAGACAAGAATATATACAAAAGTCAAATGTTACGAGTACACTTAGATGTTAATTACTTTGTGTTTTCTTGATGTATGTTATTTGGGTAAATTTTATTCAATGACTAGCGTGGAAAACAACGGCAGAGCAAATTGTCCGAGTATTGTTTGTCAGACACGAAAAGGAATCATACTAGTCTAGTATGTCAGGAAAAACGTTTATATATTATTAATATCAACAGCTGACCTATTGTAGCCCAAAATAAAAGTAAATATATGTTATAATTCCTCGGCTAAATATAAATTGCTGCCAGTTTTTGGTATTCTTAGTGCAGAAGCAGCCTATAATCTGACTTGTAGCGACACTAGTAGGTGGATTCACATCCATAAACATGTGCATCAGGACTACTAGTTTGGAGTCGCTTGGACCCATGGAGCGGGAATCTTAGTTCGGCCACGGTAACAACCAAAGTTGCTTGTGGCTCAGTTGCTTGAAACCTTAGCCCGACTTGTGGCACTGTAACAACCGAAGTTGCTTGTAAAGTAGACTTACACAATATACTGTGCAGATGTCCCGCAAGTTGTCGTCGAGATGTCACGTCGGTGGATACCACTGGCCGGCTGATGCTGATGGATATGAATCGAGCAAGCAGGTCGTTGTGATCTTTGATCGGCGTGGTATTTATCTCTCTTATGGAATCCTATTAGGGCCACTTGCTAATGGCGCTTTCGGCGCACTTTTTGTCGCCGTTAGTAACGCGCCGAAAGCGACAAAATATGCGCCATTGGCGCATTCGGCGCGGTGCGCCATTAGTGCATTCGGCGCAGTGCGCCATTAGCGCGGTGCGCCGAAAGCGACAAAATATGCGCCATTAGCGCATGTACAATTAAGTATGTGATCACCCCAGCAGGGGTGCCAGAAGAGGGGGGCAGAGGGGGGCAACTAACCCCCTGCCCTTGACCAAGGGGGGCGAGCGGGGGCAGGACTTGCCCTTTTTCTGGAGACAGAAAATGCTTTTTGTGTGTTTAATCTCGTGTTTTTTATAGCAAAATGTGACTTTTTTGGTCCAAATACCACCAATTTCACAAGGAATATTAATTTTTTCTCAATTTTATCACAAAATGGCCATAAAAACCGACGAATACCTTTAAAATAGGGATTTTTGCCACAATGAATTTATGGTTATTTTTCCGAGTTTGCGGAGAAAATGCCCTTTTTTGCAGAAAAGTGCCCTTTTTGTAGGCTCTGCCCCCTGCCCTTGGATGCTTCCGGCGTCCCTGCACCCCAGTGCAGATCGGACATGGCCATATGTACAATGTATAGGCCTATGTATCAATTTTAAAAGGGACACGGTCCCCATACCACCAAGATACAACAATATTTCTTCAAAATACACGTAAATTATCACAATCGATGCATTTCTACAAAATAATGATAACCACTACCAACTACATGTATGGTATCAATTTTCTCAAAACTTTTTATTTGTTCAACAAAATATGTCCGTATTATTACTAAATTACCACTAGATTTTAGAGTTATCCATCTTCATCCGCAAATTGTCCAGTAACTTAGGACCGTCTGATCGGATTGAGTACCTTTAAATGCCCACAAAGGAGGGACCAGGACCACACGGCCACAATAATTTTAAATCTGAATAATGACAAATTATAGCATTTAGAGGTCTATCTACAGCAAATTTCAGCCCCTCCCTTTTAAAAATTGATACATAGGCCTATACATTGTACATATGGCCATGTCCGATCTGCACTGGGGTGCAGGGGCACCGGAAGCATCCAAGGGCAGGGGGCAGGGTGTCAGCTGCCCACTCTGCCCCCTCTTCCGGCACCCCTGCTGGGGTGATCACATACTTAATTGTACATGCGCTAATGGCGCATATTTTGTCGCTTTCGGCGCACCGCGCTAATGGCGCACCGCGCCGAATGCACTAATGGCGCACCGCGCCGAATGCACTAATGGCGCATATTTTGTCGCTTTCGGGCGCGCGCCGAAACAACGCTAATGGCGCACAACGCTAATGGCGCACAAGTGTGCCGAAAGCGCCATTAGCAAGTGGCCCTAATAGGATTCCATACTCTCTGCCCGACTCGCGCATGCGCGCTACGTCGGGCATTCCCCGAAATCTACCACACTTGTGACGCAGAGTGAGGGGGCCATTCCAACATGTGAGGCATAGTTGAAATGAGCTTATCCCCTACTAGGTTATACCAACTGAAGTTGTGGTTTGGGTAACCTGGGTGATGTCTCCCTGAATCTGGAATTCAGAGGAACTATATCTTCTGGATTCCGGCCCGACACTCCGAGTTGAGACTGGAGAAGTACCCCTCGGAAATCAGGGGGCCGAGATATCATAATGACCGGATGGAGAAGGGGGGCATGGTCACTTACGCCTCACACTATCTGTCCTCTGCTCACACCCGGTATCGTGTAAAACCAATTTCTGGGGGGGGGGGGGGGGGTAGTCAACAAAGAAGATAACTTCTTCCCATTAGTACGGAAAGGGTCAAGGTCGCGGTTGACTGAACTCTTGGATGATCAGTCGTTACCTCGTCCTCAGACTCGTACTGATTTGCTTCAGACTCTTGTAAGAACAGGTAACCAGTTGTTAAGAGCCGATGACCAGTTATTAACTTTGGAATCCATAGCTGGTGACTGAAATCAATCACACTTAACTGGTCTTAAAACCTCTGAACCGGGGGACTTGAACAAGATCCTTTTGGGTTACCAATGTTATTTGCCGGCTTACATTAAGTATCTCAGTGGCAATGTGGGGACCAACATGGGGCATTTGTTTGTTGCATCTGTGCGAAATTGGCTGTATTTATGAAAACCCACATATTGACCAGTAACTATTTAATAACACATATTTTGAAAATTTCCCCCAAATATTTTCACTATGAAAATGCTAAATAAAATACAATTATCAACAATTTGCCATAGAATTTATGCTCAAGGAAACTGCTCGACATTTTATCAACATCTATTTTTATCAGATTTTCTCTAATAAGAAAATGCTAGCCATTTTTACCAATTTTTCCACTACAAAAATGTTAAATAAAACACAATTATTAACAATTTCCCAAGGAATTAATGCTAATGGAAACTGCTCAATGTTTTATTAACATCTATTTTTAACAACACGTTCCCATTTTTTCCAATAAGAAAGGGCTATAAAGTAAGGCTACCAACATTCGTAGCAGGGAAAAATATTCATATATTAAATAACAGCAATGAAAAAATTGCGTCGCTTGAGTCCGAAATAGGGACGGGCGGGTCACCACAACTGATAGAACTATGTTCAGTGTCAATTAACATCAAATTCATACACGTTTTTCTCAAATGATACCGAGGAAGCAAATCGTGCCTGTTTAAAAACGTCACGTTTGGTGCCTAGATATATATTTGCAAATATGTGTCTGTCTGTATGTGTTCTATATGTAACTTAACGAGGTACAATCGAGATGGCACCAAGGCGTTCTAACAGTGGTAACTTTTTATGTGGAAGATAATGGTGCATGTTAAAATATTAGAATAGCTCATGTTAATATTATAACACAATTGAGTCTGCCCCATTCAATATAGTTTCCACACAAAAGGTTACTAGAGATATGGAAATGTATAGAAGGCCTGTTCAACAATAGTGGCCACAGTGTGCCGTCAAATATAATTTCTTCCGAGATAAAAGAAAATGGAGTCACATGTGGCACATGACTTTCCAGGATCCTCCAATACTGACATATTACAAGGTTATACCTGCCCAATATACAGAGGATATATTTCATGTTTTAGAACAGACTCCTCGCCTAACTCAAAATCTCGCTCTGCGTCGGGCACATTTAGCTGATATAGTTACATATCAACATTTATTTTAAACTGAGAATAATTAGCAAGTATATAGCACAATGAACAAAGGAGCACCTGGTCATTTCTTTAAACCATCTGTATCTTCATGGAGATATGATAACCAGGTGTCCTCGATTGATTAACACATCTCTATGTAAAACTTGATTGTCGTCTTTTCTTTTTGCGAACTAATGTGTTTATGATGTTCATGTTATAACATCTGAAGTATACGCAGTTGTAAATAAATAAATAGTTCTTTACTGGTGGGACGGATTAATCGCGATAAACAAAATGACAATCGCTCCGATTCGACAAGGTGAGCTATACTTATATTCCGTGTGTAAGAATCATGTTTTGTGATGCTATTTGGATATATAATATTTATGTGTAACGCGTTCCCACCATATATTCACAATATGCAGAGGGTTTTCACATCACTTTAACCTGTGCAACGCCGGGTAACCCTGCTAGTAAATAAATAAATTCACATTTTCTTGACACCAAAACATTGACCAGACGACCGGATTTTCCGTGACAATAGGTAGTCCTCCGTGTTGGTGATACGCGGGTGACCGATGTGAAGAAGCGGACCACTCGTCCTCACCAGGCTGCGAACCCATACCGTGGAAGTCCCGTCAGGTGCAGACGGCCACCATCAGAGACGTATCTCACAGTATGGGCTCGATCAAAGCATATTCACCCCGTCCAATCGCCAGCGGGGGAGCCAAAAGGCTGAGAAGCTAACCCCGGGATTGTCGAAAGGGCCGATAGGCCCTTTCCTTCACCCCAATATGCTAGAGAAGAAACCTGAGTCTTCATCGTTAACATTTAAAGTTTTTCCATTGATACCATATATGCAATAAGTTTCCTCCAGAGCCCGACTCTCCACACAGAATCAAAAGCCTTCGAAAAGTCTATGAAGGCACAATATAAGTTTTGTTTGTTTGCTTTCATGAGATGTATGATTGCATAAAGTGAGAAGATATGGTCGATTGTAGAGTAACCTTTCCTGAACCCAGCCTGTGCTTCTGATTGCAGGCAATTGGTCTCGAGAAAACATGTTAATCTATTGTCTATTGTGCTGGTGAACAGCTTAGAGAAACAACTCAATAAGGTTATTTTTCGGTAATTGTTTCGGTCCATGCTATCTCCCTTCCGTTTAAATATGGGTCTAATAACACCAACTGTCCATTCGCGCGGAACGATGCCCGCAGAAAGGATCAGGTTAAAATACCGCAGCAGCATGTGCTTCATTATACTATATGATGATTTTATCAAAATCATTAATGATTGAGTCATATCCAGCAGATGTCCCCGATTTAAGGTTTCTCACTGCGCACTCTAGTTCATCAATCGTGATTAACGCATCGAGGCATGTGCTGTCTACATTATGAGGGGGGGGGGGGGGGGGCACATTATATCAGCCATGATATTGCGCTCATCTGTGTCTTTACAGTTTTCAAACTGGATGGGTGACCCCTCCTTTCGTTCAAAATGGTTTTGAAATTCCGCGCAGTCAGGGGACGTTTTTTCGGGGCGATGGTTATCAAGTGTCCGAATTTAATAGTTTCCAAAATTCTTTGCTTGAATTTGAGAGTAAACTATGTATATGCTTACTCAGCTTGGTATTATGGCGTATTCTACTGGTATGTAATACATGTTCATAGTTTTGCCTACTATTTATCAGAAGAATTCGATTCTCTGCACTTGGTTGTCATTTTGATGTGCGACGTGCTTTGCGGTATTTGGTTAGTGCTGATTTACAGTCATTAGCGGACCAAGGTTGTGACGTTTTTCTTGGCGGGGGCTTGTTGCTTCTGTGAGCAGTGTCGCGTGGCGGTGTTTTCCAAGTGGTTGAGTGAGGAGATTATTGATTGAATCAGTTATTGAGTCGAGGTCACCTTGGTGCACTGTGGCGAAACACATTTGATTGAGTTCATTTTGCAGTGCGTTTAAAGCGACCCTGTCGATGTGGTTAATAAACTGTTCGGATAAATTCTTGTCCCACGATTTCGCGGCCCGTTTCCGATTGGTCCGTTTTTATGTTTACCCATACCATGTATGGTAAACATAGTGTCGTCCGGATTGACCACTCGTCGTTCGTCCGTCCGTCCGTCCGTCTGTCCGTCTTGTCCGTCCGTAGACACTTCACGTGTAATGCGATAACTCAAACATTTTCTATCCAATCAGAAGCAAATTTTGTATATGGGTATATCAGCCCAAAATACAGATCAAGTTCGAATTTGGGTTTGATCCGAGTTTTTGTTACAGAGTATGGCCCTTTTTCGACTTAGAATTCACACATTCTGCCATAACTCAAACAAATTTGGTATGTGAGTTTTACAGCCCAAAATACAGATCTAGTTCGAATATGGGTTTGATCCGATTTATTTTAAAGGAGTTATGACCATTTTTCCAACAAAAAAAATTTGAAGAAAAAAAATCTATTTAAATTTTTTTTTATTTTTAACTTTTATAATAATAATAAAAAAAATGTCATTGACATTGTCATTTGTTTTCATTTAGATATTGATGATTATGATACAAGTTGATAAAAAGATTTCCAATGTGTCCCTTTAATTTTTTTAAATAATTAAAAACAATTATAACCATTATAACTCTGCCAAGGGTACCCCGAATCACCACACCAAATTTGATTAAATCGGTCCAAAATTTTGTGTTATGTACTGGAAAATCTGTTTGGAGCAACATTAAATCCAATTCACCAATTGCATTTGGACTACTTAGCTATTGATAAAGCTATATTATTTTCTGATGTCTCTTATGCCAATGTGCAAATAATCTGATAAAGAAGGCTATGGTATCTAATTTAAAATAAGATTCAACAATAAACATCACATGATATTAACAGTAGACTTGGACATCTGTGCTGCAGAGTTATATCTT
This sequence comes from Siphonodentalium dalli, assembly GCA_032622095.1. Taxonomy (NCBI): domain Eukaryota; kingdom Metazoa; phylum Mollusca; class Scaphopoda; order Gadilida; family Siphonodentaliidae; genus Siphonodentalium; species Siphonodentalium dalli. The sequence goes on along the minus strand of CP136069.1, from coordinate 103,971,748 downwards.
CAGATGGTCTGATATCATTATAATTGTTATTGGTTTAATAGAGGTCAGTGTTCAACATAAACAATTCCTGTGATTTTTTGACAGCTGTGCTATATAATTGATATTAATGGGTCAGTGGTAGAGGTTTGCTTATCTGTATACTAGGACACATTATTATTGTAAAACTTAAATTGGACTCTCTTAACCCAAGTATTCCATGTCCAGGTCACACCTACACATTTAACCCACGGACTTGCTGCTGTGGTGGTTTAGCATTACAGATCCTGTACCAGTGCATTCTCTTATATAAATGCCAGTGACCCATAAATTCCAATAATTTGTGTTATGTACATTTGTCTATAATAGTACATAACAGTATACTCTATAATTCAACACCAAAACTCTCATTTATCCGATCATATTAAATTTTTATCGCCAAGGGATGGGGTTAACATCTGCCGATCGTGATCGGCCTCTCGTTTACTACTTTGTTTATGTTTGCGTGCATTCGATTTACGCGGTTGCGGTTGACTATCAGTCATATTCAGACCGATGTGAACTATGACCCCGGAGTGGGCGTCTGATAATAGAGACCTTTCGCAAACTCACGTTTACGATTACGGATACCGATAGCGTACTACGTCACCAACATTTGTGTACTTTCTAATCGTTGTCGTATTTTACTATCCGCAATAACGGTTACGATTTCATGGTTTCTAATAAGCTCAAATAACACCTGAAATTTATTTTCTGCAATATATCACTTTACTCCGTTCGAGACTGTATATGTATATCATGTAAACCATCCAGTTATATTGAGCTACGACATCGGTGTGCTGTTTAGACTGTACTCGTCGTCGTGAATCTCGAGCTTCCCGCGAAATAAGATCGCTATTCACAACGGATAGTAATCGCTGGCTGCGACACAACACTTTGCAGTAATATATAGAAGTGCACTATGAAACCAGTCGCCAAAAATACACGACTGACATGGATTTGGTGGTACTAAAAGAATATTTGGCACAACCACCGACATCACCGTGTCGACTTCGTTTCGATTTGATAGGACCAAATCAGAAGTGATGCACATCAGCGAGCACAGCAACCTTATGTCTGATTTCCTAAACCCAAAGAGGTGATATGCCTGGATAGGATAGGATATTTGATTTCCAATACACATACACAGAGACGTGGCGACAGGGGTTGGGGGTTGGGGTGTCTCACCCTCCAACTTTTGTCAAAATTTTCAACAGTTGGAAATTTCATACCTGACACAACATTAGTTGGAAATTTTACACCAACAATAGGTTGAAAATGTTCTTGTAGTTTGATTTTCAAACAACTTATTGTGAGGAATTTATTGTTTTTGGACCAATATTTGCATATTTTCCTTCTTTTGATAAAAATTTTGGACTGAAATGGCCATCAGTTAGAAATTTTCAACCTTAGGGGTGTCAGGTTGGAAATTTCCAACACTAGGAACGCTTGTGTCCTGGTCCCCCCCCCCCGTGTCCAGTCAAATCTTCTAGTTAATTTAAGAAAATAATATTGTCCTACATTTGGTCAAAATTGACACTGCAATTGTAATCAGTTGGAAATTTCCAACTCTATGAATGCTTGAGGCTAGTCTAGATGCCAGGATTTTGCGATTTTCTTGTTCACGTTTAAAAAAAACTTTCGCCCGGTGTGTCCTGGTCCCTCCCCGTGGCCAATAAAAAACTGCTACTGAGTTTAAGAAAACAATGTTTTACTACATTTGGTTAAAATCGTTGACTGAAAATTTCCAAACTAAGGGAGAGTATGAGGTTTGAAATTTCCAACACTAGGAAAGCTTGAGGTCAGTCTAGATGCTAGGATTTTGCGATTTTCTTGTTTAGATTTCACAATTTTGAATTTTCTCACACCGGGCCGTACAACCATCGTCGGCCCGGTGGGACCTGGTTTATTTCCCGTAGTCGTGTGCACACCCCCAACGGAAACCATCTAGCCACGTCCTTGCACATACATATTACGTAATAATGATGACAATTATGGATAATTCTGTCGTAAATTGTGGGGGGTGGCATAATCTGGCTAGACTGTCTTCCTGCCGAAATCGCATTGAAATGAAATTGCGGACTGAAATGGTCTTGAAGTGGTGGCGTCCTGGTTGATGTGAGGTCAAAATTTAGGAACCGCTCTCCCCCCATCAGCATAACGCCTATCAGGTCATCCATGATAACAACGAACTGAATTTCCACCACATATATATGACCTGGCATTTATACATGTATTGCCATAATATATCACGAGAATCCCGGGTCGTACGTTGTGACTGGTCGAATTATTGACAATATAAACAGGTCATGATTATCGCATTGTTGCAAATGAGACGATAAGTGAAGTATTAAGGGACTGTATACCAAACACACGCTTTGAGTTGTAAAAAAGTGGTACGAAATAATGATGGTACGTGTTCGTCAAAACTCTTACGCGTAGTCGTTTTGCGAAAGGACTTTTTGGCCATACGGATAGACTTACGACTACGAATAGCTATCCGTATTCGTAATCGTAAACGTGAGGATGCGAAAGGTCTCTATTAAATCATTAAATTGATCGATGATTACCCGCTCGACACATTTTGTGAATGGGGGCGAGCAGATTGCATAGTGTTGTCGTGGGAGAGTTGAACCCGGAAGAAATTGGATACAAGCTGATTTTCTGTCATTCACGCGGAAAAACACCAGGAACAACATATCCAAAATCCGCAAAAATCAAGGATCCAAGATGGCGTCCATCATGTCTGTTGTTATTGCAAAATACTGAATTTCTGCGGTATGTGCTCCAATTAATGCCAAATTCGAATTATGCGAGGAAGAATGATTGCAGAGTATAAGAGAAACTTTTGATTAGAGATGTACGAATTATCTCTAATGTATCTCACGAGAGAGCAAGCGAAACCAGGGTCTTATGAAACGGTTAAATCTTGACTTTTGTGCGCCCAGAAACGGATACATAACGCAGTTTTTTCTATACTGCTTATCTTGAATCGTGTGATATGAGTGTAATTAAACAGCTAAATGGGATTTAATAGAGATCTATTGCCTATGCGACCTTTTTCTAGAAGCAGAAAAATGTGTACTCCGAGCAGTCTCACGAATGTGACCGATCATCATTTATTTTGATATCTATAGCATGAAACCTTTCAAAATTAACTGATATAAAACGGTATGAAAGATATTCATATAGTACTGGGTAAAATGCGTATATTCTATTTTCTGTGTCTCAAAATTGTTGTCATACGAATATTTCGCTTTTATCACAAGAATGCATGGTGGTATACCATGAACTAAATTTATTAAAACAGGAAGGAGTACCATAGACTATCTATATCTATATTTGCGAATGTCTGTCTGTCTGTCTGCCTGTCTGTGTTCTATAGCAATTCACAGGGGACCATCTAGATGATGCCAACGTGGTCTACTATGAGTAGCTTTTTACGAGAAAGATAATGGTCGGGGTTAGAATTTTCTAAAGTGACGCCGTTGTTGTCAGGGGCAGAAAAGGGGGAGAGGCAGAAAAAAAATTGTCGCCGATTGCCACCAAACTTATACATAATAATCCCCATGATATGAGGAATCTAATGGTGTGGTTTAAATATGGCAAAAGTCGCGCCATTCGCGTCAGGGGTGCCCGGAAGGGAGAGGGGCAGATTTTTTTTCTGTCGCCGATTTCCACCAAACTTATATATAATCATCCCCATGATATGAAAAAACCAACGGTGTGGTTTAAAAGTGGCCTCGTTCGAGTCAGGGATGCACGGAAGGGGAGCGGGGCACCAAAATTGAAAAACTAATTTTAGCGCCGATCTCCACCAAATTGATATATATGGCTTTAATTAACAACGCCAAATTGTTGTCTTTTGGTTGAGAGATTGGGAGGGGGTGGGCACTAAATTTGATAATAATTGGTTTAGTCGCCGATTGCCACCACACTTATACAAAATCATCCCCATGGTATGAGGAGTCTAATGGTGTTGCTTATATCTGCCAAATGTGGCCTCATTCGAATCAGAGTTACATTGAAAGGGACAGGGGCACCAAAATTGATGCACAATTTATTTGCGCCAATTTCCACCAAATTGATACACGTTCTTATCCAAGATACGAGGAATCTAATCGTGTGATTTAAAGACGCCATAGTGATGCTGTTTGTTTGAGAGATGGGGGTGTGGATTGGCACCAAATTTGATATAAAAAAAATTGTTTAGTCGCCGATTATCACCAAACTTATAAACAATAATCTCCATGATATCAGGAGTATAATCGTGTGGTTTAAGGATGTCATAAGTTGGGCCATTCGAGTCAGTGGTGAATAGAGATGAGAGGGAAACAACAAATTATATCTATATGTTTAGTGTCGATTTCCACCAGATTGATACATATTCTTCTCTGTGATACGAGGAATCTTATCGTGTCGTTTAGATGCACCAAATTTGTGCCCTATGGGTGAGAGATATGGGGACCTTAAATTTGATACGAATTGGTATACTCGCCAATTTTCACCATTTCATATATATGCATCTCTAATCTCTACTGAGTCTTAGTGTGTGCAGCTTGAGACTGAAATAGGGACGGGAGGGTCACCAAGACTGATACAAAATATTTTTAGTACTAATTACCATCAAATTCAGACACGTTCTTCTCAAATGATACAAGAAATCAAATCGTGCTGTCTGTCTGTGTGCGTTCTATATATAACTTCACGCGGTACAATAGAGATGGCACCAAGGCGTTCTAAGAGGGGTAGCTGTTTACAAGGAAGATAACGAAGAAAAGGGGGAGGTCGGCAAAATTAAAAATATATCGTGAAATAGTTTTGTCGCCAATTTCCACCAAACGAATACATAATCACCTTCGCAATATGGCGTTGTTCGAGTCAACGTTGCATCAACAATTCATTTATTAAACTATTTTTAGACCAGATTTCCACCAAATTGATATATTATTCTTCTCTATGATACGAGGAATATCATCGTGTGATTTAAAGACGTCAAATTGCTGTCGGTTGGGTGAGAGATATGGGTCATAACTATTCTCAGAATTTGTTCAGTTGCTGATTACCACCAAACATATATATAATCATCGCCAGTATATCATGCACCCATGGGTCTAATGGGAGTGGTTTAAGTATATCCAAAGACGCAAACGCTGGTACAAATTTATTTGGCACCAATTTCCACCGAATCACATTTGGTGTCGTTTGCGTCGCGGATGGCGAGCGGATATACACTATCATTGATAAGATTGCTATTCGCCTTTATCCACATATAAGTTATATACAGTCACCCAGGCCATCTCCATACCATTTTAAGTAGTTTTGGACGTTCACATTTCACAATCCCGACATATGGTGACCCACTTAAGTCACTTGAACAATTATATCTTCTTAACTGTCATATTTATATGGGAATAGCAATCAGGCCATTCACAAAATGAGCTAGCAAAAAGAGATACATAGAAGAAGCATTAAACGTATATTTATCATTATATTGAAGAGATACATATATTCGTGCAAACTGATAGACCCCGAACCGTCAGAGGATTCCATATATATTATAACAGTATGTTCCATTCAATACAGTTTCCACAAAAAGTTACAATTTGTCAAGAGATATGGAAGGCCTGTTCAAAAATAGTGGTCACAGTGTGCAGTCAAATATAGTTTCTTCTGATACACAAGAAAATGCAGTTAGTAGCATAAGACTTTTCAGGATCCTCCCAATACCGCACATCTGACAAGGGTTTTATAACAGATTCCTCGACTGACATAAGCAACTCAAAATCTCGCTCTGTGTCTGACACATGTAGCTAATATTTATGCGCATCAACATTTCGTTTAAGCTTAGAATATTTAGCCAATATATAGCACCATGAACAGAGGAGCACCTGGAAATTTCTTTGAAACATCTGTATCTTCATGGACATAGCCAGATGTCCTCGATAACTTAGTCCAACTCACTAAATTGATTGATACATCTCAATATTTAAAACCCAATTATCATCTTTTATCGAACTAATGTGTTTATGATGTTCATGTATCATATTGTAACGTCTAATGTATACGCAGTTGTAAATAAATACATACTTCATTATTGTTGGAACGGATTAATCGCGACAAACAGAATGACAATTGACAAGGTGAACCACTACTTATATCCCATGACTGTAATAATCATGTTTTATGATGCTATTTGAATATACAATTTATGAGAAAACGTATAACACTTTTAAGCAAGAGCATTCTCTATCCCCAACAAATATCCACAGCATACAGAGAGTTTCTCATCGCATTAACCTGGGCAACGCCGGGTAACCCTGCTAGTCGTCAATAAATTCTAAACTTGACAAAAATTACCTACATACTCTGTGACAAAGACTGTGTTTATACCTGAAAATTATAATTGGTTGAATTCACCAAGGCCACATCTACGCGAGACTTACTACGTTTTCTTCAACCGCATCACAACGTTTACCCCTTCTCCCTAATGTTACACATAGCTGCTGCACACAGAACCACAATTAATAATATTGCGTGAATGTTCAACGCTGAAATAATATCTTAAACGGTGATCACTCGATATTTACCATGATTATGTGGGTGGTAATGGTAAGATATTTTCAAACAAAAATATACTGAAAACTAATAGTGTGCATTGCGTGGCAGCATATTCCAGTTGTAAAGTTTTGCTTGAAGTCATTTGAACACAATTGTCTACTAAGAACACGATTTGGTAGCAGCATGGAAATTAGTCTTACATACAATGTGTGTTGTACCATTTCTTTGATCTGGTGAGATGCGGTGCTAATATATTGAAGATATGAGTGTTTCTTTACAGTATAATAAGCATTGCGATCGGGAGTGTTGACAATTGCGGAAATATAACTAACTTTTAGACCGCTGGAGTGTGCACTTAAATTTCGGCGTTACATTCAATAACGAATCATCATGCCGAATGAAACTACCATGAACTGTGAGGCGAAACATTGTTTCGTCCGATATTATTATTTTTGGCCCGACAATTGGATGTTGGAAAGCAGAACACACAAACTTTAAAGACGTAAATCATTGGGGTTTGACTTACGGCGCAGTGGCCGATAAATCCTTCAGATGGATCTGTTTTAATGATGGGTGTAACTTTAAAGATATTCAAAAACCGACTTGTATATTACCATTACATATTTTCACTCCTATGTTGTTATCCAATATGTTGCTTTCTTCGTTGTATTGCTTGGAGTTGTGGCCATTTTGACAGCCATTTCATGGCCACGGTTGTATAATTTGCTGTGTGTGTCACTCTATCCCGTACTATAATATAACACAAACTGGTATAACGGCGTAATTCCGATGCCAAAATATATCGTATAATGACTTGTTTCGTGAATTGATGTAGTATAGACAACCATGTTGGACGCCATCTTGGATAACAAAGTTTCCCCAAAGCGGATTTTTTTCGTCAAACCCTACAGGCCACATCCCTCATCCGATCATCACCAAACTTCATACAGATATGCACATGTTTTTCCAGTTGCATCTGTGTATAAGCACCATAGAACGACGTCGCTATTGTCGTTAATCATAGACAAATTGATACCTAAATTTTACAATAAGATATATGCGTACTTTTATATTGAAATAAATTGTTCTACCTTGTCACTGTACCATAGTTCAAATATATCGGATGACTCCATCCTTTGGTTACCAGCTATCCAAGAAAGTTCTATTTGTTCTATAAATATGTCCCCCCCCTTATTTAGTAATATCTGCTAGAATCTCTACCATAATATATTGCCAATTTGTTTCGCCAAAACGATATACATGAGAATCAAACTCGGTTGTTGGCTGACATCAAGAAGTGAATCAATCAAGGTTTGTTTACAGTATTTGTCTAGTGCAAATAGTTTGATCAATACAGTCCTGAGTAAGTTGATTGGTATTTCGGATCATTGAAAAATACTCGTGGAATGTTGTGAAAAATATACCTTCACCAAATGGAACGTTTCATAAATTCTTTTTCGGCAAATTATCTTTAGCAAAAAAATAAAATAGAAACGTTTGTATTCATTCTCGACATTTTACTCTGACAGTACATGATACCGCCTATAATAGCTGCTATTAAATCAGATGGAGTTTCCATGCAATTGCGAGGAAATGAAGGAATATTAGGCTCAATCGTTGATTTTGAAATATATTTCTGTTCTAAAATTGATTCCCCACAATCCAGATTATTTTGACATTCATGCGATTATAAGAACAAGGTTTCACATAAAATGTCTGCATATATATGATATAGATTTGGGTCAAAATCGACCTGAAAAAATTTAATTCGAAGAATTTGGGAATTTTTTGCTTCATTTCAAGCTAATTGATACTCTAAATGGATATTTCATCGTGGGTTTATCAACTATTTTCATCTAATGATAGTAACCAACCACATTCGCTTAACTTGATAATTTTCGTAAAACTAAAACAAAAAGCATTTTAGGCGGTAGGGTTAAAGTTTAATGCCAGGTTGCTTTATGTTGCTTCGTGACAGTGGTGTTGACCTCTACATATGTCCTGTTCACAGGCAAAGTTTTTATAGCAATACAATTGTTGATCCAAACAAAATTGTCTGATTGGCGATACCTGGAAGGGCGTAATAAGTTTGAAAAGAAAAAAATGGGATAAATCATCAGATTGTTCTCAAATATGTGAAAATCGACAAAGATACACCACCAGTTGTTGTTTAATATTACTTGCACACACTTCCTTGTCATTATACGAGTTTGGCAGATTGTAATAACTCCAAATATATTTGCATTGCTCCATTATATGGCTAAGGAAGGAGGAAATTTTGATATAGAGGGTGAGCGTAGTATCACCCTTAATTTTTATTACCTTTGGACACCTTTTACGACGGCAGATTCATATCATCGTGACCGGCAGATGATGCCCGTCATTTTTATATAGAAATGAAAAATGCGAGGGGGTGCAAAGAAACTTGAAATTTCCAGGATTGGCTTACAGACTAAAATGTATCGACGTAGGATCAGAGGGGATAGTGGATATCGATAGGGAACAGAACAGTATAATATACCAGAACAGTTTGGAAAAGTTTGGGAAAGTCAATTGAAATTCGAGTTTGGGGATGAGTCCCAACAATCTTGGCGGGGAAAAAATGCACAAGGGGGGGGGGGGTGTTGTAATGGGTATCAGATGTCACCAGGGAAGTGGCCTTTTTAAATATCTTTCCATATTATTAGAGGTAGAAACATATTTTCCCAATTATTGTTTCTTTGACTTTGGGGGTAAGCAAAATATTTTTAATAAACTAGGATCCCACCCATCAAAGCTCAGAATAATCAGATAATGATTTTTTAGCAAATCAAGTCCTATAGCAAATACTCGATGAGCCGACCGACATATACTATCGATACAAAATTGCGTTGAACAAAATGTTGATATATATTTTGGTAATTAATCGATTCTGGTAAAAACAAAAAGAGTCTTTTGAACAATTAAATGTTGTTGTTGTTGTTGGAATCGGATGATACGGGGACCATCGGTTAATGTACCTTTAAGTTTAGATATCGGAATATTTTTAGTTTATTTATTAGTCTGAGTTTTCCAACTATAATCGTTTTCAAGCAAGCTATCACACAAGACGAGCCTTCCGCTGTGTCACTCACTGGTGGGTAGTTATAGAAAGAACTATATACGGAATTGATGTTTAATATAGCGATTTAACTCAAAGTACATTGGAGTAAAAATAATACGTTCCTTGGATCAATGTAAATGACTGCAGCGTCTATATATATGGATCATGACGTATACCTAATGTAATTTATTTTTTGGTTCGCTTAGAATCTTTAGATAGGTCTGTCGAAATTTTATTTTTCTATTCCAGACATGATAATGGAAAATTGGATCATAACTGATTATTGTTTCCATTGTATTGTATTTATGCATACTTTGTATATAGTGTATATATGTTTTCTCATGTACCATGTTTAATGGCTGAGAATAAAACAAACATTACTTACATCCATGTTGACATTGTTTTAACAAAACTGGAGAACCGTTCTATCATTAAATCATTGGCAACAGAGACCGTTGTTCTCGTGCATGTGGACAAATAAGATTCAATAAAAATGCCTTATCGTGCACCGAAAATGACAGAGATTCTGGGGAAACTTGGAAAACAAAAACGTCACAAACACGGCGGTATCGAGAATGCACTTATTTCCAAAAACACACGAACGCTGCCGGCATCACTCGGAAGAACGGATGATTAGAAAAATATAACCTGATAAAATTTACGCAAAAAAATATAAGAAACAAAACGCCGTTTTTAGCGCTATAATGACGAATTTGCTCGGGAATAGTTTAAATATGTATGTTTTGAGAAGTTGAGCTCAGAACCCTCCTCCCGAATTACGTTTACAAAAATTTTAGGGTTCGAATGAGGCATGTACGTTTAATTTACGTATAAACAATTTATTGTGATGAAAAAAATAAATTCAATTGATAATTGATATATGTCATGTTGGGGATAACAGTTACTACGATGAACTTATTAAAGAGCAAATTATTATTATTATATGATTTCAACAGTAAATTATGGAAAAAACATGTTGTCAAGTAAAAGCTATTGAGCTCTTTATGTGTCCTTTCTTTTTAGTGCTTGGATTCGACAGAATTCCTTTATATGGAGTATTTATCCTGACATTTGGAATTGCCAGTATTGTAGCTATTTTTGTCAGTGTCATCGTTGTTCCTTGGCTGCGGAGAAAGATAAAAGGTGCGTACATATAAAATATACTGGTGTACCTTATATTTTCAATTTGAGTTACATAAAATATATCCATGTAGAGATTTATTTATTACATGATCCTACCCTTATTCCATTCAATAAACCCATTCTATAAATTGTGATATGGAACGTTCGTTGCATAACTGGAAATAGTGCCAAATTATTATTGTTGCGCAAACGTAACCTTTGACTTCCGGTTTGTCATATGTTTATATTCCGTACGCTGCGTCTCAAAATACTATATGGCTTCCAATATTTTTCCAACAAACTCTTAATGAATACAGAGTTTGAAAAGTTATTTCAGTAAATTTACGCCATTAAAATGCCAAAGATTCTTTAATTATCTGACACACTATTTCTTTACGCGGGCAAACAACGAATAGTTACTTGAAACGTCATCAAAACCATTAATATAGAAGCCGGTGTTATATTTTCACGTCCTATTTGTTAATTTAAGTATGTTTTATCGAATTTTTGGATCATGTAATAAATAGAATCTGCAACTCGTCCCCAGTTTATATAGAGTAATTTATAAAATTTGTCCAGTAACATGTTTTTAGCTCACCTGAGACGAAGTCTCCGTGGGGCTATAGTCATCACTCATCGTCCGTCGTCCGTCCATCCGTCCGATGGTCCTTCAACAATTCTTTGAACATCTTCTCTAGATCCATTGGACTGAATGGGTTCATATTTGTTGTGGATGTTCCCTAGATGACTCACATTCAGATTTGTTCAAATGAGGTCACCAGGTCAAATAGTTGCGAAGCTAGGACCATAACTCTTTCCCACCATAGTAATTCTTAAAACGACTTCTTCTCAAATTCCATCGGTCCAAATGGGTTCATATTTTGTATAAAGGGTCCTTGTGGTTCAGATTTGTTCAAATGAGGTCACTGGGTCAAATGTGGGCGGAGCCAGTGACTTAACACAAAAAACAACAAACAACAGAATTTTTTATATTTTTTTTAGATTCAACTCCTTGCTCAATTTAATCAAAAACAAAAACAAAACATATTAAAAACAAAAAAAATTCTATTTAAATTTTTGTTTTTTTTATGAAAATTTAATATTTTATTTTAAATTAAATTTTGAAAAAATAACCACATTATAACATCCGCCAGAGTACATCAACTCATCCCACAAAATTTAGTTGAAATCGGTCCAGGGGTCTGGGAGAAAAATCACACACAATACAGATTGTTACCCTTGCCAATTGAGGGATCAAAGTAAGTATATGTACTTCTGTTACAAATGCTATCACATTCCTAAGGCCACAATATTATTTCAAGCTTATCTGCCTACCATGATATAATGTCTCCTGTGTGTGAAATGGGACCTTATCTTAGATGACAGCTGTTGATAAACAAATCACAGATAATGTTTATTTGTGTCATTCATTTCAATTTAAATTAGATTAATTCCCATGTGCTGTATTCTAGGCAAGTGTTATATTATCTTTATCTAGGCAATTAACTTCTTTTCATCTGTGATAATGATGTGTGATATTTATGATTTCAAGGAACAATTATCAGAGATCAATGAATCTCATTGATTGGGATTTACATTTGGTTCAAATAGAGGCAGAGATAGGAGATTTGAAACTCCTGCACCCACACTGTCTATGCTATGAATTCATGTTTGGTACTCATAATTTTGACATAAACTGGTATTATCAGTAAGGTTTTGATAAATTTCCAACAGTTGGAGATCTTTTGTTCAGATAGGGTCACCTGGTCAAATAGGAGAAAGGCCAGGGCCATACTTTCCCTCTACAGTAACCCTTGAAAAGTATTCTTTGAAAGAATCGCCAGGTCTATTTAGCTCACATTTAATATTGAGGCTCCTTTGGTAATTCATGAGATGTCTTCTTTGCAAGAACCAAATGGCCTACATGACTTTTGCTTATATTTGGTATTAAATGACCTTGGGTGACAGGAATTCAGATTTGTGAAAATGGGATCACAGAATCAAATAAGGGCAGAGTAAGGGACATAACTCTCCATAGTAATTCTTAAAACATGTTTGCAAGAATTAGTTGGTTTATTTAGCATGGAATGTTCTTGTTCGACTGGAATTCAGATTTGTTAAAATGGGGTCACCAGGTCAAGTAAGGGCCAAGCGAAGGACTGTTTCCCTTCATAATAATTCATAATATGCTTCCTTCACAAGAACCATCAGGTCTATTTTACTGATAATTAGTATGAAGGGTTCTTTGATCTCTCTAGCCACATGTACTGTTTAGAACTACTTCTTTTAAAGTGATTATGACAAGTTCTGACTGTTGTGGTCTCCAGAGTCTCAGTCTTTTCAGTCTTTGCAGTCAGGTGAGCGACCCCACAGTCATTGACTGTCTTGTTTAATTTCCGCTATAAACTGGGGACTCGTTGTAAACCCTCTCTATATATATTGTTTCCCAATTAGTGTTATTCTAGTTTGTTGTAACCTCCCTTTGGGAGAGTCTATATTACAATGCGTATTTATATAACACTAGCAGATTAGCCTGCCACTGGCGGGATTGGTCCCATGGCTTTGGTCGATCCATTAATTTTAGTTTTTCAAGGTAACCCCGTACGTCGCTGCCACCGCTGATGCCCGAAATATCGCCCAAGGTCATTTGCGGGTACCCGTGTCAAGATCATGTTGGGTGGACAAAATAACCGGACAAAAATATTTCCCATCCCGAGTTGACCATATATAAAACAATTCACATCGATGTCACCGCTGACTACCGAGATATCGCCCAAGATTATTTGTGGGTACCCGTTTCAAGGTCAAGGTCACCTCGTGCGGACAAACTGACCCGACGAAAATCTCCCCGTACGAAATTTTGTCTCGATGTCCCCAGTTTCCGAGACGGTCAAATGCCGTATATATTTTCACTAAAGTAGATAAACGCTCTTTAATAACGACGCCTCATAGACAAACGCTCATTAATTATCAAGCGATTAACCCATCAATCCCCATTACGGTGGCAGTTGAAGGGTGAAGGAGTGGTCGCACGGGCTCGCGAATGGTGCGATGACACTTCCCTTCGATGTTTACCCTTAGAAGTTTGGGCTCAATCGGTAGAGCCGTTTTCGAGTCTATAAAGGATATATATATTCCGTATGTCTCAAAATATATAGTAGATATGGACAGACTGTGTAAAGATGTGGTCAATAAAATAATAAGAAATGTAGATAAAAAAAATATAAAAAAGAAGTAATCTATGCAAAGTCTATAGCATGGACATCGTGTAATTGCACACAAGAGTTCACATGCATGCGGATTGAGTTATTTCATTAAAAGGAGGTATATGCAGCATAGAAGTTGCGGCTCCGATACTATGTCAGATTTCACCGCGAATTACTGTGCAAGCCTTCCACAAGAAATGGGCCGAGTCTTTAATAAAACCGTCGAAGATTTCGTCCGAGAGTCCATGGTTGAATATGTTACAATTTCCAAGAATAGTTGCTATCAGGTTCCCGTGGTGTAGCGTATCTATACTGAATAAAGTCTCAATACCATACCGACTGATCACAAGGTCAAGGAAGGGATCTCTGAAGTTGGTAATTAGTTCACCGCAGCACAAACATAAGGCATGATGTATTTCATTATCATATTTACACAATCTGCTACACGCGTGACACATCGTGTGGTTATGGTTTGACGTATTGTTGAGAAGTCTAACCACGTGTCTTAGTTCAGTCGCATAGTGTGGGTACTTGCCCAGTAACACACATATTCCCCATACGATAGAGGGTCGCCGTGCACCAGATGAGCAGTTCCGAGCAAAGGGTCCATAGAAAATCTATGCGTCTTCTTGTCTGGAAAATGACCGGAGGTTAGAAACTCATCTAGCTGAATATCTAAGTTGTACGTGTTGAGAATACATAGAATATCACTCACAAACCAAGAGGAATGCTTGCCGAAATGAATTTGGAAAAGGAGTTTGAGTGTGAACACTCGCAATGGGACCTGGTGGTCCACGGTCATGTGTATCAAGTCCGCTAGGAAGCACAGTTTAATGGAATGAATTTCCAGTTAAATAGGAAGCTGTCCGAGAAGGCTGAGGGTGATATCCGTTCATAATGCTTTATTCTCTGATCCATACACACATTACAGGATATTGCGAAAAATAGTGTATATACAAAAGAATGATAGAAGGAAGGAAATGTTATGTACACGATATGCACAGCGACCTCCCGCTCTGCGTCTATTCGTTTATCATCACATTATCAGCAACAACAACATTATACCTCGTCATCATCATCATCATCATCATTTTCATCATCATTGATGTTCTAGAATGCAGGCTTTGTGCGTGTTAAACACAGACTTGAAAAGCTCTCTCCATTTCCATTGCGGCACTGATAGAAGGTGAATACAACAATTCTGCCCCATACAATGATGTTGGGAGTACAATTGTCTTCAAGACTTTGGCAACGGTAGTGGGGGGGGGGGGGGGGGGGGGGGGGCATGCGCTCAACATCTAGTTACCAGCAATCCCAAAGTACGTTTTCCTTAAACTACAAGCTATCAACTCTGCTCGATTCATGGTATTTCTAAATTTACTCTGGACAATTCCCAGATGTTTACTTTCCTTCACTTCTTTGAGTATGGGCGGCCATTCGGTTTGATCGCCATAAAATTGACATATGTGGTATTAGTGAGCATTGGCTACCACACAAAGATCTTCAGTTTCTCAACTCAATTCACAAGGATTATGAATCTTTTGGAGTAAGCGATTATTCAAAACGGCTTGCTATACAGCGAGGTAGAAACAAAGGTGGCGTAGCATTTCTCTGGAAAAAAACCTTGTCACATAGGATATCTCCAGTTCCTATTGAGGATGACCGTATAATTGGCATCCAGTTTAATTTGGGAAACAGCAAATTTGTATACATATTTCAAGTATATTTGCCGTCCACTAATAACTCTTATGAATATTACGAACAATGTATGGAAAACCTTGAAGTCATAACATGTCAATATTCTAGCTTGGGAATCGTCGTAGCTATGGGTGACTTTAATAGTGACCTTTCAAGAAACGACGATAGATCTGATTGTTTCGGTGCATTCCTCTCAAAGAGACAACTTATTTCTGTTAACACTACAATCGAATGCAAAGGTTTAAAATTTACGCATGTGCCTTATACTGGGGGTACCTCTTCTGTTATTGATCATATACTTATTCCATGTACCATGATTCATGATGTAATTGAATGTGAAATTCCTGACGACGATTGCCTCAATGTTTCTAATCACAGACCTGTTAAAGCGATCATCTCGTTTGCTTTCCCCATAGGCTCGTTATACGCAACCAATGAAACACGGGATAATTCCAAGTTCAATTGGAAACGGGTTGGTGCTGATAGCGCTTTGAAATTAAAGTATGAACAATGCATAGCCGAACTAAACAAAGAATCTCCTTCGATAATTGTTAGGTCAAAAAGTGATGTTGATATTTTATATGGAAATTTAGTGGAACTTGTTGTGCGAGCTTCTGACCTAACGGTACCAAAGAAAAAGTTTAAGAAATTTCTCAAACCGTTTTGGAATGCTAATCTGAAAATTCTCCATAAGCAAATGAAATTGATGCGTAATAAATGGATTGCGGATGGTCGTCCGAATACTCAGATTGCAGATTCGTACAATCAATACAAGAATGCGAAGCGTGAATTTAGATGCGAATATCGGAAATGCTCAGAAGCTTTCTTATCAAAGTCGAATGATGACATAGACAAGTCTGCTGAAATTGATCAAGATCTGTTTTTCAGACTGTTTAATGCCAAGCGTAAGCAAGCAGGAAGCCATGGGAATAACGTATTTGTATATAATGGAAAGGTTGTCCGTGATTCTGCCGAAGTAGCTGAATCGTGGATTGAGTATTACGCGAACATGTTCTCGAAACCAATTAATAACGAATTGTTTGATAATGATCACTTCGACGGGGTGACATCCAAAATAGATAGTATTCTCTCATCTACAAGTACTGATAACACTGACGCAGTGACTATGTACCCAGTTACGCCTGAAGAATTCCGTCGTCTCGTTAGTACTCTGAATGTGGGCAAAGCATCTGGAGATGATCGCTTGAATTATGAACACTTTATTTATGGTGGTGATATACTGGCAAAGAAAACATGTCTATTATTCAATATGATGATAAAATTCGAACATATTCCATGTAAAGCAAAGCGTGGCGTGATAGTCATATAAGGGAAATCCAAAGCCTAAAGACTCTTTTGATAGCTATCGTGCTGTAACGCTCATGCCCGTCATGTATAAAATATTTGAAAAACTTTTGCTATGTCGCATACAAGACCATGCACCATTTGTAAATGCAACTCATCCATTGCAAAATGGTTTTCAGGCAAAAGTAAGTTGTGTAATGTCATCTTACCTTATGAAGGAATGTATCCTCTACACATCCGAGAGGCGCAGCAAACTATATGCATGCTTCCTGGATGTGTGGAAGGCATTCGATACAGTGTGGATCGACGGACTTCTTTACAAGCTCTTCAACCGCCAGGTAACGGGAAAACTCCTACGTATAATTTGTGATCTTTTAAAAGGAATTAAATGTTGTACTTCTGTTCAGAATTTCACATCTAGCTGGATAAATGTGTTGCAAGGAACTAGACAAGGAGATACTTTATCTCCTGTTTTATATACAATATTTATTGATGATCTGTTACATGAACTCTGCAACTCCAAATATGGTTTCAAAATGTATGGAGTAAGCTGTGCATCTCCCACACATGCTGATGACATGGTCCTGTTATCGTTAACCCCGAGTGGTCTACAGGCCTTGTG
Source organism: Siphonodentalium dalli (assembly GCA_032622095.1). Classification (NCBI taxonomy): domain Eukaryota; kingdom Metazoa; phylum Mollusca; class Scaphopoda; order Gadilida; family Siphonodentaliidae; genus Siphonodentalium; species Siphonodentalium dalli. Next base: position 103,954,137 of record CP136069.1, on the reverse strand, counting down.
TAATATATGTTACTCATATAGCCAACGATGGCGTTACAGATACAACGCAGCCAAGTCTGTTAGTCTTATTTTTAATGAAGCAAACTCTGATTTCTCAACAATAAATTATGAATGGAAATTGGGATCTATACAAATACCAGTTTCTCAAAGTACTACGCACCTTGGTGTACCTGTTGTCACTCAAAAGTTCAACTCTCAAATGATAACTCAGATATGTGATCGCATGAGGAATACATTCTCCATGTTATCTAATGCAGGGATGTATGCGGGAGGTATAACTCCCGTCAGTTGTAAAAAGATTTACGAATCTATTGTGCTTCCGAGGGGTTTATACGGCTCAGAGTTACTGCTTAACACAAACGCAGCAGATAGTGAAAAGTTAGAACGAACCCATATAATGTGTTTGAAATCAATTCAGGGATTGCCTGTCAGAACACGAACTGATATGGTACTGGGGTTGCTTGGCATGTCCCCACTTTCGATGTACATCCAAAAACGGAAATTGTCTTTGTTCTTTTCGTTGTATAGGCTGGGTGTTACGAAAACAGTCAAGAAGGTATTTCTCCATAGGCTCATTGAAGCAGACGAGACAAACGGGAGGAGTCCCTTCTTATCTGAAATCCGTAACATTCTAACCAAATTTGGGATGGATGAACTTTGGAAGTCATTTGTTGTGAGCTTATCTGTACCCTCGAAAGAATCGTGTAAACGGACCATTAAGTCAAATTTTGAAATAATGTCACAATCGCAATGGCAAATGCGGGTGCGAGACGATCCTGATTTTGTACGATTTAACATTGTTAATCCAGAACTTTCTATCTCTCATATATGGACTATCTGCAGAAACCACCCTTCGACCAAAGAAGACATTTTCGTTACAATTGGCTTACTGTGTACACCAATGTATATGACTGATTCTGTATGTGACCATTGTCAAATTCCCTACATTGACATCGTTACTCATGTCGTTAATGATTGTATGTTTCTTAATCAGTTACGTAACCAAATCTGGTACGAATTCATTGATATTTTTACTGTGGAAGGTTACATGTTCATCAATAGTATGAGTTGGATTCAACAAACTGCATTATTCCTCGGGTATATCCCACCAAATCTAGATGAATATGTTGAGGACACAGTCGCATTTTGTCGTTTCTTCATCTCCTCAACATCGAAGTTATGGAAAATGTGGGTACACTAACAACTTGAAATTTTGAGACGTAATCCATAGCAGATGATTGCTAGCAGTGTAATTTATACTTAAGCTTAGATTCTGCACCCATAATTTCGGGTCGATTTTAATATGACATGTTCATACGTGTGTGTAATATGATGTCTCATATTATATTCTCATATTAAGAACATAGTATCAATATAAGTGTTCGTGTATACGAGAATGTTTATATTAACTTAGTATATTGAGTTCTTATTCATATTTGCCTGCGTGGATTTAGGTGAGATTTTGAACACCAACATGGGTCTGCCTGTGTATCAGATAGTCATGTGTAAATGTTCAAAATATTCCATCGATTTCGCTAACAGTATCATCATCATCATCTTCAACATCATCTTCACCATCATCATCATCATCACCACCATTATCATCAGCATCGTCGCCATCATCATCATCATCATCATCCTCATAATCATCGTCATCATCGTCGTCATCATCGTCCTCCTCATCATAATCATCATCATCATCATCACCATCATCGTCTTCATCGTCGTCATAATGTAACATTTAGGATTTTGTATTTTTTTCTTTTCATTTATGTATTATCTGGTGGTGGGATTGTTGATTGTGTTGATTATATATAAGATATAATTATATATGTAACTCTTCAGTTATGGAGGAAAATAAAGATATATATATATATATTCAATAAACGTACAATTCGTTTCAATATCCATATTTTCTTAATCAATAGACATATTTCAAACCAATAGACGATTTCCCACGATAAATTATTATCGTTATCAAACTAATAGACCTTATTGTAAAACTAATAACTTATTGTAAAACTAATAACTAAAACCGTAATTAACTTATTGTACAATTAATAAATTATTGTAAAATTAATAGACCTTTGATAGTGTAAAACTAATAACTTATTGTAAAACTAATAACTAAAACCGTAATTAACGCTAGAGGTCTCTGGTGGCTATGTTGAAAGAAAATTTGTTCATGTGACGTCAGAAATATATATGTTTTTTTGGCCGAATGACCTCAAAATGACTCATTCCTATTTACATGTCCATGTTAATATCCATGATAAATAGTAGGCACAGAAATTCATATATTCATATTCCCCCCCGCAAATCTCTGTTTTAGTGTTAAAGGGGGGGGGGGGGGTGTAAAACAATGGTCGGAAAAACTGCAGAAAACGGAAAAAAATTTGGCGGTGGGGGTGGGTGGGTACAACAAATGATCGAAAGGGAAAAAATGCCATACGTGCCTGAATTTTTTTTCCGACCCCCCCCCCCTGCTCAAATGAGAGAAATAAAAGTCAGTTCACCAACTTGATTGGGCGCCTCTTATCGGACGATGGGCATGCAGTTCATAACCACAGTGGTGACGCAGATGCTCTTTTAGTTTCTCATGCCCTAGAGTTTGCATCACATGGAAGAAATGTCAGAGTTATCGCGGACGATAAAGATCTGCTTATTCCTTTGTTCCATCACTGGAAATCCAACATGGCCGACATTGTTTTTCCAATCTGATGCTCGGAAATCTGGCAAAGGCAGTGCTGCCATAATTATGGCGAATCCCCATATCATGTTTGCTCATGCATGGGGAGGCTATGACACCACCTCTGCAATATTCGGACATATCTGCTGAAGTATCATCACTCATGACTAGTGGTAATCAGAAAGACATGAGACAGGCCGGCATGCGGCTTTTCGTTGTTGTGTGTAGTGGTAGGAAAGAAGACTTACTAAATACACTTTGGCATGCGAAGTTTATGGATATGGTATCTTCTAGCAAAGAATCCCATCCAACATAACGAGTGGCATACTAGCACAGTCTCAGAGTTCATCTCCAGGTGATTATTTGGAGAACACTGAATAACGACGTATTGAATGCTGAGAGATGGGGTTGGTAACGACGTGGTGTGGATCTTACCCCATTCATAACTCACCAGAATGTAGCCCCAGACGAATTGCTCATGTTTGTACAGTGTAAGTGTAAGATTTCATTAATAAAAAACCATGTCACACCAATGTGTGTACATGTCGCAAACATGGTCTGCAATGTGTTATCGCTTGTGGAGATTGTCACGGAGAGAGGCCACACAAAATGAGACAACAAAACAGCTTTATAACACTCCAAACACATGATTCTCGGCAATCAACTTCTCTATGTATATATCCAATATAGCGCTGATTCACCCCCCCCCCCCACATACTATCCTCAATCTGACGACCCTTTGATCTACCCCCCCCCCCCCCCCCCCACATATTCGCACTCGACTTTCCGCGCTATTAATAAGTTTAACATAATTTGTATAAATCTTAATGAGTATATACGCACGCATGTGCAATATCAATATGAATATGATTATGCATGTCCACATCTATATATATCTCTGTTATGTCAACATATATACGACGATTTGAGATTAATTGAATTCTATAACAATTTGTTTCTAGGTTCAATTAACCTCCCGGTGATTAGTTATAAACGCATGGGACATGTGGTTAGTGTGCGTATTACAGGTGGTGAATGATCAAGGCGTGTTTGTTACAGGTGTTTAGTGATCGAGGTGTGTTTGGTATGGGAGGTTAGTCATAGAGGTGTGTTTGGTATGGTGGTTACCCTTATAAAAACATGGAGCTTACATGGCGTTTACTCGTATATGTCCTGTTTCACCAGCATTTTACGAGAGTAAAGTGGGATACACCATGCCTTTACTTGGAATTTACAAGGGTGTGTCCTTTTTACATGGCTGCTACCAGAGTATATCATTATTTACTAGGGTTTTACCACGGTATAATATGTTGCACCATGACTCCATAATAAATTTACAAGATTCTGTTCTGATTTACAAATGTCCTGTTTCGCCAACATTTTACGATAGCAAAGTGTAGTATACCATGCCTTTACTTGGAAGTTACAATGGTAGGTCCCTTTTACATGGACTTTACATGGCTTTTACCAGATCATACCATTGTTTACCTCATTTTACCATATTTCAGTGATTTTGTGTATAAGGCCAGTGCTACAGAGGCGTGTTTGTTACGGTGGTTCGTGATATAGGCATGTTTGTTACAGGTTGTCAGTAATAGAGGTGCAGGTGGTCAGTGAGGTGTATTTGGTATGGATGGTTAGTTATACTGATGCATGTTTATTATATGTTTGGTTTAGTGATAGAGACGTGTCTGTTATAGGTTGTTAGTGATCGATGCATAAACATAAAATGAACAGACGGCGACATGACATACAAATAAACTGAAGAATTTGTAAAGACCAGTTGTGACAGAAACTGTGTTGACTATTTGAAATCGACTCTCTACTCTAATGTACTATTCATATATTTTCTAGCCGAGATATTGGATGCACATACTAATATGGACGAAAAAGAAACAATTACATTAAAGGTGAGTGCAGATTAATATTATGCATCATGACTTGGGATTGGGATAGCAAAATCTCACCCGATTGGCCAGCTATTTTGGCTGGACACAAGCCACAAGGCTTGCCGAACACAATAATCAGTCTGTCCAACTGTCTGTCCGTCCGCCTGTCGTACGTCGAGGCGTCCGCCCGTCCATTAACATTTTTGGTTTCCAACCGATAACTCCAGTTTGGATTATTTCATCTGAACCAAAATTGGTTTATGTATATCCCAGGTCTGATAACTCCAGGTTTGGATTATTTGATCTGAACCAAAGTTGGTATATGTATTTCCCAGTTAAAAATACAGTCAAAGTTCGAATATGAGTTCCGTCCAATTAATTTTACATGAGTTACGGCCTTTTTCAACTAAGAATTAGACCGATTTCAAAACATTTGGGTTTCTGACCGATAACTCCTGTTTGGATTATTTGATCTCAACCAAAGTTGGTATGTGTATTTTCCAGCTAAAAAATAAAGGCCAGGTTCGAATATGGATTCCGTCCAATTATTTTTTCATGAGTTACGGGCATGTTTCTACTCAGAATTTGACCTATTCCGTGAATTTGTTTTTTTTATTTCCGACCGATAACTCCAATTTGGAGAAGGCAATGATGTTGGCATGGACACCCCCAACCAGCATTGCAATCGAAGCCATCATAATAATGTGGGATGCAATACTTCAACATGTCAAATCGTACTATACCCTGCTTGATAAGAAGTCGCCAAACCTACATCGAGGTCTAACATTACGACATCTCTTGCTGTGAAATTGAGCTGGGGAGTAGGGACTGAATCACCCATAATTGACTTGACTATGTATTGGATAGATCATCTCAATGAGTGTCTTCATAATTAAGAAGGACAGTGTGTGTCTTGTTTGGAAGTGATTAACTCTACTCGCGAGCGCGGAGCGCGAGTGAGTAGAGTTAATCACTCCCAAACAAGATGCATGCCGCCCTTCTTAATTACGAAGACACGAGTCTTAGGGTATGTGTCGTCCATGCATGCGTATAGCACACGACGAGGCCTGAGACAACGGCTGAATCGTAGGCCGCATTGACAAACATTTTCTTTGACTTAGAATTCATGCATGCTGCAATAACTCAAAACAAATTTATCTGATCGAAACCAAATTTGATATGTGAGTTTCTCAGCCCAAAATACAGGTAGAATTCTAATTTGGGGTTGATACGATTTTTTTAACGGAGTTATGGCCCTTTAAAAAAAGAATAACATTGAATGTTATGGATTTTAGCGTCCACCCTGAAAATAGCTTATCACTATCGCCAAGGTATGGGTTAAACATCTGCCAATCGTGATCGGCCTCTCGTTGTATTTTGTTTAAATATCGCTGATAGATGTTGGTAATTGAATAGCACATGATATGGCTGATCTTCTTTTGGCCATCTTCGAAAAGGTCACATGACCAATTACTACTATACATATATATCCATATCACATGTCTACCAAGCAATTTTCCAAGTCGAGACAATTTTGTTTCGGTCAGAAACCCAACAGGAATGGCACAACTAAAGAAATTAGCTTGTTTTAACTGGTTACTGGTATGATTTCAAACTATCCACCCTAGAAAGTATACATTAGAACTCAACCAATTTGATGTTTCCCCACCATTCCTTAAAATTAATTAGTTATAATTAGTTCCTATCTGTTCCTTAATAACGTACCTCACTGTAGGTGAAGGTCCCAACTCGAAATTTCACAATTTGAGTGAATGTTTTAGCGATTTTACTTTGCATCACTGACAATTATGGCATTTCTACTGGGTAATATTAATTCAATGTTTACTGCGATATCGGCTCACAAAAGTCACAGAAAAGCATGCAAGTTTGAGTTGGGACCTTCACCTACAGTGAAGTACATGCTTAAGGAACAGATAAAAACTAAGAAATATTTTCCCCGCGTTATTGTTTTGACTTTATTAGGTTCCCTGTCAAAACTTCAAAAAGTTCCAAGGTTTTGTACTGGTGGAATATGATCTCTACGGGCGTTAGACAGAGTAGAGATTCGTGGCCTGATCTAGTTGTCCATCCACCCAGATATCTTAGCCATGGATATTCCTGATCTGGATAAAATTTGTTATGGAGGTTTCCAGCAAGGCTGCTTTCAAACCTGTGCCCAATGACATTGTTTGCATTTGTGCACAATCTCCAGCCCGGCTTGATAACTCAAACAATTATGAACCGATTTCAATATTTGTTTAGTATACACATGCAAGCTGCTTACCACTCTGTCTAGAATCAGTGCGAATATTAGGTTTATCCAATTTTTTTTTGCTTTTGTTTTGCCTAAGCTATAATAAAATAATATATAATAAAGTTAAATAATTTTTCACCATTTTTGTCCGTCCGGTTGATTATTTTTTTATCCATTATCTGAATGACTGATCTTCCGGAGGAGAGAATTGCAGAGGTCCTCAGTCTTTTGGGTTCCTACCTGCCCATATTTTAATTTGCATCGCGGGGTTATGCCGTGCATGGCCTTGAATGTATAGTATGAAAGGTATAAACTTCAATCACCTGAAAATAATTTATTTTCTGTTTCAGATGAGTTAACTCTCAAGATTGTGAGTATATTATACAAGCTCGAAGTTGTTATCTCATATATATTTTGAAGACCTCTGTCTGTCTGTCTGTCTGTCTGTCTGTCTGTCTGTCTGTCCTTAATACAAATCTACGATTCTCGACCGATCGGGACGAAACTTGGTACGTGTGTGTAGTTTGACCAGGCGGTGGTCGTTGTCGTATTGGCGAGCCCGTGCGACGCCCGCGCAGCGCATGCACAGACGAGATCTCGGAAACGGGTGGAGCTATCGACTTGAAATTTGGTATGTGAATGTATCTTGCCCCGAGTACGAATTTTATCAGGTCGCCGAGCCCGTGCGACGCCAGCTTCGCGCATGCGCAGACGAGATATCGGAAACGGGTAGAGCTATCGACTTGAAATTTGGTATGTGAATGTATCTTGCCCCGGATACGAATTTTATCGGGTCGCCGAGCCCGTGCGACGCCAGCTTCGCGCATGCGCAGACCAGATCTCGGAAACGGGTAGAGCTATCGACTTGAAATTTGGTTTTTGAATAGCCCGGACAACGTCGGGCTCATCGGCTAGTCTCATATATATTTTGAAGACCTCTGTCTGTATGTTTGCATGTTTGTCTGTATGTTTGTCATTTATACAAATCTACGATTCTCGACCGATCGGGACGAAACTTGGTACGTGTGTGTAGTTTGATCAGGCGGTGGACGTTGTCGTATTGGCGAGCCCGTGCGGCGCCCGCTTCGCGTATGCGCAGACGAGATCTCGGAAACGGGTGGAGCTATCGACTTGAAATTTGGTATGTGAATGTATCTTGCCCCGGATACGAATTTTATCGGGTCGCCGAGCCCGTGCGACGCCAGCTTCGCGCATGCGCAGACCAGATCTCGGAAACGGGTAGAGCTATCGACTTGAAATTTGGTTTTTGAATAGCCCGGACAACGTCGGGCTGGGTAGAGCTATCGAACGTCGGGCTGGGTAGAGCTATCGACTTGAAATTTGGTTTTTGAATAGCCCGGACAACGTCGGGCTCATCGGCTAGTCTCATATATATTTTGAAGACCTCTGTCTGTTTGTTTGTTTGTCTGTCTGTCTGTCATTAATACAAATCTACGATTCTCGACCGATCGGGACGAAACTTGGTACGTGTGTGTAGTTTGACCAGGCGGTCGTCGTTGTCGTATTGGCGAGCCCGTGCGGTGCCCGCTTCGCGCATGCGCAGACGAGATCTCGGAAACGGGTGGAGCTATTGACTTGAAATTTGGTATGTGAATGTATCTTGCCCCGCATACGAAGTTTATCGGGTCGCCGAGCCCGTGCGACGCCAGCTTCGCGCATGCGCATACGAGATATCGGAAACGGGTAGAGCTATCGACTTGAAATTTGGTATGTGAATGTATCTTGCCCCGGATACGAATTTTATTGGGTCGCCGAGCCCGTGCGACGCCAGCTTCGCGCATGCGCAGACGAGATCTCGGAAACGGGTGGAGCTATCGACTTGAAATTTTCTATGTGAATGTATCTTGCCCCGGATACGAATTTTATCGGGTCGCCGAGCCCGTGCGACGCCAGCTTCGCGCATGCGCAGACGAGATATCGGAAACGGGTGGAGCTATCGACTTGAAATTTGGTATGTGAATGTATCTTGCCCCGGATACGAATTTTATCGGGTCGCCGAGCCCGTGCGACGCCAGCTTCGCGCATGTGCAGACCAGATCTCGGAAACGGGTAGAGCTATCGACTTGAAATTTGGTTTTTGAATAGCCCGGACAACGTCGGGCTCATCGGCTAGTCTCATATATATTTTGAAGACCTCTGTCTGTATGTTTGCATGTTTGTCTGTATGTTTGTCATTTATACAAATCTACGATTCTCGACCGATCGGGACGAAACTTGGTACGTGTGTGTAGTTTGACCAGGCGGTGGACGTTGTCGTATTGGCGAGCCCGTGCAGCGCCCGCTTCGCGCATGCGCATACGAGATATCGGAAACGGGTGGAGCTATCGACTTGAAATTTGGTATGTGACCAGATCTCGGAAACGGGTGGAGCTATCGACTTGAAATTTGGTGTTTGAATAGCCCGGACAACGTCGGGCTCATCGGCTAGTCTCATATATATTTTGAAGACCTCTGTCTGTTTGTATATATGTTTGTCTGTCATTTATACAAATCTACGATTCTCGACCGATCGGGACGAAACTTGGTACGTGTGTGTAGTTTGACCAGGCGGTGGACGTTGTCGTATTGGCGAGCCCGTGCGGCGCCCGTGCGCGCATGCGCAGACCAGATCTCGGAAACGGGTGGAGCTATCGACTTGAAATTTGCTATGTGAATGTATCTTGCCCCGGATACGAATTTTATCGGGTCGCCGAGCCCGTGCGACGCCAGCTCCGCGCATGCGCAGACCAGATCTCGGAAACGGGTGGAGCTATCGACTTGAAATTTGGTTTTTGAATAGCCCGACCAGATCTCGGAAACGGGTGGAGCTATCGACTTGAAATTTGGTTTTTGAATAGCTCGGACAACGTCGGGCTCATCGGCTAGTCTCATATATATTTTGAAGACCTCTGTCTGTATGTATGTTTGTTTGTTTGTTTGTTTGTTTGTCATTAATACAAATCTACGATTCTCGACCGATCGGGACGAAACTTGGTACGTGTGTGTAGTTTGACCAGGCGGTGGACGTTGTCGTATTGGCGAGCCCGTGCGGCGCCCGCTTCGCGCATGCGCAGACGAGATCTCGGGAACGGGTGGAGCTATCGACTTGAAATTTGCTATGTGAATGTATCTTGCCCCGGATACGAAATTTATCGGGTCCCCGAGCCCGTGCGACGCCAGCTTCGCGCATGCGCAGACGAGATCTCGGAAACGGGTGGAGCTATCTACTTGAAATTTGGTATGTGAATGTATCTTGCCCCGTATACGAATTTTATCGGGTCGCCGAGCCCGTGCGACGCCAGCTTCGCGCATGCGCAGACCAGATCTCGGAAACGGGTGGAGCTATCGACTTGAAATTTGGAATGTGAATGTATCTTGCCCCGGATACGACTTTTATCGGGTCCAGCTTCGCGCAAGCGCAGACGAGATCTCGGAAACGGGTGGAGCTATCGACTTGAAATTTACTATGTGAATGTATCTTGCCCCGGATACGAATTTTATCGGGTCGCCGAGTCCGCGCGACGCCAGCTTCGCGCATGCGCAGACCAGATCTCGGAAACGGGTAGAGCTATCGACTTGAAATTTGGAATGTGAATGTATCTTGCCCCGGATACGAATTTTATCGGATCCAGCTTCGCGCATGCGCAGACGAGATCTCGGAAACGGGTGGAGCTATCGACTTGAAATTTGCTATGTGAATGTATCTTGCCCCGGATACGAATTTTATCGGGTCGCCGAGTCCGTGCGACGCCAGCTTCGCGCATGCGCAGACCAGATCTCGGAAACGGGTAGAGCTATCGACTTGAAATTTTGTTTTTGAATAGCCCGGACAACGTCGGGCTCATCGGCTAGTCTCTTATATATTTTGAAGACCTCTGTCTGTATGTCTGTCTGTCTGTCTGTCTGTCATTAATACAAATCTACGATTCTCGACCGATCGGGACGAAACTTGGTACGTGAGTGTAGTTTGACCAGGCGGTGAACGTTGTCGTATTGGCGAGCCCGTGCGGCGCCGCTTCGCGCATGCGCAGACGAGATCTCGGAAACGGGTGGAGCTATCGACTTGAAATTTGCTATGTGAATGTATCTTGCCCCGGATACGAATTATATCGGGTCGCCGAGCCCGTGCGACACCAGCTTCGCGCATGCGCAGACCAGATCTCGGAAACGGGTGGAGCTATCGACTTGAAATTTGGTTTTTGAATAGCCCGACCAGATCTCGGAAACGGGTGGAGCTATCGACTTGAAATTTGGTTTTTGAATAGCTCGGACAACGTCGGGCTCATCGGCTAGTCTCTTATATATTTTGAAGACCTCTGTCTGTATGTCTGTCTGTCTGTCTGTCTGTCATTAATACAAATCTACGATTCTCGACCGATCGGGACGAAACTTGGTACGTGAGTGTAGTTTGACCAGGCGGTGAACGTTGTCGTATTGGCGAGCCCGTGCGGCGCCGCTTCGCGCATGCGCAGACGAGATCTCGGAAACGGGTGGAGCTATCGACTTGAAATTTGCTATGTGAATGTATCTTGCCCCGGATACGAATTATATCGGGTCGCCGAGCCCGTGCGACACCAGCTTCGCGCATGCGCAGACGAGATCTCGGAAACGGGTGGAGCTATCGACTTGAAATTTGCTATGTGAATGTATCTTGCCCCGGATACGAATTTTATCGGGTCGCCGAGCCCGTGCGACGCCAGCTTCGCGCATGCGCAGACCAGATCTCGGAAACGGGTAGAGCTATCGACTTGAAATTTAGTTTTTCAATAGCCCGGACAACGTCGGGCTCATCGGCTAGTCTATTATATATTTTGGAAGATCTGTGTGTATGTGTGTGTCTGTCTGTCTGTTATCGATGGACTCGAAAACGACCGAGCCGATTTCGATGAAACTTGGTATGTGGGGGTATTTTCGGCCGGGGAGTGACATAGGCCTATTAATTTGTCCGTGCGACGTGACGTTGACCTTGCAATCGGGTAATTTCAAGGTCAAACGCCCGAATATCACGGGATTGCGATGAAACTTGGTATGTGGGGGTACCTTCGGCCGGGGAGTGGCATAAACCTATTAATTTGCCCGTGCGACGTGACATTGACCTTGAAATCGTGTCATTTCAAGGTCAAACGCCCGAATATCACGGGATTTCGATGAAACTTGGTATGTGGGGGTATTTTCGTATGGGGAGTCTCATAAGCATATTCATTTGCCCGTGCGACGTGACCTTGACCTTGAACTCGGGTCAATTCAAGGTCAAATCGCCAATTTTGATGGGATTTCGACGAAATTTTATACGTAGTGTTACTTTTGTCCGGGCAGTGTTTTGGACGGGTCAAATCGTTACCCCAACTGACCTTGACCTTCAAAATGGTCAATTCAAGGTCAAAGCCCGGACGAAGTCGGGTCACCTTCTAGTATATATATATACACTTACATGTACTGCCAAATATGTGTTCTTATTGATTCTCCACGTATTATATGTATTGTTGACTGGAATGTGCTGATGGGAAATACAATTTGTTTACATCAAAGCTTCTTTAATTCTCATAGGTAAATTTCGACACCACCAATGCATGATTTCAATTGAATTTCCAGTTCCTCTCCCATTTGGTAGTCCAGAGCAACGCTATATTTCTGAAAATTGTATTGTGAGAGATATATAGATATGCGAATTTTACATCAGTTCTATTTGCATTAGATTGGTGTTTATGAGAAATACAAGGACCAAATCGCGTTGAAAACTGACCACAAATTGAAAATAACAAATTCAACTTGACGAAATATTTATACAAACTTAAATTGATATTAGTTTTCATCAATTTGCATGAAATTGAAAATTAATTTGAATTAAAGTAAAATAATTGCATATTTAACAGAAAGCATATTTTTAGCTCAACTTTAGTTTGAGCTATTGCCATGGCTTGGTGTCCATCGTCCATGTGTATATGTGTGCGTGTGTGATCCGTCAACAATTTCCTTTACCATGGGCTACAGGTCGTATCTTTGGTCGGATCATTATGATGAAATTTGTCATAGCTGTTGACATTGACATGTAGATGGGAGCAAGTAATTTTGGGGTCATTCGGCAAAAAACTTTGGCCACCAGCGGCCATCTTGGATTTCATAATTCAATCAATTAGCACGGGCTGCATGTCGCACTGTTTGTTTGATCATCATGAAATTTGTCATGGATGTTAATATTGACATGTAGATGGGATTAATTTTGGTCGGTCATTGTGAAATTTGTTATGATTGACATGTGGATGGGAACGAATCATTTTTGGATCATTCGCCAGCAGCCATTTTTGGATCATTCGCCAGCAGCCATTTTGATTTCAAATTTTAATCCATTAGCACGGGCTACAGGTCGTCTGATCATCATGAAATTTGTCGTGGATATTGAATTGTAGATGGGAACGATTAATTTGGGGGTCATTTTGGCCATAAAACATTGCCACTGACAGCCATCTTGGATTTTAATCTTTGCATGACTAAATCCTTTGGCATGGGCTACAAGTTTTACCTTTGGTCGGATCATTATGAAATTTTTTATGGCTGTTGACATTTACATGCAGATGGGAATGAATCATATTGGGGTCACCGTCATTCGGCAAAAAAACATGGCCACCAGCGGCTATTTAGGATTTCAAAATATAATCCATTAGCACGGGGAAAAGGTCGGAGTGTTCGTCTGATCATCATGAAATCGTGGATGTTAATATTGACATGTAGATGGGAACGAGTCATTTTGGGATCATTCCGCCATAAAACATGGCCACTGTAAGCCATCTTGGATTTTACTCTTTGCATGACTAAATCCTTTGGCATGGGCTTATTTGTTGGCTACAAGTCGTACCTTTAGTCAGATGTTTATGAAATTTGTCAATAATATCAACATTAACATGTAGATGGGAACGAGTCATTTTGGGGTCATTCGGTCATAAAACATGGCCGCTGGACGCCATATATTGGATTGTACTCTTTGCATGGCTAAATCTTTGGCACGGGCCTCAAGTCGTACCTTTGGTCGGATCAACATGAAATTTGCCATGGCTGTTGATATTGACATGTAGATGGTAACCAGTCATTTTAGGGTCATTCGACCATAAAACATGGCCACTGGCCACCATTTTGGATTTGACTCTTTGCATGGCTAAATTTTTGGCATGGGCTTCCAAGTCATACCTTTGGTCGGATCATTATGAAATTTTTCATGGCTGCCATTGATCATCATGAAATTTTTCGTGGATGTTAATATTGACATGTAGATGGAACGAGTCATTTTGGGGTCATTCAGTCATAAACATGGCCGCCGGCAGCCATCTTCGATTTTATTCTTTGCATGACTAAATCCTTTGGCACAGGCTACAAGTCGTACCTTTGTTTGGATCAACATGAAATTTGTCATGACTGTTGACATGTAGATGGGACGAGTCATTTTTGGGTCATTCGGCCCTCAATCATGGCCACTGGCAGCCATCTTGGATTTTACTCTTTGCATGGCTAAATTTTGGCACGGGCTTCAAGTCGCACCTTTGGTCGGATCATTATGAAATTTGTCATGGCTGTCACTAATCATCATATTTTGTTTTATGGAGGTTAATATTGACATGTAGATGAGAACGAGTCATTTCGGGGTCATTCGGCATAAAACATGGCCGCCGGCAGTCATCTTCGTTTTACTCTTTGCATGACTGAATCCTTTGGCATGGGCTACATGTCGTACATTTGGTTGGATCATCATGAAATTTGTCATGGATGTTAACATTTGTGATTGATGTAAATATTGACATGTAGATGGGAACGAGTCATTTTGGGGTCATTCGGCCATAAAACATGGCTGCCAGTAGCCATCTGGATTTTACTCTTTGTATGACTAAATCCTTTGGGACACCCTACAGTCCACTTCCCTCATCCGATCATCACCAAACTGCATATTAATCTTGATATTGATCTACTAGATGGGAGTTATCAACATGTTTTTGATATTCAATATTGACATGTAGATGGGAACGATTCATTTTGGGGTCATTCGGCAATAAAACATGGCCGCTGGCAGCCATCTTGGATTTTACTCTTTGTATGACTAAATTCTTTGCCACGGGCTATGGGTTACGGGTTGTACCTTTGGTCTGATCATCATGAAATTTGTCATGGACGTTAACATTGAATTGTAATGGGAAACGAGTCATTTTGAGATCATTCGGCCATAAAAAAATTGCCACTGGCAGCCATCTTGGATTTTACTCTTTGCATGATTAAATACTTTGGCATGGGCTACAAGTCGTATCTTTGGTCAGATGATTATGAAATTTGTCAATGATGTCAACATTAACATGTAGATGGGACCGATATATATATATATATTCTAGTTGATAATCTAGTATTACTCAGACATTTCAACTTTCCGCATTCCTAATAACTCCATTGACCGTAACACTTGAAATTATTCCCTTTCCACATTGAGCTGCAGTGTCATTGACACTTTCACTCATTTATGTAAATGACCTATTTGTGATTTCCAGACAAAGTGTCACGCATTGTCCATTGACCGTCCGTAAGCTATTTAAACTATTTTATCCATGAAATCACATTTTGTGTGTGGTCCGAATAATAACTTGAACAATATGCAATAGCATTTGTTTATATTTGGTATGTGATTAACACTCGAGAAGATGCAGATCAATTTCAAATGTGGTTGGTAAAAACAGTCCAATGATTTTTATTTAGTTATGCCAATTTTTGGACTTAGAAATCACAATTTGGGTTCTCATGATGACAACTTGAGTAATATTCAACAGAATGCCTTGTATGTAATTCACATTTGAGATGGTGAAGGTCAAGTTAGAAAATGGTAATGGACCGGTAACTGCAATTAAAGTATACTTTGGAAATCCTAACCAATGATCAAATCATCGACCAATGAGATGTCCCTTAATGGCCCCCCTCCCACGCTCACCGATAACTCTAATTAGCTCCCCACGTCTTTAAAGGCACAAAATTTACGTACTGTATTGTAAAATAACAAGGCTTTTGTTTACTATCATTGCGTACGATCTTGATAATAACATGCTATTTATGCGATACGTACGATTGATATAAGAACAAAATATGTCTATATTTTAATATTCTTTCTGTTTATGGTGGGTATTACTATTAAATTTGTCATATCCATTAGATACCCACCACCAACGCTTATCATATCTTTAAACTGAAATAAAATGAATTTGTACTATGTTAAAGTGGGCCTTTCTAATCTCAATTTCACAATGAAATTGTAGAGTGGCCTTCCTCTACTCATCTCTTAAATCCTCTGCTCATCTCAGCGTCTGCCGATTCAATCCGAAGTTTAACAATTTAAACCATATTGGTGGGGAAACTCAGCGAACTTCACACATCTATTCATCTCGAGTTAGAGGTTGTTATATGCATATATGAATTGTTAATAAATTAGTCCATGTTTAAATAATACAGTGACATGTGTATAAATTATGTAGATACTAACAAAGCTTTATAAAAATGTCAAATTGTTTAACTCTTCCATAAATGTCTTAGCTACTTTTGAGGAAATGATATCACTTGACACAGTCTAGACTCCTATGGAGTTGATGGAGCGTTTTATTTAAAATTCCACCTCATATTTTCGAATGAAAGAATATATATTTCTGTCGACGTCCGGATTGAGCACTTGTCATTCGTCCAGCCATCCATCCGGCTGTCTGTCTGTCCGTCTGCACCCTGTGTACATGGTATCGCCAAACCGGAAGGGAACGCCAAACCAGACCATGGGGTTTTGATAAATTAACATATTTTCCCTCAATGAATCTATATATCTCCCACTTCAAAACATAATTTCGTAAATAGGAATGATCCCTCACTGTGATAGCGACTATAGCTTGCTTTCATCCCGATAAATTTAATGGAAATTCCGGCTCATTTCTGATTTCATCATAAATAGTAGACACTTTTTGAAGTTAGGTAGTCGTTCGAAACACAATTTTCAGCCATTGACTGTGGATAATGCGTGTATCAATAGAAAGATGTATGTTTAATTAGTCATAAAATTTATCCTGCGATGAGATGTCGCCAAACCGGATTTGGGATGTCAAAGATGCGGATGATACACTTCGCACTTTGACCGTTTCTGCTTGAAAATATCCACATTATAATTCGGACAGGCCGGCACATGGACCATCTTTATGATGATGGTGCATGTGCAAGGGCGAAAACGTGTATGTTTGTTTGTGTTGTATGTGCTAATGTCATATTAATAGTATAGGCTATTCTGCGTTATTCGATATTATAGTCCCGGAACTGTACAACGAATGGAAAGATTAAATCAGTGTAAATCACGAGTTAGCCAGGATGTGGCTAGAGGGTCCTTGTAATAATAATTCTAGAACCCAACAAGCCGTAAACTAAATCTCCGAACAATACGATTTGAAAGTCATCGTGATGCTGAATATTCAAAACAATTTTGGTTATAATCATATACCAAACTCTGAAATACATGCTCAGAAGGAGTCCACTGATAAGATAAGATAAGATTCATTTCGGTTAAACATACATATCAATTGCAGTATATACAACCTATATGATAACATAGTAAAGTCTTATGTAAATAACTGCATGTGGTCCTATATTAGAAAAGTTATAAACTATAGTGTAATTTTAATGCATGTGTACATAACAATCATGACAGTATAAACATGTTTCACAGTGAAGTGTATATTACCACTAAGAGTAAATATGTTGTATATATAGTATGTATATACCCACAGGGTAAATCGATAACTAAATGACGATTCTGGGTTCCTACATGTAACTGTTAATTGCTTTGTGTCATTTCTTTCAATGCTGTATTGGCAAGCGCATTGTGTATACGTTACACCACTCGTATTCGAATGCCAGCCACTCCACCCCATGCACCAAAACTCCACCCAACCAATGCGAAATTACGAACGAATACCTCAGTCTGACGCCGCAAACAACTTACACGTGCACTACACGAGGGGAATACACGAGGGAAAAGCCACATGCACACACTTTTATATACCCCAACACAGCAAACTCAACCCACAACACCCCACCCCATGTGCATGTGTACATGATTTCTGATATATATTGGTTGCATGTGCCACGATTATATATGTACGTACATGTATTTATCTTACAATATAGCTATATTTCATCAAATACACGCGAAAACGCCTAGGCGGTTTCCGATCTTGTATCCTGGATGGCAACAAGGATATCTTCGATGGCAACAGCTGGTGCACGTGCGTTTCGACAACTGGCTTGTTTTCAAAACAAAACGTCTAAATAACCAACTAAAAGTCGTAAAATAATATACTCGTGTGCTACGAATGTAAAATAATCAATAATTAGTTCAATAAAGTTGACAAAATGTGGAGACAGGGCCCAAAAAGCTCAAAATAACCACCCCAAAATGTTTGGAAAAGTAACGAAGTTTACACATTGTTAACAGCGCGCACGAATACGGACTATTTTGACAATTTCTATTTTAGCGAAGTAGGGAATTCCCCGTAATTCAGTACGGTCTTGATCAAAAGCTACTGAACGCATTTTTTATTCGATAAAATACAGAATGGAAAATCAAATTAATTTTATCTTATGTTAAGGATATAAAACACAATACTTACGAAAAGTCCGTGATTTAGTGCATTTCCTCTAAATGAAGTTTAATGGGTTATTTTAGTGCGAGTCAGAACTCGATTGTCGAAGTGTCGGAAAGTTCAAAATTCACCAAAACTCTGAATGGACAGTCATCTCCGGCAATGCCTCTCGCCAACACTATCACTATCCAAGGAGATTGCACCATAAAATAATACAATTATCCTGTTAAAAGTGACAATTATGTCGAACATATGAAACGAAAATATCGTCGCCTCTTCATTGAATCGGATTCCAGCCAAAGTGAATTTGAATAGTGACGTGAATTTCTCAGAATTTGACTGATCACAACGTCGCGTGCTGAGAATATTGTGTACGTTGTGTGTTGCGCGTAATAAAATAGTTCCTGTTTTAAATTGAGTTTTATTGCATTTTTTATGGGACGAATTGTAAGATAAATTGGTTATCATCACCCTGTGTGTTTCCGAGATCCGTATTCAAGTCTCGCTGCCTTCTCTGGGCTGTCTATCGACTCGTCCTACGGACTCGTCGATAGACTGCCCAGAGAAGGCAGCTCGACTTGAATACGGATCTCAGAAACACACATGGTGGTGATAACCTATATGTATCGTGTATTAATATTTATACTTGAAGAATACATTCTGAGTCTGATTTTGTTTATACATGTACGTGGTGTTTTAGCTTGGTAAGCCCATACTGACCACATGTGTTACATAAACACAATAAAGAGGTGACAGTCCATCAACATCCAGATGAGAATGCACACAAGTGTGCCACGCGTAATATATTGTGATAATATGTGTATGGATGTTTATGGTTAAATTAGAATCGTCACAATATTATCTGATCACTCTTGAGAAAGTCAGACATTGTATAATTTGTAGCTATACGATATCTGTATATTCGATAAGATGATTCGATTTCATTGTTGTGCAACAGTCTACTCGAGTGGGAACGCATGCATATCAACCACAGCATTCACGTGCGTGTGATCAAAGCATCACGTTATCATTCATTCACCTGTTTGAAATCGTAAATTTGAATGCGGAGATAGAATTTAAATTAAAATCCATTCATAATAGATATGTACACAATATTTCAAACATGTTATGGATTCCTATTTCAGACGACATTCGCAGTCCAATTGATCAGTCTCAGATACACATAAAACATGCGAGAACTCATCAGAACTCATTTAGTGCTACGCATATTTACTGAACAGAAGATCTGCTTTTAGTGACATCTTGATACGCGACTTTGACATCTATCTGGACCGACAGTGTTTCCTCCATATTGAGATGACACTGATTTTTTAAATTCTGTTCAATCCTATGCTTCACCCCTAACAAAATACAGCTATTAAAGCTGTTTTTTTTTACAGCTACACTGTTGTTTTTAAAACAGTTATTAAACAGCTTAGCTGTAAGTTAGCTGTAATTAATAACTGTAACATGGCTGTTCAGACAGTCATATTACAGTGTAACTGTGTATGACTGGAATTAGTTACTGTATTACAGGTAGCTGTGAAGCTGTCATTACAGTCACATTACAGTGCGACTGTTTTGTGGCTGTCAAGAGAAGCTGTGATGTAGCTGTTATAACAGTCATATTACAGTGTAACTGTTTTGTGACCATCAAGTGTAGCTGGGATGTAGCTGTTATTACAGTCATGTTACAGTGTAATTGTTTTGTGACTGTCAAGTGCAGCTGGCCGGATGCAGCTGTCATCACAGTAGTGCTACGCATATTTACTGCTCAGAAGATCCGCTTTTAGTGACATCTTGGTCCGCGACTTTGACATTCTATCTGGACCGACAGTGGTCCCTCCATATCGCGCGCATATTGAGAATGACACTGATTTTTAGCTCACCTGAGACGAAGTCTCCGGTGTAGCTATAGTCATCACTCTTCGTCCGTCGTCCGTCCGTCCGTCCATCCGTCCGTCCGTCCGTCCATCCGTCAACAATTCTTTGAACATCTTCTTCTGAAGTTCCATTGGACCGAATTGGTTCATATTTGGTGTGGATGTTTCCTAGGTGACTCTCATTCAGATTTGTTCAAATGAGGTCACTGGGTCAAATAGTTGCGAAAGCAGGGCCACAACTCTATTCCTTGATAGTAATTCTTAGAACGACTTCTTTTCCAGAACCATAAGGCCTAATTGGTTCATATTTGGTGTGGATGTTCCCTAGGTGACTCACATTCAGATTTGTTCAAATGAGGTCACCAGGTTGATTAGTTGAGAAACCAGGGCCATAACTCTTTCCCTCCATAGTAATTCTTTTAAACATCTTCTTCTCGAATACCATCAGGCCAAATGGGTTCATATTTGGTATGAAGGATCATTGGTTGACTGGGATTCAGATTTGTTCAAATGAGGTCACTGGGTCAAATGTGGGTGGGGCCAGGGACATAACTCAGAAAAAAATTCAGATTAAACTCTTTAACCAAAAAAGAAAAGAATAGAAAAGAAATGATATATTAAAAAATAAAAGAATATTAACAAAAACTGTGGAATTGTTTTTTTTTATTAGAATATTAAAAAAAAAAAAAAAAATTGTATTTAACTCCATGGTCAATTATATATATATATTGTTTAACATTTTTTGAAAATTGAAAAACTAATGCCATTACATTTCTGTAGGTTGTGGCCCCTGGTCCTTCACTCAAGTGCACTGCTTCTGCCACCCTGGCCTGGTCTCAAAAATAAAATTTACTCAAATTCTTGACAGAATCATTAATAATAAGCATTTACTTTGGATGTAACTGTATATGTGCTGGGTATGCCGACACAATCATGTCAATATTGATATGTTTAAAAACATTCCTGCAGATTTGCTAGATGTCATTAATTCCCAATCTCTCATGTATTGTTCATATCAGGACTAATGTCATTTGCAGAATGGGGTCCCCCAGAAGGTGAATTTAGTGATGCTATCCCACACAGCGGCCTAGCATCACCAAATTCACCCTCTAGAGACCTCATTCTGCTTAGGCCTCATCTTCTGGGAAGTATCTACAGTATCAAATTTACATTGTTAGTTAAATTTCCCTTCTAGGAAGTTTCTATATCCCCTAACTTGCAGAAGATAAAATTCATAAATGAGGTGCCCAATGGGTGAATATCACCAACTTCAACTGGGGAACTTAAATCTTATCCTTATCAGATTTGTGAAAATGGGATCACAAAGTCAAATAAGGGCAGAGCCAGAGACTTAACTATTTCACTGCATAGTAATTCTTAAAATATGTTTTGCAAGAACTATTTGGCTTATATAGAATGGAATGTTCTTCCTTGACTGCAATTCAGATTATTTTTTAAAATGGGGTCACCTGATCAAATAGGGGCCAAGCGAAGGACATTTTCCCTCTTAATATGCTTCCTTCACAAGGACCATCAGTTCTATTTTACTGATATTTATGATATGTATGAAGGGTTCTTTGGTGTCTGGGATTCTAATTTATTCAGATGGGGTCACCAGGTTAAATAGGGTGGGACCAGGGACATAACTATATGTCTCTATAGTAATTCTTAAAATGTCTTCTCAAGAGAGTTTGGACTATTTAGCTTACATATAGTATGGAGGAATCGGGAGGATCCTTTAGTGACTGAGATTCAGATTTGTTACAATGAGGTCAACCTGTCAAGAAATGGCAGGCTATGGGGAGTTAACACTTTTGTGTCTAATAAAATAATTGAAATACCAAATTCATAAAACATCTACCTTGGAACCACTTGACTGATTGGTCTGACATACATGTATTGTGTTTTGGGTCCATGGATAATTGGGCTTAAAACATGTCTAAATGGTTTTAGAAAAAGGCGCTTGTGAGATTGGAAATTTCCAACAATTGAGAAAGTTTGAGGTGTCGGTCGGTTGTGAAATTCCAACCTAAGACTTGTGAATCTGGTGCCCGGTCAGCAGGGGACTTGTTGAGCTGGAGGAGGGGGGGGGGGTGATCAGTAGTGTACAGTTGGCAATTTCAAGGTGGATTTTCACCAATCTACATACTTACAGTCTCTCTAGCCTCATATCCTGTTTAAATCTACTTCTTTTAAAGTGATTATGAAAAGTGCTGACTGTTTTGGTCTCCAGAGTCCCAGTCTTATCAGTCTTTGCAGTCTGGTGAGCGACCCCACAGTCATTGACTGTCTTGTTTAAATTCTGTTCAATCCTACATTGTATGCTTTATGCATTGACAGATTCAGCTATATACATGCAGGCATTTGTTTTGGCAGCGTGGAAAGCCATGAACTATAGTGGATGGAAGTTCTAAAAAATTTGCGTGAGCAATAGTAAAAACACTATTGAAAAAATTTGCAAAAAAATATGAAATGGTTTAATCTGACTGACAACGGGTGCATATTTCTGCTTCTGCTTCATGTGGACGTACACATACGTTGTTCGTTGTCTATTTTATGATGAGAAACAAACATATTCTAATATCATAATACGTGAAAATGGCATTCCCATTCAGTCTGGTTTGGCGATATACGTTCCGTGTTTGGCGATACCACGTACACGGCGGTGGTATGTCTGTCCATAGACACTTTACGCATGGTGCGATAACTCAAACATTTTCTATCTGATCGGAACCAAATTTTGTATAATAATTTCTCAGCCCAAAAGACAGATCTGACTATTTTTTAACTGAGATATGGCACTCTTTCGAAAAAAAAAAAAGAAAAAAAAGAAAAAAAAATACTATTTTAATTTGATATAAATTGAACTCCTTCCTCATTTTTTTTTTTTAAAGTTAACAAAATTTGATAAACTATCACCATTATATCTCCGCCAAGGGTACAGTAGTGCCCTAAATAATCAACTCCTTAACCACAGCAGAATTTATGGGTAATTTTTCAGGATTTAGTCGGAAATATGGCAACTTGCCATTTATCGGAAAGCTCAACTGAGAGCTTTCCGGCGAATGCAACAAGCCACATTTCCGACTAAATCCTTAAAAATGACCCATAACTCTTCTGTGGTTAAGGAGTCGATTATTTAGGGCATTACTGTACCCCAAGTCACCACATCAAATTTGGTTTAAATCGGTCCAAATGCTATATACTGGTACATTTCTTTGGAGCGATATTAAACCCAATTCACCAATTCCATCCCATGCCTTTGGACTACTTAGCTATTAATTATTATGCCAATGTGCAGATTAAGAAAGCTATGGTATCTAGGTTTAAAAAAAAAAAATCAATCAACAATACACATGACATGCTATAAACAGTAGACTAGAAAATATTTGCTGCATTGCACAGCTGAGTTTATCACTCTACAGATGGTCTGAGGTCATTATAAATGTTTAGGTTTAATACACATGCCAAGGTTCAGCATAAACAATGCCAGTGATTAGTTGACAGCGCAACTATATACTTTTTGATATTAATGGGTCAGCAGTGAGGTGGGCTTATCTTGGTGGCTGTGTTGTTGGTAACATTTAATACATCATCATTGTAAACTTAAATTGGACTCTATTGACCCAAGTATTCCATGTCCAGGTCACCTTTTCACATTTAATCCAAGGTTGCGCTGGTGCAGCATTACAGATCATATACCAATGCATTATCTTATATATATATGTGAGTGACCCATAAATTCCAATAATCTGTGTTATGTACAGTTGTCTATAATTGTACATAACAGTATACTTTATAATTCAACATTAAAACTCTAATTTACGATTCCGATCATAGTAATTTACTATGGGTTTTGTACGAGAATGCCAGCTCATCTATTGTGATTTAATGGTCATATTTCTCAGAGCTTCATGTTAGGGAGAGGCTGCCGCCAGGGTGACCCAATATCCCCGTATATCTTACTCCTCTGTGCAGAAGTTTTGAGGCTGATGATATACCAAAAAAATACAATTAAAGGTATTTTCCTTGACGGTTCAGAATATAAAATAACACAATATGTGGACGACACGACGCTCATATTTGATGGTTCTGAAACAGTCTACGTGAATCGTACTTAACACTGGACGAATTTGCTCGGGTATTGGGTCTGCGAATAAATCCTGAAAAATGTCAAGCAGCATGGATAGGGATAGCTAGGGTCACAAAATAAAATATGACATGTTCTTATAGAATTAAACCTGTCTACTGTAAACACTTTCAATTTTCTAAGGATACATTTTGACACTAATTTAACAAACATTAATATAAAAGATATAGAAAAGATCACAAAAATTTGGAAACACAGACTCCTGATCCCTTTAGGTACAATAATAGTTGTCAATTCCCTCATCTTACCAAAATTGACACACCTATTTATAACTCTCCCAAGTCCACATACAGCTTTTTTGAAAGCCCTAAATACCTGTCTATAATATTTCATTTGGAATTCCAAACGCGATAGAATAAAAATAAAACAATTATGTGCCGAGCATATGCACGGAGGTCTGAAGATGATTAATGTTGAAAACTTTGATAGTGCCATGAAAATTACCTGGATACAATGCTTGATTTGCAAACAATCAATTGGGCTTCACTACAATACCACACCTTAAACGACCAACTATTTGTCACGTACCACGCAATTATATTGTAAAGCAAACACACAAGTTCGCAAATCCATTCTGGAGAGATATTTTCGGTGCATGGTGTAAATTTATGCGATTAAATAATTCAAATAATAATATTATGGCCTCGACTATATGGAATAATCCGAACATAAAAATAGGAGGTTCATCCATCAACTTTAAATCATGGAGAGATGCAGGAATATATTTTATAAACGATTTATTCCAATCAGATAATAATTCCATACTACATTATATGCAACTTTCAACGTCCGTGTCGATGTCATAACAATCAGCAACATATAGCATCAGATTATGTCATTGGCAAGTTCTCTTAATCAACCATTAATCCGTATACCCTGCCCATACCTACCTAACAATCTTTCTCCATGACAAAAAAGGCAGGCAATAAATTTTACAAAATTCTAGAAAGTGGGAAAACTATGCCAAATCCATTTAAAAAATGGGAATCCGAAATAGCCGAAAAGATAGAAAATTGGGAAGAATAATTGAGCATGCCCTTTAAAGTGACAACCGATACGGAATTGCAGTGGCTCCAATTCAGAATAAACACGCGAATTATTAGTACCAATCAATTTCTGAAGGTGGCTACTAAACCTTCGAGTCGACGATTTCCGCAATCGCTGTCATCATGTCAGGAAACCATTTCTCATAGTTTCTGCTGGTACTGTCCCCATGTACAAATCTTTATGAAGGAAATTGAAATATGGAAAGGAAACAAACAATTTCCCATTGATCTAACAAAGAAGAATATTATTATCGGTATAGATCACGAATACAGAAATTCAAAAAGTACCTCTTCCTACTAGTGATGAAACGTTAAATATATAGGACCAAAGTCACGCCAACACAACTGTCGCTTCGCTCGTTCCTTTGCGATCTACAATTTAGGTATGAATGCGAGAGATACAACGCAAAATGTAAAATGAATTATGACTTCGATAACCAGTGGCTGACAAAATGCCTTAAAAATAAAATAGTATATTGAAACCCCGATATTTATAGACTCAAAAGTACACCCGACCTTAACAGTGACCCTGAACAACACTAAAAAAACTGAATTATCCGGTACCCAAGCGAAAGATATCTATCCAATTTAGTTACACTGATCATTTTAATTTGTCCAATCAAATTCTACGAGAACTTCAATATATATACTGGTTTGCTACACAACAGTTTTCAGTCACAGTCCAAAAAGCTAAAATAGAGAGCGTTGTGTATTTTCCCGATGGCTGTCGAACAAATATTTACAATACAGATTCAATATGGTTAATTCTACTAATTATATACTGTTTATGGTAAACTCAGAACGTAATTTAATTAAAGTTGCACATATTGTTTGGAAATTTGTTTATGCAAACCTAAAATTTTACACACCATCAACCACTTTAGCTGTTTTAATACGGGAAATTTAAAGTTATTCTGAAGGAAAAAAATTAGTATATTGTTTTTATCACCAGTATTGTAGTTAAAGAAAGTCAATTTTCGGTCAAAGATATGTCAAGGTAGAAACTAGTATCACTGTTTCGTCTTGCTGTTAAGGGCTTTGTGGACCCACTTTTTCCAAAATTTGATAGAGTCCAAATACAGGATTCTGTTCATGTATGTTAGTAATCACATAAACCGTGCCCATTGATGCAACATTTTATGAGTATACTTCATGGTGGATTATGTTAGAAATACAAAATGTGAACTTTATTCAGATTTAAAAAATAAAATTTACAGGCAATGGTCTAAGAAAAACAAAAGTCCATATCTAAGAATCAAATATGGGAATATGTACTACAAAAAATATTACTTTGAACCAGTTGTTGACAAATGATATATACTTGCTTAAACATTGGCTGTGTGGATGCTAGCAGGCATTGGTTAGCAGTTGACCATTGTAACCGCTGTGGAATGCTAATCCTCAATCAAACCCTACCAGACCACCACACTATTTCTAGCAAGTAGGTCACCACTCACCACTTACCACTCACTCATAGGATAATCACTCATGTGGAAGTTGACACTGGTAAAAGCCATTCACACTAGACTGGACATAAGCCATGAAAAGGTGACCCATAAACTGCTGGCTCTCAGTCAACCATATTGTGAAGTTAGTATATCATTTGTCAACAACCGGTTCAAAGTAATTGTTTCAAAGAACGCTCAAGAAATATAATATTTTTTTTGTAGTACATCATTCATCACAGTGTTCAGTACATATTCCCATATTTTATTCTTAGATATGGACTTTGTTTTTCTTGGACCATTGCCTGTAAATTTTATTTTTTTTAAATCTCAATAAAGTTCACATCTTGTATTTCTAACATAATCCACCATGAAGTATACTCTTAAAATGTTGCATCAATGGGCATGGTTTCTATGATTACTAATATACATGAACAGAATCCTTTATTTGGACTCTATCAAATTTTGGAAAAATTGGGTCCACTAAGCCCTTAAGTTGAATGGTGCTTGAAAAAATTGTCCCAACACAATATGTACTTTTAAAAAATTCCGAAAGACATGTCACTGGTAAGAAAGTAGAGTCCGCTCTCACTTGTCCTGGTTTGAGAGCATGACGCATGCGTGTATTTTGTCTTTTGTCTTTCTCCTTTGTTATTCTTTGTTCTCAATAAAAAAAAATTATTATGTGTTAAACATAGTTAAACATATGCCGATCATGTTAAATTCTGAACATGATGTCTATAATCATGAATCAGAAACTTTTGAAAAAAATGAAACATACAGTGTGTGTATTAAACCTTAAAGACACCAGCCTTTCTACATCTCTGCAGTCCTGTGATGTATTTTCGTTTGTTCAAATGAAAATCAGAATTGTAATCAATATTCTGTGTTTTCCAGTCTTCACATTCTAACGTTTGACATTTAGTATGCAGCCATCAAACTTTATTTGACAACTTGATATATGTTTAGACAGTTTATTGAATGGCTGCCAACATAATGATTTTGGTCATATTTGGTGCAAAAGGCAATTTTTAACTCGCATGAGATGATTTCTCAGGTGGAACTATATTCACCAGTCCTCGCCGTCGTCCACCCGTGCATCTGTCCGTTAAATGCCTTATCCAGAGCTCCAAGTCAGACTCAGTCATATTTGGTGTGGAGTGTCCTTGGGTGGCTGGGATTCATATTTGTTAAAATTGGGATAACCAGGTAAAATAGGGAAGGGCCAGGGACACAACCTCTATAATAATTCATAAAATCACCATTGTATTTTGTATGTAGGGTCGTTGGGTGACTGGAATTAAAATGTGTTCAAATGAGGTCATCATGTCAAGCAGGAGCGGAGCCAGGAACATAACTATTTCCTTCTAGTAATTCAGTTCTTAAAACGTCTTCTCAAGAACCATCAGGCCTGTATTCAGCAAATTTATCTTACATTTGGTATGTGGGTCCTCGTGTGACCGGGATATACAGAACCAGGGTCTTAACATAGTAATTCTTAAAAAGTCTTTTTCACAAGAGACTTCGGGCCTATGCAGCTTATATTTGGTATTAAGCACCCCTTGGGTGATTGTGATTCAGATTTGTTAAAATGGGGTCACTGCAGAGCCAGAGCAATAACTTTTCCCCTCAATAGATATTCTTAAAACGTGTTATTCCCAAGAAACATTTAGCCTATTCAGTTTATGTTTGGAATGGAGGGTCCTTTTGTGACTGGAATTCAGATTTGTTTAAATGGGGTCACCGGGTCAAATATGTGCAAGGCCATGGGCATAATTCTTCCTCCATAGTAATTCTTAAAGCATCTTCACAAGAGCCACCAAGCCTATTCAGCTTATATATAGTATGAATGGTTCTTGTGTGACTGGAATAGAGATTTGTTAAATTGGGTTCGATCAGTCCAGAAACGGCGGACTTGCCACTTTTCTGTCCAATGAAATCACTGATATATAAAAGTTATTAAACATATTCTTGGGAATCAACTGACTGATTAGTTTGATCCATGGCTATTCGGGATTGAAATACGTTTAAATGGGGTCGGTCAGTAAAAAAGGGGTCATGTCAGGTTGGAACATTCCAACAGTTGGGAAAGCTTGAGGTATCAGTTGTATTTTAAAAATCACAACCTAAGGGGATGTGCCATTGGAATTTTACGAACTTGGGAGTTTGGACCGGTTGGGAGGGGCGGTCTATGGGCTATTTAGTGGTCAGGGGTGTGCTGTTGAAAATGTCAAGGTGGACAACCAATGCCAACTGCTCAATGGAGACACTCTTGCTGTTAAGAACTCCTTGTATTTTTGTGATTTTGACAAATACTGACTTGTGGTCTTCAGAGTTACAGTCTTTACAGTCAGATGATTTTTTTTTTAATGGGACTTGACATAACATTTTTACGAGTCAAAACTATTTAATTGAATCATGAACATGTTCTAAGGTATCCAGACTTCCTGTTACAACAATAAATGTTAAGAAATCTAAGTTTACAAACTAGTATTTAAACCAACTGGATTGCATTACTCACAGTTGACTCAATATTTTTACAATATAATACAGACATGCTTCTTGTTTTTTTGTGTTTGATTCTTGGGCCAGCTGGATCAGAATCGACCTAGCTGTATTGGGTTGTCGTTGAGCTGTCCAAGCTTTGTTTCAGTATTCATGTTTTTTTTTCATTTTCAGACTGATTTATCTGAAGATAATGAAGATGTTCTCGCAAATGGTAAGAAATCCTCATATTTGAAAACAAATTTAATTTGGAAGTTCTCTTCCGTGATATCGCTATGAAATACTCAGAACTATTAAAATGAAGTATCGCTAGCAAATGTAACTCTGGTAATTATTTGCTGTATCAATAAGTGTTGTAGCAGGAACCAGTCTTTTTCTCTCCTATAAATAATGAAATTGTTAGTTTTTCTGGTGTAAATTTCGTACTATAATATATTGTTTTACATTGAGCCAGAAGAAATTAGTGATATACTTTCCATTTACACAGCGGGACCCTATTATTGTTTTTTTTTGTCGCTTTCAAGTTGACACTGTTTCGATTACCCCACGAATGTCCATCTTTCAGAAAAACTTGAAAGATTGACCCAAATATATATTGTGAATATATTGCATTGTGAACCACAATATAGAGTATAAATGGCACATATTATAAACACACAGAGAAGTGTGTTCACAGAGGATCGCAGCACAAGTCAATTTCCTCATCGCCGATATCTATATTTGATATTTTGCTTTGGAATCGTATATAATAGAAATCGCGTCCTCTTCGGAATTTCTGAGTATGGTCACAAAATTATCTGGGAGGGAGGGCATCAGGCTTCGGACAACAAGTTTTGAATTTCCTTTGAGTATGAGTTAAGTTGGCGTCGGATACTATTTAAGACAAAGAAATTTGTAAGTTTGTATATTTGTAAGTTGAGTATATCGTTTCACTCGTGTGGAAATTGCCGTTTTCTTGAAACAAGATCTTGTACAAATATATTCCCTATTTGCGTCATGGAATAAAATTGATAGTGATTCCGTGTATTTTTATATTGGCATTGTTCCAGAGAGTGCTTGCTCATATATTTTTTCTAGGAAATTTGCAATATGTTTCGCCAAAAGTGATTTTGTACCATTTTAGCTTTACTATACAATTATGCATGGTGATATGTGAGGAAATAATAATCTTCGAGAATAGGGAATTATGTCAAAGGGGTCCATTTTGGAACTTTGGTCACTGAGCGCCTGAGTGATTTTCATGGAAGTGCATTTCCAAAATGGGTTTTTTTTCAAACAATTTACAAGTACTGACCATGTAATGTTGGCTGTAAGCATGTTAGTACCATGCTTGTTGGTATAGGGCTATATAGGCAGCTAAAGTGACTCTTTAGCCTCAGATTTAGCAACAGTCTGGATTTCACAGGATCCCGGACCACTTCACAGTGGACCACCGTAATAGCGTTCAGGAAACTTATGATCAACAGAAGAAATATTTAGTAACAAAATTAATATATTACCCAGTTGTATTACCTGAATAAAAGTAATAAAACAAAAACACTGTATCACAAATTGGATACTACATGGTGAATACTCAATGATGACTAGATATCATTAACCTGATTGTTGCATAACATGAAATTGAAAAGGGTATCTCATAAATTTCTAATGTCTGAAATACTGTTCTGGCATGCAATCAAATTCATTCCTTCTGGTTATTTCTCATATTGAATGATTGCAAGTAATGTTAATTTGCAACAATTATCCAAATAAAACTGAATTGGTCATGATGAATGACCGTTACTGTTTACTGCTCAGACAATCCAAACTGAAGGTGATGCTATTCTCATTGAATTTCCAAACTTTATCTTGGAGCTTTACTGTTCAACAAGACTAAACTAAAATACTAATTGTATACTATTATCACTTACAAATAGATGAACTGAAATAATGTGATGCATTCAGATGCATTGAGAAATGACATTCAATTCTTCATTCTGGTCTATCACCATACCAACCACATCAAAATTCGACAACCGACACTTAACTTATATTGCAAAAACTTTGTACGGACTGAATTTCATAAAGTCGAACAGGGCCCATAAGTCTGGCAGGCATTGATGGTCACAACCCGTGATATTATGCATATTCGTCCCCCATTTCTGGTCTCTTGAGTTATAATGCAAAATGTTTGTACGGACGGACGGCTCGAGATGTCAACTATATACCCACCGACTATTAAAAATCGGGCAGTATAATAACCATATATCTATGTGTATACCTAACCAAAAACAATTCCCCTCCCCCCACCCCACCCCGTTGGATAAGACACTGGCCAGTGTTCTCTGTCAGACACAACGCACTAGATATATTAAGGCTATAATGGGGTATAGGGCGATTTGTGACATATAGTGTACCTACACAATGCTTTATTATTGTTGATAGATACTGAAACACCAGGAAACACATGGAAATACAGTTTATTTTTCGTTTTTCTGATCTGTGTTTACCAATTAGTAAGGCAGTTAACAGTTATTGAAGAACGGCTAAAAAAAAAAAAACTTGAGGCCACCTTGTTTATAGTCTTGACGTAACAGTTTTCTCTTGACTCGATCACGTTTTACTGTCTCAAACGAAGAT
Organism: Siphonodentalium dalli; assembly: GCA_032622095.1. NCBI lineage: Eukaryota > Metazoa > Mollusca > Scaphopoda > Gadilida > Siphonodentaliidae > Siphonodentalium > Siphonodentalium dalli. The sequence continues at coordinate 103,922,024 of CP136069.1, read as the reverse complement.
GAAAAACAAATATTCTAGTTTCCGAACGAAGGGTGGCTCTACCAGTGGGTTATCGAATAGGAGACTAAGTTTTGGGAGTATGAGGGATTTTTCCGTTATTCTATATAGAGGGGTAAGTAAGTACATACGGTTATTTTTATGTGTCGTAATGTGAAAACTTTTCGTGTGCATATTTTTAAAACGTCAAATGGCTATGGACGGGGAAAAAATGCCCACATAGGCTCCGAGAATGTCATAGAATGTGGGGATACATATTTATTTTTCCATATTATCAAATTTAATGTATGTTTTTTCATAAACAAAATGCTTATTTAAACGATTTATATATTTGTGTTAAAATTTATCAAGAATAAAAGTTGCACAATAAATAAAGCAACATTAAAATGGCTGTACGCTCGCAATATAGCCATATGATTATCTTTTATATCTAGAATATTGCAATATCTTGTAGATAAAAAGATATCAGACTCTGATACAGATATCGAAAGTATGGATGGTAGCAAGGTGAGGTTTAATTATGTATTGCTGATGGAATCTGACTAACACATCACGTGACCATAAATGAGTCTGTTTCAATCTAAAAGACAGTATAACATCATCCAAGACTAACTCATTGTAATTTCAGCCGGGATGACGACTGCATGCAGAGCTACACGTACTAGCGAATAGCCCTGCCATTCATTTCAGTATACATACAGTCAGTCATGTAGACATTATTCCAATAAATCAGACTTTAATACCTTCGGCAGTTGCAGTTCATTTTTTATTTATAATAGTTCAACGGTCAGGGATGACTTGGCATAGGAATGGGCACATGCGTGAACACCCTACGGGTAGTTTTGATAGACATTGTTTTGGAAATATTGAAGGCAAATGCATAACTTGCTTTGCTATGTCTTCACCTTATCCATTTTAGCTGACCTGAGACGAAGTCTCCAGTGGAGCTATATTCATCACTTTTCGTCCGTCATCCGTCAACAATCGTATTCTTCTCCAGAACCATATAAAGACCGAATGTGTTCATATTTGGTGTGGATATTCCCTGGGTGACTCACATCCAGATTTATTAAAATGAGGTAATCAGGTCAAACAGTTACTAAGCCAGGGCCATAACTCTTCCCCTCCATAGTAATTACTAAAATGACTTCTTCTCCAGAACCATACCGAATGGGTTCATATCTGATGTGGATGTTCCCCGTGTGACCAACATTCAGATTTGTTAAAATGAGGTCTCAAATAGTTGTGAATCCAGAGCCAAAACTCTTTCCATCCTTTGCATTGCCATAAGACAACGTTTATTATTTGTTCATATGGTCATGGTTGAGTGAACTTCGAGTTCAGGGGACACTGAGGGTTTAGAAGATTAACATTGGGGGCTATGGGGTTTTCATTGATTTCATGTCGAGAACAAAAATCAATGTTTTTCAATGTATGAAACAAATCTATTGAGTGCTATAGCGCATTTTGAAAAGGACTGTCTTCAGTTTATCATGTCAGGGGATTCATGGGGTCTTAGACAGGAGGCAACACAATGGTCAGATATCCCTTAATAAAATAAGTACTTCAAAAATCTTTGTCTCCAGTCCAAGAACGCAGATGTTGCTAATACTTGGTGTGGATTATTGCTATGAACCATAGTTTCCAATTTGTTCATACTGTCGTGGTCGATTGAATTTTAGGGGCCACAGAGCACTTAGAAGATTAATATTGAATATTATTGATTTTAGCATCCATGCTACTTGTAAAACATTGTAATGTTATTGAGGCCTACTTACTGTCTTGTATATACCGGTACTATGGTCATCATATTTCGAGTTAGGGGTCATAGAGTCCAGAATCCTCGTCGTATTATGGCTGTATAAACATTATATGGATAATACTTTTGTATGGTCAATGCTATTTTCTTCAGAGCTTGACTGAGCGCCAGGGTATGGACTTTGTTCATTTATCTCAGGTTACAGCTCCTAAAGTATTCCATTGTTATGTACATCAAAACTCTATATTATGATTCCGATCATAGATATTTAATGTCGCCAGCAGATTGGTTAAACATCTGCCGATCATGATCGACCTCTCGTTATTCCCAAACGTTTGAAATGTTATTGTTTAGCTATGAAACATTTAAGTGGCAAACCTGGATATAGCTAAATTATATGATGTCATTGAAAATGATTAACCCTGTCGACACATCATATGGTGTTGTGTGATATTTTTCATTTTATCATTTTCCTGTTCACTTGCATGGAGTTTGGGATTGAAATTAACCAATTTCATAGACACACGATATCCGGTATTGAATTATTACTTCAACGTTGAGCCAGGATCAGTAGTGAATTATATAAACGACCATTGAATATTGCTATATCATTAGAGAAAATGTCTTATTTTGAAATTCCCTCATTTGCATTTGGGCTGCATGTTAATAGTAACAGTGCTAATATTCTTTGAGACTGACTTATTGTATGGGTTTCTAAATCAAATGACCTGCTTTTAGTCTCCGGTTGAGCTATAGTCATCACTCCTCGTCCATTCTCCGTCCATCCATCCATTCGTCCGTCCATCCATCCATCTGTAAATCAACAATTCTTTGAACATCTTCTCCAGATCCATAGGACCGAATGGGTTCATATTTGGTGTGGATGTTCGCTAGGTGACTCACATTCAGATTTGTTCAAATGAGGTCACCAGGTCAAATAGTTGAGCCAGTGACATAACTAAACAAAAAAATGAAAATTCAGATAGAAGTTCTTGCTCAAATTAAAAAGAATTTTTTTAAAACATGTTATAAAATGTGAAAAACTAACACCATATTGACAATCGCAGTTATGAAACTTTAATCTTTAATGAAATCAAAGAAACTTTCCATGACCCAGATCCCCACCCTACCCCCCAACCAACAGCCCTCCACCACATATCATATCACAGCTTACCTCTCTCACCAGAAGCAAAGATATATTATCTACCAGAGGTCTCAGTAAGGTATTAGCATTGATTGAGATTACAATAACAGCTATTATGGGACAGGCTTGTGTAAACAACTACACTAGCACTGCTGTTTGTTGCCATTATCGAGTTAAAACAAAATTATGTTCCCAAGTCTGAATTTAGTGAGTCTGACATTTGCAGATTGAGGTCCCCTGAGGGTGAATTTAGTGATTCTACCCCATACAGCAGGCTAGCATCACCAAATACACCCTCCAGGGACCTCATTCTGCTTAGGCCTATTCTTCTGGGTAGTATCTAGAGTATTAAATTGACATTTTTTAGTTACTTTTTCCCATCTGTTCAGTTTCTATACCCCCTAATTTGCAGAAGATAAAATGCATAATTGATGTGCTCACCAACTTCAACTGGAGAACTTCAATCTGTTCCCATGTTTCCATTGGCAGTTGGGGCCTAATCAGAATGCTGTCCCCAGAGGGTGAATTCAGTGATGCTAACACGCCTTGCGGCATAGCATCTTTAAATTCCCCTTTTGGGGACCTCATTCTACAAATGTCAGACACACTAAATTCAGACTTGGCTGTTCCAATATTATTTTCTTAACCACCACTTATCCAGGTGAAATTATACCCTGATTTTTTACAGAAAATTGGGGGGTATATCAGCTGGGTATATTGGATTGAATTTGTCTGTTTGTCTGTATGGAGGATCCTTGGGTTCAGATTTGTTCAAATAGGGTCATTGTTTTAGGAAACTTTTGAGGGAAATCAATTCACTTGAACTCTTAAATCTACCCTGTGAAATTACTAGATGAATGGATCTCACATTTGTTCAAATACGGGCAGAGATAAGAGATTTAACTTTCCACACCCTCCCTACCTGTATTTATGCTGTTTGGTACTGGTATAATAATATTGATTTCCTGGCTGTCTGGTGGGGCAATACTTTTTTGGCAATGGGGAGGGAGTTTTGACTTTGACCAAATTTTCAACAGTTGAAAATTTCATGCCTGATACATCATTAGTTGTAGATTAGATTTTCACACCAAAAATAGGTTAGAATTGTTCTCATTGTTTTATTTGATTTTCCAACCAGTATGTTTTAAACCAACAGTTCATATGTTCCTACTTCAGTTTAAACTGTTGGACCGAATTAGCCACAAATTTTAACTTTATGGGGGATATCAGGTTGGTAATTTTCAAAAGTTTGAGAGCTTGAAGTACCGGTACCAGTTGTAAAATTCAACCTAAGGGGATGTTCTAAAGGATTTTTGTGAGCTTAGTACTGTGGTATGGTTGTCTTCTTTAAAAAGCCTAAGGTTTGTGATTTTGCAGTGGTGTGCAATTAGAAATTTCAAGGTGAAGAGCCCAATGCTCATCTAAGAACCTCCAGCTATGTCCATGTTTAGAACAACTTGCCTTAAGTGATTTTGTCAAGTACTGACTGTTGTAGTCTTCAGAGTCCCAGTCTTATCAGTCTTTACAGTCTTGTATTTGAGTTGATTTTGAGTATTTTTTTAGTTGAATTTGAGTTGATTAGTTTGGGTAAACATCTTACTATCTGACTTGTTAACTCACTTATTTGTCATTGATTGTGTTTATATATATCTTTATTTATCCTCCATGGCACAGTTTTATCTTTGATAACACATCATAACACCTCCATAGTGAGGATCATTTGGTTTATTTGCTTAAAATAATAACCACCTACACCAAACCTGTTGACGCAATGTGATAACTAAATATTTTTCACCGGATCACTCTTAAAATCACATCCAGATTAATCATGACACATTTTTAACCTGTATAGATTTTTGCATCGATTAATTGGTTTTGAAAAAAATATTAATCCTACCTGTAACTATGACATCAAAACATTCTATCCAAAGCAATACTTTATCTTATCTCATATTTATACTAATACAAAGTAAATTATGGAAGCACCTCCCCAACCCTCCGATTTATCTTTCCCATCATCTCCACATTATGTGTAAAGGTGTATATTAACTTCTAGATAGCTGATTATGAGTTATGGTTGAAGGTATGTGTTAAGCATGTGCCGATCATGATCGACCTTTCATTTTTAATTTCGTGGTGTCGACAACCATGTGTGACACATTGAAACATAAGAATAGAAACAATATAATTTATAAAAAAAATATTATTTGAGAAAATTTTATGTGAACTTCTGCATTTACAATATAATTGAAACAACTATAGTATTTTACATTATTTGGCGATTAATACAAAATTTACGCATGATATATCGGGGTAATTTTAACTTTATATTGACACTATATATAACTACTATAACAACCTTATTTTTTTCTGTGGGATAGACTTGGCATAGATATTAAACATAGGAGCTGAACATTGTAATTTTGCCAGCGTTGCCTGCAATACAAAAAATGCATTATTTCCCTCCTCGAATTACCAAACGAATCATTTATTGGTTTATACTGGTTTATATATGTTAACTGGGAGATAGACATTTTCATGATTTTGAGAAATGGGTTTGATTGTTTGGAAGTTTGAGTTGGGATTTTTGGGGGTTGTTTCCGCACAATCATATTCGAGTTTTGTTATAGTGCTGAAAAGTAATGCTTAAGGAAGGGAAGGGCTAAAACCTGTCAACTGGGTCAGGGGGGGGGGGGTGAAATTTTTTTTTCCGGCACGTATGCCGGGGTGGGTGGGTGGTCAAAGCCACCAACAAGCAATTTTTTCCGCAACTAAAAAATAATTTTCCTGCTTGTTTTTTTAGTGTTTTGGCAATGAGTTGGGCTTCAAAACCACTTTGAATGAGAGAAATAATGTAATTCTAACTGGTAAACTGACTGCAGGCAGTTATTGTGTTGTATTTTGTTGCAAATTTTGAAATCCAAGATGGCCGCTGGCAGCCATGTTTTTTTTGGCCGAATGACCTCAAAATGACTCATTCCTATTTACATGTCCATGTTAAATCCATGGATAAATAGTATGCACAGAAATCATATACAGCTGTTTACAGTGAATTCCCCCCCCCCACAAATATCTGTTTTAGTGTTAAAAGGGTGTCAAAAAATGGTCGGAAAAAAATGCCGAAAACGGAAAAAAATTTGGCGGTGGGGGTGGGGCCATGGGTACAAAAAATTATCGAAAGGGAAAAAATGCCATATACGTGCCTGAAATTTTTTTCCGACCCCCTTCCCCCCCTGACTGGGTTGGTATTTATAAAAAAAAATGGATTGAAGCTATTTTCCTAATGCTTGGTTTGATTTCCTCCAAATGGTTAGATTGTGATCCTTCTAAAAATAATGTAATAAATACAATAATTAAAAATATTTCTGCACCCCTGTGATTATGGTCAAAACATCCACGAAGTCGATCAATTTATCTTTTGACTCGCATATTTACAGCGGACTTTAGAAGTTGTGGACAAGCCAGAAACAGCCAAACTGTTCTCTTTTCTTCAAATACTGACAGCTGTGTTTGGTTCATTTGCTCATGGTGGCAACGATGTAAGGTACGTTCCGTTCCACTAATTATAGTCGATTATCTCCAGTCTTAGGACTCCCATCTTCATTTTATCCAGTGCAAACAGTGGTGATTGTTGATTGTTTATTTAACTCAACGCCACAATTAAGTGGCGAATACAGAGTACTAATTAACATATACATATATTTACAAAAGGTGGGGCACTGTTGTCTGGCTTGCCATTTTCATATGGCAGAAGTGTGTCGTCGTCATTGTCGTCACCGCAGCCACCGCGTCTGCTGCCGCCAATGTAGTCGTCGTCGTTGTTCATGATCATCATCGCCACCACCACTACCACCACCATCATCGCAATCATCATCATAATCATCATCATAATCATCGTTAGCATCATCGTTAGCATGATCATCAAAATCATCATCATCGTCATCATCGTCCTCATTGTCATCGTCGTCCTCATCATCGTTGTCATCGTTACCATCATCACTATCATGAACATAATCATAATCATCATCGTCACCATCATCGTGATCATCGCCATCATCGTGACCATTGCCATCAATTAACGTCATCGCCATACCACCCCCGTGTACGTGGTATCGCCAAACCCGAGGGTATCGCCAAACCCGAGAAAATGGGAAAGTCATTTTCACGTATATGATATGGGGATATGTTTGTTTCTCATCGTAAAACAGACAACAACGAACAACGTATGTGTATGTCCGCATGAAGCAGGAGTATTTATCCACCCGCTGTCAATCAGTTTTCCCAGATCAAACCATTTAATATTTTTTGGCGAATTTTTTCAATAGTATTTTTGCTTTTGCTCACTCAAATTTTCGAGAACATCCACCCACTAGTATAGTTCCTGGACTTCCACGCTGCCAAAACAAATGCCGGTATATAGATGAATATGTCAATGAAGCATAGGATTGAACAGAATTAAAAAAAAACAGAATGTTATCAATATCAGCGCGATATGGAGGGACCACTGTCGGCCCAGAAAGATGTGTACGTCGCAGATGAAGCAGTAAATAAGCGTAGCACTTAAGGAGTTCTGATGAGTTTTCGAGTGTTTTATGTGCATCTGAGGGGACATGACAATCTGCGGGATGGGATGGGATATGGGACAAAACGACAATCTGCGGGACAGAATTTCAAATTGCGTGGGACGGCGGATATCTCGAGGAATACAGGGCGTAGGGGGCTCATTTTGGTGTCTAACGAAAGGCCCACGTTCGCCCTATCCACACATATTAACCCCGTCACTAACCAAACACCAGAAGTTGCATTATTTGATCGACAACTGACCTAACATGGGGTGGAATTTGGGATAGCATGACAATCTGCGGGACAGGATTTTCAAATTGCGTGGGACGGCCGATAGCTCGAGGAATACAGCGCATAGAGGGCTACTTTTGGTGTCTAACGAAAGGTCCACATTCGCCCTATCCACACATATTAACCCCGCCACTGACCGGACACCGGAAGTTACATTATCCGGTCGACAACTGACCTAACATAAAATGCCACAAACACGAAAAACTGCGTTCGACATTAATGTTTAGAATTTAGATTTCTCGATGAATACACTAGCAAACAACAAGTTTTAGGTATCAAATAACGCAGTGGAATACTGTGCATTCGTTTTTAGCTACAATATGGCTGTTTTAGTGCGAATATTGTAATGGCGAACACGCAAACACGCTCCGATAAAACAGCTAAAAATAGACTCGATGTTTACAATTACAGGATCGATTTCAGCCGGTATATTCAATATAATGGGGCGTATAGTATATCAAAATGTAGAATTAGACACAGGGAATGTATTTTTTTCCAAATGGGTCCACCAGGCGGTGAAATTGTTGCAGAAATTCACTCCAAGATATTCCCACTTATTTTTATTTCAGTTGTGACTAAAAGCCCAGATGCCGGAGCCCAGCGACTAAAAGCCAAGTTACAAAATAGATCAACTGGTTTGAACGAATGAATATGTCAATGGTAAGACTATTCAAAAGAATATTCAAATCAAATAGTGTTTATAGACTTAAAAACTTATGTGTCCGCCATTCATATATGCGGTGAAGTTCTCATATTATCTCCCAGTAATACGCGGGGGAGGTTCTCATATGAACATATTATCTGCCGGTCATACACGGTGGAGGTTCATATTATCCGCCGGTCATACGCGATGGAAGTTTTCTTATTATCCTCCGGTCATACGCGGGGGAGGTTCTGATATGAACATATTATCTGCCGGTCATATGCGGTGGAGGTTCATATTATCCACCGGTCATACGCGAGGGAGGTTCTCATATTATCCTCCGGTCATAAGATGGGGAGGTTCTCATATGAACATATTAACTGTCGGTCATACGCGAGGGAGGTTCTCATATTATCCACCGGTTATACGTGAGGGAGGTTCTCATATTATCATCCGATCATATGTGGGTGAGGTTCTGATATGAACATATTATCCGCCGGTCATACGCGGTGGAGGTTCATATTATCCACCGGTCATACGCGAGGGAGGTTCTTATATTATCCTCCGGTCATACGTTGGGGAGGTTCTCATATGAACATATTATCCGCCTGTCATACGCGGTGGAGGTTCATATTATCCGCCGGTCATATGCGGTGGAGGTTCATATTATCCGCCGGTCATACGCGAGGGAGGTTCTCATATTATCCTCCGGTCATACGTTGGGGAGGTTCTCATATGAACATATTATCCGCCGGTCATACGCGGTGGAGGTTCATATGAGAACTTCCCTCGCATATGACCGGCGGATAATATGAACCTCCACCGCGTATGACCGGCGGATAATATGTTCATATGAGAACCTCCCCTACGTATGAGCGGTGGATAATATGAACCTCCACCTTGTATGACCGGCGGATAATATGTTCATATCAGAACCTCCCCCACATATGACCGAAGGATAATATGAGAACTTCCCTCGCGTATGATCGGCGGATAATATGAACCTCCACCGCGTATGACCGGCGGATAATATGTTCATATGAGAACCTCCCCAACGTATGACCGGAGGATAATATGAGAACCTCCCTCGCGTATGACCGGCGGATAATATGAACCTCCACCGCGTATGACCGGCGGATAATATGTTCATATGAGAACCTCCCCAACGTATGACCGGAGGATAATATAAGAACCTCCCTCGCGTATGACCGGTGGATAATATGAGAACCTCCCTCGCATATGACCGGCGGATAATATGAACCTCCACCGCGTATGGCCGGCGGATAATATGTTCATATCAGAACCTCACCCACATATGATCGGAGGATAATATGAGAACTTCCCTCGCGTATGACCGGAGGATAATATGAACCTCCACCGCATATGACCGACGGATAATATGAACCTCCACCGCGTATGACCGGTGGATAATATGAACCTCCACTGCGTATGACCGGCGAATAATATGTTCATATGAGAACCTCCACTGCGTATGACCGGCGAATAATATGAGAACCTCCCTCGCGTATGACCGGCGGATAATATGAACCTCCACCACGTATGACCGGTGGATAATATGTTCATATGAGAACCTCCCCAACGTATGACCGGAGGATAATATAAGAACCTCCCTCGCGTATGACCGGTGGATAATATGAGAACCTCCCTCGCATATGACCGGCGGATAATATGAACCTCCACCGCGTATGACCGGTGGATAATATGAGAACCTCCCTCGCGCATGACCGGCGGATAATATGAACCTCCACCGCGTATGACCGGCGGATAATATGTTCATATCAGAACCTCACCCACATATGATCGGAGGATAATATGAGAACTTCCCTCGCGTATGACCGGCGGATAAAATGAACCTCCACCGCGTATGACCGGTGGATAATATGTTCATATCAGAACCTCACCCACATATGATCGGAGGATAATATGAGAACTTCCCTCGCGTATGACCGGCGGATAAAATGAACCTCCACTGCGTATGACCGGTGGATAATATGTTCATATGAGAACCTCCACCGTGAATGACAAGTGGATAATATGAACCTCCACCCTGTATGAACGGCGAATAATATGTTCATATCAGAACCTCCCCCATGTATGACCGGAGGATAATATGAGAACCTCCCTCGCATATGACCGGCAGATAATATGAACCTCCACCACGTATGACCGGCGGATAATATGTTCATATGAGAACCTCCCCAACGTATGACCGGAGGATAATATGAGAACCTCCCTCGCGTATGACTGGCGGATAATATGAACCTCCACCACGTATGACCGGCGGATAATATATTCATATGAGAACCTCCCCAACATATGACCGGAGGATAATATAAGAACCTGCCTCGCGTATGACCGGTGGATAATATGAGAACCTCCCTCGCATATGACCGGCGGATAATATGAACCTCCACCGCGTATGACTGGCGGATAATATGTTCATATGAGAACCTCCCCAACGTATGACCGGAGGATAATATAAGAACCTCCCTCGCGTATGACCGGTGGATAATATGAACCTCCACCGCATATGACCGGCAGATAATATGTTCATATCAGAACCTCCCCCGCGTATGACCGGAGGATAATAAGAAAACTTCCATCGTGTATGACCGGCGGATAATATGAACCTCCACCGTGTATGACCGGCAGATAATATGTTCATATGAGAACCTCCCCCGCATATTACTGGGAGATAATATGAGAACTTCACCGCATATATGAATGGCAGACACATAAGTTTTTAAGTCTGTAAACACTATTTGATTTGAATATTCTTTTGAATAGTCTTACCATTGACATATTCATTCGTTCAAACCAGTTGATCTATTTTGTAACTTGGCTTTTAGTCGCTGGGCTCCGGCATCTGGGCTTTTAGTCACAACTGAAATAAAAATAAGTGCGAATATCTTGGAGCGAATTTCTGCAACAATTTCACCGCCTGGTGGACCCATTTGGAAAAAAATACATTCCCTGTGTCTAATTCTACATTTTGATATACTATACGCCCCATTATATTGAATATACCGGCTGAAATCGATCCTGTAATTGTAAACATCGAGTCTATTTTTAGCTGTTTTATCGGAGCGTATTTGCGTGTTCGCCATTACAATATTCGCACTAAAACAGCCATATTGTAGCTAAAAACGAATGCACAGTATTCCACTGCGTTATTTGATACCTAAAACTTGTTGTTTGCTAGTGTATTCATCGAGAAATCTAAATTCTAAACATTAATGTCGAACGCAGTTTTTCGTGTTTGTGGCATTTTATGTTAGGTCAGTTGTCGACCGGATAATGTAACTTCCGGTGTCCGGTCAGTGGCGGGGTTAATATGTGTGGATAGGGCGAATGTGGACCTTTCGTTAGACACCAAAAGTAGCCCTCTATGCGCTGTATTCCTCGAGCTATCGGCCGTCCCACGCAATTTGAAAATCCTGTCCCGCAGATTGTCATGCTATCCCAAATTCCACCCCATGTTAGGTCAGTTGTCGATCAAATAATGCAACTTCTGGTGTCCGGTCAGTGGCGGGGTTAATATGTGTACATAGGGCGAATGTGGGCCTTTCGTTAGACACCAAAATGAGCCCCCTACGCCCTGTATTCCTCGAGATATCGGCCGTCCCACGCAATTTGAAATTCTGTCCCGCAGATTGTCGTTTTGTCCCATGTCCCATCCCATCCCGCAGATTGTCATGTCCCTATCTGAGACTGATCAATAGACCATTCCCGGGTTGTGAGAAATGAATGCCACAAATTATCTCCCTGCTCGCTTAACGCCAGAGGCGCTGTTAATTAGTTTTTCTGCTAATCGGAGTGTAGGGTCTTATTTAGATAGGCTTGGTGTAGCTTATTTACACCAAGCCAGACTGTCGGGGTTGGAAAAAGCTATGACGCGACTTGCTTCTAACCTCATGCGGATCGACATATTAATTATAATATTTATGGAGTATTATCATACTTCACCCTAATTAAAGTCTGCTACGGGATTTGTGAGTATTTTTCTCCCTCAAGTTACATATAGGCGTCGCGACGAAGACCAGAATGTTAGTCAATAATCATGACGCGATTTTGGTGTTGTGTACCGGATTGCAAAGCCTCTGTCACAAAATTAGAAAATCTTGAAAAATATCCATGGATGAAAAGTGTAACTTTCCATTCGTTTCCCCACAAAATTCAAAAACGGGATTTACGGAGGAAATGGATGTCTGTGTTGCGAAGGGAAAACTTCAGTCCAAATAGACTATCTCGAGTTTGTTCTCTTCATTTCGACGACACAAACGATCCGAAAGACAAAAGTTCGATGCCGACTTTGTTCAAATACAACAATTTCAAAAAACCAAGCAACACCAGGTATGATAGCAATTATATTTTAACTTGACATATAATTTGATAACTGGCAAGGGATTGTCAACCTTCATAGTGTTCCTTTGAAGATTACGATAAGTCACTTTACAAATTGTTCTCATCAACTTAGTTCAATAAATACATATCACAGCTATAAATAGTCTGTAACCTTTAACTAAAGCTAAATACTACTCATACCAAGAATAGAAAACGCTCTTTATTGCCAGATGTTAAAAAAAAACCCACACCCAGTTATTTCTTTCCATTGGCAAAAGTACTTAAAACAATTTATTTGGATCGAGGCATATGCATGTAAAGTCCGTATGTATCACACAAATTTATAACTATAATATTTCTATATTGACTTATTTTAATCCCAATAATGTACTTATTTTAGGAAAACATTGAACTCTATGCCAGCTGGCCACATGGCTCTGGGCGACATGTCGGGATCAAACAAAAAAAGCAGGAACTACACTCCAACAGTAAATGTGTTTAGAGATATAAATATAGGAGACCAGCCGCCATATATCGCTGGGGAAGTAGATATTGAGCACACTAAGAGCACGAGAAAAATTACCAGTAAGTTGCATATATTTCTTGGAATAATCTTTTAATATGAATATACATGATTCGTACAATTATTTTAACATCACTATTATTATTAACTTAAAAAATATAAAATATAGTACATGTATAACCTGTGTCTCTTGTCACATCTAGCAATAATTGCATACTGAATATTCTTTATTCGTTAGTTCCAGATTTAAGCACCGGTGCTGCTTCCTACACACCTGTGCCATCAAAGGAGCATGACTACTGCCGCAAAAATCCAGATACGCAGAAGAAACAATATAACACATGTGGAACCCAAACAATTCTGAGCGGAAATTATATTGTTGAGTTAACATCATTCAAGGATTCCTTCGATTCTCTAAACATCAGGTTTGACGAAATTCAGAAAGTGGCAGAGGAGAATAAAGTTTTGCATGACAAATTGGAAGATAAGAATACTCTGTTTCGAGATATATTCATGGAGAAAGTGACACATGACGACGAATCGGTCAAACTGTTTACTGGCTTTCCTAGCGTTGTTCTGCTGAATGGCATATTCGCCGCTCTTACCAAAGGAGGAGTTAAACTTAAATATTGGTCATCCTCTAAAAGTGCAAAGTTAAAGAACTATCAAATAAATGACAAGCGCAAAAAAACAGGACCTTGTAGGAAGTTGAAAGACTTCCAAGAATTCATTCTTACATTAGTTCGTTTGAGGCTTGGACTAACTGTGGCAGTGCTTTCGGAAATATTTGGTGTTTCTAAAACTCGAATATCCCAGATATTCATAACTTGGATCACATTCATTGACACGACACTGACGCATAACATCGTAGATTGGCCATCAAAAGAAAATGTAAGGAGAGCGATGCCAATGAGTTTCCGGAGAGAGTATCCAAAGACTAGGGCAATAATTGATTGTACAGAAATATTTTTTGAGAAACCAAGCTCTCCTCATCTCCAAACAACTAGTTATAGTACCTACAAATCAAGAAATACAGGCAAATTTCTCGTTTCAATCACCCCAGCTGGATTGATAAATTTCCTGTCAGATATATATGGAGGAAATGCCAGTGATCGGTATATAACACAGGACAGTGGTTTTCTACAAAAGGTAGAACGCGGTGATGATATTATGGCGGACAGAGGTTTCACAATTCGTGACTTGCTAGCATTTCAAGGAGCAACACTCAACATACCTCCCTTCACAAAGAAATGTTCTTGGGGAAAAGGCAAACATCTGAATTTGTCAGAAATCAATCAAACGCGGAAAATTGCAAAGCTACGGATTCATGTTGAGCGTGCAATTAAAAGACTTAAAGAATTTAAGTTGATTGGCCAAACAGCTATTCCATGGACAATTAAGCCTGTTATAAATCAAACGGTTGCTGTTTGTGCTGTTATTACAAATTTGCAGTCTAAGTTGGTTACAAATTAAATAATACCAATCTAAGTGAATAGAGTGACATACAACTTTTCAAATTACTAACATTTTAAAAGCCATCGATAACCAGTATGTTACCTTTAAATCACGATATGATTTCATTGAAAATTTACTAGTAACTTCAACAAGTATTGCAAGTCCTGCGAGTTTTAGTTAATACCAGTACATGTAGATAAGAACGTGATCTTATTGCAAATATTTCACCCATGAAATTGTGATAATATGAAGCCTTTAATGTAGAATACAAAGTCACAATATTTCTTTTGGCAAACAATCAGCTGGCACTGTATTTGTTTATACCACACACTGGTCTCTTTCAATGAAATGTCACCATTATTGTTCCTGTATAGGTGGTAACATGGGTCATCCAGAATGACATCAATGGTACTCCTTTTGTGTTTGAATGTACTTTTTATTTCCAGAATGCCATCACCACAGCACTTGCAATAAACAAGCCCATCTGGACTTGCCCCGAGGATAGGATGATCAGGACTTATTATCAGCCCACACAGATTGACCTTGAATGATTTATGATTTTTCTTATATGTGTCTATATATAATTGTCGTGCCACACCCTCGGTTTCTCGTCCATGGGAGATAGCTGGTATTTTACTTAGGTCCTTTTGCACAACACCGAGAATTGAATGTAACATGGTGCGAGAACAGCCATTTTTCACGGACATCACCTGACCGAATGATGTAGCAGTAATTCTACCCTTCCGATATTCATGCCATAATGTGTTGTCTGCCTGTCCCCTTGTAATTTTCTCAATCAATGCCCTCTCTTTCAATCCACACCACTGTTCAACGAAGTCAGTGAATTTCACCTCAGCATATCCTGGTTTACATCGGTATTCTTCCACATAATCGGTGATAAATGGTGGTTGAGGGTCCTCATCAACTACGAACAGTTCCAATGCCTGACTGTCGGAGCCTTTGATGAGTTTGAAAATGTCATGTCTGAGTTCATCATCACACAATGGCTTAGTAGTTACTGGCGAATAGACACGTTTGATGGGGCCAGGTGAGTCCTGGTTGCCGCATTTTATATCATCCAACTTCATCGGTCGTGATGCCTTTCTCGGAACATTCCATACACATGGCTCATCTGTACATACAAGTGTCGACCTATCTGTATTTCTTGCACACCAACTGGACAGACTGAACATCAGCGAAACAACATGTTTGCACCCTCCGTCATCACTGGAAATGAAAGGAGAATTATCACTAATAATATTGATAATTTTAATGCTGATAAAGTAATGACATACTATAGACATATTATTAATACAATAAAGAGCGTTTCATCCCTATTTTTTCTGAATTTATTGAAGCATCACGCAGAACCAAATCATATAGGGTGGGTGGTTCATGTAGGCCAGCATGATTAAAAAAAAAATGAGAATGGTATGGGAAATTCTCTCTGCCTTACCGATGGTAATTTAATATTCCATAGTATCTATTGTCAGTGTTATCTTCTGTTCTATTGTCTCGTGTATGCCAATATTTTGTTGAATAAATTATAAAAGAAATGTTATAAAGCCTGTTGATGATTTTTGTTCTTCAAATTATTAATGCAATGGCTATAGGACTACCCATATACCGGTCTCGGTCTCCGGATTTGTAATATGTACATGTATATTAATACATGTAATTGAACATTATTTTATTCAGTAAACAATAAGGAACACCATTACGGAAATTCATGGGTATCTAACGTTTCATAATACTGTGTCGTATTTGCATGATATAGTTTATATGTACATGTACTTACGCTGGACACATGCATCCACCAGTTACTGCTGCTCCATCTTCCGACAATGCCACCCAAACATCATAAGGTTTCTCTGATATGCTCGTTTCCCGAACACATTTTGCTTTAATCAGGTGGAATTTTCTAAGGTCCGAACATTTGCAGTCGCAGCTTAATCTGTCCAACCCAACTTCGTGGCACAGAACCACTTGATGGATATGCCCATCTTCACTTAAACGGAATCCATGGCTAGATTTATAATCCTTTAATCTGGCATAACTCCATCCTTTTTCCAAAAGATAGGCAAATATGTCCGCCGAAGAGAACTCGCATAAGGACTTCAAATCTAACGTCCATTTACTGCTTTCAACAGAATAAATATCGGGAAGCATCCATTCATGTTTGTTTGGTTGATTCCCAGCTCCACACGCCGTAACTATTCTTCTTTGTTTTCCAGAGATTTCTTTGTCAACAATTTGCTCGATAACGGGCTGGTCAGTTTGTTCACAAAAGAAACACAACTTCAGAAGCTTTTCCTTTATGTAACCAGTGGTAGTGATTCCCCTTTTTCTCAGAAATTCTCGCAATTCAATAACAGTCAATCTACTAAATCTATCCATCGCATTCGAGTCTGCCATATTGATAAAGCTGTTTACAAAATAAACCCTACAGTGCCGGTCACGTGACGCTCATTTCCGCCTCCAACACAGAAGAGCTCGTGTTTTCTCACAACCCGGGAATAGTCTATTGGACTGCGAATGTCATCTGAAATATGAATCCATAACATATTCGAAATATTGTGTACATATCTATTATGAATGTATTTCAATTGAAATTAATTGAACATTCATCTCAGCATTCAGATTTGCAATCTCAAAAAGGTGAATGAATGATAACGCGATGCCTCGACCACACGCACGTGAATGCTGTCGTTCGTATGCATGCAGCTAACCGTATATTCGTTTAGTATTAACATGCTTGGAGTTTGTATATAGACCTCACATGCAGACGACACGCGACGACGTATCAACGATTTGTTATTCATTACCTATGAATATTCCAACTTATTGGAACCAAAATTGTGACTTTGGCTCAAAATGGCCGCCAAAATATGGAAAATGGTAGATATTGCCCCAACGTGCCCCGCAATCGCTTACAAGTTGTGGTTTATATATACAATTGGCAATTCTGCCTTCTATACATTGAATACTAACGTGTCTGATTCACTGTGGTTAATTGTTACTATTGTCACCACTGATATCGCCAGAAATATTGGATTTTTCTCTCACAAACTTGACAAAAATAATCGGCAAATAATTACTTTTCAGGTTTGGAAATTTGTTTAAAGTAAAATGTTACTATCTTTGGTATGAATGTTGTTTATTGTTTTTGTCTATCTTAAATGTGTCACACTACGGTGTTTATAGACCAAATTGCTCAAGGTGGCTTCCAAAATGGCAACTAAATTTAGTAAAAAGTTCATTTTTTACATATATCCCGAAAATTATTCTATGCATTTTCCGAAAAGGTAGCATATTGTGACTCACTTGGTTATTGTACGTGTTAGATAAATAATTGACAACTAAATGTTCTATTCTGGTTGTCCAAGTTTCGTATGTGGCATGACAAATACATTTTAAAGTTGCAGTATGGAATTTTGCCGAGAACCTCTTTTTGTTATTCTGGACATATATGGTGTTAGACCATTATTTATAAACCCTTTTATGAAGGGAGCTCCGCTTGTGCAGCATGAAAGATAATGTAACAGTGCATTATCTTATATATGCGAGTCTCCCATAGGGAGCCAGGGACATAACTTGTCCACCCATTGTAATCCTTAAAACGTCTTCAAGAATCATCAGGCCTATTCAGCTTATTTTTGGTATGGTGACTGGGATTCAAATTTGATTCAGAATTGGACCACTGGGTCAAATGGGGCAGAGCCATGGACATAATTCTTTCCCTAAATAGTTATTCTTAAAACATTGTCTTGAGAACCATTTGGCCCATTTAGCATATATTTGGTATGGAGAGTCCTTGGGTGACTGGTATTCATATTTGTTCAAATGGGGTCACCAGGTCAAATAGGGGTGCGACCCTATAGTAATTCTTAAAATGGCTCCTCCTCGAGACCCACCAGGCCTATTTAGCTTATATGTGGTATGGAGGGTCTTTGTGTTACTTGGGATTGGGTTACAGATTTGTTAAAATGGGTTCAACCAGTCAAGAAATGACATTTGGTGTATATGGCCTATGGAGAGTTGGGATCAAAATTTGTTTGATTGGGGTCCACCATTTTTACGAACTTGGGAGTGTGTTTGATTCATTTGGTGTTGTGTTTGCTTCAGTTAGGGGGAGCAGACTATGTGGGGTGGGGTGATCAGGGCCATGTAGTTGAAAATTTCAAAGTGGACACCCCACTGCTCAATGGAGACCCACTAGCTATGTCCCTCTTTAGGACTACTTGTTTTTAAGTACTATTTCTTATGGTTTTCCTAGTCTTCTCAGTTGTTACAGTCTGGTGAGCGTCTCCACAGTCATTGACTGTCGTGTTAGCTCACCTGAGACGAAGTCATCGCTCCTCGTCCGTCGTCCGTCCATCCGTCCATCCTCTATCTTCTATCAGCTTTTGTAACGCTTGTCCCGATCTGTCCCAAGGCTTTCTACATGGGACAAAAACATACCCCCTAACTTTCTGCTCACGTTTCTTGCCATATATGCTCCAATGAGCTCCCTTCAACATAGTTCCCATATGATTTGAGTGCATTAATAATCAGGTCATCTGGTAATTTGACAGGGGCGTCTTTTGTCGTCAATTGAGTGCTGCGATTTTCAGCATCTCTAAGACTGATTCGTTTGCTGTTTAGGTCGAACCCAGATTTGACCAGAGAGTTTTTGATATCATTGGTACTCACAGTAATATGGCAGAGCTCCTCCGTTATTTGTATAGGAACGATATTATTTACATCCACTAATAGGGTCAATCCAGTGAGCACATTTATATGCGAGAATCTTCCGAGACGTCGATTAAGTCCAACAGTCACAGTTTGGTCCCTTTTCATTCGCGAAGACATCGTTTCACAGAATGAGTGAAATCACACCTATATCCAGTTGTGGCATTATTTGTACACAATTAACCGCATAAAACGTGAATAAACAAGTCATTTACTTTGAAAAGCGTCTAACCTACCGCCATGACACGTGACTACTCCAGGTCCAAAGGGAAAATGATACCTAGATTAAAAATAATTTATATTTATATTTTCATATTCTTGTACATTGTTGAATTTAAATTATTGCACTAATAGTTAAATTCCCTGTTTTCAGGTTCCTCATTTGTTTTAAATGTAAAATGTTCTGATGTATATATATATTTACATATTTCCTATTAGCAATGCAATTGGTCCACTTGTTGCCTTGTGGATTATAACAACAGAAGGAAGTGTGGCACAAAAATCTGAGACCCCCATTTGGATCCTTCTATATGGTGGAGTTGGAATCTCAATTGGATTGTGGATCTGGGGTAGGCGTGTCATCAAAACAATGGGAGAAAACCTTTCAAAGATCACTCCAACCAGGTACGTCTCATGTGTTTATGGTGACTGACAGTAACAGCATTTTAATAGCTCTTTTCACCACTGGCAGTTGTACCGGTTGTTGTGCCAGGTGAGATTAATATTATCCATCACGACCTGGGGTGTGGGATGGGAAAATCTCACCCGAGGGGCCAGATATTTGGGCCGGACACGAGGCTTGCCGAGTGGCCGGACCAAATATCTGGCCCCGAGGGTGAGATTAATATTATCCATCATGACCTGGGGTGTGGGATGGAAAAATCTCACCCGAGGGGCCAGATTTTTCTATCACACACCGATTTTTTGTTTTATACCAATCTTTGGCACATTCCAGTAGCTTCGTAACGGTATATCTGGGGAGAAATCTGATGCGATATTCGTGATTAACTGGGATAATGTCGGTATATACCAAAGGTATGTACTCTATAAACAAATGCGTTACCCGTGCGCGCAGGGTTAATACGTTAGAGTGAAATCGACACGGTCTTGTGAAAACGACATGGATACGTCACATCGTTGCACCTGCATAAATTCCGAGAAACGCGCATATTGATATGAAGTATATACAACTGGACTAATCGTGTTTGTCATTGGAAATGACAATATCGATACCATTTAGAAAAGGAAACATGTGAATATATGACAGACAAATGTTAGTTAAACGCGTTCGACGATTTATTGCAACGATGACAACTGTTCGAATGTGGAATTATTTCGTTCGTCATTTGTGAAGCGGTTATTGTTTACCTGTTACGAAATGTGCCAGTGGTACCAGTTTCGCTTGGGGTCTTCCGTTTTATGGAATATGTTCGCAAATTAGTCGTTTATATTTCATGTTATATATGCAACTCTGTGTCTGCAAGTGAGGTTATGTTGAAGGTTTTTCGTGATTAACAGTTGAGGCTTATCACCATTTGTATTAGCGTCCACGAATTCGTCCGTATTTATTTACTTGAAACGTGAAGCGTAACTGATTGGTCGCCATTGTTTTTATCTGTTTTAATTCACACAAAACATGATGACGGATAGTTAAATTAGTTCAGGCTCTTAATTAAATAGGTAAAGTAGTCACGTGGGTGGTGTGAGATAGATGGTCACGTGTTATGTGAGACAGGGAAATATCACCCAGCTATCTCACATTGGCTGCCTGTGCTAAAGTGTTTAGGGGGTGGGAGAAATTTCCATCACACACCCCAGGTCATGATGGATCATTTTTCTCCCAACTCAAGAGCCTCATTCCGATTTTTTGTTTTACACCAATCTTTGGCACATTCCAGTAGCTTCGTAACGGTATATCTGGGGAGAAAGCTAATGCGATATCGTAATTAACTGGGATGATTTCGGTATATACCAAAGGGTATATACTGTAAAAACGAAGCGCGTTACCCGTGCTCGCATGGTTAATACGTTAGAGTGAAATCGACACGGTCTTGTGAAAACGACATGGATACGTCACATCGTTGCACCTGCATAAATTCCGAGAAAGGCGCGTATTGATATGAAGTATATACAACTGGACTAATCGTGTTTGTCATCGGAAATGACCATATCGATACCATTAGAAAAGGAAACATGTGAATATATGACAGACAAATGTTAGTTAGACGCGTTCGACGATTTATTGCAACGATGACAACTGTTCAAATGTGGAATTATTTCGTTCGTCATTTGTGAAGCGGCTATTGTTTACCAGTTACGAAATGTGCCAGTGGTACCAGTTTCGCTTGGGGTCTTCCGTTTTATGGAATATGTTCGCAAATTAGTCGTTTATATTTCATGTTATATATGCAACTCTGTGTCTGCAAGTGAGGTTATGTTGAAGGTTTTTTCGTGATTAACATTTGTATTAGCGTCCACGAATTCGTCCGTATTTATTTACTTGAAACGTGAAGCGTAACTGATTGGTCGCCATTGTTTTTATCTGTTTTAATTCACACAAAACATGATGACGGATTGTTAAATAAGTTCCGGCTCTTAATTAAATAGGTAAAGTAGTCACGTGGGTGGTGTGGGATAGATGGTCACGTGTTATGTGAGACAGGGAAATATCACCCAGCTATCTCACACTGGCTGCCTGTGCTAAAGTGTTTAGGGGGTGGGAGACATTTCCATCACACACCCCAGGTCATGATGGATCATTTTTCTCCCAACCCAAGAGCCTCATTCCGATTTTTTGTTTTATATTCCAGTAGCTTCGTAACGGTATATCTGGGGAGAAATCTAATGCGATATCGTAATTAACTGGGATGATTTCGGTATATACCAAAGGGTATATACTGTAAAAACGAAGCGCGTTATCCGTGCGCGCATGGTTAATACGTTAGAGTGAAATCGACACGGTCTTGTGAAAACGACATGGACACGTCACATCGTTTGCACCTGCATAAATTCCGAGAAAGGCGCGTATTGATATGAAGTATATGCAACTGGACTAATCGTGTTTGTCATCGGAAATGACCATATCGATACCATTAGAAAAGGAAACGTGTGAATATATGACAGACAAATGTTAGTTAGACGCGTTCGACGATTTATTGCAACGATGACAACTGTTCAAATGTGGAATTATTTCGTTCGTCATTTGTGAAGCGGCTATTGTTTACCTGTTACGAAATGTGCCAGTGGTACCAGTTTCGCTTGGGGTCTTCCGTTTTATGGAATATGTTTGCAAATTAGTCGTTTATATTTCATGTTATATATGCAACTCTGTGTCTGCAAGTGAGGTTATGTTGAAGGTTTTTCGTGATTAACAGTTGAGGCTTATCACCATTTGTATTAGCGTCCACGAATTCGTCCCTATTTATTTACTTGAAACGTGAAGCGTAACTGGTTGGTCGCCATTGTTTTTATCTGTTTTAATTCACACAAAACATGATGACGGATAGTTAAATTAGTTCCGGCTCTTAATTAAATAGGTAAAGCAGTCACGTGGGTGGTGTGAGATAGATGGTCACGTGTTATGTGAGACAGGGAAATATCACCCAGCTATCTCACACTGGCTGCCTGTGCTAAAGTGTTTAGGGGGTGGGAGAAAGGGAAATCTCACCCAGCTATCTCACACTGGCTGACTGTGCTAAAGAGTTTAGGGGTGGGAGAAATACTCGTTTTTCATTTCGGTTCGTCGCTTGCCTTTCCTGATTTAAATATAATATTACTGGCATTCATTTGAACAGAAATTCGTTGCTTTCGGTGAGAATGGAGAGCTTGAATGTTCGTTCTATTTGCCCCCCCCAAAAAAAACAATAGGGATGAGCAGTGTATTTCTGTTTGAAATAGTTGTTGTTTTTGTCCCTTTTCGACTTAGAATTTGTTGATTATATTGAAAAATATTTGATACTTGATAATTAATAACATCACGCTATTCTGAAATAGTCTTGTGTTTGCTGGTGTCTTTGTATGGGAAATGTTATTTATCATGGAGAATGGACAGGTGGCACCCTTTTTTGGGTTGGGCATGTAGATGTGTAGAATATCAATTAGCCCAGCTGGTAATTATATTAATAGGGTAAATAAATTGTTCATACAAAAAATATTTCTTATTTCAGTGGATTCTGTATTGAAATAGCGTCAGCACTGACCGTGTTAATTGCATCGAACATTGGCATTCCAGTCAGCACCACTCACTGTAAAGTCGGTTCCATTGTGTCTGTTGGTTACCTGAGATCTCGAGAGAATGTGAAATGGAAGTTATTCAGGAACATTGCAGCAGCATGGATTGTTACACTGCCAATAGCAGGTGGTATCAGTGCAGCAGTCATGGCAGGATTGATGCAAATTGTCACATGAAGTCTAGTGAATCCAGCCTATACTACAGCGCTGAACCAAACGAAGATAACACACACACATGTAACTCCGAAACTGCAATCTCATAATCTAAGTTATTGGCATCATTGGAAGTGGATGCCATATGAATATGTGATGCAGAAAATGCCATTTCAGCACTCCATATGTAATTTGAGATGATTATTCATTCCTATACAACATGTAATCTTAATTTTTTCTCGTAAACTGTGATCTCAATAGAAAGAAACACATCCAAGTTACCTAATCGGGAAGTAATATATTCAAGCAACTATTGTTTTAGTTGTTAGGTCATCGAGAAATAAATGCAATTTAAATAACAGATTAAGTAACAAAAAGATATGGAAATGATACAAAATGACAGTTGGCAGATCAAGTTATCTGAAAATAAGCTTATTTTGATATATTCTCTCCAATGAGTTTACTTACAGGCTTACGAAAATCAATACTAACAAGTCTGCACTATTTAAAGTTGCAGTTGCAGAGAATGTATAACAGTAAGCTTATTTTCGTGTAAACATAATTTTATTTCCAAATCCAAACAAATATCATAATATACATATGACACATATATGCAAAATAGAAGATTTAATGTTTGGAAACGAGGATCAGACAACAAGCCCGATGGCTTATATGAAGTCTTCTCCTCTTTGGTGACATGCCCCATCCCCAAAACGTGAGGGAGGTGTATAGATCAGACGGGAAGGGTTGTAAATAATGGTTTTAGGAGAAATGGAGATCTATAACTTAATTTGAGTTAGGGGTGGAAAAAAGGGAGAAGATAGTGTTAGGGATAGCAGGAGACAGAGAGGGAGAGGGAGAGAGATGAGAACAGGCCAATTCATATTTCATATTAACCAATTTCAACAATATTTGATATGAGTCTCCTGCAACAATATCTCGGACGAGTTCGAAAACCAAGTTTGTCCGATTTTTTTTCGCGGAGTTATGGGTCTTAGTTTGTCTATTTTTAGCTATTTTATCACAGTTAGCGCGATAACTCGATGAAATATT
This sequence comes from Siphonodentalium dalli, assembly GCA_032622095.1. NCBI lineage: Eukaryota > Metazoa > Mollusca > Scaphopoda > Gadilida > Siphonodentaliidae > Siphonodentalium > Siphonodentalium dalli. Next base: position 103,897,117 of record CP136069.1, on the reverse strand, counting down.
AACCGATTTTAACAATATTTGGTAAATGAGTCTCCTGCAACAATATCTCGGACGAGTTCGAAAATCAGGTTTGTTTCGATTTTTTTTCGCGGAGTTATGGGTCTTAGTTTGTCTATTTTTAGCAATTTTATAACCGTTAGTGCGATAACTCGATGAAATATTAACCGATTTCAACAATATTTGGTGTATGAGTCTCCTGCAACAATATCTCGGACGAGTTCGAAAACCAGGTTTGTCCAAATTTTTTTTTGCAGAATTATGGGTCTTAGTTTGTCTATTTTTAGCAATGTTATCACCGTTAGCGCGATAACTCAATGAAATATTAACCGATTTAAACAATATTTGGTATATGAGTCTATTGCAACAATATCTCGGTCGAGTTCGAAAACCTGGTTTGTCCGAATTTTTTTTCCGGAGTTATGGGTCTTAGTTTGTCTATTTTAATCACAATTTTATCACCGTTAGTGCGATAACTCAATGAAATATTAACGGATTCAATTTGTTATTTGGTATATAGGCCTATTGCAATAATATACCACCGTCCAACTTTTTTTCCCGAAGTTGTGCACCTTATTGGCAGAAGTTTGGTTCGACTGCCAAAAATCTCGACAAAAGCATCTTAGATGCGTACCCCTTGTTAATACTTTCAATTATCTCGACGATACAGAGACACTACTGCTAAATGTTTGGTCTGATTGGACCATGTTTAAACCAGAGATGGGTTTAAATATGTCAAACGGTGGTTTATACCTATAATAAGAGGTATAGGTAGACATTTTGAAACTCATGGCTATTTGAGTCTAAACATTGACGGTTGGAAAATATTCAGTCATAACATTAGTTAGTGATTTCCATACACGTGTAATTGGCATAAGAGTTCCATGTAAGCTTGAGGTATATTATCTCACCGACCGCTCCGATGCGAATTATTTTTGCCAACCGCCTGCCGCGAGCGTTTTTAGCTCAACTTTACTTGCGTGTGTGTGTAGCATATGATACGGGTTGTACCTTTGGTCGTATCATCATGAAATTTGTCATGGATGTTAATATTGACATGTAGATGGGAACGAGTCATTTTGGGGTCATTCGGCCAAAAAACATCGCCGCCAGCAGCCATCTTTTATTTTACTCTTTGCATGACTAAATCTTTTAGCACGGTCGTACCTTTGGTTGGATCATTATTGTTTTGTTTTCGGGGGACTATTAAAATAGCCGGTGCCCGTCCGTGATGACGTCCGTCCGTCCGTCCGGAAATGGTTTCCAGATGATAACTTTAGTTTAGGTTATTAGATCAAAAGCAAATTTCATAGGTGAGTTTATCAGACCAAAATACAGGTCAAGTTCGAATATGGGTTTGCTCCGCCCATTTTTGCGAGAGTTGTGGCCCTTTTTCGACTTGTTTTACTTAGAAAATTTCTCACTTTTTCGGTTTCCGGATGATATCTCAAGTTTGGATCCTTTAGTTGCAAATACCGTTTTTATGTGGATCAGTCATATCAAGATACAGGTCAAGTTCGAATTTGAGTTTGATCCGACGATTTTTCTCGGAGTTATGGGCTTTTCGACTTAGAAAATTAAATTTTTCTTGTAATTTTCTTCATTTTGTGCCAATTTGAGGTTATATTTTGACTTTAAGAGTTTTTTTAAAGATTTGGTTATTTGTATGCATGTCACTAATGAGACAATGCACAAGTGTCTTATCCATATACTATACTTCTACAAAGCCTCCGCTCCAAATGAAGCCACTGGTTCGGGGGACACTGTGGTCTAGCGGCCTTTTATGAAATATGTCATGGCTGTTGTCTTTGACATGTAGATGGGAACGAGTCATTTTAGCGTCATTCGGCCAAAAAAAAAACATGGCTGCCAGCAGCCATCTTGGATTTTACTCTTTGCATGACTAAATCCTTTGGCATGTGCTACAGGTTGTCCCTTTGGTCAGATCATCATGAAATTTAGCATGACTGTTAAAGTGACGAGCAGGCCTTAGTTCGGGTGCGTTAAACTGATAAGTTAGCATTGATGTGCTATTCCAACTGGATGAATGTAACATTCTACTAACATCAACGAAAATCTGAATCAAATCGACCGTAACACTACATAAAAAACATCGTCTGAACTACGCTCAATTGTAAATATTTACATCTCGATTCGGGACTCAATACCGGCGATAAACTAACGTACGAAAACGATATCACCATCGAGAGTCGCTACATTTAATTAATATATAAGAATGATGTGTCATGTCAATTTGGATATAATATTTGTAAAATATAACTACTTTTAGCAAGATTATTCTCCATTTCTATTTGATCAGCCTACCGAAGTGTTTCACATCACTTTAATGAACGCGGATACTAGAAAGTAACAAAGATCATGTATATACCCGTCATTTTGTGACGGGCAATCCCCTAGTAGTATAGCAAAATGATGATATGAATGAGATAAAATAGAGGTCGACTGTTGTTTAGTTTCTCGCAAAAATCGCATTGGGACACTATCGGGTCTATTTGAAAAATTCGTGTGCATGTTTTTACGTCTGGTCATCACATGTAGCGACGTGACGACATGCGGTTTGGGTGCACGTATGTACTTTTCTTCTAATATTTATTGTGACACTGCCGGGTCTGTTTGACAATTTCATGTGTATGTTCTCATGACTGGTTAGATGTAGGGACGCGGCGACATGGGATTGATGCACTTATATTGCATGGGACCATGTCTGTTTGAACATTTCATATGCATGTTTTCACATGTCACAATATGTCACGTTTAGAGACATGGGGTTATGGTGTGCGTACTTATATTGCATGGGACATTGTCTGGTCTATTTTATTATTTCACGTGTATGTCATCAAGGCTGATCACATCGTCACAGAGGCGTGACACAGGGTGTAGGAGTGTACGTATACTTATAATGCATGCAACACTGTATGGTCGGTTTGAACATTCCATGTGTATGGTCTCATGGCTGGTCACAGCGGCGTGATACAAGGGGTTGGGTATACATACTTTTATTGCATTTGATGATATAGGCAACATCTATTATTTCATGTCCATGTTTTCACATCTGGTCATCACATGTAGGGACGCGGCGACAGGTGGTTGGGGTTCAGTATGTATTTTTTGTCTAATATTGATTGTGACACTGTCTGGTCTATTTTATTATTTCGTGTGTATGTCATCAAGGCTGATCACATCGCCACATAGGCATGGCACATGGGGTTGGGGTGTACGTATACTTATATTGCATGCAACACTGTCGGGTCGGTTTCATGTGTATGTTCTCATGGCTGGTCACAGCGGCGTGGTACGAGTGGTTGTGTATATGTTACAGTTAATATGTATTATCAGTTAATATGTATAATACCTGAAATATTCAGTTATTGTGTGTAATACCTGATTCACTCCGTTAATATGTATAATACCTGAAATTTTCAGTTATATACATAATAACTGACATTAGGAGTGTTTTATTACACATATTAACTGATTTTGATAATTGACAATAACAACTTGTGTGAGTTCATCAACATATTTATTAACCATAAGATATTTATTTGAAACATTAAAATCACACACAAATTACATCAATAACATTTGACAAACAATAATATTGCGTTATAATACATCTTAATCATCTTGAACCAGCATGTAGTAATAGTTCATTAGTTCTTATTCTTACAGTCAAGACTTGAGTGGCATCGTGAGTTACATAGCAGTCCTGCTTTGAAACATTTGCATATCTTAGTCTGACATCGCTTGCTACCTGAACAATTGCACTTTGCAAACCCTTGACCACCACTAATAGATTCCTTTTGAACAGCTTATCTTAGGGAAATACTATTGTCAACAATAACATCTACTATCCGTTAAATAGTCCAGACTTCACTGCGATGGAGTACATTCCACTTTCACTGATATCTGTGACGATACCGATAATATTGCGAGGATCACCGCGACCTCTGTCGACAGGTGGGATTGTAACTGTAACGTTGTCGCCGACTTCGGAAAGCACGATCTTGCTTCTCTTCACCATCTTTTCTGCTTGGTGTAGTTGGGATTCAGCAGCTCGTTTTCTGTTGAGTCGGATGTTGTCCTGTTGGTCTGCAATCAGTGTGATGGCTTCGTCGAATTGCGAGTCGTCGGAAAGATCTGATGGTTCTGGCACTTCTGTAGAGTCGGATTTGTTTGTGTGCTGTTGGTAACGAAACAACACTCAGCAAGTCATCCTCGCTTTGTAGTCTGGACACTACTTCTTGAGGCAGGCTAGACGACGTAAGTCCTACCTTAGCATCAGAACACAGAAGTGCAGCAAACGGAGTGCGTTTAATCCCACTGTGATGGCTCGATTTTTTTCTGAAATTGTACAAACTTGAGACCAACAGTCCAATCAGTGGTGTTGTGGTCACATAACCACGCAACCAACATGTCCTTCATGTCGCAGTTCGATCTCTCGACAGAGCCTTGACTCTGATGGTGTCTCGGCTTTCCATGCGCTATGACTAGATCGGGCCACATTACTTTCAGCTCGTTGATAACCTCAGCTGTAAATTCTGGACCATTGTCACTTTGCAGAATGGCAGGCGCAACGAACAGAAGGAATATGCCGAGGAGCTGAAATACTACCTCCGCTGCTCTCTTGGAAGTTAGAGGCTTAAGAACACAGAAGTTGGTCAGATGATCCTGATAGTTCATTATCCATTTGAACTGGCCTTGGCACATTGATTGCATGTCGACTAAGTCCACTCGTGCACGAGAGCTAAAATCCTTTGACAGAATAGGCTTCACCACAACACCTTTGGTCGTTACTCGCTTTCGTTTCTTTTGGCACTGAAGGCAGACAGACTTGAACAGGCTGAGTGCTTCTTGTGTGACGTTGGCGTATTTCTTGCTGAGTTCTTTGATCATCTTATCTCTGCCGCATTTGATTATTAGGCAGCATCTTCTATTTGATATATCTCAAATTGCATAGGTATAATTGTGGTGACAACTAGATAAGCTAAAGTTTCTTTTCCGAATTCCGGAAACATGAACCTCAGCATCCAGCTTGGATTTTACTCTTTGCATCATTAAATCTTTGGAATACGTTACAGCCCGCATCTGCCCGTCTGCATATTGGATGTCACGATTTGAATCTATCGGTAAGCCATATATCCCACATTTATGAGCAGGTAATTATAAAATTGTAATGCACGATCAAGCTTCATATCTAGGGTAATTTGGCCATGTAAGCACAATGTGCTTGGTCGTGAGTACACCAGACATCTCGTTCTGATAGATGCGTATATTTGAAGTTCACATATTAAATTTATAACATTTCCCCAATGTACGTGACTTATTTTTTGTAAAATAATTCATGGGCGATCTGATGCATGCATCTTCTTTTCTTGTTACGAATAACCTTGTAATCATAATAGTCACTGGGATATATAGAATTTCTGGAATGTTCTTAATAGTTAATTCCTGTCTATAATTAATGCCAATATCTCACCATCCATCCACGGTTCCATAAACATACCTTTGCTCTTACTGAGCGATAGGGCGTCACTTCATTATAGTGGCCTGAAAAACATAGCTTTATAACTATTACATGCCTCTTCAACATCATCACCATTGATTACTTTGAGCCAATCCATTTCATTCAGGACCTCACATAATTTTTCCGGAAGGACCTGAATTTTAATAGATTTTGGCCACCCATGTGAATATGCTTAATGCCTCTGATGGTGCAGTTCATGCAGTGATCACGGATACCTACTATATCTAAAACTCCACTACCCCGGTGTATTGAAGAATCTGACGCAAACATTAGGTCACTGACCGTAGCTCAGTTCGCTGTTATTCTCGTGGGCACATTGATAATTTGATCTTGATAATTGCGATCTTACCTTTTTTCCGAATTCTGCTTTTGAAAAAACATGAATGCCAGTGGCCATCTTGGATTTTACACTTTGTATGACTAAATCAGTTGGGTGTTTAGTATTACATAAGACATACCAACTCTGTATTTTCTAGCGCTCCATTAACTGCAACATTTGATAATAGACCCTCTCCAACTTAGGATTCAGTGCCATTGACACTTTCATGTTATGTATACTTCCTTCATCAAGTATTGTGTGGGGTATCCCATTTATAGCTAGTGTGTTATATTTCTTTGCGTTGATAGATGATCCTTTTACTTTCTGCATATTTATCATCTCTTTCAAGTTCCTGATAATTAAATATGGTTATAGATTCTGCTGGATACAGACTACATATTCTATTATTATATTTAATTACATGCAAACATATCAACATACCGGTAACTATACAATTTAACCCATTATAAACTAAATACTCATTGACGAGTAGATCCCTTAGGCCATTGGCCGTTTGTTGAACTTATGATCTGAACATTAATAATAATAATAATGTATAGCATTTGTAAAGCGCCTTTCCCATGAGGCCCAAAGCGCTCAAAGTTTTACAATTATTACCCTGATGAGCCTGAACATTCAGTAACCATCTACTGCTCCCCGGGGACAGGGGGAAGTACAGCCGGGAGTATGCGAGGATACCATATGGCTAGCATACTGACAAGATCTTTCACTGCTCATTATCAGGTACCCTTGTAATGCATGGGTGGTGCAAAGCAGACACAGTACTAGCGACCTGCATTTGTATTACATGTTCGACTGTATGCTTATATTTCCAGATGAAAAATAGACCATTCGAATGTATGTGTTTACAACTGAATGGGTGAAGAAAATGTTAAAGGGCCTTATGCCATCTTTTAAATAGTAGTCCTGCAATGAAACCAATCATTGTGGTTTCTTTTTTACACTTTGACAAAAGTATTGTCCTGACGTTAATATTAGTATAGTTCAGATGTCTGTTTTGCATAAGCAGTTCTATTAACCAGTGTATATAATATTATATAGGTTCCCATATCATCTGTTTTCTTGTGTATTAAATTGTAAAATGTTCGAATTAAAATTTACTTAAGACTTCAATGATGCCTATCTGTTCTGAATGTTTTTTTTTTTGACGTTTTTTTTTTGACTTTGTAAATAGCATGTGTTTTTTTTTCTTGTAACTATAAGAATGTATTTTTAGAAATAAATTATTATGTTTATCTAAATTTTTTCATTCTATTTATATCATCCATTTCTCACATTCCACATTCCATCACGTCTAGATATGTGGAATTGCATATCATTACACATGCACATATCCGGTTATACTAATGACCCAGCAGAAACAAATAAGATATGAAGAAGATGTGTTCCAGATTTGGTTTATGTTCGTATCCTTACAGTTGTCACCTTTAAATAGCGGTTTATAACAAATTCCACCGAGTCCGTATCTTAGCCCATGTTCGTAAAATCGGACATGTCTCCTCGCGAACGGCGAGGAAGGAAACGGCGTCCAATCAAATGCTACTTGGTCCCATTTTTTAGGCTGCCAGGTGACAACAATTTGTTCGAGATAGAGACTCAATATCCTTTCGAAAATTACTAAGGGTAAGCTTCACTCAATTGTTCAGGGACATAACGTGTTCTCATTCAACGACAGTGCTAACAAAACAAGAAAACCATAGTCCGAAATGGTAACGCCATCAAGATCATATTATTAGGCATATACATGTATAACATATATTGGAGCTTTAATGTAGTGAGATGTGAAAAGGGTGTATATAAGAAACGCCTATGTAGTTGAGTATATGTTTTTTTTATGTGTATAGTGTGCGCTTGTCGAGAAATCATGTGAAATTATTTTTTGGACTTGCCAAACGAAACTTAATATATATTATACTGTAAACACTGAGTCCATTTTTAGCTTTTTTCATCGGCATCATTCATGGTTTTAGTACAAGAAGACTTGGACTAAGTAGTGCTTGTATTTATTCTCCTCCAAAATCAGTTCCAAGATGACACAACAGTCGTTTTGTATCACATTTATTGTTTATTAAATTATGTACTCTTAAGTCAAGAGCAAATATTTATTCTCCTAATGAATGTGTACAATTTCATTGCTATAAGTATTCTAATTCTAATTGATTTTTGGGCCAAAATGGGGAGGGGGTTCAAAACCACCCCACCCTGTCGACAGCGGCTATTTACTATCGGATGGCAAATAGCTATTCTACCGATATGCGCTATTTACCATCCGATGGTATTTTAAAGAAAAACAAATATCATATCATCACAATACACTCATATAATGACAATTACTACTCACCTTCTTGGTAAATAGGCCCAGTTGACCCTCGGTTCACCACCTTCAGATATCCTGGGGAATGGTACGTAAAAATCGGCCGATTTTGAAGGAAATTTCGTATAGTTTGAGTATTTAGTGGCACAAGCTGTCGCTCTATGCCCACATAATCACCATTCCTACCCGTCTTACAGAAAACCCGGATAAGTTGACCCTCGGTTGACCACCTACAGATATCCTGGGGGATGGTACGTAAAAATCGACCAATTTTGAAGGAAATTTCGTATAGTTTGAGTATTTAGTGGCACAAGCTGTCGCTTTATGCCCACATAATCACCATTCCTACCCGCTTTACAGAAAACTCGGACCAGTTGACCCTCGCTTGACCACCTACAGTTAGCCTGGGGGGATGGTACGTAAAAATCGACCAATTTTCATAGAAATTTCGTATAGTTTGAGTATTTAGTGGCACAAGCTGTCGCATTATGCCCACATAATCACCATTCCTACCCACCTTTCAGAAAACCCGGACCAGTTGACCTTCGGTTGACCACCTACAGATATCCGGGCTTTTGCCCACATAATCACCATTCCTACCCGCCTTTCAGAAAAGCCGGACCAGTTGACCATCGGTTGACCACCTACAGATATCTTGGGGGGGGGGGGGGGGGTACGTAAAAATCAACCAATTTTGAAGGAAATTTTGTATAGTTTGAGTATTTAGTGGCACAAGCTGTCGCTTTATGCCCACATAATCACCATTCCTACCCGCCTAACAGAAAACTCGGACCAGTTGACCATCGCTTGACCACCTACAGTTATCCTGGGGGGATGGTACGTAAAAATCGACCAATTTTGATAGAAATTTCGTATAGTTTGAGTATTTAGTGGCACAAGCTATCGCTTTATGCCCACATAATGACCATTACAACCCGCCTTACAGAAAAACCGGACCAGTTGACCCTCGGTTGACCACCTACAGATATCCTGGGGGGATGGAACGTAAAAATCGACCAATTTTGAAGGAAATTTCGTATAGTTTGAGTATTTAGTGGCACAAGCTGTCGCTTTATGCCCACATAATAACCATTCCTACCCGTCTTACAGAAAACCCGGACGAGTTGACCCTCGGTTGACCACCTACTGATATCCTGAGGGGGGGGGGGGGGGTGGTACGTAAAAATCGACCAATTTTGAAGGAAATTTTGTATAGTTTGAGTATTTAGTGGCACAAGCTGTTGCTTTATGCCCACATAATCACCATTCCTACCCGCCTTTCAGAAAACCCGGACCAGATGACCCTCGGTTGACCACCTACAGATATCGCTTTATGCCCACATAATCACCATTCCTACCCGCCTTACAGAAAACCCGGACAAGTTGACCCTCGGTTGACCACCTACAGATATCCGGGGGGGGATGGTACGTAAAAATCGACCAATTTTGAAGGAAATTTCGTATAGATTGAGTATTTAGTGGCAAAAGCTGTCGCTTTATGCCCACATAATCACCATTCCTACCCGTCTTTCAGAAAACCCGGACCAGTTGACACTCTGTTGACCACCTACAGATATCCTGGGGGGATGGTACGTAAAAATCGACCAATTTTGAAGGAAATTTCGTATAGTTTGAGTATTTAGTGGCACAAGCTGTCGCTTTATGACCGCATAATCACCATTCCTACCCGCCTTTCATAAAACCCGAACCAGTTGACACTCGGTTGACCACCTACAGATATCCTGAGTGATGGCACGTAAAAATCGACCAATTTTGAAGGAAATTTCGTATAGTTCGAGTATTTAGTGGCACAAGCTGTCGCTTTATGCCCACATAATCACCATTCCTACCCGCCTTACAAAAAACCCGGACCAGTTGACCCTCGCTTGACCACCTACAGATATCCTGGGGGGATGTTACGTAAAAATCGACAAATTTTGAAGGAAATTTCGTATAGTTTGAGTATTTAGTGGCACAAGCTGTCGCTTTATGCCCACATAATTACCATTCCTACCCGCCTTTCAGAAAACCCGGACCAGTTGACCCTCGGTTGACCACCTACAGATACCCTGGGGGGGGGGGGGGGGAGGGGCGGGTGGTATGTAAAAATCGACCAATTTTGAAGGAAATTTCGTATAGTTTGAGTATTTAGTGGCACAAGCTGTCGATTTATGCCCACTTAATTACCATTCCTACCCGCCTTTCAGAAAACCCGGACCAGTTGACCCTCGGTTGACCACATACAGATACCCTGGGGGGGGGGGGGGCGTGGTACGTAAAAATCGACCAATTTTGAAGGAAATTTCGTATAGTTTGAGTATTTAGTGGCACAAGCTGTAGCTTTATGCCCACATAATTACCATTACAACCCGCCTCACAGAAAACCCGGACCAGTTAACCCTCGGTTGACCACCTACAGATATCCTGGGGGGATGGAACGTAAAAATCGACCAATTTTGAAGGAAATTTCGTATAGTTTGAGTATTTAGTTGCACAAGATGTCGCTTTATGCCCACATAATCACCATTCCTACCCGTCTTTCAGAAAACCCGGACCAGTTGACACTCGGTTGACCACCTACATATATCCGGGGGGGGGGGGGGATGGTAAGTAAAAATCGACCAATTTTGAAGGAAATTTCGTATAGTTCGAGTATTTAGTGGCTCATGCTGTCGCTTTATGCCCACATAATCGCCATTCCTACCCGCCTTACAGAAAACCCGGACCAGTTGACCCTCGTTTGACAACCTACACATACCCTGGGTGGAGTGGCACGTAAAAATCGACCAATTTTGAAGGAAATTTCGTATAGTTTGAGTATTAAGTGGCACAAGCTGTCGCTTTATGCCAACATAATCACCATTCTTACTCGCCTTACAGAAAACCCGGACCAGTTGACCCTCGGTTGACCACATACAAATATCCTGGGTGATGGTACGTAAAAATCAACCAATTTTGAAGGAAATTTCGTATAGTTTGAGTATTTAGTTGCACAAGATGTCGCTTTATGCCCACATAATCACCATTCCTACCCGTCTTTCAGAAAACCCGGACCAGTTGACACTCGGTTGCCCACCTACATATATCCTGGGGGATGGTACGTAAAAATCGACCAATTTTGAAGGAAATTTCGTATAGTTTGAGTATTTAGTGGCACAAGCTGTCGCTTTTTGCCCGCATAATCACCATTCCTACCCGTCTTTCATAAAACCCGTCTTTCATAAAACCCAAACCAGTTGACCCTCGGTTGACCACCTACAGCTATCCTGGGCGGATGGCACGTAAAAATCGACCAATTTTGAAGGAAATTTTGTATAGTTTGAGTATTTAGTGGCACAAGCTATCGCTTTATGCCCACATAATCACCACTCCTACCCGCCTTACAAAAACCCGGACCAGTTGACCCTCGGTTGACCACCTACAGATATCCTGGGGGGATGTTACGTAAAAATCGAACAATTTTGAAGGAAATTTTGTATAGTTTGAGTATTTAGTGGCATAAGCTATCGCTTTATGCCCACATAATCACCACTCCTACCCGCATTACAGAAAACTCGGACCAGTTGACCATCGCTTGACCACCTACAGTTATCCTGGCGGGATGGTACGTAAAAATCGACAAATTTTGAAGGAAATTTCGTATAGTTTGAGTATTTAGTGGCACAAGCTGTCGCTTTATGCCCACATAATCACCATTCCTACCCGCCTTTTAGAAAACCCGGACCAGTTGACCCTCGGTTGACCACCTACAGATATCCTGGGGGGATGGCACGTAAAAATCGACCACTTTTGAAGGAAATTTCCTATAGTTTGAGTATTTAGTGGCACAAGCTGTCGCTTTATGCCCACATAATCACCCTTCCTACCCGCCTTTTACAAAAACAGGACCAGTTGACCCTCGGTTGACCACTTACAGATATCCTGGGAGGATGGCACGTAAAAATCGACCAATTTTGAAGGAAATTTCGTATAGTTTGAGTATTTAGTGACACAAGCTATCGCTTTATGCCCAAATAATCTCCATTACAACCCGCCTTATAGAAAAACCGGACCAGTTGACCCTCGGTTGACCACCTACAAATATCCTGGGGGGATGGAACGTAAAAATCGACCAATTTTGAAGGAAATTTCGTATAGTTTGAGTATTTAGTGGCATAAGCTGTCGCTTTCTGCCCACATAATAACCATTTCTACCCGCCTTTCAGAAAACCCGGACCAGTTGACCATCGGGTGACCACCTACAGATATCCTGGGGGGATGGTACGTAAAAATCGACCAATTTTGAAGGAAATTTCGTATAGTTTGAGTATTTATTGGCACAAGCTGTCGCTTTATGCCCACATAATCACCATTCCTACCCGTCTTACAGAAAACCCGGACGAGTTGACCCTCGGTTGACCACCTACTGATATCCTGAGGGAGGGTGGTACGTAAAAATCGACCAATTTTGAAGGAAATTTTGTATAGTTTGAGTATTTAGTGGCACAAGCTGTTGCTTTATGCCCACATAATCACCATTCCTACCCGCCGTTCAGAAAACCCGGACCAGATGACCCTCGGTTGACCACCTACATATATCCGGGGGGATGGTACGTAAAAATCGACCAATTTTGAAGGAAATTTCGTATAGTTTGAGTATTTAGTGGCACAAGCTGTCGCTTTATGCCCACCTAATCACCATTCCTACCCGTCTTACAGAAAACCCGGACGAGTTGACCCTCGGTTGACCACCTACTGATATCCTGGGGTGGGGGGGGGGGGGGGGGTGGTACGTAAAAATCGACCGATTTTGAAGGACATTTTGTATAGTGTGAGTACTTAGTGGCACAAGCTGTTGCTTTATGCCCACATAATCACCATTCCTACCCGCCTTTCAGAAAACCCGGACCAGTTGACCCTCGGTTGACCACCTACATATATCCGGGGGGATGGTAAGTAAAAATCGACCAATTTTGAAGGAAATTTCGTATAGTTCGAGTATTTTAATAGTGGCACAAGCTGTCGCTTTATGCACACATAATCACAATTCCTACCCGCCTTACAGAAAACCCGGACCAGTTGACCCTCGTTTGACAACCTACACATACCCTGGGTGGAGTGGCACGTAAAAATCGACCAATTTTGAAGGAAATTTCGTATAGTTTGAGTATTTAGTGGCACAAGCTGTCGCTTTATGCCAACATAATCACCATTCTTACCCGCCTTACAGAAAACCCGGACCAGTTGACCCTCGGTTGACCACCTACAGATATCCTGGGGTGATGGTACGTACAAATCGACCAATTTTGATGGAAATTTCGTATAGTTTGAGTATTTAGTTGCACAAGCTGTCGCTTTATGCCCACATAATCACCATTCCTACCCGCCTTACAGAAAACTCGGACCAGTTGACCCTCGGTTGACCACCTTCAGATATCGCTTTATGCCCACATAGTCACCATTCCTACCCGCCTTACCGAAAACCCGGACCAGTTGACCCTCGGTTGACCACCTACAGTTATCCTGGGGGGGATGGTACGTAAATATCGACCAATTTTGAAGGAAATTTCGTATAGATTGAGTATTTAGTGGCACAAGCTGTCGCTTTATGCCCACATAATCACCATTCCTACCCGTCTTTCAGAAAACCCGGACCAGTTGACACTCTGTTGACCACCTACATATATCCTGAGTGATGGTACGTAAAAATCGACCAATTTTGAAGGAAATTTCGTATAGTTTGAGTATTTTAATAGTGGCACAAGCTGTCGCTTTATGACCGCATAATCACCATTCCTACCCGCCTTTCATAAAACCCGAACCAGTTGACCCTCGGTTGACCACCTACAGATATCCTGAGTGATGGCACGTAAAAATCGACCAATTTTGAAGGAAATTTCGTATAGTTTGAGTATTTAGTGGCACAAGCTGTCGCTTTATGCCCACATAATCACCATTCCTACCCGCCTTACAGAAAACCCGGACCAGTTGACCCTCGCTTGACCACCTACAGATATCCCGGGGGATGTTACGTACAAATCGACAAATTTTGAAGGAAATTTCGTATAGTTTAAGTATTTAGTGGCACAAGCTGTCGCTTTATGCCCACATAATTACCATTCCTACCCGCCTTTCAGAAAACCCGGACCAGTTGACCCTCGGTTGACCACCTACAGCTACCCTGAGGGGGGGGGGGGGGTGTTACGTAAAAATCGACCAATTTTGAAGGAAATTTCGAATAGTTTGAGTATTTAGTGGCACAAGCTGTCGCTTTATGCCCACATAATTACCATTCCTACCCGCCTTTCAGAAAACCCGGACCAGTTGACCCTCGGTTGACCACCTACAGATACCCTAGGGGGCGGGTGGTACATAAAAATCGACCAATTTTGAAGGAAATTTCGTATAGTTTGAGTATTTAGTGGCACAAGCTGTCGCTTTATTCCCACATAATCACCATTCCTACCCGCCTTACAGAATACTCTGACCAGTTGACCCTACTGATATCCTGTGGGGGATGGTATGTAAAAATCGACCAATTTTGAAGGAAATTTCGTATAGTTTGAGTATTTTAATAGTGGCACAAGCTGTCGCTTTATGACTGCATAATCACCATTCCTACCCGTCTTTCAGAAAACCCGGACCAGTTGACACTCTGTTGACCACCTACAGATATCCTGAGTGATGGTACGTAAAAATCGACCAATTTTGAAGGAAATTTCGTATAGTTTGAGTATTTTAATAGTGGCACAAGCTGTCGCTTTATGACCGCATAATCACCATTCCTACCCGCCTTTCATAAAACCCGAACCAGTTGACCCTCGGTTGACCACCTACAGATATCCTGAGTGATGGCACGTAAAAATCGACCAATTTTGAAGGAAATTTCGTATAGTTTGAGTATTTAGTGGCACAAGCTGTCGCTTTATGCCCACATAATCACCATTCCTACCCGCCTTACAGAAAACCCGGACCAGTTGACCCTCGCTTGACCACCTACAGATATCCCGGGGGGATGTTACGTACAAATCGACAAATTTTGAAGGAAATTTCGTATAGTTTAAGTATTTAGTGGCACAAGCTGTCGCTTTATGCCCACATAATTACCATTCCTACCCGCCTTTCAGAAAACCCGGACCAGTTGACCCTCGGTTGACCACCTACAGCTACCCTGAGGGGGGGGGGGCGGTGTTACGTAAAAATCGACCAATTTTGAAGAAAATTTCGTATAGTTTGAGTATTTAGTGGCACAAGCTGTCGCTTTATGCCCACATAATTACCATTCCTACCCGCCTTTCAGAAAACCCGGACCAGTTGACCCTCGGTTGACCACCTACAGATACCCTGGGGGGGCGGTGGTACATAAAAATCGACCAATTTTGAAGGAAATTTCGTATAGTTTGAGTATTTAGTGGCACAAGCTGTCGCTTTATTCCCACATAATCACCATTCCTACCCGCCTTACAGAATACTCTGACCAGTTGACCCTCGGTTGACCACCTACAGATATCCTGGGAGGATGGCACGTAAAAATCGACCAATTTTGAAGGAAATTTCGTATAGTTTGAGTATTTAGTGGCACAAGCTGTCGCTTTATGCCAACATAATCACCATTCTTACCCGCCTTACAGAAAACCCGGACCAGTTGACCCTCGGTTGACCACCTACATATATCCTGGGGTGATGGTACGTACAAATCGACCAATTTTGATGGAAATTTCGTATAGTTTGAGTATTTAGTGGCACAAGCTGTCGCTTTATGCCCACATAATCACCATTCCTACCCGCCTTACAGAAAACTCGGACCAGTTGACCCTCGGTTGACCACCTTCAGATATCGCTTTATGCCCACATAGTCACCATTCCTACCCGCCTTACCGAAAACCCGGACCAGTTGACCCTCGGTTGACCACCTACAGTTATCCTGGGGGGGATGGTACGTAAATATCGACCAATTTTGAAGGAAATTTCGTATAGATTGAGTATTTAGTGGCACAAGCTGTCGCTTTATGCCCACATAATGACCATTCCTACCCGTCTTTCAGAAAACCCGGACCAGTTGACACTCTGTTGACCACCTACAGATATCCTGAGTGATGGTACGTAAAAATCGACCAATTTTGAAGGAAATTTCGTATAGTTTGTGTATTTTAATAGTGGCACAAGCTGTCGCTTTATGACCGCATAATCACCATTCCTACCCGCCTTTCATAAAACCCGAACCAGTTGACCCTCGGTTGACCACCTACAGATATCCTGAGTGATGGCACGTAAAAATCGACCAATTTTGAAGGAAATTTCGTATAGTTTGAGTATTTAGTGGCACAAGCTGTCGCTTTATGCCCACATAATCACCATTCCTACCCGCCTTACAGAAAACCCGGACCAGTTGACCCTCGCTTGACCACCTACAGATATCCCGGGGGATGTTACGTACAAATCGACAAATTTTGAAGGAAATTTCGTATAGTTTAAGTATTTAGTGGCACAAGCTGTCGCTTTATGCCCACATAATTACCATTCCTACCCGCCTTTCAGAAAACCCGGACCAATTGACCCTCGGTTGACCACCTACAGCTACCCTGAGGGGGGGGGGGGCGGTGTTACGTAAAAATCGACCAATTTTGAAGAAAATTTCGTATAGTTTGAGTATTTAGTGGCACAAGCTGTCGCTTTATGCCCACATAATTACCATTCCTACCCGCCTTTCAGAAAACCCGGACCAGTTGACCCTCGGTTGACCACCTACAGATACCCTGGGGGGCGGGTGGTACATAAAAATCGACCAATTTTGAAGGAAATTTCGTATAGTTTGAGTATTTAGTGGCACAAGCTGTCGCTTTATTCCCACATAATCACCATTCCTACCCGCCTTACAGAATACTCTGACCAGTTGACCCTCGGTTGACCACCTACAGATATCCTGGGAGGATGGCACGTAAAAATCGACCAATTTTGAAGGAAATTTCGTATAGTTTGAGTATTTAGTGGCACAAGCTGTCGCTTTATGCCAACATAATCACCATTCTTACCCGCCTTACAGAAAACCCGGACCAGTTGACCCTCGGTTGACCACCTACATATATCCTGGGGTGATGGTACGTACAAATCGACCAATTTTGATGGAAATTTCGTATAGTTTGAGTATTTAGTTGCACAAGCTGTCGCTTTATGCCCACATAATCACCATTCCTACCCGCCTTACAGAAAACTCGGACCAGTTGACCCTCGGTTGACCACCTTCAGATATCGCTTTATGCCCACATAGTCACCATTCCTACCCGCCTTACCGAAAACCCGGACCAGTTGACCCTCGGTTGACCACCTACAGTTATCCTGGGGGGGGATGGTACGTAAATATCGACCAATTTTGAAGGAAATTTCGTATAGATTGAGTATTTAGTTGCACAAGCTGTCGCTTTATGCCCACATAATGACCATTCCTACCCGTCTTTCAGAAAACCCGGACCAGTTGACACTCTGTTGACCACCTACAGATATCCTGGGGGGATGGTACGTAAAAATCGACCAATTTTGAAGGAAATTTCGTATAGTTTGAGTATTTAGTGGCACAAGCTGTCGCTTTATGACCGCATAATCACCATTCCTACCCGCCTTTCATAAAACCCGAACCAGTTGACACTCGGTTGACCACCTACAGATATCCTGAGTGATGGCACGTAAAAATCGACCAATTTTGAAGGAAATTTCGTATAGTTCGAGTATTTAGTGGCACAAGCTGTCGCTTTATGCCCACATAATCACCATTCCTACCCGCCTTACAAAAAACCCGGACCAGTTGACCCTCGCTTGACCACCTACAGATATCCTGGGGGGATGTTACGTAAAAATCGACAAATTTTGAAGGAAATTTCGTATAGTTTGAGTATTTAGTGGCACAAGCTGTCGCTTTATGCCCACATAATTACCATTCCTACCCGCCTTTCAGAAAACCCGGACCAGTTGACCCTCGGTTGACCACCTACAGATACCCTGGGGGGGGGGGAGGGGCGGTGGTATGTAAAAATCGACCAATTTTGAAGGAAATTTCGTATAGTTTGAGTATTTAGTGGCACAAGCTGTCGATTTATGCCCACTTAATTACCATTCCTACCCGCCTTTCAGAAAACCCGGACCAGTTGACCCTCGGTTGACCACCTACAGATACCCTGGGGGGGGGGGGGGCGTGGTACGTAAAAATCGACCAATTTTGAAGGAAATTTCGTATAGTTTGAGTATTTAGTGGCACAAGCTGTAGCTTTATGCCCACATAATTACCATTACAACCCGCCTCACAGAAAAACCCGGACCAGTTAACCCTCGGTTGACCACCTACAGATATCCTGGGGGGATGGAACGTAAAAATCGACCAATTTTGAAGGAAATTTCGTATAGTTTGAGTATTTAGTTGCACAAGATGTCGCTTTATGCCCACATAATCACCATTCCTACCCGTCTTTCAGAAAACCCGGACCAGTTGACACTCGGTTGACCACCTACATATATCCGGGGGGGGGGGGGATGGTAAGTAAAAATCGACCAATTTTGAAGGAAATTTCGTATAGTTCGAGTATTTAGTGGCTCATGCTGTCGCTTTATGCCCACATAATCGCCATTCCTACCCGCCTTACAGAAAACCCGGACCAGTTGACCCTCGTTTGACAACCTACACATACCCTGGGTGGAGTGGCACGTAAAAATCGACCAATTTTGAAGGAAATTTCGTATAGTTTGAGTATTAAGTGGCACAAGCTGTCGCTTTATGCCAACATAATCACCATTCTTACCCGCCTTACAGAAAACCCGGACCAGTTGACCCTCGGTTGACCACATACAGATATCCTGGGTGATGGTACGTAAAAATCGACCAATTTTGAAGGAAATTTCGTATAGTTTGAGTATTTAGTTGCACAAGATGTCGCTTTATGCCCACATAATCACCATTCCTACCCGTCTTTCAGAAAACCCGGACCAGTTGACACTCGGTTGCCCACCTACATATATCCTGGGGGATGGTACGTAAAAATCGACCAATTTTGAAGGAAATTTCGTATAGTTTGAGTATTTAGTGGCACAAGCTGTCGCTTTATGCCCGCATAATCACCATTCCTACCCGTCTTTCATAAAACCCGTCTTTCATAAAACCCAAACCAGTTGACCCTCGGTTGACCACCTACAGCTATCCTGGGCGGATGGCACGTAAAAATCGACCAATTTTGAAGGAAATTTTGTATAGTTTGAGTATTTAGTGGCACAAGCTATCGCTTTATGCCCACATAATCACCACTCCTACCCGCCTTACAAAAACCCGGACCAGTTGTCCCTCGGTTGACCACCTACAGATATCCTGGGGGGATGTTACGTAAAAATCGAACAATTTTGAAGGAAATTTTGTATAGTTTGAGTATTTAGTGGCATAAGCTATCGCTTTATGCCCACATAATAACCACTCCTACCCGCATTACAGAAAACTCGGACCAGTTGACCATCGCTTGACCACCTACAGTTATCCTGGCGGGATGGTACGTAAAAATCGACAAATTTTGAAGGAAATTTCGTATAGTTTGAGTATTTAGTGGCACAAGCTGTCGCTTTATGCCCACATAATCACCATTCCTACCCGCCTTTTAGAAAACCCGGACCAGTTGACCCTCGGTTGACCACCTACAGATATCCTGGGGGGATGGCACGTAAAAATCGACCACTTTTGAAGGAAATTTCCTATAGTTTGAGTATTTAGTGGCACAAGCTGTCGCTTTATGCCCACATAATCACCCTTCCTACCCGCCTTTTACAAAAACAGGACCAGTTGACCCTCGGTTGACCACTTACAGATATCCTGGGAGGATGGCACGTAAAAATCGACCAATTTTGAAGGAAATTTCGTATAGTTTGAGTATTTAGTGGCACAAGCTGTCGCTTTATGCCCACATAATTACCATTCCTACCCGCCTTTCAGAAAACCCGGACCAGTTGACCCTCGGTTGACCACCTACAGATACCCTAGGGGGCGGTGGTACATAAAAATCGACCAATTTTGAAGGAAATTTCGTATAGTTTGAGTATTTAGTGGCACAAGCTGTCGCTTTATTCCCACATAATCACCATTCCTACCCGCCTTACAGAATACTCTGACCAGTTGACCCTACTGATATCCTGTGGGGGATGGTATGTAAAAATCGACCAATTTTGAAGGAAATTTTGTATAGTTTGAGTATTTAGTGGCACAAGCTATCGCTTTATGCCCACATAATCACCACTCCTACCCGCCTTACAAAAACCCGGACCAGTTGTCCCTCGGTTGACCACCTACAGATATCCTGGGGGGTTGTTACGTAAAAATCGAACAATTTTGAAGGAAATTTTGTATAGTTTGAGTATTTAGTGGCATAAGCTATCGCTTTATGCCCACATAATCACCACTCCTACCCGCATTACAGAAAACTCGGACCAGTTGACCATCGCTTGACCACCTACAGTTATCCTGGCGGGATGGTACGTAAAAATCGACAAATTTTGAAGGAAATTTCGTATAGTTTGAGTATTTAGTGGCACAAGCTGTCGCTTTATGCCCACATAATCACCATTCCTACCCGCCTTTTAGAAAACCCGGACCAGTTGACCCTCGGTTGACCACCTACAGATACCCTGGGGGGGGGGGCGTGGTACGTAAAAATCGACCAATTTTGAAGGAAATTTCGTATAGTTTGAGTATTTAGTGGCACAAGCTGTAGCTTTATGCCCACATAATTACCATTACAACCCGCCTCACAGAAAAACCCGGACCAGTTAACCCTCGGTTGACCACCTACAGATATCCTGGGGGGATGGAACGTAAAAATCGACCAATTTTGAAGGAAATTTCGTATAGTTTGAGTATTTAGTTGCACAAGATGTCGCTTTATGCCCACATAATCACCATTCCTACCCGTCTTTCAGAAAACCCGGACCAGTTGACACTCGGTTGACCACCTACATATATCCGGGGGGGGGGGGATGGTAAGTAAAAATCGACCAATTTTGAAGGAAATTTCGTATAGTTCGAGTATTTAGTGGCTCATGCTGTCGCTTTATGCCCACATAATCGCCATTCCTACCCGCCTTACAGAAAACCCGGACCAGTTGACCCTCGTTTGACAACCTACACATACCCTGGGTGGAGTGGCACGTAAAAATCGACCAATTTTGAAGGAAATTTCGTATAGTTTGAGTATTAAGTGGCACAAGCTGTCGCTTTATGCCAACATAATCACCATTCTTACCCGCCTTACAGAAAACCCGGACCAGTTGACCCTCGGTTGACCACATACAGATATCCTGGGTGATGGTACGTAAAAATCGACCAATTTTGAAGGAAATTTCGTATAGTTTGAGTATTTAGTTGCACAAGATGTCGCTTTATGCCCACATAATCACCATTCCTACCCGTCTTTCAGAAAACCCGGACCAGTTGACACTCGGTTGCCCACCTACATATATCCTGGGGGATGGTACGTAAAAATCGACCAATTTTGAAGGAAATTTCGTATAGTTTGAGTATTTAGTGGCACAAGCTGTCGCTTTATGCCCGCATAATCACCATTCCTACCCGTCTTTCATAAAACCCGTCTTTCATAAAACCCAAACCAGTTGACCCTCGGTTGACCACCTACAGCTATCCTGGGCGGATGGCACGTAAAAATCGACCAATTTTGAAGGAAATTTTGTATAGTTTGAGTATTTAGTGGCACAAGCTATCGCTTTATGCCCACATAATCACCACTCCTACCCGCCTTACAAAAACCCGGACCAGTTGTCCCTCGGTTGACCACCTACAGATATCCTGGGGGGATGTTACGTAAAAATCGAACAATTTTGAAGGAAATTTTGTATAGTTTGAGTATTTAGTGGCATAAGCTATCGCTTTATGCCCACATAATAACCACTCCTACCCGCATTACAGAAAACTCGGACCAGTTGACCATCGCTTGACCACCTACAGTTATCCTGGCGGGATGGTACGTAAAAATCGACAAATTTTGAAGGAAATTTCGTATAGTTTGAGTATTTAGTGGCACAAGCTGTCGCTTTATGCCCACATAATCACCATTCCTACCCGCCTTTTAGAAAACCCGGACCAGTTGACCCTCGGTTGACCACCTACAGATATCCTGGGGGGATGGCACGTAAAAATCGACCACTTTTGAAGGAAATTTCCTATAGTTTGAGTATTTAGTGGCACAAGCTGTCGCTTTATGCCCACATAATCACCCTTCCTACCCGCCTTTTACAAAAACAGGACCAGTTGACCCTCGGTTGACCACTTACAGATATCCTGGGAGGATGGCACGTAAAAATCGACCAATTTTGAAGGAAATTTCGTATAGTTTGAGTATTTAGTGGCACAAGCTGTCGCTTTATGCCCACATAATTACCATTCCTACCCGCCTTTCAGAAAACCCGGACCAGTTGACCCTCGGTTGACCACCTACAGATACCCTAGGGGGCGGTGGGTACATAAAAATCGACCAATTTTGAAGGAAATTTCGTATAGTTTGAGTATTTAGTGGCACAAGCTGTCGCTTTATTCCCACATAATCACCATTCCTACCCGCCTTACAGAATACTCTGACCAGTTGACCCTACTGATATCCTGTGGGGGATGGTATGTAAAAATCGACCAATTTTGAAGGAAATTTTGTATAGTTTGAGTATTTAGTGGCACAAGCTATCGCTTTATGCCCACATAATCACCACTCCTACCCGCCTTACAAAAACCCGGACCAGTTGTCCCTCGGTTGACCACCTACAGATATCCTGGGGGGATGTTACGTAAAAATCGAACAATTTTGAAGGAAATTTTGTATAGTTTGAGTATTTAGTGGCATAAGCTATCGCTTTATGCCCACATAATCACCACTCCTACCCGCATTACAGAAAACTCGGACCAGTTGACCATCGCTTGACCACCTACAGTTATCCTGGCGGGATGGTACGTAAAAATCGACAAATTTTGAAGGAAATTTCGTATAGTTTGAGTATTTAGTGGCACAAGCTGTCGCTTTATGCCCACATAATCACCATTCCTACCCGCCTTTTAGAAAACCCGGACCAGTTGACCCTCGGTTGACCACCTACAGATATCCTGGGGGGATGGCACGTAAAAATCGACCACTTTTGAAGGAAATTTCCTATAGTTTGAGTATTTAGTGGCACAAGCTGTCGCTTTATGCCCACATAATCACCCTTCCTACCCGCCTTTTACAAAAACAGGACCAGTTGACCCTCGGTTGACCACTTACAGATATCCTGGGAGGATGGCACGTAAAAATCGACCAATTTTGAAGGAAATTTCGTATAGTTTGAGTATTTAGTGACACAAGCTATCGCTTTATGCCCACATAATCACCATTTCAACCCGCCTTATAGAAAAACCGGACCAGTTGACCCTCGGTTGACCACCTACAGATATCCTGGGGGGGATGGAACGTAAAAATCGACCAATTTTGAAGGAAATTTCGTATAGTTTGAGTATTTAGTGGCATAAGCTGTCGCTTTCTGCCCACATAATAACCATTCCTACCCGCCTTTCAGAAAACCCGGACCAGTTGACCATCGGGTGACCACCTACAGATATCCTGGGGGGATGGTACGTAAAAATCGACCAATTTTGAAGGAAATTTCGTATAGTTTGAGTATTTATTGGCACAAGCTGTCGCTTTATGCCCACATAATCACCATTCCTACCCGTCTTACAGAAAACCCGGACGAGTTGACCCTCGGTTGACCACCTACTGATATCCTGAGGGGGGGGGGGGGGGGGGGTGGTACGTAAAAATCGACCAATTTTGAAGGAAATTTTGTATAGTTTGAGTATTTAGTGGCACAAGCTGTTGCTTTATGCCCACATAATCACCATTCCTACCCGCCGTTCAGAAAATCCGGACCAGATGAACCTCGGTTGACCACCTACATATATCCGGGGGGATGGTACGTAAAAATCGACCAATTTTGAAGGAAATTTCGTATAGTTTGAGTATTTAGTGGCACAAGCTGTCGCTTTATGCCCACCTAATCACCATTCCTACCCGTCTTACAGAAAACCCGGACGAGTTGACCCTCGGTTGACCACCTACTGATATCCTGGGGTGGGGGGGGGGGGTGGTACGTAAAAATCGACCGATTTTGAAGGACATTTTGTATAGTGTGAGTATTTAGTGGCACAAGCTGTTGCTTTATGCCCACATAATCACCATTCCAACCCGCCTTTCAGAAAACCCGGACCAGTTGACCCTCGGTTGACCACCTACATATATCCGGGGGGATGGTAAGTAAAAATCGACCAATTTTGAAGGAAATTTCGTATAGTTCGAGTATTTTAATAGTGGCACAAGCTGTCGCTTTATGCACATATAATCACAATTCCTACCCGCCTTACAGAAAACCCGGACCAGTTGACCCTCGTTTGACAACCTACACATACCCTGGGTGGAGTGGCACGTAAAAATCGACCAATTTTGAAGGAAATTTCGTATAGTTTGAGTATTTAGTGGCACAAGCTGTCGCTTTATGCCAACATAATCACCATTCTTACCCGCCTTACAGAAAACCCGGACCAGTTGACCCTCGGTTGACCACCTACAGATATCCTGGGGTGATGGTACGTACAAATCGACCAATTTTGATGGAAATTTCGTATAGTTTGAGTATTTAGTTGCACAAGCTGTCGCTTTATGCCCACATAATCACCATTCCTACCCGCCTTACAGAAAACTCGGACCAGTTGACCCTCGGTTGACCACCTTCAGATATCGCTTTATGCCCACATAGTCACCATTCCTACCCGCCTTACCGAAAACCCGGACCAGTTGACCCTCGGTTGACCACCTACAGTTATCCTGGGGGGGATGGTACGTAAATATCGACCAATTTTGAAGGAAATTTCGTATAGATTGAGTATTTAGTGGCACAAGCTGTCGCTTTATGCCCACATAATCACCATTCCTACCCGTCTATCAGAAAACCCGGACCAGTTGACACTCTGTTGACCACCTACAGATATCCTGAGTGATGGTACGTAAAAATCGACCAATTTTGAAGGAAATTTCGTATAGTTTGAGTATTTTAATAGTGGCACAAGCTGTCGCTTTATGACCGCATAATCACCATTACTACCCGCCTTTCATAAAACCCGAACCAGTTGACCCTCGGTTGACCACCTACAGATATCCTGAGTGATGGCACGTAAAAATCGACCAATTTTGAAGGAAATTTCGTATAGTTTGAGTATTTAGTGGCACAAGCTGTCGCTTTATGCCCACATAATCACCATTCCTACCCGCCTTACAGAAAACCCGGACCAGTTGACCCTCGCTTGACCACCTACAGATATCCCGGGGGATGTTACGTACAAATCGACAAATTTTGAAGGAAATTTCGTATAGTTTAAGTATTTAGTGGCACAAGCTGTCGCTTTATGCCCACATAATTACCATTCCTACCCGCCTTTCAGAAAACCCGGACCAGTTGACCCTCGGTTGACCACCTACAGCTACCCTGAGGGGGGGGGGGGGGGTGTTACGTAAAAATCGACCAATTTTGAAGGAAATTTCGAATAGTTTGAGTATTTAGTGGCACAAGCTGTCGCTTTATGCCCACATAATTACCATTCCTACCCGCCTTTCAGAAAACCCGGACCAGTTGACCCTCGGTTGACCACCTACAGATACCCTAGGGGGCGGTGGTACATAAAAATCGACCAATTTTGAAGGAAATTTCGTATAGTTTGAGTATTTAGTGGCACAAGCTGTCGCTTTATTCCCACATAATCACCATTCCTACCCGCCTTACAGAATACTCTGACCAGTTGACCCTACTGATATCCTGTGGGGGATGGTATGTAAAAATCGACCAATTTTGAAGGAAATTTCGTATAGTTTGAGTATTTTAATAGTGGCACAAGCTGTCGTTTTATGACTGCATAATCACCATTCCTACCCGTCTTTCAGAAAACCCGGACCAGTTGACACTCTGTTGACCACCTACAGATATCCTGAGTGATGGTACGTAAAAATCGACCAATTTTGAAGGAAATTTCGTATAGTTTGAGTATTTTAATAGTGGCACAAGCTGTCGCTTTATGACCGCATAATCACCATTCCTACCCGCCTTTCATAAAACCCGAACCAGTTGACCCTCGGTTGACCACCTACAGATATCCTGAGTGATGGCACGTAAAAATCGACCAATTTTGAAGGAAATTTCGTATAGTTTGAGTATTTAGTGGCACAAGCTGTCGCTTTATGCCCACATAATCACCATTCCTACCCGCCTTACAGAAAACCCGGACCAGTTGACCCTCGCTTGACCACCTACAGATATCCCGGGGGGATGTTACGTACAAATCGACAAATTTTGAAGGAAATTTCGTATAGTTTAAGTATTTAGTGGCACAAGCTGTCGCTTTATGCCCACATAATTACCATTCCTACCCGCCTTTCAGAAAACCCGGACCAGTTGACCCTCGGTTGACCACCTACAGCTACCCTGAGGGGGGGGGGGGGGCGGTGTTACGTAAAAATCGACCAATTTTGAAGAACATTTCGTATAGTTTGAGTATTTAGTGGCACAAGCTGTCGCTTTATGCCCACATAATTACCATTCCTACCCGCCTTTCAGAAAACCCGGACCAGTTGACCCTCGGTTGACCACCTACAGATACCCTGGGGGGCGGTGGTACATAAAAATCGACCAATTTTGAAGGAAATTTCGTATAGTTTGAGTATTTAGTGGCACAAGCTGTCGCTTTATTCCCACATAATCACCATTCCTACCCGCCTTACAGAATACTCTGACCAGTTGACCCTCGGTTGACCACCTACAGATATCCTGGGAGGATGGCACGTAAAAATCGACCAATTTTGAAGGAAATTTCGTATAGTTTGAGTATTTAGTGGCACAAGCTGTCGCTTTATGCCAACATAATCACCATTCTTACCCGCCTTACAGAAAACCCGGACCAGTTGACCCTCGGTTGACCACCTACATATATCCTGGGGTGATGGTACGTACAAATCGACCAATTTTGATGGAAATTTCGTATAGTTTGAGTATTTAGTGGCACAAGCTGTCGCTTTATGCCCACATAATCACCATTCCTACCCGCCTTACAGAAAACTCGGACCAGTTGACCCTCGGTTGACCACCTTCAGATATCGCTTTATGCCCACATAGTCACCATTCCTACCCGCCTTACCGAAAACCCGGACCAGTTGACCCTCGGTTGACCACCTACAGTTATCCTGGGGGGGATGGTACGTAAATATCGACCAATTTTGAAGGAAATTTCGTATAGATTGAGTATTTAGTGGCACAAGCTGTCGCTTTATGCCCACATAATGACCATTCCTACCCGTCTTTCAGAAAACCCGGACCAGTTGACACTCTGTTGACCACCTACAGATATCCTGAGTGATGGTACGTAAAAATCGACCAATTTTGAAGGAAATTTCGTATAGTTTGAGTATTTTAATAGTGGCACAAGCTGTCGCTTTATGACCGCATAATCACCATTCCTACCCGCCTTTCATAAAACCCGAACCAGTTGACCCTCGGTTGACCACCTACAGATATCCTGAGTGATGGCACGTAAAAATCGACCAATTTTGAAGGAAATTTCGTATAGTTTGAGTATTTAGTGGCACAAGCTGTCGCTTTATGCCCACATAATCACCATTCCTACCCGCCTTACAGAAAACCCGGACCAGTTGACCCTCGCTTGACCACCTACAGATATCCCGGGGGATGTTACGTACAAATCGACAAATTTTGAAGGAAATTTCGTATAGTTTAAGTATTTAGTGGCACAAGCTGTCGCTTTATGCCCACATAATTACCATTCCTACCCGCCTTTCAGAAAACCCGGACCAGTTGACCCTCGGTTGACCACCTACAGCTACCCTGAGGGGGGGGGGGGGGGGCGGTGTTACGTAAAAATCGACCAATTTTGAAGAAAATTTCGTATAGTTTGAGTATTTAGTGGCACAAGCTGTCGCTTTATGCCCACATAATTACCATTCCTACCCGCCTTTCAGAAAACCCGGACCAGTTGACCCTCGGTTGACCACCTACAGATACCCTGGGGGGCGGTGGTACATAAAAATCGACCAATTTTGAAGGAAATTTCGTATAGTTTGAGTATTTAGTGGCACAAGCTGTCGCTTTATTCCCACATAATCACCATTCCTACCCGCCTTACAGAATACTCTGACCAGTTGACCCTCGGTTGACCACCTACAGATATCCTGGGAGGATGGCACGTAAAAATCGACCAATTTTGAAGGAAATTTCGTATAGTTTGAGTATTTAGTGGCACAAGCTGTCGCTTTATGCCAACATAATCACCATTCTTACCCGCCTTACAGAAAACCCGGACCAGTTGACCCTCGGTTGACCACCTACATATATCCTGGGGTGATGGTACGTACAAATCGACCAATTTTGATGGAAATTTCGTATAGTTTGAGTATTTAGTTGCACAAGCTGTCGCTTTATGCCCACATAATCACCATTCCTACCCGCCTTACAGAAAACTCGGACCAGTTGACCCTCGGTTGACCACCTTCAGATATCGCTTTATGCCCACATAGTCACCATTCCTACCCGCCTTACCGAAAACCCGGACCAGTTGACCCTCGGTTGACCACCTACAGTTATCCTGGGGGGGGATGGTACGTAAATATCGACCAATTTTGAAGGAAATTTCGTATATATTGAGTATTTAGTTGCACAAGCTGTCGCTTTATGCCCACATAATGACCATTCCTACCCGTCTTTCAGAAAACCCGGACCAGTTGACACTCTGTTGACCACCTACAGATATCCTGAGTGATGGTACGTAAAAATCGACCAATTTTGAAGGAAATTTCGTATAGTTTGAGTATTTTAATAGTGGCACAAGCTGTCGCTTTATGACCGCATAATCACCATTCCTACCCGCCTTTCATAAAACCCGAACCAGTTGACCCTCGGTTGACCACCTACAGATATCCTGAGTGATGGCACGTAAAAATCGACCAATTTTGAAGGAAATTTCGTATAGTTTGAGTATTTAGTGGCACAAGCTGTCGCTTTATGCCCACATAATCACCATTCCTACCCGCCTTACAGAAAACCCGGACCAGTTGACCCTCGCTTGACCACCTACAGATATCCCGGGGGATGTTACGTACAAATCGACAAATTTTGAAGGAAATTTCGTATAGTTTAAGTATTTAGTGGCACAAGCTGTCGCTTTATGCCCACATAATTACCATTCCTACCCGCCTTTCAGAAAACCCGGACCAGTTGACCCTCGGTTGACCACCTACAGCTACCCTGAGGGGGGGGGGGGGCGGTGTTACGTAAAAATCGACCAATTTTGAAGGAAATTTCGAATAGTTTGAGTATTTAGTGGCACAAGCTGTCGCTTTATGCCCACATAATTACCATTCCTACCCGCCTTTCAGAAAACCCGGACCAGTTGACCCTCGGTTGACCACCTACAGATACCCTAGGGGGCGGTGGTACATAAAAATCGACCAATTTTGAAGGAAATTTCGTATAGTTTGAGTATTTAGTGGCACAAGCTGTCGCTTTATTCCCACATAATCACCATTCCTACCCGCCTTACAGAATACTCTGACCAGTTGACCCTCGGTTGACCACCTACAGATATCCTGGGAGGATGGCACGTAAAAATCGACCAATTTTGAAGGAAATTTCGTATAGTTTGAGTATTTAGTGGCACAAGCTGTCGCTTTATGCCCACATAATCACCATTCCTACCCGCCTTTCAGAAAACCCGGACCAGTTGACACTCGGTTGACCACCTACATATATCCTGGGGGGATGTTACGTACAAATCGACAAATTTTGAAGGAAATTTTGTATAGTTTGAGTATTTAGTGGCACAAGCTGTTGCTTTATGCCCACATAATCACCATTCCTACCCGCCTTTCAGAAAACCCGGACCAGTTGACCCTCGGTTGACCACCTACATATATCCGGGGGGATGGTAAGTAAAAATCGACCAATTTTGAAGGAAATTTCGTATAGTTCGAGTATTTAGTGGCACAAGCTGTCGCTTTATGCCCACATAATCACAATTCCTACCCGCCTTACAGAAAACCCGGACCACTTGACCCTCGTTTGACAACCTACACATACCCTGGGTGGAGTGGCACGTAAAAATCGACAAATTTTGAAGGAAATTTCGTATAGTTTGAGTATTTAGTGGCACAAGCTGTCGCTTTATGCCAACATAATCACCATTCTTACCCGCCTTACAGAAAACCCGGACCAGTTGACCCTCGGTTGACCACCTACAGATATCCTGGGGGGATGGTACGTACAAATCGACCAATTTTTATGGAAATTTCGTATAGTTTGAGTATTTAGTTGCACAAGCTGTCGCTTTATGCCCACATAATCACCATTCCAATCCGCCTTACAGAAAACTCGGACCAGTTGACCCTCGGTTGACCACCTACAGATATCGCTTTATGCCCACATAATCACCATTCCTACCCGCCTTACAGAAAACCCGGACCAGTTGACCCTCGGTTGACCACCTACAGTTATCCTGGGGGGGGGGGGGGATGGTACGTAAATATCGACCAATTTTGAAGGAAATTTCGTATAGATTGAGTATTTAGTGGCACAAGCTGTCGCTTTATGCCAACATAATCACCATTCCTACCCGTCTTTCAGAAAACCCGGACCAGTTGACACTCTGTTGACCACCTACAGATATCTCGGGGGGATGGTACGTAAAAATCGACCAATTTTGAAGGAAATTTCGTATAGTTTGAGTATTTTAATAGTGGCACAAGCTGTCGCTTTATGACCGCATAATCACCATTCCTACCCGCCTTTCATAAAACCCGAACCAGTTGACCCTCGGTTGACCACCTACAGATATCCTGAGTGATGGCACGTAAAAATCGACCAATTTTGAAGGAAATTTCGTATAGTTTGAGTATTTATTGGCACAAGCTGTCGCTTTATGCCCACATAATCACCATTCCTACCCGCCTTACAGAAAACCCGGACCAGTTGACCCTCGCTTGACCACCTACAGATATCCTGGGGGGATGTTACGTAAAAATCGACAAATTTTGAAGGAAATTTCGTATAGTTTAAGTATTTAGTGGCACAAGCTGTCGCTTTATGCCCACATAATTACCATTCCTACCCGCCTTTCAGAAAACCCGGACCAGTTGACCCTCGGTTGACCACCTACAGATACCCTGGGGGGGGGGGGGGTGGTACGTAAAAATCGACCAATTTTGAAGGAAATTTCGTATAGTTTGAGTATTTAGTGGCACAAGCTGTCGCTTTATGCCCACATAATTACCATTCCTACCCGCCTTTCAGAAAACCCGGACCAGTTGACCCTCGGTTGACCACCTACAGATACCCTGGGGCGGTGGTACGTAAAAATCGACCAATTTTGAAGGAAATTTCGTATAGTTTGAGTATTTAGTGGCACAAGCTGTCGCTTTATTCCCACATAATCACCATTCCTACCCGCCTTACAGAATACTCTGACCAGTTGACCCTCGGTTGACCACCTACATATATCCTGGGAGGATGGCACGTAAAAATCGACCAATTTTGAAGGAAATTTCGTATAGTTTGAGTATTTAGTGGCACAAGCTGTCGCTTTACGCCCACATAATCACCATTCCTACCCGCCTTTCAGAAAACCCGGACCAGTTGACACTCGGTTGACCACCTACATATATCCTGGGGGGATGGTACGTACAAATCGACCAATTTTGATGGAAATTTCGTATTGTTTGAGTATTTAGTGGCACAAGCTGTCGCTTTATGCCCACATAATCACCATTCATACCCGTCTTACATAAAACCCGGAGGAGTTGACCCTCGGTTGACCACCTACTGATATCCTGTGGGGGATGGTAAGTAAAAATCGACCAATTTTGAAGGAAATTTCGTATAGTTCGAGTATTTAGTGGCACAAGCTGTCGCTTTATGCCCACATAATCACAATTCCTACCCGCCTTACAGAAAACCCGGACCAGTTGACCCTCGTTTGACAACCTACACATACCCTGGGTGGAGTGGCACGTAAAAATCGACCAATTTTGAAGGAAATTTCGTATAGTTTGAGTATTTAGTGGCACAAGCTGTCGCTTTATGCCAACATAATCACCATTCTTACCCGCCTTACAGAAAACCCGGACCAGTTGACCCTCGGTTGACCACCTACAGATATCCTGGGGGGATGGTACGTACAAATCGACCAATTTTGATGAAAATTTCGTATAGTTTGAGTATTTAGTTGCACAAGCTGTAGCTTTATGCCCACATAATCACCATTCCTATCCGTCTTTCAGAAAACCCGGACCAGTTGACACTCGGTTGCCCACCTACAGATATCCTGGGGGGATGGTACGTAAAAATCGACCAATTTTGAAGGAAATTTCGTATAGTTTGAGAATTTAGTGGCACAAGCTGTCGCTTTATGCCCGCATAATCACCATTCCTACCCGTCTTTCATAAAACCCGTCTTTCATAAAACCCAAACCAGTTGACCCTCGGTTGACCACCTACAGCTATCCTGGGGGGATGGCACGTAAAAATCGACCAATTTTGAAGGAAATTTTGTATAGTTTGAGTATTTAGTGGCACAAGCTGTCGCTTTATGCCCACATAATCACCACTCATACCCGCCTTACAAAAACCCGGACCAGTTGACCCTCGGTTGACCACCTACAGATATCCTGGGGGATGTTACGTAAAAATCGAACAATTTTGAAGGAAATTTCGTATAGTTTGAGTATTTAGTGGCACAAGCTTTCGCTTTATGCCCACATACTCACCATTCCTACCCGCCTTTCAGAAAACTCGGACCAGTTGACCATCGCTTGACCACCTACAGTTATCCTGGGGGGATGGTACGTAAAAATCGACAAATTTTGAAGGATATTTCGTATAGTTTAAGTGTTTAGTGGCACAAGCTGTCGCTTTATGCCCACATAATCACCATTCCTACCCTCCTTTTAGAAAACCCGGACCAGTTGACCCTCGGTTGACCACCTACAGATATCCTGGGAGGATGGCACGTAAAAATCGCCCAATTTTGAAGGAAATTTCGTATAGTTTGAGTATTTAGTGGCACAAGCTGTAACTTTATGTCCACATAATCACCATTACAGCCCGCCTTTAAACAGAAAATCCGGACCAGTTGACCCTCGGTTGACCACCTACAGATATCCTGGGGGATGGAACGTAAAAATCGACAAATTTTGAAGGAAATTTCGTATAGTTTAAGTATTTAGTGGCACAAGCTGTCGCTGTATGCCCACATAATCACCATTCCTACCCGCCTTTCAGAAAACCCGGACCAGTTGACCCTCGGTTGACCACCTACAGCTACCCTGAGGGGGGGGGGGCGGTGTTACGTAAAAATCGACCAATTTTGAAGAAAATTTCGTATAGTTTGAGTATTTAGTGGCACAAGCTGTCGCTTTATGCCCACATAATCACCATTCCTACCCGCCTTACAGAAAACTCGGACCAGTTGACCCTCGGTTGACCACCTTCAGATATCGCTTTATGCCCACATAGTCACCATTCCTACCCGCCTTACCGAAAACCCGGACCAGTTGACCCTCGGTTGACCACCTACAGTTATCCTGGGGGGGGGATGGTACGTAAATATCGACCAATTTTGAAGGAAATTTCGTATAGATTGAGTATTTAGTGGCACAAGCTGTCGATTTATGCCCACATAATGACCATTCCTACCCGTCTTTCAGAAAACCCGGACCAGTTGACACTCTGTTGACCACCTACAGATATCCTGAGTGATGGTACGTAAAAATCGACCAATTTTGAAGGAAATTTCGTATAGTTTGAGTATTTTAATAGTGGCACAAGCTGTCGCTTTATGACCGCATAATCACCATTCCTACCCGCCTTTCATAAAACCCGAACCAGTTGACCCTCGGTTGACCACCTACAGATATCCTGAGTGATGGCACGTAAAAATCGACCAATTTTGAAGGAAATTTCGTATAGTTTGAGTATTTAGTGGCACAAGCTGTCGCTTTATGCCCACATAATCACCATTCCTACCCGCCTTACAGAAAACCCGGACCAGTTGACCCTCGCTTGACCACCTACAGATATCCCGGGGGATGTTACGTACAAATCGACAAATTTTGAAGGAAATTTCGTATAGTTTAAGTATTTAGTGGCACAAGCTGTCGCTTTATGCCCACATAATTACCATTCCTACCCGCCTTTCAGAAAACCCGGACCAGTTGACCCTCGGTTGACCACCTACAGATACCCTGGGGGGCGGTGGTACATAAAAATCGACCAATTTTGAAGGAAATTTCGTATAGTTTGAGTATTTAGTGGCACAAGCTGTCGCTTTATTCCCACATAATCACCATTCCTACCCGCCTTACAGAATACTCTGACCAGTTGACCCTCGGTTGACCACCTACAGATATCCTGGGAGGATGGCACGTAAAAATCGACCAATTTTGAAGGAAATTTCGTATAGTTTGAGTATTTAGTGGCACAAGCTGTCGCTTTATGCCCACATAATTACCATTCCTACCCGCCTTTCAGAAAACCCGGACCAGTTGACCCTCGGTTGACCACCTACAGATACCCTGGGGGGCGGTGGTACATAAAAATCGACCAATTTTGAAGGAAATTTCGTATAGTTTGAGTATTTAGTGGCACAAGCTGTCGCTTTATTCCCACATAATCACCATTCCTACCCGCCTTACAGAATACTCTGACCAGTTGACCCTCGGTTGACCACCTACAGATATCCTGGGAGGATGGCACGTAAAAATCGACCAATTTTGAAGGAAATTTCGTATAGTTTGAGTATTTAGTGGCACAAGCTGTCGCTTTATGCCAACATAATCACCATTCTTACCCGCCTTACAGAAAACCCGGACCAGTTGACCCTCGGTTGACCACCTACATATATCCTGGGGTGATGGTACGTACAAATCGACCAATTTTGATGGAAATTTCGTATAGTTTGAGTATTTAGTTGCACAAGCTGTCGCTTTATGCCCACATAATCACCATTCCTACCCGCCTTACAGAAAACTCGGACCAGTTGACCCTCGGTTGACCACCTTCAGATATCGCTTTATGCCCACATAGTCACCATTCCTACCCGCCTTACCGAAAACCCGGACCAGTTGACCCTCGGTTGACCACCTACAGTTATCCTGGGGGGGGATGGTACGTAAATATCGACCAATTTTGAAGGAAATTTCGTATAGATTGAGTATTTAGTTGCACAAGCTGTCGCTTTATGCCCACATAATGACCATTCCTACCCGTCTTTCAGAAAACCCGGACCAGTTGACACTCTGTTGACCACCTACAGATATCCTGAGTGATGGTACGTAAAAATCGACCAATTTTGAAGGAAATTTCGTATAGTTTGAGTATTTTAATAGTGGCACAAGCTGTCGCTTTATGACCGCATAATCACCATTCCTACCCGCCTTTCATAAAACCCGAACCAGTTGACCCTCGGTTGACCACCTACAGATATCCTGAGTGATGGCACGTAAAAATCGACCAATTTTGAAGGAAATTTCGTATAGTTTGAGTATTTAGTGGCACAAGCTGTCGCTTTATGCCCACATAATCACCATTCCTACCCGCCTTACAGAAAACCCGGACCAGTTGACCCTCGCTTGACCACCTACAGATATCCCGGGGGATGTTACGTACAAATCGACAAATTTTGAAGGAAATTTCGTATAGTTTAAGTATTTAGTGGCACAAGCTGTCGCTTTATGCCCACATAATTACCATTCCTACCCGCCTTTCAGAAAACCCGGACCAGTTGACCCTCGGTTGACCACCTACAGCTACCCTGAGGGGGGGGGGGGCGGTGTTACGTAAAAATCGACCAATTTTGAAGGAAATTTCGAATAGTTTGAGTATTTAGTGGCACAAGCTGTCGCTTTATGCCCACATAATTACCATTCCTACCCGCCTTTCAGAAAACCCGGACCAGTTGACCCTCGGTTGACCACCTACAGATACCCTAGGGGGCGGTGGTACATAAAAATCGACCAATTTTGAAGGAAATTTCGTATAGTTTGAGTATTTAGTGGCACAAGCTGTCGCTTTATTCCCACATAATCACCATTCCTACCCGCCATACAGAATACTCTGACCAGTTGACCCTCGGTTGACCACCTACAGATATCCTGGGAGGATGGCACGTAAAAATCGACCAATTTTGAAGGAAATTTCGTATAGTTTGAGTATTTAGTGGCACAAGCTGTCGCTTTATGCCCACATAATCACCATTCCTACCCGCCTTTCAGAAAACCCGGACCAGTTGACACTCGGTTGACCACCTACATATATCCTGGGGGGATGGTACGTACAAATCGACCAATTTTGATGGAAATTTCGTATAGTTTGAGTATTTAGTGGCACAAGCTGTCGCTTTATGCCCACATGATCAACATTCCTACCCGTCTTACATAAAACCCGGACGAGTTGACCCTCGGTTGACCACCTACTGATATCCTGTGGGGGATGGTATGTAAAAATCGACCAATTTTGAAGGAAATTTTGTATAGTTTGAGTATTTAGTGGCACAAGCTGTTGCTTTATGCCCACATAATCACCATTCCTACCCGCCTTTCAGAAAACCCGGACCAGTTGACCCTCGGTTGACCACCTACATATATCCGGGGGGATGGTAAGTAAAAATCGACCAATTTCGAAGGAAATTTCGTATAGTTCGAGTATTTAGTGGCACAAGCTGTCGCTTTATGCCCACATAATCACAATTCCTACCCGCCTTACAGAAAACCCGGACCACTTGACCCTCGTTTGACAACCTACACATACCCTGGGTGGAGTGGCACGTAAAAATCGACAAATTTTGAAGGAAATTTCGTATAGTTTGAGTATTTAGTGGCACAAGCTGTCGCTTTATGCCAACATAATCACCATTCTTACCCGCCTTACAGAAAACCCGGACCAGTTGACCCTCGGTTGACCACCTACAGATATCCTGGGGGGATGGTACGTACAAATCGACCAATTTTTATGGAAATTTCGTATAGTTTGAGTATTTAGTTGCACAAGCTGTCGCTTTATGCCCACATAATCACCATTCCAATCCGCCTTACAGAAAACTCGGACCAGTTGACCCTCGGTTGACCACCTACAGATATCGCTTTATGCCCACATAATCACCATTCCTACCCGCCTTACAGAAAACCCGGACCAGTTGACCCTCGGTTGATCACCTACAGTTATCCTGGGGGGGGGGGGATGGTACGTAAATATCGACCAATTTTGAAGGAAATTTCGTATAGATTGAGTATTTAGTGGCACAAGCTGTCGCTTTATGCCAACATAATCACCATTCCTACCCGTCTTTCAGAAAACCCGGACCAGTTGACACTCTGTTGACCACCTACAGATATCTCGGGGGGATGGTACGTAAAAATCGACCAATTTTGAAGGAAATTTCGTATAGTTTGAGTATTTTAATAGTGGCACAAGCTGTCGCTTTATGACCGCATAATCACCATTCCTACCCGCCTTTCATAAAACCCGAACCAGTTGACCCTCGGTTGACCACCTACAGATATCCTGAGTGATGGCACGTAAAAATCGACCAATTTTGAAGGAAATTTCGTATAGTTTGAGTATTTATTGGCACAAGCTGTCGCTTTATGCCCACATAATCACCATTCCTACCCGCCTTACAGAAAACACGGACCAGTTGACCCTCGCTTGACCACCTACAGATATCCTGGGGGGATGTTACGTAAAAATCGACAAATTTTGAAGGAAATTTCGTATAGTTTAAGTATTTAGTGGCACAAGCTGTCGCTTTATGCCCACATAATTACCATTCCTACCCGCCTTTCAGAAAACCCGGACCAGTTGACCCTCGGTTGACCACCTACAGATACCCTGGGGGGGGGGGGTGGTACGTAAAAATCGACCAATTTTGAAGGAAATTTCGTATAGTTTGAGTATTTAGTGGCACAAGCTGTCGCTTTATGCCCACATAATTACCATTCCTACCCGCCTTTCAGAAAACCCGGACCAGTTGACCCTCGGTTGACCACCTACAGATACCCTGGGGCGGTGGTACGTAAAAATCGACCAATTTTGAAGGAAATTTCGTATAGTTTGAGTATTTAGTGGCACAAGCTGTCGCTTTATTCCCACATAATCACCATTCCTACCCGCCTTACAGAATACTCTGACCAGTTGACCCTCGGTTGACCACCTACAGATATCCTGGGAGGATGGCACGTAAAAATCGACCAATTTTGAAGGAAATTTCGTATAGTTTGAGTATTTAGTGGCACAAGCTGTCGCTTTATGCCCACATAATCACCATTCCTACCCGCCTTTCAGAAAACCCGGACCAGTTGACACTCGGTTGACCACCTACATATATCCTGGGGGGATGGTACGTACAAATCGACCAATTTTGATGGAAATTTCGTATTGTTTGAGTATTTAGTGGCACAAGCTGTCGCTTTATGCCCACATAATCACCATTCATACCCGTCTTACATAAAACCCGGAGGAGTTGACCCTCGGTTGACCACCTACTGATATCCTGTGGGGGATGGTAAGTAAAAATCGACCAATTTTGAAGGAAATTTCGTATAGTTCGAGTATTTAGTGGCACAAGCTGTCGCTTTATGCCCACATAATCACAATTCCTACCCGCCTTACAGAAAACCCGGACCAGTTGACCCTCGTTTGACAACCTACACATACCCTGGGTGGAGTGGCACGTAAAAATCGACCAATTTTGAAGGAAATTTCGTATAGTTTGAGTATTTAGTGGCACAAGCTGTCGCTTTATGCCAACATAATCACCATTCTTACCCGCCTTACAGAAAACCCGGACCAGTTGACCCTCGGTTGACCACCTACAGATATCCTGGGGGGATGGTACGTACAAATCGACCAATTTTGATGAAAATTTCGTATAGTTTGAGTATTTAGTTGCACAAGCTGTAGCTTTATGCCCACATAATCACCATTCCTATCCGTCTTTCAGAAAACCCGGACCAGTTGACACTCGGTTGCCCACCTACAGATATCCTGGGGGGATGGTACGTAAAAATCGACCAATTTTGAAGGAAATTTCGTATAGTTTGAGAATTTAGTGGCACAAGCTGTCGCTTTATGCCCGCATAATCACCATTCCTACCCGTCTTTCATAAAACCCGTCTTTCATAAAACCCAAACCAGTTGACCCTCGGTTGACCACCTACAGCTATCCTGGGGGGATGGCACGTAAAAATCGACCAATTTTGAAGGAAATTTTGTATAGTTTGAGTATTTAGTGGCACAAGCTGTCGCTTTATGCCCACATAATCACCACTCATACCCGCCTTACAAAAACCCGGACCAGTTGACCCTCGGTTGACCACCTACAGATATCCTGGGGGATGTTACGTAAAAATCGAACAATTTTGAAGGAAATTTCGTATAGTTTGAGTATTTAGTGGCACAAGCTTTCGCTTTATGCCCACATACTCACCATTCCTACCCGCCTTTCAGAAAACTCGGACCAGTTGACCATCGCTTGACCACCTACAGTTATCCTGGGGGGATGGTACGTAAAAATCGACAAATTTTGAAGGATATTTCGTATAGTTTAAGTGTTTAGTGGCACAAGCTGTCGCTTTATGCCCACATAATCACCATTCCTACCCTCCTTTTAGAAAACCCGGACCAGTTGACCCTCGGTTGACCACCTACAGATATCCTGGGAGGATGGCACGTAAAAATCGCCCAATTTTGAAGGAAATTTCGTATAGTTTGAGTATTTAGTGGCACAAGCTGTAACTTTATGTCCACATAATCACCATTACAGCCCGCCTTTAAACAGAAAATCCGGACCAGTTGACCCTCGGTTGACCACCTACAGATATCCTGGGGGATGGAACGTAAAAATCGACAAATTTTGAAGGAAATTTCGTATAGTTTAAGTATTTAGTGGCACAAGCTGTCGCTGTATGCCCACATAATCACCATTCCTACCCGCCTTTCAGAAAACCCGGACCAGTTGACCCTCGGTTGACCACCTACAGATATCCTGGGGGATGGTACGTAAAAATCGACCAATTTTGAAGGAAATTTCGTATAGTTTGAGTATTTAGTGGCACATGCTGTCGCTTTACCCCTACCAAAATTTAGCTACACTAATGTTTTTAGTTAAACTAGATATTAGCTAATAATTGTACTAAAAATACACTAAACTATTAGCTATAATTTAGCTATACTAGATAATAGCTAAGAATTACACTAAAACCTAGCTAAAACTTTAGTTAATATCTAGTGTAGCTAGAACTTAGCTAATAATATATGCTAGAACTTAGCTAACATATTAGTTAGTTTTTAGCTTATAGAATTTTTGGCCCCAAGGATGTTCCAATATGCTAGAAGTTAGCTAATTCAACATTGAAAATATAATTCTGTGCTAGAATTTGGCTAATTTGACACAGACAAATTTTACGAAAACTGGACCTAGCTGAAAAGTAGCTAATCCAACTTAGAATTGAGACACATATAGTGAATTTAACTAGAATCTAGCTAATTTAACACAAACAAATTACAATAAAATTCCACCTAGCTAATCTAACTTATTCACCAATAGCCGGTCTGCATCTGCAAACATGGTCATTCTCACTTCACTGTACTCACAGTGAAGTGAGAATTAAGTTTACATCATTGTGTGGATGGTGGGGGGTGATGGGTGGGTGGGGGGTCGAATCGAGGTGTTTCTATGGAATTTGGGGTGAGTCACCCACCCATGCCGTCAAATCGGCCGAAATCCTTACTGTTCTCGAAAATGGTCCATACCCCATTTCACCCCCCTCGGGTGGTAATCCCTGGGGGTGATGGGGGGGGGGGGGGGTAAGTGTGTTTCTATAGGCTATTTGGGGCAGAACACTCACCCATATGCCATAAAATTGGCCAAAATCATTACTGTTCTCGAAAATGGTCCATACCTCATTTTCACCCCCTCGGCCTCGGGGTGGTACTCCCCGGGGGTGATGGGTGGGGTGGTTTGTTTCTAGGGGGTATTTGGGGCGGGCCAACCACCCATCCCATCAAATCGGCCAAAAGAGACATTTTTGAGAATAAGGAATGGGAAATAAGTTCCAAATGTCATGTTTGTTTTTAAATGTTTGGGAATGCTGCCCACCCTTTTACAACATGTGTAGGTAGGTACACTTATAAAGATTTGTCTACACTTATGACACACTTATTGGACTCTGGTAGTTTCGATATGTTCAGGTTTTCTGCTCACAGCTTCACACTGATATATTAAGCTTTGTCCTCTGACATGTGGCTTAATATTAAAAATGAACTTTTTCAATTATGAAATTATTTCATTTTCGGTTATTTTAATTTTAATATAGTAATAAACTTAATTAATATTTTGTTCTAAAATAGCTAGAGGTGTGACTGTCCCAATGGGACTAAGGATACCCCCACCCCCCCCCGCCGTGTTTTTAAAATACTAAAATGATTCACATGTCAGTAATCATTTAGTTAAAATAATAACATAACAGTTTCCATTGTAAGTGCACAACAATAACTACTAATCTTAAACCTATTGACCGAATAAATGTAGGAATAAAAGTTCAGACAAAATTATGCATGTTGCGAAAGTGTTCTAAGTCGAAAAAGGGGAATGACTCCACAAAAAAAAAGACATCATATTCACAGGTTCCCATGGTACTTAATATCAGTGCCAAGTTTAAAAAGAATTCACTTAAAGGTACTCAACCCGATAAAACTCCTCTCAATTACTATTTCAATGGCTTCGGGGGTCAACAAAATTTGATTCGAGTCGAGGAAGTCACCCATCAAAGCTCAGATTTGTTAGATATCGATTTTAGAAATCTATTATTTTTCATTATCGGGAATTCTTACTGGCCCAGTACGTAGTCAATTATTACCACTCGATTATAGAGTTATCCATCCTTGTCTGTTTGAATAGAATTTTGGCGTAAAATCTCGAGCATGTTACCAAATTGACGGCAGTTATAAGTACTCATCTCGAGAACATAAGAATTTTCAAAAATCAATATCTAATAACTCTGAGCTTTGTTTGATGGGTTCCTCGACTCGAATCAAATATTTTTTACCCCCAAAGCCAAAGAAATAGTAATATAGGACCCTCTGATCGGATTGTTGTTGTTGGAATCTGTTGAGATGGGGACCCTCTTTACGGGTTGAGTACCTTTAAAAATGTAGAAATAAAAGCTGGGACAAAATTATGCATGTTGCAAACAAATTTCTAAGTTGAAAAAGGGGGACAACTCCACCAAAAATGTCGGACAGACGTCATAATTGCAGGTGCACAGGTTCCCATGGTACTAAATATCTGTGCCAAGTTTAACAAGAATTCACCTAAAAATGTAGGAATAAAAGCTCGGACAAAATTATACATGTTGCGAAAATTTTCTAAGTCGAAAAAGGGGAGATAACTCCAACAAAAAAGTCCGACAGACGTCATAATCGCAGGTGCACATGTTTCCATGGTGGTTGATGTCTGTGCCAAGTTTCACGGAAATTGATCGAAAAACGACTGAGAAAAACTCCGGACAAATTTGTGTCCACGGACGGACGGACGACGGACAAGCCGACTACAGTATACCCCCCTAACTTCGTTGCGGGGGGTATACAACAGATTGCATTTGCATATTGTGTTTTCATGTTTTTTTTAAACCCATATACAATTTATTAACGGCAATATTTTTGGTCATTGAAACAATGAAAATTGGTCCGTTATCGGGTATTTTGAAAGCGTCAATGATTGTGTTTCCAACCAGACCTGCATGGTAAGCTATACAGAACGGATGTTTGCTCCTACAAACGTTTGAAACGCCCGTAGATATCATATTCCACCATGCAGTATACAACACATTGGAACTTTTTAAAGTTTTGACAGGGAACCTTCAAGTTATAAAGTCGAAAAATAACGCAGGGGGTATATACGTCACGGTCTCAGTTCCTGGCTTAATAATGTATACTTCATTAGGTGAAGGTCCCAACTCGAACTTTCACGATTTATGACTTTGTGAGCGAATTTGCTTTGCGTCGCTTATAATTATATGCAGATTTTCCCTGCATGCATGCATGGGTGATTAATTCAATGTTTATATATTTCGATATCAACTCACAAAGTCACTGAAAAACATGCAATTTCGAGTGGGACCTTCACCTATAGTGAAGTATATTATTAAGGAACAGCTATATAACCACTGATATAACTAAGAAATATATTCCCCGTGTTACTTTTTCGACTTGATCCCTGTCAAAACTTCAAAAAGTTCCCAGGTTTTGTACTGTTGGAAAATGATCTCTATGGCCGTTAGCCAGAGTAGAGATTCATGGCATGATCTAGGTCGATTTCTGAAATGATCCGGGGCCCGTCGAGAAAAAGACGAGCAAAAAACAAAAACAAACACTGAACAAAACCAAACAAAGCCAATGGGGGGACTCTTGTATGAGAAACTCTTTTATTTCTTTTCATGTTCACTGTCATTGAATCATACAGTGAGGGGGGGGGGGGGCAAAGGAATTTAAGGAATGGTCATTTTAGTAAAGGACATTTTGTCGGACACTATGAAAAGGACCGCGATACGAAAGAGTGAATGTATTATCGTCGTAGTTGAACGCTCTCCGTTGCACGACATGTAGCATGATGGTTAATTATAATCCCAACACGCAGAAATAATTTTAGATAGCCAGGTAGGGCTATGTTTATTCTATATTCTCTGAGCATGTTGTGTGAAAAAATTCCCAATAAAACTATTTTTAGCAGGTGTTTTCTGACCGCAAAACTTCAACATGCATGCATTCACTGCATGAGTTAACGCAATTAAATTGTGACCACATGTTCCCGTCTATTTTTTGTCACATAAAATCAATACAATCACTATGAGTATAATAGTTACAAATTGTTTTTAACATTCTCGGAGAGTTATATGTACCTGATATTTGTTTAAAATTTCACGCAAAAACTATCAAAAATAATAAAGTTTAACGTTAGGCCTATAGGCCTATATATGTGTGTTGTAGACCCACTGTAAAGCTCTTATATAGTAGATGCATGTGGCTTTCCTCGCACGTGTTAATGTTTTGGGAATTTATATCCCATGATGCATCATTCTCGCTATCGTAAAAATGGTCCATCAAACATGAATTCCAGCGTGACGGAATCACCAAACGCAGAGCTTTTTTCAACTTGTACCCGACCGTATGTGGTTCATATATACCAATGATATTTCGCCTACTATTTTTTTTAGAATGATGGAGCAAAGTGATACATAAGAAATACATAATGGAAGTTGATCTGCATCGGTATAAACAAAAGTTCGGCCGTGACGGAATCACACGAAAAGTTCCCTTACCCTTCATTATCAAGATAACTCTGAATTGTTACACATAACATAGGCCTATATACTTGCATTGGCTCTGTACAAAACGGGTTAAGAATTCGCCTGACAAACAACATATTTATATTGTATAAATGTATAATGAAGTGTAGATATTTACCAGATGGTGAGCGTGACGGAATCACCGTGCGATTTTTTAGGTATAG
Organism: Siphonodentalium dalli; assembly: GCA_032622095.1. Lineage (NCBI taxonomy): Eukaryota > Metazoa > Mollusca > Scaphopoda > Gadilida > Siphonodentaliidae > Siphonodentalium > Siphonodentalium dalli. The sequence goes on along the minus strand of CP136069.1, from coordinate 103,852,278 downwards.
TTTTTTGTTTGTGTAACAAGTGCAGACATTTTCATAAAATCATAAAACTTGGCACATGTGTATATTAGGTCCCACGTATTTTCAGATATGGTGACAATCTCGAAAATACTTGCCATGGCAAGGGTTGCTATGTGACGATTTTTACCTTCGAAACGGGTTGGTGGTAGCTAGGGTTAAACCGTAATTTTACCAAAATAGATGTGCAAAAGGGGGATAGGCCTAGCTACTATGGCAATTGAGTCTGATTGTGATATGGGAAATGTGACAAAAATAACATTTAAACACATGCCTCATTATTAACATAGAATGACCCTTGAGCTGCTTGAAAATGATATTTGGGTTCATTTGACCTTATTTGGCCAAATATGAAAATATGCGTTGACTGCGCATGCGCGCATCATTGATCCCCCCCAGTCACACAATATCTGGTGTTAAAGAGATTGTATAGTGTGGGCAATGACCATTCCAAAATATATTCATTGGATAGTAATAATGAAATACAGAAGAAGCAACAACATTCTCCAATGACATTCTTTTGGTGCAAATATATAGGTCTACCCATGCTCGGTCTCCATATGGCTGCTTTTCCGTGGAATTCATGCAAATGGAACGTTGTTGGGACCCACCCACTCTCGCATAATTTTTTTTTCTTCCGTTTTCGGCAGTTTTTTTCCGACCATTTTTGGACACCCACCTCCTTTTAACACTGAAGCAGAGATTTGTTGGTCCCATCTACCACCCACCCACCCGGGCGCATAGGCCTAGCTACGTGCGGAAGAAATCCCTCCTGCAATAATGACTTTTAATAGGTCTATTATGTCGTCAGTAATACTTCTGTAGAATTATGTCAAGTTCAGTTCTATAATTATGCATCATTATATTTTTTATGAAAATTGTTGTTGTTTATATATGTACAGCTAGTTTATATGAAAATTCCCTTCAGCGCTGTTGAGTTATTGAATAAAACTAATCAGCTATTCAAACCCTCCCGTCTGCGTAAAACAAAACAGAATAAGTCTTCTGTCAGTAGGCCTGCATATATTTTATTACAGGTGTGTAGGCCTATATTTGATTAGCTTGGTTTGATATAATTAAGATATTTTAAAAGACAGTCTTTGTTTAAAAAAATTGTCGTTACGCCTCGGAAATTTATGTTTGAATTTACCTTGGACTGATAGCTGGGACCGACACCAACAAAATCTGCAACAAAATACAATACGATAACTGCCTGCAGTCGGTCAATAGCAGTTAGCATTACATTATTTCTTTTATTCTCAATTATTCTTATTAATTAAGGTGTTTTAAGCCAATTAAACAGCAAAAACAGTCAAAAGACATGCAGGAAAAAACATTTTGAGTTGCGAAAAAAATTTGTTTGTTGGTTCTATCGACCATCCACCCCGGCATACGTTCCCGGACTAAACTTTGCCCCCCCCCCCCCCCTCCTCAAATTACGCGCCTGCTATGATGTCATGTCTAAATCCGGCGAGAATCTAGAACTAAGCATACGATTGGCTAAAAGCCAATACGTGAATGTGTGCGCATGCGCAGATTATTTCCGGTCAAATTATCGGCTGCTTTTCACAAGATTCATCATTTTTTTAACGAAAAATACAACAATTAGTCTCCGAAGATAATGACGAGGAAAGCCAAAACAATTCAACAAGAAAAAAAGGAACTATACACGCTAGAGATATACCATGATACTATTGATAGGAGGCAGAATTCGGCGAATAATTACACGCAAAGAGAGTTTACGAACTTTTCTCCCGCCCCGGGCCGGTGTCGGCGGTGACATTGACTGAAAAATTTAATGTCATTGTCGAAAACTGTTCCAGTCAACACTACTGCCGGCTACAACAGTCAAGTGGAACTCACACTATGGATGCATAATGTAATGGTTGCATATAAATTATAAGTGATGGACACGTGCGCTAAAACTAAAAGCCTAAATTCAGATCACCAACCGGTTGACTGATTCAGTCAATATTTCATTATTTGACAATAATGAATTTATAACTCAAGTTCATGGATCATCATCAAACCCACAGACGTTATTCACAGGCGAATATTCTCACAAGTTAACCACATGTGTTCTTCGGTGAACTTCAAGTGACTACTGGAAAACAACATCAATTTGATTTTGAGTCTACTCTGTGTCACTGTGAGTGTGAGTCTGTCTAACGCCAGGCTGTAGTACAGTACTCAGTAGTTACTAGTGTAGCGTAGGCGTACAGATCATATTCCACCAGTACAAAAGTTGTCAAAACCCGGGAACTTTTTTAAGTTTTGTCTTTTGACAGGGAACATTATAAAGTCGAAAAAATAACGTAGAGAATGTATTTCTTTGGGCAATCTCACAGAACTTCCCTGTCGAGAACATTTTTGGGCTGAAGTTTGTTAGAATGTACCATCCACCTCCCCACAAGCACATGCACCCACCCTGCCAAGTTTATTTCCTATAGTATTCGTGAAATGTGTCACTTACGATATAGTAATGTGTAGAGTTTAATGACTGGGAATAAATTCAATATTATTATTAATTGTGGAATCCGGTGTCAAAAGTCACGTAAATAATGTTATCTCGAGCTGGGAACTTCACGTACCGATGAATAAATCATTAAGCAACAGGTATAATTAACAAAGTCTGTCAAATAAATACATTTCCCTTGTTATTTTTTCGTCTTTATAAGGTTCTCTGTCAAAACTTTAAAAAGTTCCCGCCTTCCCGGGTTTTGTACTGGTGGAATACCGGTATGTCTACGGGAGTTAGACAGAGTAGAGATTCATGGCATGATCAATCAATTTCACTGATTGATCTCTCGAATGTTGCATTCATTCTTTGCAAAAATTTCAATCATCCACTTGTGACTTGGGACTGGCAGAGTGCTTGTATTACAGGACAAAACTAATTCTGTTGGAGGGAGAGAGACTATACGATACATGCAGTGTGCATTGGAATTTGGATCTCGGAGACAATCACGTGACAATCAATGTGACATCAGAAGAAGAAAAAAAATGGAATCGGTCATATATAGACTCATAGTCATACAAAGTTTGCAAATTTCTCCCACTAGTCTCGGGGCTAAACATCCCCATGTGTGCAGCAGCTTCATCAAAAAACTTTCAGAGCATATCAACAAAGTTGAACACTTTAAATTACAATACAACAGTATATACTGTACATGCACTAGTACGGTATTGACTAATTTAAAGACATGACCAAAAAGGATAATTAATGATCTGATAGAGTCTTGGAGGTACCATATGGTATATGAATATGTGTTTCTTTAGATGGGACGTGGCTGACAGTGACAGACCATTTCACGGATAGCGAGAATGATGCATTCTGGTTACATCTGGTATCCAAACATGGACTTCAGTCAGAGTAGAGATTCATGGCATGATCTATAAATATGTTTCCTTGACTCAATCAATATATTTCATAAATCTGTGGCCATCTGCCGATTGACTATCTTCAAGCTATTCTCTTCCCTTTAGCCAAGTTTAGGCTTTTTAGTAGGTTGAATTTAACTCCTATTATGATGGCCATATAGACCATTTCACGGATAAGTATCCAAACACACACATTTGATTATCTCCCGGATGCAATTAGTATTTTATATTTAGAGTGGGTCCATAAAACTAATTATAACTTGTTAAATTATATCCCCAGCAACAAGGGAGAGATGAAGGAACAAAGAATTGCGATAATATTAAGGACTACCTATATTGTTGAAAAGAGTTCTCATAAATTTAAAAAAAAATAGGTAGCCTTAAACATATTTACAGTGGGTCTGAAAACCTAAAGGGAAGAGAATAGCTTGAAGATAGATTGTCAGCTCATTTTATTTCAATTGGCCACAGATTTATGAAATATATTGAATGAGCCAAAGAACCAAATCTATACCGGTAGATCATGCCATGAATCTCTTCTCTGGCGGATGCTCGAAGAGATCATATTCCACCAGTACAAAACCCGGGAATTTTTACAGTTTTAACAGGGAACCTTATAAATATAAAAATAATGTGGGAAATGTATTTTCTTTGTTAATTTACCGGTACCTGTTGCTTAATTTATTCATAAGTACCTGAAGTAACTTTAAACGTTCCCAACTTCCCAGGTTTTGAACTGGTGGAATATGATCTCTACGGGTGTCAGCCAGAGTAGAGATTCATGGCATGATCTAACTGATCTATAGATAATTTATATATTATTAGTAAAAGTATTTTATCAGTTTAAATCATTGATTCCCTTGATTATTGTATTGCCATTTTAGTACGAGTCATTGAATTTTGTACATGGATGGCATTGGATGCATGCTCATCTACGGTACTAGACTACTAGTACACTTATTATACCCCCCCACTACGAAGTTAGGGAGGTGTACTGGAGTCAGCTTGTCCGTCGGTCTGTCCGTAGACACAAATTTGTCTGGAGTTTTTCTCAGTCGTTTTTGGATCAATTTCCGTGAAACTTCGCACAGACATTAACCACCATGGGAACCTGTGCACCTGTGATTATGACGTCTGTCAGATATTTTTTGGTGGAGTTATCCTTCCTTTTTCGACTTAGAAATTTTTGCAAAATGTATAATTTTGTCCGAGCTTTTATTCATACTAGTACATTTTTCGGTCAATTTAAAAAAAAAACTTGACACAGATATTTAGTACCACGGGAACCTGTACACCTGCGATTATGATGTCTGTCCGACATTTTTTGGTGGAGTTATCTCCCTTTTTCAACTTAGATATGTTTTTTGCGACATGTCTAATTTTGTCCGAGCATTTATTCCTACATTTTTAGGTCAATGTTTTTTTAATCTTGGCAGTAATATTTAGTACCATGGGAACCTGTGCATCTGCGATTATGATGTCTGTCTGTCTCTTTCTTGTGGAGTTATTCCCCTTTTTTTAATTAGAAAATTTTTGCAACATGCATAATTTTGTCCGAGCTTTTATTCCCACATTTTTCGGTCAATAGGTTTCAGATTAGGGTTAGGGTTGTGCACCTGCAATGAGAATGCAAAACAGGTATGATTTGATTCGATATTCGTTTCGTGTCGATGTAGACACTTAAGACCTCATTTACAAAGTTGGAATGTACACTTACAATTCACACTCAGTGCTGCCACTGTTGGACTTGTACACTTCGTTGTAAGTGTATACTCACACTTCGTTGTAAGTGTACACTTGGAGCAAAAATTTCCCTACACTTATGACACACTTGGGAAATGTACCTTAGAGTTCCAACTATTTAATAATAATTATAACCTCCGCCGCAATGAAGTTAGGGAGGGGGGGTATACTGGAGTTCGTCCGTGGACATAAATTTGTCCTGAGTTTTTCTCAGTCGTTTTTCTATCAATTTCCGTGAAACTTGGTACAGACATCAACCACCATGGGAACCTGTGCACCTGCGATTATGACCTCGGTCAGACTTTTTTTGGTGGAGTTATCCCCCCCTTTTTCAACTATTTTCGCAAGATGTATAATTTTGTCCGAGCTTTTATTCCTACATTTTTAGGTCAATGTTTTTTAATCTTGGCACTCACATTTATTATACCCCCCGCAACGAAGTTAGGGGGGGTATACTGGAGTCAGCTTGTCCGTCGTCCGTCCGTGGACACAGATTTGTCCGGAGTTTTTCTCAGTCGTTTTTTGATCAATTTCCGTGAAACTTGGCACAGACATCAACCATCATGGGAACCTGTGCACCTGCGATTATGACGTTTGTCAGACTTTTATTTTGGAGTTATCCCCCTTTTTTCGACTTAGAATATTTTCGCAACATGTATACTTTTGTCCGAGCTTTTATTCCTACATTTTTCGGTCAATTTTTTTAAAACTTGGCACAGATATTTAGTACCATTGGAACTTGTGCACCTGCGATTATGACATTTGTCCGACATTTTTTGGTGGAGTTATCCCCCTTTTTCAACTTAGAATCTTTTTTTGCAACATGCATAATTTTGTCCGAGCTTTTATTCCTACATTTTTCGGTCAATAGGTTTAAGATTAGGGTTATGGTTGTACACCTGCAATGGGAACTGTTATTTTATTATTTTAACTAAATGTTTACTGACATGTGAAACATCTTAGTATTTTAAAAAGGGGGGTATCCGTAGTCCCATTGGGACAGTCACACCTCTAGTTACCATGGGAACCTGTGCACCTGCGATTATGATGTCTGTTCGAATTTTTTTGTGGAGTTATTCCCCTTTTTTGACTTGGAACATTTTTGCAACATGCATAATTTTGTCTGAGCTTTTTTTCGTACATTTTTCGGTCAATAGCTTTAAGATTAGGGTTGTGTACTGCAATGTGAACTGTTATTTTATTATTTTAACTAAATGTTTACTGACATGTGAAACATCTTAGTATTTAAAAAATGGTGGGGGGGTGTATCCTTAGTCACAGTCACACCTCTAGTTCCAACTGAAAATACATATGTATGCTGATATTTCTCACTGATATGTGCAGCAAATTTACGGCCTTAAGGATGCACAGAAAGGTCAAATCTGCAGCTATTGGCTTTAATCAATAAATTTGAAAAAATTATCAAAGAAATATGGGTTGATACAAAAATCAGACTTGGCACTGAAATTGTTAACGCACTAACTTGTCATTGTTTCAAAATAAATAATTATGTTTGTAACTTATTTGTTGTTATTACTAAATGTCTTGCAACTGCCATTTTAATATGTACTTCTTTTAATTAGGTCCCTTACTTAATTGTACAGGTTGCTACATTGCTAGATTCAAGCTAAATATTAGCTAGATATTAACTAGAATATAGCTAGATGTTAGCTAATATTATACTAGATACCAGCTAAAAGATAGCTAGATTTTAACTAGAATATAGCTAGATTTTAACTAGAATATAGCTAGATTCTGGCTAATACTGTACTAAATGCTATAGCTAGAAAATATAGCTAGATAATGGCTGATATATTTAGCTAATATTTAGTTATATTCTAGTTAATATTTAGTCAATTTAGCTGGTTTCTACAGCTGGCATCCAGACCATACTAAATCTTAGCTAAACATTAGTTAAAAATTAGCTTTAGCTAATTTATGTAACTAAAAAGTAGCTAATTGTTAGCTAGATTATGGCTAAATAGCTCATTTGCATAACTTACTAAAAAGTAGCTAAATCTTAGCTAGATTCTAGCTAAATAACTAATTAGCATAGTTGAAACGGCTAAAAGTTAGCTAACGCTCATGGGATTTCATCAAGGAAATTCATCTTAGCTAATATCTAGCTAATGTCAGCTAATATCTAGTTAAGCTAAATAGTAACTAGGATATTGACTAGACCTTAACTAAAGGTTGGCTAATGTGACTGGCTAATAGTTGGCTAATAATTAACTAGAATATAACTGATTTTTGGTAGGGGTATGCCCACATAATCACAATTCCTACCCGCCTTTCAGAATACCCGGACCAGTTGACCCTCGGTTGACCACCTACAGATATCCGGGGGGATGGTACGTAAAAATCGACCAATTTTGAAGGAAATTTCGTATAGTTTGAGTATTTAGTGGCACAAGCTGTCACTTTATGCCCACATAATCACCATTCCTACCCGCCTTACAGAAAAACAGGACCAGTTTACCCTCGGTTGACCACCTACAGATATCCTGGGGGGATGGTACGTAAAAATCGACCAATTTTGAAGGAAATTTCGTATAGTTTGAGTATTTAGTGGCACAAGCTGTCGCTTTATGCCCACATAAGCACCATTCCTACCCGTGTTACAGAAAACACGGACCAGTTGAACATCGGCTGACCACCTACATATATCCTGGGGGGATGGTACGTAAAAATCGAACAATTTTGAAAGAAATTTCGTATAGTTTGAGTAATTAGTGGCACAAGCTGTAGCTTTATGCCCACATAATCACCATTACAACCCGCCTTACAGAAAACCCGGACCAGTTGACCCTCGGTTGACCACCTACAGATACCCTGGGGGGATGGTACGTAAAAATCGACCAATTTTGAAGGAAATTTCGTATAGTTTGAGTATTCAGTGGCACAAGCTGTCGCTTTATGCCCACATAATCACCATTCCTACCCACCTTTCAGAAAACCCGGACCAGTTGACCCTCGGTTGACCACCTACATATATCCTGGGGGATGGTATGTAAAAATTGACCAATTTTGAAGGAAATTTCGTATAGTTTGAGTATTTAGTGGCACAAGCTGTCACTTTATGCCCACATAATCACCATTCCTACCCGCCTTACAGAAAAACAGGACCAGTTTACCCTCGGTTGACCACCTACAGATATCCTGGGGGGATGGTACGTAAAAATCGACCAATTTTGAAGGAAATTTCGTATAGTTTGAGTATTTAGTGGCACAAGCTGTCACTTTATGCCCACATAATCACCATTCCTACCCGCCTTACAGAAAAACAGGACCAGTTTACCCTCGGTTGACCACCTACAGATATCCTGGGGGGATGGTACGTAAAAATCGACCAATTTTGAATGAAATTTCGTATAGTTTGAGTATTTAGTGGCACAAGCTGTCGCTTTATGCCCACATAAGCACCATTCCTACCCGTGTTACAGAAAACCCGGACCAGTTGAACATCGGCTGACCACCTACATATATCCTGGGGGATGGTACGTAAAAATCGAACAATTTTGAAGGAAATTTCGTATAGTTTGGGTATTTAGTGGCACAAGCTGTCGCTTTATGCCCACATAATCACCATTCCTACCCGCCTTACAAAAACCCGGACTAGTTGACCCTCGGTTGACCACATACAGATATCCTGGGGGATGGTACGTAAAAATCGACCAATTTTGAAGGAAATTTCGTATAGTTTGAGTATTTAGTGGCACAAGCTGTCGCTTTATGTCCACATAATCACCATTCCTGCCCGCCTTACAGAAAACCCGGACCAGTTGACCCTCGGTTGACCACCTACAGATATCCTGGGGGGATGTTAAGTAAAAATCGAACAATTTTGAAGGAAATTTCGTATAGTTTGAGTATTTAGTGGCACAAGCTGTCGCTTTTTGCCCACATAATCACCATTTCTACTCGCCTTACAGAAAACACGGACCAGTTGACCCTCGGTTGACCACCTACAGATATCCTGGGGGGATGGTACGAAAAAATCGACAAATTTTGACGGAAATTTCGTATAGTTTGAGTATTTAGTGGCACAAGCTGTCGCTTTATGCCCACATAATCACCATTCCTACCCACCTTTCAGAAAACCCGGGCCAGTTGACCCTCGGTTGACCACCTACATATATCCTGGGGGATGGTATGTAAAAATTGACCAATTTTGAAGGAAATTTCGTATAGTTTGAGTATTTAGTGGCACAAGCTGTCGCTTTATGCCCACATAATCACCATTCCTACCCGCCTTTCAGAAAACCCGGACCAGTTGACCCTCGGTTGACCACCTACATATATCCTGGGGATTGGTACGTAAAAATCGAACAATTTTGAAAGAAATTTCGTATAGTTTGAGCATTTAGTGGCACAAGCTGTCACTTTATGCCCACATAATCACAATTCCTACTCTCCTTACAGAAAACCCGGACCAGTTGACCCTCGGTTGACCACCTACAGATATCCTGGGGGATGGTACGTACAAATCGACCAATTTTGAAGGACATTTCGTATAGTTTGAGTATTTAATGGCACAAGCTGTCGCTTTATGCCCACATAATCACCATTCCTACCCGCCTTTCAGAAAACCCGGACCAGTTGACCCTCGGTTGACCACCTACATATATCCTGGGGGATGGTATGTAAAAATTGACCAATTTTGAAGGAAATTTCGTATAGTTTGAGTATTTAGTGGCACAAGCTGTCGCTTTATGCCCACATAATCACCATTCCTACCCGCCTTTCAGAAAACCCGGACCAGTTGACCCTCGGTTGACCACCTACATATATCCTGGGGAATGGTACGTAAAAATCGAACAATTTTGAAAGAAATTTCGTATAGTTTGAGAATTTAGTGGCACAAGCTGTCACTTTATGCCCACATAATCACCATTCCTACCCGCCTTATATTACAGAAAAACAGGACCAGTTTACCCTCGGTTGACCACCTACAAATATCCTGGGGGGATGGTACGTAAAAATCGACAAATTTTGAAGGAAATTTCGTATAGTTTGAGTATTTAGTGGCACAAGCTGTCGCTTTATGCCCACATAAGCATCATTCCTACCCGTCTTACAGAAAACCCGGACCAGTTGACACTCGGCTGACCACCTACAGATATCCTGGGGGATGGTACGTAAAAATCGACCAATTTTGAAGGAAATTTTGTATAGTTTGAGTATTTAGTGGCACAAGCTGTCGCTTTATGCCCACATAATCACCATTCCTACCCGTCTTACAGAAAACCCGGACCAGTTGACTCTCGGTTGACCACAAACAGATATCCTGGGGGATGGTACGTAAAAATCGACCAATTTTGAAGGAAATTTCGTATAGTTTGAGTATTTAGTGGCACAAGCTGTCGCTTTATGCCCACATAATCACAATTCCTACTCTCCTTACAGAAAACCCGGACCAGTTGACCCTCGGTTGACCACCTACAGATATCCTGGGGGATGGTACGTACAAATCGACCAATTTTGAAGGACATTTCGTATAGTTTGAGTATTTAATGGCACAAGCTGTCGCTTTATGCCCACATAATCACCATTCCTACCCGCCTTTCAGAAAACCCGGACCAGTTGACCCTCGGTTGACCACCTACATATATCCTGGGGATGGTACGTAAAAATCGAACAATTTTGAAAGAAATTTCGTATAGTTTGAGTATTTAGTGGCACAAGCTGTCACTTTATGCCCAAATAATCACCATTCCTATCCACCTTACAGAAAAACAGGACAAGTTTACCCTCGGTTGACCACCTACAGATATCCTGGGGGGATGGTACGTAAAAATCGACCAATTTTGAAGGAAATTTCGTATAGTTTGAGTATTTAGTGGCACAAGCTGTCGCTTTATGGCCACATAATCACCATTCCTACCCGTCTTACAGAAAACCCGGACCAGTTGACCCTCGGTTGACCAACTACTGATATCCTGGGGGGATGGTACGTAAAAATCTACCAATTTTGAAGGAAATTTTGTATAGTTTGAGTATTTAGTGGCACAAGCTGTCGCTTTATGCTCGGCTAACTGGATGAACCTACGACTAGTCCGAGTTGAGGTGAGTTTTATTTTCCCGAACTTATATCGCCAACCCCGATTCAGAATGTTGAAATGGGATTGACTCAACCACAGTTGTTGGAAACTTGTTTAAAAACCCGAAAAGAGATGTCACCACCCCTACTTATTAATATAATTGACAATTAGGGAAAGCTAAAAACATTAATTTGTCAAAATGGGTCAGAGTGAGATATTGCCTCTAACATCAAAAGTTTTTCAGTCCGTCGATAATTTAAAAATGTTGTTCATGGACCGATATGTTTTTCTTTTTCTTTCGAACGTCAAATACAGTATGGTTCTATATATCTCATCATATCATGAATAAATGTTCGATCCACATTCACTTGCTGGTTTAAGAAGCAACTCTTTACACAACTCAATGAATTTTGATAACCAAACATACCAATAATGCAGCTAGTACATATTTAATTAACACATATAGGCACGGCCCATGGCTTTGTGTCATGAGCACCGGCGGCAAACCAAGAACATGCACTGCGGTTTTGATGTTCTCGGTATACCCATAATAACTATACATATATGTCATTTAAAATGTCAATACGGTATAATATTCACTTAAGATTGATATATACACTATAATTGAACATTATTATGACTTATTTAATAATTTTAGACTTGTTCTCGGTTGTTCTCGGTTTGTTCTCGGTTTTTTCTCGGTAAATAGTATCACCCTTTCAGAAAAGTACCACACCCTAGTAATAAAACATATATTTCTTTTCATGTTTACCGTAAGTGCAGTAGAAAATTATCACTTTATAATTACTTTTATCGTATACAACTTCCCAAAACAACTGTGCAACTGTGGGCTGTCGATTCCACGAGTCGCCATCCGAGAGTCAAGGGAAGATAATTTCAAATGCTATTATCTGCGCTTGACTCTCTGATGGCGACTCGTGGAATTAGCGAGCCGCTGTTGTTTGGGAAGTTGTATACGATAAAAGTACTTATAAAGTGAAAATTTTCTTCTGCACTTACGGTAAACATGAAAACAAATATATGTTTTATTACTAGGATGTGGTACTTTTCTGAAATTAATGTTTTTATTGTTGCAATTGAACACAAAACGAGCGGTGACATGGTTTGATGAGAGATGGGTGGGCTCAGTAGCTTTCCCTACTTGTCAATTATATTAATAAGTAGGGTGGTGACATCTCTTTTCGGGTTTTTAAACAAGTTTCCAACAACTGTGGTTGAGTCAATCCCATTTCAACATTCTGAATCGGGGTTGGCGATATAAGTTCGGGAAAATAAAACTCACCTCAACTCGGACTAGTCGTAGGTTCATCCAGTTAGCCGATCTGCAGGACTGTTGAATCTTCGAATGCTGTATTTAACTCGATGTTTTGCAACTCAAATCTACATCAACTTCCAAGTTCGCGCCATTGTTGTAGAAAATACTTGACATTAACAAATACTTCCGGTCCGTGTTCCGGCTATTTTCCGGCGTGAGCGAGGAAACCGCCGAAACCGCCAAAATGAAACGAGATCTCGTTTGGTTATTTCGTTTTCCGCGGTGCGAAGAAATCAAACGACAGAACCGCCGAAAGCGAGATAATGAAACGAGATTTCGTTTCATTTTTGGCACTTTCCGCGGTTCCCTCGCGCGACAATATGTGTGCGCGTCTGGACATTTTGTCGCTTTCCGCGGTTTCGGCGGGTTCCGCGTCTGGCGGATTCCATATTCCCCGCCCCGTTGCAAGTTGGCCCTAACAGTATTCCACAAGTACGACATAACCATAATACAATCGCCCAGTGGATTATCGATCGACCACACAATATGAGAAATCTACACCAGTGTACACCCACTGTGTGGCGGTAATAAGATGTTTTGTCGCTTTCGGCGGTTTCCGCGACTGGCGGATTTCATATTCCCCGCCACGCTGCAAGTTGGCCCTAACAGTATTCCATAGCTATTAGTATATTCTGTACAATATCTTCCATATCTTCTGAGCAAGTTATTATTCCGCTTCAATTTCAACTTTCCTAACTTCGATGATATGAGGCGTGTTCGAAGCTTACTTTCTACGAGCACTATGTGCTAATATATGTTATAGTCAACTGGGTTTTTTCTTGTGTGCTGTGTATTGTGCTGTTATTTTTGTTTATTTTATTCCCTTTTTAGCTCAACTTTACTTTGTAAAGTTTGAGCTATTGCCATGGCTTGGTATCCGTCGTGCGTGTGTGTGTGTGTGTGAGTGTGTCAACCCAACTCTGTGAGGACATTCATATAGTAAAACAATGTCCTCACAATGTTAACAATTTTTTCCCTTAAGGCGACGGAAATTTGTATTTTTTGAAATTTTTGATATTTTTTCGTCCGTACTAGGCGGAAATGATACTACGCATGCGTTACAAAGATTGCCGTTATTTCGTTAAAGGTACCCTCCGAGTTTGGATATATTTACGAAATAACGAGGCCCTCACAACTACGGTATTGTTTGAATTTCTAAAGAAATGTACCCACAACGTATGTAATACAAACAAGGGTGTATGTGTGTGCGTGATTCGTCAACAATTTCCTTTAGCACGGGCTACAGTTCGTACCTTTGGTCCGATTATTATGAAATTTGTCATGGATGTTGACATTGACATGTAGATGGGAACGAGTAATTTTGGGGTCATTCGGCCCAAAAACATGGCCGCCGGCAGCCATCTTAGATTTTACTCTTTGCATGACTAAATCCTTTGACACGGGCTACAGGTCGTACCTTTGGTGGGATCATCATACAATTTGTCATGGATGTTAACAATGACATGTAGATGGGAACGAGTCATTTTGGGGTTATTCGGCCGAAAAACATGGCCATCAGCAGCCATCTTGGATTTTACTCTTTGTATGACTAAATCCTTTAGCACAGACTACAGGTCGTACCTTGAGTCTGATAATCATGAAATTTTGCATGGCTGTTGAAATTGGAATGTAGATGGGAACGAGTCATTTTGGGGTCATTAGGACAAAAAACATGGCCGCCAGCGGCCATCTTTGATTTCAAAATTCAATTCATTAGCACGGGCTACAGGTCGTACTGTTCGTCTGATGATCATGAAATTTGTCATGGATGTTAATATTGACATGTAAATGGGAACGATTAATTTTGGGGTCATTCAGCCAAAAAAAATGGCCGCTGGCAGCCATCTTAGATTTTACTCTTCGCATGACTAAATCATTTAGCACGGGCTGCAGGTCGTACCTTTGGTCAGATCATCATGAAATTTGTCATGGATGTTGAAATTGGAATGTAGATGGGAACGAATCATTTTGGGGTCATTCGGAGAAAAAAAACATGGCTGCCAGCGGCCATCTTGGATTTCAAAATTCAATCCATTAGCACGAGCTACAGGTCGTACTGTTCATCTGATCATCATGATATTTGTCGTGGGTGTTAATATTGACTTGTAGATGGGAACGAGTAATTTTGGGGTCATTCGGCCTAAAAACATGGCCGTCGGCAGCCATCTTAGATTTTACTCTTTGTATGACTAAATCCTTTAGCACGGGCTACAGGTCGTACCTTTAGTCTGATCATCATAACATTTGTCATGGCTGTTGAAAATGACATGTAGATGGGAACGAGTCATTTTAGGTTTATTCGGCATTAAAAAATGGCTGCCAGCGGCCATTTTGGATTCTACTCTTTGCATGACTAAAGCTATCAAATGTTTTTGAATTGTTGGAAAACATAGCCGCCAGCAACCATCTTAGATTTTACTTTTATATACATGTATATATATATATCTCTCTTCATGTTGATAAACTAGCATTAGACATTCAACTTTCCACATTCCTAATCACTCCATCGACAATAACACATTAAATTATTCCCTTTCCAAGTTGAGCTACAGTGTCATTGACACTTTCATTTTGTTATTCTACAGTTGGTACATACTTGATCTTGTTTAAATAAAGTGAATTTTGATAATAACCTTGTATTTATTGTGCTTTCTAAATAAAGGGGGTGCAGGGGCTTGACACAACAACCCAATCCCATGTCATTGGCTGACACATGTACACATAATTATATAATATAAATATGTGTGCCATGTGCACACTTCATGCCAATTGGTAGCGCAAACGTAATAAAAAATGAGTGTCAAAATGTTATTCTGCAGCACAAAAATTGACTGACAACATAATTCGCAGCCATATTGTATAAGGAATCAAGGATTTGTTTTTACCTCGAAGTAAAAATTGATCACATTAAAGAGTGCCCCATGTGAACCACCTAGCACCCTCGCATAATTTATGATGGGTGGATAGGAAGACAGCCTATCCATTCTATTTAACCCAGTTGGGTGTAATTAGTGTGATGTAGTTATTCCAACAAATGATACCCGAGTCAAATACTACCCGGGACAAGTGATACCTAATTCCGAGTTCAGTGATACCCGAGACAAGGGGTACCTAATTCCGAGTTCAGTGATACCCGAGACAAGTGATGCATAATTCCGATTTCAGTGATAGCCGAGACAAGTGATACCTAATTCCGAGTTCAGTGATACCCGAGACAAGTGATACCTAATTCCGAGTTCAGTGATACCCGAGACAAGTGATACCTAATTCCGAGTTCAGTGAGACCCCAGACAAGTGATACATAATTCCGAGTATATAGGAACGCAAGTAGTATAGAAAGCGTTGTACCTCCCCCATTCTACCAGTACCAGGGTCGATGCATGACCTTGACACGGTCCAATTCTACTAGTACCAGGTCGATGGTTGACCTTAATACTGTATGTAGGTCGCCCTATTTACCCCAGGTATCTAGGTCGCCCTATTTAACCCCCGTATGAATCTAGTAGTACAAATGGTCGATGACCGAGATAAGCTAATGGTATGTAGGTCGCTATATGATGGATGTCGCCCTATTTACCGTCCCGTATGAATCTAGTAGTACAAATGGTCGATGACCGAGATAAGCTAATGGTATGTATGTCGTTGTATGATGGATATACCAGCTAATATGGTCGATGACCGAGTATGATATACTCGAGTTTCATACGGTATGTAGGTCGGTATATTATAGAGTAATTTATGCGGGTGTGTGAGGAATATTATCTGATGAAGGGGGTCCTATTACAAACACGGTTAGTAGGTCGCCCGAATTAGATGTGGTAAGTAGGTCGCTATATTATGCAGTATTATGTTAATGGATCTACCAGCTAATATGGTCGATGAGCGACTATTATATACACGAGTTTCTTGTGGTATGTAGGTCGGTGTATTATGCAGTATTTAGAGCGGGTTAATGGATCTACCAGATAATACGGTCGATGACCTACTGACAGATATAATACGTACTAGTACGGTATGCAGGTCGCTGCAGCATCTACCAGATAATATGGTCGATGAGATATACTCGAGTTTCGTAGGGTATGTAGGTCGCTGTACGTTTTTAGACTCGGTTATTGGGTCTACCAGATAATATGGTCGATGACCGACTATCAGATATACTCGGAAGTTTCGTAGGGTATGTCGGTCGCTGCAGCAGCTACCAGATAATATGGTCGATGACCTACTTATCGATATACATACTCCAATTTCGTACGGTATGTAGATCGCTGTGTGGGGGTATCAAAATCAGATAATTTTCTTTCACTACCACTATATTTTTTCTCCTACATCTTCAAGGGTGTTATACAATATATTCTCTTTTGTTGTGTCAAAGTCTGCTGTCAATATGCCAAAAGCTACCGAGAAGACCGTAAAGAAAACGCAAGCTCCATCTAAGGATAGTGAACAACCTATTTTACAACTTTCACTCACAGAATTATTCAACCTCGAGAAGACAAACTTTCAGAATATTGAAAGAAGGATTAGTGTTGGACAGATACCTGTGAAGATAGTCTATACTATCGTGTCAAGAGAGTTGAGATAATTCGACGACAAGGACACTGATGGTGGAAAGATTGAACTGTACAAACTCACACTCAAAAGAGAATTTCAAAAGTCACTGGAAACCATCAGCGTGATTATCCCAAAACGCTACCAACACCCATGCTCAACTGCTACTCACCTAGTGAATCTTGGAAAGCTGACGACCAAAAATGGTCGTTCAATGAACAACTAATTATTTTATAGTTCTAATGATTCCACCGAGGAGCAACCTCAAATGCAATTCTGTGCAACAAATGGCCATTGTGCCACGTCAAGTTCATTTGATATGTACTGTTCTTTGTGTGGTGAACAACAACACGACTGGCAACATCCAGACGAAGATGGACAAATTCAATTCTGCATTGTATGTGGTTTGGAAATCAAATCTCTCACTTATGCCTGAAGTACAAATCTAAAGAACAGCATAGCTAGATATATATGAGCTTCATATTCGAAGAACACTGGAACTATATGTTGTTATATATGTTATGTTTACTGATCTCCTTTCTTAACGAGGTAACGGATCAAATATTAATATTACACTTATGTGTTGTTGTTTTTTTTCTTTATATCCTATATGTAAGTATGGTAAAAAATATGGTATATGTTAAGATATCCTTATTCCCAATCCCGTGATATATTTGTCAGTGCTCATACCCATTGATTGCTGTAAATGATTACAAATTCTATAAATATTGAATATTTTATTACTAATATCGCTATATGATGGATCTACCAGCTAGTATGGTCGATGACCGAATATCCTATTTACCCCAGGTATCTAGGTCGCCCTATTTACCCACGTATGAATCTAGTAGTACAAATGGTCGATGAACGAGATAAGCTAATGGTATGTAGGTCGCTATATGATGGATCTACCAGCTAGTATAAGCTGAAGGTATGTAGGTAGCTATATGATGGATCTACCAGCTAATATGGTCGATGACCGAATATTATATACTCGAGTTCCATACGGTATGCAGGTCGCTATATTATAGAGTAATTTATGCGCGTGTGTGTGAGGAATATTATCTGAGTAGGGAGGGGGGGGGGGGGGCTATTACAAACGCTGTTAGTAGGTCGCCCGAATTAGATGCGTTAAGTATATGTCGCTATATTATGCAGTATTATGTTAAATGGATCTACCAGCTAATATGGTCGATGAGCGACTATTATATACACGAGTTTCATATGGTATCTATGTCGCTGTATTATGCAGTATTTATAGCGGGTTAATGGATCTACCGGATAATATGGTCGATGACCTAACTGTCAGATATAATACGTACTAGTACGGTATCCAGGTCGCTGCAGCATCTACCAGATAATATGGTCTATGACAGTCTACTATCGGTGTGGTGTGACCATCTGCTCAACGACCTACACGTTACACGATACAGTTACGGTTGTTTTGTCTATTCTGGCGAATAACAAAGAGCGTTCTTATTATATACGCTCGTAACTATTGTGTATTGTAATACTACATTCGAATTGCTTGAACATTGAAAACAGTATATTCGTTAGTCATCGAGCCACTGATGGTGTGACCAAATAGTCACTGTTTAAACGACAATGACTGTAAAATGACGGAACACATGTGGGACAAAAGATGAGTCACGGGATGTACCGTGTGTATAATTCAAAAGAAATGTGAAAAATACCTAATTTCCGCCTGAAATACTATTCAATTTGTCCAAATTGTACGGAAAATATAGCAAATTTGCTTGATATTGTCTAAATTTTGAGTTTTCGTAACGTTTTGGGTTGGAAGACACCGTAAAACGACTACCTATACACTTTCCAAAATACGAATATGAGATCATACCTGTTATATTCCAACAGTTGACAAAAAGTGCAAATGGTGGATTATAACAAAGAGCAGTTATGGTTGTGTTGTCTATTTCTGGATAATAAAAAAGAGTTTTTTTATCATATACACACGTGCCTATTATATATATTAAAGATGGATTATCTCTTTAAATAACAAATTTTAAATAGTTGCGTGGGTATAAAATAATAGATATGAACTGAAGACCCCTGTCCTGAAAAGCTTCTATCAATTAATATTGTTTTTATTTCGAATATTAAATCGGGAGCGTTTGTGTTACTATTTTTAGAACAGACCATTCGGATGATACCATATTGCGATATAGAGCACTGGTCTGTTCCTATGGCTACGCACTGAAAGTCAAATATCCCAGATTGATTGTTTGTATTGTATTGTTCCACAGATATAAGCAATAATGAGTATAATTAACGTTTGTTTGTGACAAAATTGTACAATAAAATTTCTGGTCTCTGTTAACAGTAACCACTATTGTTCGTTAGCTGAACAAACACACCTTTTTAGACCAGAAAATATTCGAAATAAAATTAATATTAATCGATAGAAGCATTTCCGGACAGGATTTTCGATTCAAATCTAATATATTATACCCCGGTAACTATATAATACATGTTTACAAAGAGATAATCCACCTTTAATATTAAATTCAATCGCTTGAACATTGAACTCAGAATATCCGTTTGTTTTCGAGTCCCAGATAGTGTGTGAATGCCGTATGTTTTAATGTGCAATTGGGACAGTCGTGTTGGGATATGACCCTCGACTCAAAGACCTAAGTGTTACACGATGCAGTTATGGTCGTTTTGTCGATGTCTGTATAATTATAAAGAGCTTATACCTACTGTGTATTGTAATATTACATTTTAATTGCTTGAACATTGAAAACAGAATATCCGGCAGTCGTAATGGGATATGACCTTCGGCTCATAGACATATATGTTACACGGGTAGTGCAAATATTAAGTAGTATACATATAACATGGCGCTGTCAAAGAAACGTTATGATGTATCGTATGTTGTAGGAAGTGTATCTTCTATATCAGGGCCACTATAAATACTCCTTTCTTGGCACGATCCACTCACTCAATGGTATCGTATAAATTAAGCAAAAAACACAAACTGAGACACACCCGTCTTATTTTGGCATATACTGCCCGTGATTTTCCCAAAGACGAATGCGAACTTTCCATTCGCTTTCGAATCTACTGACCTATCACTCCCTAGATGTTTGACGTTTTGTACACCTTTCATATTCAAAAATAGATTCGTGTCGCTCTCGGTCTGACGAGACTACAATGTTCGGGTCTCAATAAAAAAAAAAAAACAGCCATATGCCCGACAGGTGTCATAAAACACCGCTCCGTGTTAGTCCATTGTTGATATAGTATAAATAAAGAGCGTTTGTTGCACCTGTACGCAGAAAATTGAAACAGCTGAGAAAATGAATGTGACCATGGGTTGTATTGTTCAAGAGAATACAAAGACATTATATGAATAGTTAGTATATTTTAAACCAATATTAAACCTCACTCCAAATTAAGTTGACATAATATGGAAGCTCGAATGGACCATTAAAATTGATAAGCATGTGATACATCCAATTCGTGTGAGAATGTCGAGTTAGTGCACTGACGTGTGGACGTTGGGGTTAATGGACCTGATACATTATGGAGACAACCTTCACGTCAAATACGATGTGCAAAACTCGATCATTAATATTAAAAATCAGTGATGTTTGAATTGAAAATAGTACCCCTTGCGATGTATTTAATATGTACATCTTTGGAGTGTATTCAATATTATTTTCGACAACCTATTAGTAACCTATATCGCAAAAAAAAAATATGGTCAATGTCATATGTGTAAATTTGAATCAATGACGAATGTTATACACGATATAATGAGGTCAGTAAATACGACAGTGTTCGTTATGTTGTGTATTATGCGTACCGCCATAGTGCCGGTTGTAATAAGATATTGCGAGTTTGTTATTGAGAGGTGGTTTTAATTACAACTAAAGCTGTGTATACTGTGTATATGTATACTGGTTAACTCACACTGATCTATTTTCGTTTAAATATCGAGCGTGCT
This sequence comes from Siphonodentalium dalli, assembly GCA_032622095.1. Classification (NCBI taxonomy): domain Eukaryota; kingdom Metazoa; phylum Mollusca; class Scaphopoda; order Gadilida; family Siphonodentaliidae; genus Siphonodentalium; species Siphonodentalium dalli. The sequence continues at coordinate 103,831,244 of CP136069.1, read as the reverse complement.
GACTATTCGCTCCATTTCGTGTAATATTATTAGTATACTTTAGTAAACGATGGAATCTAAATCCTACAGGAACTATCTCGGGAATAGGGGTCGTTTTTTAAACGTTTGTATGTTCAAATCTGAAGCTAGAATAGATGTTCGCTGTTGGGTGAAAAATGGGTCATACCCCACGAAAACTGGAACGTCTATGAGTCTGGCGCGTTGGTTGAATCTTTTTTATTATTTTGAAATGATTCAAGAGGCCATCGATGATGGCATAGATTTACACAAACAACATATATGTGGCAATTTGCACGTTAGTTGTGACACAAGGTACTCGGTTATACACATAAGCAGTGTTCGCGCTGGACCGAAAAATATGTTAGCCAAATGAAAATTTTATTAGCCAAATGAAAAAAACTTTAGCCAAATGTTTTTTTGCCAAATTAAATCCTCATTTTCTGGGAGGTTCACAATTAATGACTAAAATATTCGCTTTAAACTTTATTTGTTATTCAGTATAAAAACATAATTAAAACAACACAAAAACAAATTTAAAAACAATATTATACGAACATATGTATGTATTATATCACACAAGCAGATCAATTCATAAAACATTACTATAGAATACGGCGGGATTTCACATTGCAAAAGCCCGCATAAATTCGCTAAGCTAATTAATTGTAATAACTCTATGTCGTTGACACTTTTATGACGAGAAGCCAGTTTATTAAACGGGATTCAGATTACGCAACCATTGATTAAGAACTGCTCTTCTGAACAAAGCATTTAGGTATTTTATCTTACAGACGGCTTAATCAGTTACATAACCAGAATACAGCTTAAGCGTTTTGACGATTAGGCTGGTTAAATGTCATCGACGGCGTATTAACATAAGTACGAAATACTTTCGTCACATAACTTCGATCTATTCAGCGCTTTTATTAATTAGCTTTACAACTCCATGTAAAAAAAAGTTTAGCCAAATGAAATTTATATTAGCCAAATTCGAATAATATTAGCCATTGGCTAATTTGGCTACCGACAGCGCGAACACTGCACATAAGGACATATTTTGTTCCAGGAAGGGGCTGTCAATCTGATACCTACACGGAAGGGGGGTCACATTGAACCATTCAGAATGGAAAGATATGGTGGAGTGTAGAGCGAAGGTAGAGGAACTTTACCCAGAGCTAAAAACGTGGACTCCATGTGTTTATGCCGAGAATGCTCACCTTCAACCTACAAGGAATACTTATAAATTGGACACATAACACTCATGACATATAATTTACACCGATCGTTGTAAATAGATATAACAGCCGTAAGAATATTTTGATATGTATCTGTTTTTGATTATACAGATAGAAGATTAACTATATCATTGTTGAGTATGCTAATCATTAAATTATTTATATTTCCACGTGGATTACTTTTTAAGGCTCTATAATTCATTTCATATTATGATTCTGTGCCTAAAAAATACCTTTTTACTTCAAATGCAGCAACAAATCTGAGAGGCAGTGAGTGTACTCGACTCAGATTTATTATTTATCATCTGATATGTATTACACCGCCGCGTATTTGCAATATAACCTGCATTTAGGTGTAGTCTTCCCTTTGGTATGTATTTCAAAATGTTACTTTGAAATATAGTCTATTTTAAGGCTATATACAATTTTATCTCTTAATACTTTTAAGAAGGATACATGATATCGATATATAGTAAACGTAAATGTATTTGCAGATTGAATAAATGTTCTATATCGCTTTAAATACGGTATGTATACCCTATAATGCTATATTAATTGTTTCAAACAAATGTGTGTTATTACCCTATAATGCTATATTAATTGTTTCAAACAAATGTGCGTTATTGCCGATGAGTATGTGTCTCATACAACCCATATTCTATTGTGCCCGGTAATGAAACGAGGTATGTTATTTGTGAAATCGAAGGTTATATAGTGTTAACCCGTGGATACACTAGGCAGGTCGTATATTTTTCACATGGAGGTCTACTAACCACCTATAGATGGTAAGTGAAATTTGAGGAAATATGCCAGACTTATACATAAGGAATTACCTTATTTACATATATACTTCAATAGTTATAAATGATTAACGTCAACATCTATACAATCTGGTTAAAAGAATCAATTCTCATCATGTTTGGGAGAAATACAGGGAGCCAGGTATAAATCCGAGTTATTTCCTTCGACATAAGTGAACATTTTGAGTACTACTCTTCATAGAACGTTAGAAAACCATAATCTAACAACGAATATCGAAGAAACAATGTGATTTCTTGATACAAATTTGAATTATTCTGTCTATTTTGAATAATATTGGTAGAAAAAATGATTTTTTTTCAATGAGAGTTGGGACAAAAACTCACATTTTGAGATAAAAATGTATCGTTTGTATCATAGTCTTATAAAAACGAAGACTTAATACGAACCTATTCGGTATATTGAGTGAATGTTTTAGAAAGAATATCGAAGAACCAATGTAATTACTTGATAAGCATTGTAACTATTCGTCTGTTTAAAAAAAAAATAGAAATATTTCGTCTATTTGGAATACAGTTGGAAGCAATATTCAAGTATTTAAATGAAATTTGGACCAAAAAACTTATAATTTGAGAAAACGTGTACCATTTCTAATGTGTCTAATGTGTGAATGTGTTCATATATAGCAAATATAATGATGCAGAAATGAATATTTCCTAGAAAAAATGTTAACATAGCTTGTATTGAACCAATATAATGTAGCATTCGAGTTAAAATATTTCATATTTGGACCATAACGAACCAATGCAAAAGATAGGGGGACATATTTTGCGCATAAAAATACAATATTTTGTTTTTCATTCTCGATCAAAATAATGCAGGGTTGTCAATTATCAACAAAAAAACAAATACTTTGAAACAACAAAAAAGATGACATAAGAACGAATATCCAAAAGCTAGTGTGAAAATAACCCTCACATTTATAAAAATAAAACAATAAAAATTCAGTTTTCGAGTAAATCCTTTAAAATTATTGAATGTTTTCGTCTATGTTGGATAAAATTTGACACAAAAATCAATTAGCTCACTAACAGTTCGCGCAATATCTCAGGTTTTGAGAAAACGTTTGCAATTTTAGACAACAATATTGCTAGTGAAGGTGAAAATTTCGTCCTGGAACTCATGAAATATGATAAAAATAGATGTAAAGACACTTCCTGGGCCCTCATGTCTATGAGTTATGAACATAATGTCATCTCATAGTGCCTTTGTACCCCATAATTTGGTCACGAGAAATGTGTATTTCATTTTTGACCCTTCATGTGTGATAACAATCAATGAAATTACAGCCCATGGTATCCTAAAACATGAAGGAACATCATAAGTGGAGTTAGTTTTGCCAATTTAGGTAACATTGTTGCCAGGGAAGTTCTACATTTCTTGTTGGAACTGAAGAAATGTGATGAAAATTAAAGGCATCTGATAGTCTCATTGTACCCCATAATCTGATCAGGAGGAGAGTGAATTGGATATTTAACCATTTATCTGTGGCAAAAAGATGAATTAAGGGCCATGTTAGTGGTGCCCTAGATATTAACCCAGAGCATAAATTGACTCAATTTTGGAATTTTAGGCAACATTCTTGCCAGGGAAATTGAAATTGAAAGCCACGAGGGCCCATCAAGTGATAATTGATCAATTTTCATCACATTTCTTCAGTTCCAACAAGAAATGTAGAACTTCCCTGGCAACAATGTTACCTAAATTGGCAAAACTGACTCCACTTATGATGTTCCTTCATGTTTTAGGATACCATGGGCTGTAATTTCATTGATTGTTATCACACATGAAGGGTCAAAAATGAAATACACATTTCTCGTGACCAAATTATGGGGTACAAAGGCACTATGAGATGACATTATGTTCATAACTCATAGACATGAGGGCCCAGGAAGTGTCTTTACATCTATTTTTATCATATTTCATCAGTTCCAGGACGAAATTTTCACCTTCACTAGCAATATTGTTGTCTCAAATTGCAAACGTTTTCTCAAAACCTGAGATATTGCGCGAACTGTTAGTGAGCTAATTGATTTTTGTGTCAAATTTTATCCTACATAGACGAAAACATTCAATAATTTTAAAGGATTTACTCGAAAACTGAATTTTTATTGTTTTATTTTTATAAATGTGAGGGTTATTTTCACACTAGCTTTTGGATATTCGTTCTTATGTCATCTTTTTTGTTGTTTCAAAGTATTTGTTTTTTTGTTGATAATTGACAACCCTGTATTTTTATGCGCAAAATATGTCCCCCTATCTTTTGCATTGGTTCGTTATGGTCCAAATATGAAATATTTTAACTCGAATGCTACATTATATTGGTTCAATACAAGCTATGTTAACATTTTTTCTAGGAAATATTCATTTCTGCATCATTATATTTGCTATATATGAACACATTCACACATTAGACACATTAGAAATGGTACACGTTTTCTCAAATTATAAGTTTTTTGGTCCAAATTTCATTTAAATACTTGAATATTGCTACCAACTGTATTCCAAATAGACGAAATATTTCCATTTTTTTTTTTAAACAGACGAATAGTTACAATGCTTATCAAGTAATTACATTGGTTCTTCGATATTCTTTCTAAAACATTCACTCAATATACCGAATAGGTTCGTATTAAGTCTTCGTTTTTATAAGACTATGATACAAACGATACATTTTTATCTCAAAATGTGAGTTTTTGTCCCAACTCTCATTGAAAAAAAATCATTTTTTCTACCAATATTATTCAAAATAGACAGAATAATTCAAATTTGTATCAAGAAATCACATTGTTTCTTCGATATTCGTTGTTAGATTATGGTTTTCTAACGTTCTATGAAGAGTAGTACTCAAAATGTTCACTTATGTCGAAGGAAATAACTCGGATTTATACCTGGCTCCCTGTATTTCTCCCAAACATGATGAGAATTGATTCTTTTAACCAGATTGTATAGATGTTGACGTTAATCATTTATAACTATTGAAGTATATATGTAAATAAGGTAATTGCTTATGTATAAGTCTGGCATATTTCCTCAAATTTCACTTACCATCTATAGGTGGTTAGTAGACCTCCATGTGAAAAATATACGACCTGCCTAGTGTATCCACGGGTTAACACTATATAACCTTCGATTTCACAAATAACATACCTCGTTTCATTACCGGGCACAATAGAATATGGGTTGTATGAGACACATACTCATCGGCAATAACGCACATTTGTTTGAAACAATTAATATAGCAATATAGGGTAATAACACACATTTGTTTGAAACAATTAATATAGCATTATAGGGTATACATACCGTATTTAAAGCGATATAGAACATTTATTCAATCTGCAAATACATTTACGTTTACTATATATCGATATCATGTATCCTTCTTAAACGTATTAAGAGATAAAATTGTATATAGCCTTAAAATAGACTATATTTCAAAGTAACATTTTGAAATACATACCAAAGGGAAGACTACACCTAAATGCAGGTTATATTGCAAATACGCGGCGGTGTAATACATCTCAGATGATAAATAATAAATCTGAGTCGAGTACACTCACTGCCTCTCAGATTTGTTGCTGCATTTGAAGTAAAAGGTATTTTTTAGGCACAGAATCATAATATGAAATGAATTATAGAGCCTTAAAAAGTAATCCACGTGGAAATATAAATAATTTAATGAATAGCATACTCAACAATGATATAGTTAATCTTCTATCTGTATAATCAAAAACAGATACATATCAAAATATTCTTACGGCTGTTATATCCATTTACAACGATCGGTGTAAATTATATGTCATGAGTGTTATGTGTCCAATTTATAAGTATTCCTTGTAGGTTGAAGGTGAGCATTCTCGGCATAAACACATGGAGTCCACGTTTTTAGCTCTGGGTAAAGTTCCTCTACCTTCGCTCTACACTCCACCATATCTTTCCATTCTGAATGGTTCAATGTGACCCCCCTTCCGTGTAGGTATCAGATTGACAGCCCCTTCCTGGAACAAAATATGTCCTTATGTGTATAACCGAGTACCTTGTGTCACAACTAACGTGCAAATTGCCACATATATGTTGTTTGTGTAAATCTATGCCATCATCGATGGCCTCTTGAATCATTTCAAAATAATAAAAAAGATTCAACCAACGCGCCAGACTCATAGACGTTCCAGTTTTCGTGGGGTATGACCCATTTTTCACCCAACAGCGAACATCTATTCTAGCTTCAGATTTGAACATACAAACGTTTAAAAAACGACCCCTATTCCCGAGATAGTTCCTGTAGGATTTAGATTCCATCGTTTACTAAAGTATACTAATAATATTACACGAAATGGAGCGAATAGTCAGCACGCTCGATATTTAAACGAAAATAGATCAGTGTGAGTTAACCAGTATACATATACACAGTATACACAGCTTTAGTTGTAATTAAAACCACCTCTCAATAACAAACTCGCAATATCTTATTACAACCGGCACTATGGCGGTACGCATAATACACAACATAACGAACACTGTCGTATTTACTGACCTCATTATATCGTGTATAACATTCGTCATTGATTCAAATTTACACATATGACATTGACCATATTTTTTTTTTGCGATATAGGTTACTAATAGGTTGTCGAAAATAATATTGAATACACTCCAAAGATGTACATATTAAATACATCGCAAGGGGTACTATTTTCAATTCAAACATCACTGATTTTTAATATTAATGATCGAGTTTTGCACATCGTATTTGACGTGAAGGTTGTCTCCATAATGTATCAGGTCCATTAACACCAACGTCCACACGTCAGTGCACTAACTCGACATTCTCACACGAATTGGATGTATCACATGCTTATCAATTTTAATGGTCCATTCGAGCTTCCATATTATGTCAACTTAATTTGGAGTGAGGTTTAATATTGGTTTAAAATATACTAACTATTCATATAATGTCTTTGTATTCTCTTGAACAATACAACCCATGGTCACATTCATTTTCTCAGCTGTTTCAATTTTCTGCGTACAGGTGCAACAAACGCTCTTTATTTATACTATATCAACAATGGACTAACACGGAGCGGTGTTTTATGACACCTGTCGGGCATATGGCTGTTTTTTTTTTTTTATTGAGACCCGAACATTGTAGTCTCGTCAGACCGAGAGCGACACGAATCTATTTTTGAATATGAAAGGTGTACAAATCGTCAAACATCTAGGGAGTGATAGGTCAGTAGATTCGAAAGCGAGTGGAAAGTTCGCATTCGTCTTTGGGAAAATCACGGGCAGTATATGCCAAAATAAGACGGGGTGTGTCTCAGTTTGTGTTTTTTGCTTAATTTATACGATACCATTGAGTGAGTGGATCGTGCCAAGAAAGGAGTATTTATAGTGGCCCTGATATAGAAGATACACTTCCTACAACATACGATACATCATAACGTTTCTTTGACAGCGCCATGTTATATGTATACTACTTAATATTTGCACTACCCGTGTAACATATATGTCTATGAGCCGAAGGTCATATCCCATTACGACTGCCGGATATTCTGTTTTCAATGTTCAAGCAATTAAAATGTAATATTACAATACACAGTAGGTATAAGCTCTTTATAATTATACAGACATCGACAAAACGACCATAACTGCATCTTGTAACACTTAGGTCTTTGAGTCGAGGGTCATATCCCAACACGACTGTCCCAATTGCACATTAAAACATACGGCATTCACACACTATCTGGGACTCGAAAACAAACGGATATTCTGAGTTCAATGTTCAAGCGATTGAATTTAATATTAAAGGTGGATTATCTCTTTGTAAACATGTATTATATAGTTACCGGGGTATAATATATTAGATTTGAATCGAAAATCCTGTCCGGAAATGCTTCTATCGATTAATATTAATTTTATTTCGAATATTTTCTGGTCTAAAAAGGTGTGTTTGTTCAGCTAACGAACAATAGTGGTTACTGTTAACAGAGACCAGAAATTTTATTGTACAATTTTGTCACAAACAAACGTTAATTATACTCATTATCGCTTATATCTGTGGAACAATACAATACAAACAATCAATCTGGGATATTTGACTTTCAGTGCGTAGCCATAGGAACAGACCAGTGCTCTATATCGCAATATGGTATCATCCGAATGGTCTGTTCTAAAAATAGTAACACAAACGCTCCCGATTTAATATTCGAAATAAAAACAATATTAATTGATAGAAGCTTTTCCGGACAGGGGTCTTCAGTTCATATCTATTATTTTATACCCACGCAACTATTTAAAATTTGTTATTTAAAGAGATAATCCATCTTTAATATATATAATAGGCTCGTGTGTATATGATAAAAAAACTCTTTTTTATTATCCAGAAATAGACAACACAACCATAACTGCTCTTTGTTATAATCCACCATTTGCACTTTTTGTCAACTGTTGGAATATAACAGGTATGATCTCATATTCGTATTTTGGAAAGTGTATAGGTAGTCGTTTTACGGTGTCTTCCAACCCAAAACGTTACGAAAACTCAAAATTTAGACAATATCAAGCAAATTTGCTATATTTTCCGTACAATTTGGACAAATTGAATAGTATTTCAGGCGGAAATTAGGTATTTTTCACATTTCTTTTGAATTATACACACGGTACATCCCGTGACTCATCTTTTGTCCCACATGTGTTCCGTCATTTTACAGTCATTGTCGTTTAAACAGTGACTATTTGGTCACACCATCAGTGGCTCGATGACTAACGAATATACTGTTTTCAATGTTCAAGCAATTCGAATGTAGTATTACAATACACAATAGTTACGAGCGTATATAATAAGAACGCTCTTTGTTATTCGCCAGAATAGACAAAACAACCGTAACTGTATCGTGTAACGTGTAGGTCGTTGAGCAGATGGTCACACCACATTACGACTGTCCCGATAGTAGACTGTCATAGACCATATTATCTGGTAGATGCTGCAGCGACCTGGATACCGTACTAGTACGTATTATATCTGACAGTTAGGTCATCGACCATATTATCTGGTAGATCCATTAACCCGCTATAAATACTGCATAATACAGCGACATAGCTACCATATGAAACTCGTGTATATAATAGTCGCTCATCGACCATATTAGCTGGTAGATCCATTTAACATAATACTGCATAATATAGCGACATATACTTAACGCATCTAATTCGGGCGACCTACTAACAGCGTTTGTAATAGCCCCCCCCCTCTACTCAGATAATATTCCTCACACACACGCGCATAAATTACTCTATAATATAGCGACCTGCATACCGTATGGAACTCGAGTATATAATATTCGGTCATCGACCATATTAGCTGGTAGATCCATCATATAGCTACCTACATACCTTCAGCTTATACTAGCTGGTAGATCCATCATATAGCGACCTACATACCATTAGCTTATCTCGTTCATCGACCATTTGTACTACTAGATTCATACGTGGGTAAATAGGGCGACCTAGATACCTGGGGTAAATAGGATATTCGGTCATCGACCATACTAGCTGGTAGATCCATCATATAGCGATATTAGTAATAAAATATTCAATATTTATAGAATTTGTAATCATTTACAGCAATCAATGGGTATGAGCACTGACAAATATATCACGGGATTGGGAATAAGGATATCTTAACATATACCATATTTTTTACCATACTTACATATAGGATATAAAGAAAAAAAACAACAACACATAAGTGTAATATTAATATTTGATCCGTTACCTCGTTAAGAAAGGAGATCAGTAAACATAACATATATAACAACATATAGTTCCAGTGTTCTTCGAATATGAAGCTCATATATATCTAGCTATGCTGTTCTTTAGATTTGTACTTCAGGCATAAGTGAGAGATTTGATTTCCAAACCACATACAATGCAGAATTGAATTTGTCCATCTTCGTCTGGATGTTGCCAGTCGTGTTGTTGTTCACCACACAAAGAACAGTACATATCAAATGAACTTGACGTGGCACAATGGCCATTTGTTGCACAGAATTGCATTTGAGGTTGCTCCTCGGTGGAATCATTAGAACTATAAAACAATAAGTTGTTCATTGAACGACCATTTTTGGTCGTCAGCTTTCCAAGATTCACTAGGTGAGTAGCAGTTGAGCATGGGTGTTGGTAGCGTTTTGGGATAATCACACTGATGGTTTCCAGTGACTTTTGAAATTCTCTTTTGAGTGTGAGTTTGTACAGTTCAATCTTTCCACCATCAGTGTCCTTGTCGTCGAATTCTCTCAACTCTCTTGACACGATAGTATACACTATCTTCACAGGTATCTGTCCAACACTAATCCTTCTTTCAATATTCTGAAAGTTTGTCTTCTCGAGGTTGAATAATTATGTGAGTGAAAGTTGTAAAATAGGTTGTTCACTATCCTTAGATGGAGCTTGCGTTTTCTTTACGGTCTTCTCGGTAGCTTTTGGCATTTTGACAGCAGACTTTGACACAACAAAAGAGAATATATTGTATAACACCCTTGAAGATGTAGGAGAAAAAATATAGTGGTAGGGAAAGAAAATTATCTGCTTTAAATACCCCCACACAGCGATCTACATACCGTACGAAATTGGAGTATGTATATCGATAAGTAGGTCATCGACCATATTATCTGGTAGCTGCTGCAGCGACCTACATACCCTACGAAACTCCCGAGTATATGTGATAGTCGGTCATCGACCATATTATCTCGTAGACCCAATAACCGAGTCTAAAAACGTACAGCGACCTACATACCCTACGAAACTCGAGTATATCTCATCGACCATATTATCTGGTAGATGATGCAGCGACCTGCATACCGTACTAGTACGTATTATATCTGTCAGTAGGTCATCGACCGTATTATCTGGTAGATCCATTAACCCGCTCTAAATACTGCATAATACACCGACCTACATACCACAAGAAACTCGTGTATATAATAGTCGCTCATCGACCATATTAGCTGGTAGATCCATTAACATAATACTGCATAATATAGCGACCTACTTACCACATCTAATTCGGGCGACCTACTAACCGTGTTTGTAATAGGGCCCCCTCCTCAGATAATATTCCTCACACACCCGCATAAATTACTCTATAATATAGCGACCTACATACCGTATGAAACTCGAGTATATGATAGTCGGTCATCGACCATATTAGCTGGTATATCCATCATATAGCGACCTACATACCATTAGCTTATCTCGGTCATCGACCATTTGTACTACTAGATTCATACGGGACGGTAAATAGGGCGACATCTATCATATAGCGACCTACATACCATTAGCTTATCTCGGTCATCGACCATTTGTACTACTAGATTCATACGGGGGGGGGGGGGTAAATAGGGCGACCTAGATACCTGGGGTAAATAGGGCGACCTACATACAGTATTAAGGTCAACCATCGACCTGGTACTAGTAGAATTGGACCGTGTCAAGGTCATGCATCGACCCTGGTACTGGTAGAATGGGGGAGGTACAACGCTTTCTATACTACTAACGCATGCGCAGAGCGGACCTGTCTATCCTGATTGCATTCAGTCTGTTCCATCCGCTTCAATGCCCATGACGCGTCACTGTGACGTTACATAAGTAAATGGACATAGACGACACATTTATATCACAGGTCCCCAGAACAAAAATTGACCCCACAACCAATAGTACTTAATCCTATAGATCTATAGGATTAAGTACTATTGGGTGGGGTCAATTTTTGTTCTGGGGACCTGTGATTTATCTTATCAAATTACAATAAATTACAGCGACGATTAATTAAAGGGATATGCTGGATTTTGTCCACTGACATAATAAATTACGGGACACTTAGTGGTCGAATATGTTGTCATGTGAGGCTCAGCGAGATCAATTATAATTAGGATCGGCCTATATACGGCCTCGCCTAATATTGATCTCACTTCCCCTAGCTAGTTGCATGACACCATATCCGACCCGTAACTTATAATATTCAACCTGCCATTCAGCCTTCATAATTGGCTACGGCAATCAGCACTGCCGAAGCCATTTGATGAAGCAAACTGGGCCACGACAAATGGTTGCCGTAGCGGATTGCCGAAACCAGACAATCTGAATCAAAGGGGCTGACCTGCTAAAAAAAAATCCCACCTCCCTCCCACACAAACCATCAATATTTCATCCAATTTTCATACTGGGGTTACATGCTTTGACAGTGCCTATATAACTATCAGAACATTTAATTTATGAAACAATCAATTGCCATATATGTCCACAGCCATGTAATTTATATCAATTAACACCCCTAAACATATCAAATTGAGTTGTTAAACATTATTCCATACCCATAAGTCTAAAAGACTTTGCGTTAAAGTTTCCTATTTGGTGGAGCGGACGGAACCGATTTCAGAAAGTTTAGTCCATCGGCACCACACACGGGCTTGTGATACATCATTTTGAAGGTTATGACATTCCGCATCGGATAGGACCCGGTGTGAAATATACAGATGATGCAAAAGATGATTTTTAGTTGATTGAGTGCCAAGATTCAGCAAAAATCACTGTTTTTGTAAAATTCGGCAAAATGAGAAATAACATTATAGGAACGCGAACATTTTGCGCTGAAATATTGTAGTCTACATACCTCTAGATATTTTCTACGATAGTGGTACGATTTCTCTGATATAACGAAGATTTTTTTAGATTTATTGTAAAAATAGACAAAACAGCGCAATTTTTCAATTTTTTTGCCTCACTTGATGGGCGATAGATCAATATTGTTTTGACCAGGGATATCGTATATAGTCTAGAAAAGTGCGGATATATATACCGCATACGACACAGTATGCTGAATATGTCATCATATTTAACACGTGATGTGTTATGTAAGATTAGTTCACCCCTCACCCCAAAATTCAGCAAAAAGTCAATGTTTTAGGGAATTTCGGCACAAATGAATACACAAGCACAGGTATTCGGGATATGTTTGTGCTACAATATAGCAGGTTACACACTTATAAATACAAAGTAATGAAATGTCATGATTGCGGTGATAGATGTAAAAGTTTCTTAAATTTACGTGGAAAATAGACAAAAAATCATTCATTTTCAGTTGTTTCGCCCCTCTTAATAGGCGTTTATTCAGTATTTCATTGAATGGAGATCCCGTATATAATATAGAAACTTGTGGAAATATATACTGCATATGACTGTAAGATAAGGATGTCATTCTTTGCCATATATGATATGTGGTGGTAGATTGTGTCACCCCCACCCCAAAATTCAGAAGAAAAAAAATCAGTTTTAGAAATTTCGTTATGGCAGAATACAAAGCACAACTCCGATTATTTTGTGCTATTATATTGAATTCTACCCACTTCGAGATATGCAATATGATAGCGCCATGGTATCATTTACAGATGGCAACATTTCGGAGGTTTCTGATGAAAGTAGACCGAAAATCGTGAAATATAAACTTGTTTGCCCCTCTACATGGGTGATAATTCAATTCCATTTTGAACAATAATCCAGGACAAACTCTCAAGAGTTGACGAGACACATAACGCATGTGAATGTTTTCGGATTGTATCATCTTCTGTCGCATTTGTTTGGTTACGTTATTGCACCCATCGCCCAACAATACAATACATTAAAAGATGAGACAAACACGGAATATTCCTATACACATTTATGCATTATACACATACCTTATCAAGCTGAGGCGTTTGATAGTTACTTGAGTTGAAGAAATTACATCATTGTATATGTTTACTTCGCATAATATAGCTTCACAGTTGTATAACATTATACGTATTGGGAGATTTAGTGATTGTTAATAACCAGGTAACTTGTAACGTGTGTTGACATTACCAACGAAATCATCTGACTCACATGACCATCCCGCTTGCACGTACACCATCAAACAACCGTTTAGACGTTTTGTGTCAAATGTGCAGCGAAATGTGTATCAGAGGGGTGTCCAATCTTTATATCAATCGACGAACATGTGCTTAGTGATATTTTGTTAAATTCTTCAGCAGCGGTGACCACGCCGTTACTTTTCCCAAATGGGTTGTTGGTACGACTTCCTTTACATACCGTAGGTCGTCTGCACCCTGGAACCGATGGAAGCCAAAGTTTGTTTGTATCTGGATGCAGAAATGTGCTCCAATGCGGTCGCATAGCCTACTCTTCTTCGATACACATAGAGGGTTTTTTAGCGAGCAATGGGCATGAACTACCCACGAGACGGCACAGCCATTAAGGTGAGCTCGCGATCTCACCACATCTATTCGTGGCTCAACCTTGCAAGTTCAGCCAAGGGGTCGTGTTTGGAATGAACCCGCAACCACAAGGGACTTGATGTTCCCCCATGACTGACACTTCCCTTTAATCATATAATAGAATATTTGTTTTACATCAACAGTACTGTACAAACAGTATATAAACAGTATGTCTGTGGCTCTCCTATCTGGTAGTCATCATCCACGACTTTGCACTATAATGGGGACTTTCCCCACAGTATTTGGTGTTTTAATGCGTCACGACCTTCTTGGTCACAGCCATCAAATCATCAAACCTTGTCATCAACCTTGCGATGTTCTTTAATTATATCTATCGTCATTGAACCCCCCTTTATAGGGTACCATGGCGCCGTTTCTGGGTTGGGCCATATCTCTTGGAATATGATGAGGAACAGATGCCGTAATATCTCCAAGGTCTTGGTCATTACATGTCGAATTTCTCTGACCATGTATGTCTACCAATGTGTCAGGAAGAATATATTTCTCCTGTGCATTTGGTTTCACTTCAGAATAGGGTGGTTTTTGGTTCAGCTCTTTGAAACTCATCCCCATTGTTTATGGTAGCATTGCTGTATTGACATGTGATCATAGAGACCCATAACAGGTTCGTTAAGCTTTCTGAGCATTTGTGAATTTCCAGACCTTCCAGGAGTCACATATGGCATATTCTGCCAATATCTGTGTTCTCTACTATAGCTGGTGCCTGATTCGTGCTGCTTATCGCGTGGTCCTCAGTTTCAATAGTTCCAATTCCTTCTGGGGAATTTGTGTTGATGTGCTATGACAAGTGACGAGAAGATATTATCTCTGGCAGAGTTTCCGATGAGTTAGATGATACAACTCGGTATGCCTTATTCGTTTCGTTGGACTCAATGATCAGCAGGTCGTGTGCTACATCATTTATGTAACATATGGTGTTTATCTACCGATAAGTAGTCATACAGTTTCTTTGAGAGCATGGAAACTGTTGCTCCAGTACCAATCAGAAACCTCACTGGCTGCCCATAGAGATTGCAATCTACATACAGCCCCCTCTCCAGAAGAGCTGTATCTAACAAACTCATTGGAGTTGCGATATCCACTTGTGTTCTGCTCGTCTCCCCTACCACGATATGCATTATGACACATGTCGCGTGGACTGTGGGAAGTTCTGCATCTGGTGCGTTCTTTGTATTCGTTTGTGTTATTATCAGGATTATCATTATAATTATGTATCCACTGTCTATCGTCACGACAGTCCCTCCAGGCCTCATTTGTGTTACTCTTTTTCTCCTTCTCAGAGATGTACTGTGATGTCTGGGACGGTTGTGAGCTATTTTGAGTTTTCCCATTAGAACCAGTTTGGGGTTTCTGTTCATTATCTTTTTGAGTTCTTCAAACTCTATATTTTTGCTTTGTGTTGGGTCTGCTTCATTTACTGCCCTAGCATAGTGTTTAGCCCTATGTTTTTCAGACTTGGCAAAAGCCTCTAATTCAACTGCATGTCTTATGCTCTCACCAAGAGAGCCCAGTCGTGCTTGTTGTACCATGAGCCGTATATCTGGATCATACAACACACCAATGAATTGGTCCTTTGCCAAGGTGTCTCTCAATTCATGTGTTGCAGTATGATATAACATATTGGTCAGACGTCGGTAACTTCCCCCCTGCCCGTTGTCGTCGTGCATGCAATTGTACGATCTGGTCAGTCTGGTTTTTTGGCAGCAAATCGGCCTTCTATCGCACCAACAAGAACTGTGTAGTCTTCCTCTCGTCCTGGGAGTAGGTCACCGAGTGGTCCTTGTGCCAATCATCTCAAGGATGCGCCTAGATAAAGGCCCATGTCATCAATTTCCAATCCAGTTATATTGGAACAAATTTCAAAGTGTGCTTGGTAATCTAACCATGATCTTGTGCCATCATAGCTATCTGGTGTCACAAATTGTTTCCAGAAAAAAATCGGTTCGGGTGGTATTTAGTGCAATGCATTACAATGCATGCCTACCGTAAATTATTATTTGCTGTGTTGGCACTTGACAGCTTACGCATAATAACCTATTGCATGCATGAATTACGCATATGGTGCTACAGGTACATCACTAGAATATGTGTTCTTTCTATCAGCTGTCGATTTTCAATAGCTGTAGTTAGGATTACGGATTCGAGAAACCCAAGTATATGGGCATGCGAGTTTTGCACGCATTCATCTAGTGTACAACTAACAATATATATCATGTAAACAACAGAATTAAATACAAACATAACTATATCACAATACTGTGTGTGGCAAGAAGATTGAAAGCAATGAACGGCACTATTTTCTCCCAAATGGACTCGCAGTCGTCATGCACTTCTGTAAAAATGTGTTTAGACCGCACGAAACACATACGCCTGCTATAAGCTATACTTGTATTTCTTATATGTATAGTACTACTAAAATAGTAGTTCGTACCAACAACCCGTTTGTGATTCCCAAGTAACGGCGTGGTCGCCGCTGCTGAAGAATTTAACAAAAGTTCACTAAGCACAGGTTCGTCGATTGATATAAAAATTGGACACCCATCTGATACACATTTCGCAATGCTGCACATGGTCATGTGAGTCAGGTGATTTCGTTGGTAATAGCAACACACGTTACAAGTTACATGTACTGTGACTAAACCTGGCTATTAACAATCACTAAACTTCCCAATACGTAAAATGGTATACAACTGTGAAGCTATATTATGCGAAGTAAACATATACAATGATGTAATTTCTTCAACTCAAGTAACTAGCAAACGCCCCAGCTTGATAAATATGTGTATAATGCATAATCCGTGTTTGTCTAATCTTGCAATGTATTGTATTGTTGGGGCGATGGGTGCAATAACGTAACCAAACAAATGTGACAGAAGATGATACAATCCGAAAACATTCATATGCATTATGTGTCTCGTCAACTCTTGAGAGTTTGTACTGGATTATTGTTCAAAATGGAATTGAATTATCATCCATGTAGAGGGGCAAACAAGTTTATATTTCACGATTTTCGGTCTACTTTCATCAGAAAACTCCGAAATGTTGCCATCTGTAAATGATACCATGGCGCTATCATATTGCATATCTCGAAGTGGGTAGAGTTCAATATAATAGCACAAAATAATCGGAGTTGTGCTTTTGTATTCTGCCATAACGAAATTTCTAAAACTGATTTTGTTTCTTCTGAATTTTGGGGTGGGGTGACACAATCTACCACCACATATCATATATGGCAAAAAATGACATCCTTATCCTACACACATATGCAGTATATATTTCCACAAGTTTCTATATTATATACGGGATCTCCATTCAATGCAATACTGAATAAACGCCTATTAAGAGGGGCGAAACAACTGAAAATGAATGATTTTTTGTCTATTTTCCACGTAAATTTAAGAAATTTTTACATCTGTCTCCGCAATCATGGCATTTCATTACCTTGTAATTGTAAGTGTGTAACCTGCTATATCGTATCACAAACATATCCCGAATACCTGTGCTTGTGTATTCATTTGTGCCGAATTTCCCTAAAACGGTGACTTTTTGCTGAATTTTGGGGTGAGGGGTGAAATAATCTTACATAACAACATCACGGGTTAAATATGATGACATATTCAGCATACTGTCGTATGCGGTATATATATTCGCACTTTTCTAGACTATATACGATATCCTTGGTCAAAACAATATTGATCTATCGCCCATTAAGTGAGGCAAAAAAAATTGCGCTGTTTTGTCTATTTTTACAATAAATCTAAAAAAAATCTTCGTTATATCAGAGAAATCGTACCACTATCATAGTAAATATCTACAGGTATATAGACTACAATATTTTAGCGCAAAATGTTCGCGTTTTTACTTTTATTTCTCATTTTGCCGAATTTTACAAAAACAGGGATTTTTGATGAATTTTGGCGCTTAATCAGCTAAAAATCATCTTTTGCATCATTTGTATATCTCACACCGGGTCCTATCCGATGCGGAACGTCATAACCTTCAAAATGATGTATCACAAGCCCGTGTGTGGTGCCGATGGACTAAACTCCTACTTCTAGTGAGCTTTTTTAGTTTGTCCGCTCTACTACGAGGAATCGTGTTTTTTGTTAGCCCACTATAACCCCGATTTGATTTGATTTTGCAAGTTAATTAGGCTAATGACTCATTGAATTAAAATAAGCAACTTAAACTACTAGAAACTGGAAGAATAAAGTCAAGTTGGGATAATGACATTGGGAATTTTCAGACTGTAAATTGGGAATTTTGGAATTTGTTTTATTTTGCAAATAAAAAGTTTACGGAAGGCCGTCTGGGGAACGAGATGGAGAGTTTATACCGGAAACGAAGGTATAATATTTTTAGGCCTTAGAGAGCGTTCTGCGCTGTTCTTTTGCATAATGGAACAGTCCATTAATTTCCCACGTTGTGTGAAATCATTATAATCACCAGAATGTGATAGAGGCGAATATTTTTGTAATTGAAGATGTACTACTCCAACTCTCGCGTGTTAGAAATATCACGGACATGTCATTCTATACATCATACATGTACAATAGCATAGCATTTTACAATATATAGGGCGAATCAAGCACTTTATTCAGCAACTGCCCAGAGGGAAGAGCTAATCTTGCCACATCTTGTATGAATATGTACCATGGGATCGAAGTGACTTAGTCGGACAGGTGCGTAGCCTAAGGTGCCAACAGAAGCATCTATAAACCATGTCGCAACTGATTGCATTTTCAAAAAAGCGCGGATTTGTGATACCTGCACGGATTGAGAATGTAACCTAATTCGTGTACATGAATAACAATTGCAAATTATATGATTGGTATAAGAACAAAATTTGTCTCTAATAGAATGTTATTTCTGTTTGTGGCGGTTTAAACATATGTGACTATTTTAATAGCAATAGCCACTGCCAATGTCACATAATTCTGGTATTTATTATCCGATTCAATACATTTAATCCATATTCGCCGTTATTTAGAGACTTTACAATATCAGTTTCGTGATCATCGGAGACAAAACAAAATTTGGTCCCTTTTTGACACACCTAGTCTTTATCTTCATGTGGATAATACACATAGAAAATTTGAAAACAATCAGACAACTAAAACTAAAGTTATCTCTGGGAAACCAAGATAATCGGCAAACAAGTCGACAGGGAAAATGGGCGGACCGATGTCAGAGTGCTAATTTTGGACAATTATTTCATTGTTTATTTACATTGATTTGACTCTATCAGATGTGTGGTTCGCTTCTATAGTATTCGCGTTAGGTTCGTTTCTTTGTTAGATTAGGCTTTCTCTAAATTACAACATTTCTTTGTATTAATCAGCTGGCTATTCTTATGCAACTTGTTAATTCTTGCCCAAGCATGTGCTCATTAATTACAATTCATCGCACGTATTCTAAGCTTTACTTTTAATAATAACTTATTTGTCAAACTGCTAATGCCATTGTAGTGATCTGTTAATCTAATCATGCGTCGTTAATTCACACCTGTTCATGCTTTGTATATAAGAATTTGTAAAACTTTGATATGGTACTTTATGTTTTGGAACTCCAATATTCAGTCACGTTTCACCTATTACAACTGGAGTTCCAATTGTTTTGGTAAACTGTTTCCAACTATACCGGAATGTCCGTATATTTCTATTGTGAAAATAAATGCTAATTCCCCAGAAAGACTCAACCTTGATTCAACCCGAAATCGGTCCGTTACAAATTGGTGAGAGAATCACGAGGCAGTGTTGCTATTTCCCCAACTGCAACGCAACGTTCCCGGAAGAAAAGAAGAATGACGCAGCCGATACCCGAAAACATCATTAACATCCTGAAGACGTTCGAGTTTCTGAACCACCGACTCGACTGGAGCATAAAGACGGAGAACGGAGACGTGTCGAAGTCACTCAACTGGAAGAAGGTAACACGAAAATGTAAGTCTGCATCGAACATACTTAGAGACCGAATTCGCATGGAGGATTTTATCCAAAAGAAGGAGAAGATATCAATTAATTGTACCAGTGTAGCTGCGACACAGTCAGATATGATCGTTTCGGATTCTGTGAGTACACAAACTCAAGTTATTTCAAAAACTGATATTGGTATCACGGTTTCGCCATCGACACCTAGTGTTAATAGTGCTACCCAAACGATACCGGACTCCGTAGTTCAGAAACACGATTCGTCAACGGAGCAGCTTTCGGCATCATTACAATTCCAATCTAAAATCAGCGACATCGTTCCCAAGAATGAATCACCGACAACTAAACCTTTTCAACATTCCCAGTCAGTTGAGGTGACTGAAAAAGTTGTTCGAAAACGGATGCACAAGGACGAACCACAATACCTTATAAAATGGCGCGGACTCCCAGCAACTAAAAACACATGGGTAAATAGAGATGATTTGGACTTTGAAGCTATGTGTTACATATCTGATTACCCAGCGATTAAGATACCTGGAAGTGTAGTACCAAAACAGCTGCACATAAGATTTTGAGTCAGTGTGCCGCGGCCTTCAAAAGCAGATGACAAAAGTCATTTTGAATACTCATTCGTTCTGCATGCAAACAGAGAAATTGTGGGACCAATTTCACCCGGAGGAGAGTGTGATGTCAGAGTGCTAATTTTGGACAATTATTTCATTGTTTATTTACATTGATTTGACTCTATCAGATGTGTGGTTCGTTTCTATAGTATTCGCGTTAGATTCGTTTCTTTGTTAGATTAGGCTTTCTCTAAATTACAAAATTTCTTTGTATTAATCAGCTGGCTATTCTTATGCAACTTGTTAATTCTTGCCCAAGCATCTGCTCATTAATTACCATTCATCGCACGTATTCTAAGCTTTACTTTTAATAATAACTTATTTGTCAAACTGCTAATGCCATTGTAGTGATCGGATATTTTATATGCAAATCTGTTAATCTAATCATGCGTCGTTAATTCACACCTGTTCATGCTTTGTATATAAGAATTTGTAAAACTTTGATATGGTACTTTATGTTTTGGAACTCCAATATTCAGTCACGTTTCACCTATTACAACTGGAGTTCCAATTGTTTTGGTAAACTGTTTCCAACTATACCGGAATGTCCGTATATTTCTATTGTGAAAATAAATGCTAATTCCCCAGAAAGACTCAACATTGATTCAACCCGAAATCAGCTCTATCAAACCGAGCCCAAATTCTAACTTGACCGGTATTTCCATGCGGGTAGTCCACATAAGAAATCGGTTAACTATATCTAAAGTTATCAATCAGAAACAATTTCTGACGGACGCACGGATTATTATAGTCCTCCCAAATTTATCGGCGGACAATTAGATAGATATATATATATATATATATATATATATATATATATATATATATATATATATATATATATATATATATATGAGCGGATGGACAGACGGACAAGCTGATTCCAGTATGCACCGCCCCACCCCACCCATAACTGGTTGCGGGGGTATAACACATGTAAATAATTCAGATACCTGAAAATTCCACATTAATCCACGTATAAATGGAAGATTCACCAAAATGCTTTAAGTCGGTTCTGTTTAGCACTGTGCATTTGCAGATTTGCTTGAAGTCGGTTCTGTTTAGCACTGTACATTTGCAGAATTCCAACATGGAAACACGACTCAAATTTGACGATTTCCCGAGGTTCCTAACTCCGAAAATATCCGTCCAGTTTTCACATGTCTTGTTCCACATGGACAGATAAGTGGTTTCAACAATCACATAACATGTATCGTGATTAATGAACGTTGGATCCAAAGAATAAACTGAATTTCAAAGTACATTCAACATGCACATGACATCCCAAACAACAACAAAACAGCAATATACTATCACGCATATCGTATCAAATGCATAGCGAACTTAATTGTGATTCTAAAAATGTAATTTACTTAATCACATGCAAAAGATGCCGTATACAATATGTTGGACAAACAAAAACCTCTCTCAAAGTTAGAATGTCTAATCATCTTTCCAGTGTTCGCAAAAAACTCGACATGCAAATTTCCGATCATTTCAACTCATCTAATCATGACATTAAATCCCATTTCAGCTTTCAGCCAATAGAACAGACACCAATTCTAGCCGACGAAGACCAAACCGATTCAATACGCCTAGAACGCGAAAATCATTGGATGGGCGTACTTAAAACATATCTTCCGTTCGGACTTAACATTGACTACAAAGGTGTTTCTCGAAATTTCTTGTGCTTTCCTCTGATCTACAATCGTAGAAATGTTGAAATCGCAAACATTTTCAGAAAAAACTTTGCATTATTAAACACTAAATTGACCGAGCCTCTCGACAAACGGGTTATTATTGCCTACAAGAAAAATCCCAGTTTGAGAGATATGCTCGTTCGATCTAGACTCAGACCTTGATTAACACGCAGTTCACGCTTTTTAGCAATTTCAACATCATTATCCTTTGTTTGTGCTCAACACAATATTTTATGTCAATTTCCGACACAACCTAACAAAATTTAGCTAGTTCCATAGAAATAATTACATAAGAAATCGGATAACCGACCTGTGCCAGCGCCCTCCACACTTTCCAAATATATATTACGCCTGTGCCAGGGATATGATTTGTTTCTATTTACTTAACACATATGTATTACTGTCTAATTGCGCGCTGTCACTAGGATTTGGATTAGGGGCTTCCGGTAGCCATTACACAACCCATTAAGAACGCGCGATCTTGAGGAAACATGAGCCTCGTGTCGGCGCCAAACATTTTGTAAGCATTGTTTCACTGTGTGCTTTACACACGAACATAGCTGTTGACACGTCTCTCGAAACCCTGAAGCACAATGTGAGCTTATCTCACACGGGTATATAAGATCCTCGGAAAAACCTAAACATTCGAACCTAGCTTGCTTCCTGAAGAAGGTAATTCTACCGAAACGTTGAGGCAACTTGACAGTGCGCTCCTAAGTACTTTTTTATTTTATATCTTCGCGTTACGTTCTTTGTGTATTATATGTTACTAATCATTACCTTTATTCACAGCCAAAATTCAAGTCCTGGATCAAAATGACTCAACCAAAACAACCTAAACGTGGAAAAACTAACCGCCCAGAGCGGCAAAAAGACCAGGCTTATTTAGACCATTCAAATCTAGTAAAGTTGCTATACAAAATTCTACAACTTTGGCACCATATTAATTTTGTACAGCACCGTTTGGAGAAGAAGGTCCTTCCGAAAGGCTTTTCGGCCATCGTTGAGTCAGGGCGAAAGAAGACATTCCGACCAGTGCTCCCCTGTGAGGATGTCTTCAATTCGCTTAAAGCGGACGCTTTTGAGTGGGGTTTAAACTCCATGAAAACTTTGGTCAATTATTATCGGAAAACGGAATCAGAAATTGAAGTCAAGGTTCTTTCGGCTCTTTCTTCTAAAACCCTTGACTTCGACCGAGCACGTGACACGGCATTAAAATGGGGACTGACGAATTTTGGCACCAAATTAACTAATGAGACAAAATCAAAGTTCTTGAGCATCTGTGGTAATCTTCAGTCCTCGATAGGTACACGAGTTGGCGTCCAAACTCATACAAACAAACGTGGTCGGTCACCCTCCCCTCCCCCACTAATCGCTCGCCAGCTTCAATTTCAGGATAGTCCAGCCAGGGATCAGACAACGTCGTCGTCTGTGAGATCCACACCAAAACGCGTCAAAGCCACACCACAGCCACAGAGACCTGCACCAAAACCACGGACGTCACGCATATCCACTCCACCAAATACATCACTTCAAAATTCACCAGCCAAGAAAACAACACCACCAAAGCACATCTCTTCCAGCCCTCCTTCGCCTGTTGGTTCCATTGCTTCGATGACATCGCCAGCGATTTCAACATCATCACCATCGTATGCCGAGGTATTATCAACATCACCTAAGGTATCCAAATTTTATAAATTTCGTCAACCTGGCCCTAAGAAGGATTGGTCCTTCCCTAAACAGATAAAAAACCCTGTTGTTATTTTAGGCTCTTCTAATGTGTCCCGGATCGATGTCGATCCTCCCAAAAATGTTTGTATTGCTTCTTACCCAGGTGGCAATTTAGGTCATTTCTGCAACATGGCCCACAAACTGAAATCGAAGCCAGAAAAGACACCTCGACACGTCATCATCAACATTGGCATCAACAACCGAGAGGACTGGAAGACAGACAACGACAAAGGCAAAACAGCAGGCACCACAGCTAAAAGCAGGGTAACTAACATGGTTAGTAATTTCCGAAAAGTTTTTCCTAATGCGACACTTCATTTTCAGGAAATAAATATCTCATTCAGTTTAGATTCTAGGGACCAGGATGTTCTGCGTGCCATTAACAGCCAAGCTCGTCAGACACAGAACCTCAAGGTCATACAGGCAATACCCCCCCGCGACTTTCACGTGGAGAATGACAACATCCACTGGACATCACAGACGGCGGCGAAAATCTACCAAGGCTGGACCAACATCTTTAAAGGTCATTTAAACTAATTCCTCAGAAGGGCATCAGCCATGCGGAAAGAGTCGGTCTCGGCACCGAGATAGTCAATCTTGTACCCGACCTTTCCCTGAGCGCTGGTGAGAAATCAATACTTAGGTATGGTCTAACCTTTGTTCCTACCCCACCCGATCTCAAAGAAACACCACATGTTGTTGAGACGGAGGATGGAACATTGGTTTTACCAGACTCTATGTATGCCATGGAAATGAACGGCGGTCCAGCAAGCATGCAATTTAGGGAAGTAACAGCTATGGCTGATTTCTTTCGCAATTCGACAGGTTTAAAAGATCAATTTAAAGAACCTTCGATATGGACCCCCTCTGATCGCCAGATTGACCACTCCATTCCCGAGGTCGCTGGCTTAGTCAAAACCGACATCACAAATTTACCAAAATTTCACAACGAGGATAACCTCACTAAAGTTGAAAGAACTGCACTAAAAACTCTTCGCAGCAATAAAAACATTGTAATCAAACCTTGTGACAAAGGCAGCTCGCTCGTCATCATGTCTAAAGAAAATTACATTCTAGAAGCGACGCGCCAATTAAGCAACACTAAATATTACAAACCATTGGATGAGCCAATTTGGAAATCCAATGTTTTAAAATTCAATCTCATTCTCAAAAGCTTGCTGGACCAGGACGTTTTAAAGAAAAAACATGTTCAGTATCTAATTGCAAAACCTGAATCCAATAATAGGACATTTTATTTGCTACCTAAAATACACAAACCTTTGAGCTGTTGGACTAATCCATACACACCACCCGGTCGCCCCATCATCAGCGACGTGGCTTCGGAGTCGTACCACATTTCGGAGTTTATTGATTTCTATTTGAAACCAATTGCTACCCGCCATCCGAGCTATCTAAAAGACACGGAGGACTTCCTCATTAAATTGTCGAAAATTGAAGTTCCATCTTCTGCTTACCTAATTAGTCTCGACGTGGAATCTATGTATACAAATATTGGAATCGATGCCGGATTAAAGTCAATTAAGAATGCATTTGATTTCCACCATGATCCTCATAGACCTGGAGATGAACTACTTCAATTATTAGAACTTTCTCTTAAAGGGAATGACTTTGAATTTAATGGACGATATTATTTACAGGTCTCCGGCTGCAGTATGGGCAAGAAGTTTAGTCCTAATTTTGCCTCAATTTTTGTTGCAGAGTGGGAGAAAGGCGCCTTAACCAAATCTGATAAACAACCATTAGCCTATTACAGATTCTTGGACGACATATTTATCATTTGGACTCATGGTCTGGATGAGTTTAGGGTGTTCTTGGACATCTTGAACCGTCATGACGAATCAATCAAACTCAAAGAATCAATATCGCAAACCAGCATTGATTTCCTTGATTTAACAATATTTAAGGGCCCACAATTTACATCATGCAACATTTTAGATACAAAACTTTTTACGAAACCAACGGACTCTCACCAGCTTCTTCATCGTAAATCTTTCCATCCGCCAAAACTGTTCAATGGATTGATTAAATCTCAAATCATTCGATACCACCGGAACTGCACGAACAGAAGCGACCTAAATCAAGCTTGTTCAGTGCTGTTCCAGGCTTTACGACCGCGCGGCTACTCTAGTAGATTACTGCGCCAAGTAAAGTCCGAAACTCTCAGAGAATTGGAATCGTTACGCCATGACCCAACATCGACTGAGCCAACAAGGATACGGCACAATCGACCGGTGTTGGGTAATGGTTCAGCCTCATTTTGTCACAAAAAACGATGTTACATCAATACAATAGGATATATCAATACTAGTAACACTTTCACCAGCGAACAAACACGCATATCGTATCAAATGCATAGCGAACTTAATTGTGATTCTAAAAATGTAATTTACTTAATCACATGCAAAAGATGCCGTATACAATATGTTGGACAAACAAAAACCTCTCTCAAAGTTAGAATGTCTAATCATCTTTCCAGTGTTCGCAAAAAACTCGACATGCAAATTTCCGATCATTTCAACTCATCTAATCATGACATTAAATCCCATTTCAGCTTTCAGCCAATAGAACAGACACCAATTCTAGCCGACGAAGACCAAACCGATTCAATACGCCTAGAACGCGAAAATCATTGGATGGGCGTACTTAAAACATATCTTCCGTTCGGACTTAACATTGACTACAAAGGTGTTTCTCGAAATTTCTTGTGCTTTCCTCTGATCTACAATCGTAGAAATGTTGAAATCGCAAACATTTTCAGAAAAAACTTTGCATTATTAAACACTAAATTGACCGAGCCTCTCGACAAACGGGTTATTATTGCCTACAAGAAAAATCCCAGTTTGAGAGATATGCTCGTTCGATCTAGACTCAGACCTTGATTAACACGCAGTTCACGCTTTTTAGCAATTTCAACATCATTATCCTTTGTTTGTGCTCAACACAATATTTTATGTCAATTTCCGACACAACCTAACAAAATTTAGCTAGTTCCATAGAAATAATTACATAAGAAATCGGATAACCGACCTGTGCCAGCGCCCTCCACACTTTCCAAATATATATATGAGCGGATGGACAGACGGACAAGCTGATTCCAGTATGCACCGCCCCACCCCACCCATAACTGGTTGCGGGGGTATAACACATGTAAATAATTCAGATACCTGAAAATTCCACATTAATCCACGTATAAATGGAAGATTCACCAAAATGCTTTAAGTCGGTTCTGTTTAGCACTGTGCATTTGCAGATTTGCTTTAAGTCGGTTCTGTTTAGCACTGTACATTTGCAGAATTCCAACATGGAAACACGACTCAAATTTGACGATTTCCCGAGGTTCCTAACTCCGAAAATATCCGTCCAGTTTTCACATGTCTTGTTCCACATGGACAGATAAGTGGTTTCAACAATCACATAACATGTATCGTGATTAATGAACGTTGGATCCAAAGAATAAACTGAATTTCAAAGTACATTCAACATGCACATGACATCCCAAACAACAACAAAACAGCAATATACAAGGCCTAAGAATAAAGAGCGTTTGATACACCTTTGCTTGTTGACAATACTTAAATGACGGCGTACGAAACGAACTGTGGTGTTTTATTTGGTGAAAGTATAAAGTGTGTCATTTCTAATTTGGCAGACATATAGTAATGGAAATAATTGAATGTCCAGTAGCAGTACTCAACTGTTTATAAACAAAATTACGAACTTTTATTACGAAAATGATGACGTTTGCATTTTTCTATGTGTTTATAAAATTGTTGTTATCGCTAATGAAATAATTGAATATACGTCGTCTAAGGCTGGTTTGATCGCAGTAATGTAATGTTTGTATTATTTTTGGCTGTATATGAGATGCAGTGTGTTGAATATGCAGCATATGATGCGAGAGTAGATGAAAAAGTGAAATGCATGCACTCAGAAAGCGCATGACACACAATACACGTTAAAATGATAATTTAGCACAAACCAACGACAACAAAATTTATGAATAGGTGGGTATATATACAAATCCAAGTTATTTAATTAATAACAGCTCCTATATGTACTTATTCGGATATCAATTCAATCTAGAAATGATTGTTGGAATTCGATCGAATTCGACGTTTCTGGAACAGAGCTCTGGATTCCCCAAAAGTCTTCTCCGTTTCCTGTGTAGCATAATGGGAATTTATCAATCAGTATTTAAATAAGACGCAATGAAAGGTACGACCGCGTCTTTGATACGGATAGTTTGTTGAATGAGATGTGAGCATGTATAACATTCGTTCATAGTTCGCGCATTACATTTTGAATAGACAAATTCATGGTGCTTTCTCATCAGTTGGTCAATGTTCGGGGTTAGGATTGAGATGTGGTAGTCATAACAGGAACATGGATTCAGTGTACATAATATAAATGTGTCATGTATCGAATGTATCGAATTGGGTTGGAATCAACAGCGTATATGATATACGCCACAAGTTACGACCGTTTCGGAGGAGATCTGGTGACAAGCCGTTAATACCAAAAAATATGAATTTCGAGGGACCATAACTCTGGTATTTTTCATGAGATTTTCAAAATTCGTTCACCAGCACGATCGAACGCCTTGATCCAGATAATCGATGTATCGAGTTTGGTGGGAATTAACAGCAATATTTTTTTTTTTTTGGAAAATGTTGCCCCCCACACTAACAAAAAAATGTAAGTCCGACCCTGTCCAAAATATTTTTGTGTAGTATATTGACAACGGCCAGCACCACCATAGAAACTAAATCCAGCTACCTTTCTTTTTGTGTGAGGACAGGCGATCAGAAGGAATTCGAGGTTGACCTATATATGGGCGATAACTCTGGAGAGGAAAGGTGGACAAAGTTTTTGATGTGCTCATGCTTCAGTGGATATCAAGATGTGTTTTCGTCGACTAAAATTTAGTGATGTACTCCTTATATTTTCGGAGTTCTGAAAGCACCAATTTTTCACATAAAGGGAGATAACTCTGCAAGTCAAGTGAGGACATGATTCCCAATAGGCTGCTGCTGCTGCTGCTTATAATAATAAAGCACAAAGAATAAGGAGGTACCAAAAAAGAACAAAACAATATTTTCAAAATAAGCAGTCGCAACTAATGCTAAACAGTTTTATAGGGAGCTGAATACAACCTAGAACATGCTATGGCAAATTGGGAGACAACTATCTCCTTAACACATGCAGACGGGGTATTAACAACAAGCCAGTTGCCGTTAAATTGTGGAATGTTTCAGGGAGATTCCCTCTTTTCTCTCCTGTTTTGCATGTCATTTAGCCTTAACTGAATTAGACATTGTGAAAGAATTCAGCGACGACATCAGAATGCAATTTGGATATGACAAATGCTCAAAATTGACAATGAAGGCTGGCGAAATAATATCAACACATGATGTAAAGCTGGAAGATGTTGGAGAAATAAAAGAACTGGAACCAACAGACATTTATAAATATCTAGGTGTAGACGAATGTGATGGCATAAAACATGCAGACATGAAAGCTGGATAGTGAATGATTACACCAGGAGCGTGAGACAAGTATTACGTTCAGAACTAAATGCACGAAATAAAGTAACTGCGATTAACACCCTGGCAGTCCCTGTCATTTCATATAGCTATGGTATCATTGACTGGTTCACATCAGAACTGATCAAGAATTCAGAATTGTTTATTCTCAAATCGCCGGACGTGTCCGGTATAACATAGTATAGTTATGAACACACATCAATATATACATATAGATAATATTGCAAATGAAAACAATATATAGGTCAATAATCGTGTACACGTGCGGAGAGGGTGGGGAGGGGTTTTGGATTAGATGTGTGTATAGGGGACTAACATCGGGTCTGGCATAAATCACTGGGGTAAGGTGACAATCGTGTTGATCATATTTGTTTGCCTCCCGTATAATTTCGCTGTATATGGACGTACGTGATGAGATTTAGGTGGGGAGCTTCAAGGTTCGCGTGGATATGCCACATGGGGCTCCATTAGGCGAAGGGCGTCTCGGATGAACAAGCTAAGATTGGTGAGGATTATTTTATTTGTGCACGCGAAGAGGGCATTGAGTTTGTGGGCATTGGGACGCGTGTAATAGTATGATTTAAGATATTTTCTTCTCAAATCGCGGAGTTTTTCACATTTGAGTATGATATGGTATTCATCACCAAGTTCAACGTCGCATAGTGTGCACTTTCGATCGGAGTAGTCTCTTTTTGCCCACGATCATGATTCGATCGGTAAGTTATGATTTCTTGTACGAAATTTAATCAGACGCGTTACTACTGTTTGGTTTTATAAAGAGATATATATTTCCTTTGAAAAGTCAGTCTTGATGATTCTGTAGAAGGCACATTTATTGGATTTTACTATATCACCATGCCATGATTGTACAAATGCGTCTTGTATTCGACCTTTGATGAGTCTGTTGAAAGATGGTGGGTTGATAGTTGCTTGGTCTATCCAAATATTGGATAGACCGAGATTATTTAGGCTATTTTGTATAAAGTCAATCCAACCATTTCTCCAGTTGTTTGTGCAGTGATAGCTATACAGTGCATAATAGAGTACAAGAAAACTAAGATGCATGCATCAGGTCACCCATGAACTATTTAGCATAGAATGATTCAGTTCGGTTGCAGTTTCACAACGTTACAACTGACATACGATTACACAAGACGAACCTTGGATGTGGAACTATGTAAGAGTGAATATTAATGTTCTAAATCCCATGTTTCACCTTTAGTGGTAATGGGGTCGTACTTTATTAACACGCAAGTAGTGTAATTACGTACGGGTAATTAAAAGTAACAAATCGTTTAGTTTCTATCGTATCGGCTGAAAGAGGTGAGCAGATTTCTGTTGATGAATGTTCTCGTTAGCTGCCAATATAATGTGCATATTTGTCCCGTTACGTTTATACACTGTAGCATTGGCGGGCCAGAGTGTGTTGACATGTTAATTGTTTGGTTCATTAATAACAGATCAGCAGGGATTTGTCGTGATAACCTATACGTGGAAATATGCTACCTAAACGGTTAAATTAACGGTTGATCTATTACACCACCGTGTATAGTCGGTTTAAATAGGTATATTATATAGGGACGTTTGCTCAATTTTGGTGTGGACCGATGATCGAAAACAAAATCAGAGGTAAATGTCGGCGGACGGGAGGGCCATTTTTTCAATAATTTTTAAAGAAATTGAGCAGTTGCAGCAGCAGCAGCAGCAGCAAAAAAAGGGTGTACAATTGGCAAATGATGAGGGGCGGTGTGACGTGTAACTATGATTGAAATTATATATGCAATTTGGAGATTATTGGATGAGGGATGTTATATTAATTATATTAAAGGGACGAGAGGGCTTAGTTGTCGAAAATATTCATATTTGTTCCAAACACCGTAAACAGAAAAATATTAAAACGCATACATTTTGGTTCAAATATACGATCACTATCGCTTAAGCATCATGCTTACATAAAGAACTACTACATTTTACCTAAACAAGAGTCTGATTGTGTTATAGAAGGCAGCACAATGCTACTGGCTAATCACACACAAATGGTATAAACGCTCTTTATTATTTCCAAATAAGGAATTGAGCAACAAGGAACGCTCTTTATGTTTACCATCATAATATAAAGAAACACCAGGAAAGTAACTTTTTATGCTTTGTTTACATAACAATCGTCAAATTTACGACAATAACATACTGTTTATGCGATATTTCTCATTTGTATATTAACAAAGTCTGTCTATATTTGAATATTATTTTCGTTTGTAGCGGTTTTTGACAGTTGGAAATATGTTCACAGGATACCCACCAAGGCCTTCCGTACCTTTAAGGTATACTGCAACTTTTTTTCTTTTCAATAGCAGTGACACAAAACACAGAACATTTGTTTTAATTATAAGTATTGAGCAGTAAGAAATATTTGAGTCGAGGAAACCAGTAACGAAAGGCGATATTAACATGATTTCTGTCAGAGAATAATTGTTTACGTTCCAATGAATATTAAAATGTACTGAAAACAAACTGCTAATGGGTGCCAGACTTTCATAAACACAAATTATGTATTAATGGTGTAACGACATATTTCGTTCTTTAATGTCTCAAAAAATAGTGGGTGGGGATGATTGGATCTCTAGTTTAACGACATTTTTCGGTCTTTGTAGTTTAATGACATTTTTCGGTCTTTATAATATCTCAAGATATAGGGGGTATTTGGATCTCTAGTTTAACGACATTTTTCGGTCTTTATAGTTTAACGACATTTTCGGTCTTTAATATCTCAAAATACAGGGGCCCTTAGGGGGTATTTGGATCTCTAGTTTAACGACATTTTTCGGTCTTTGATAGCAAAATGGAAGAAGTACATCTTTGGAAAGATGTGGTGGCCCTAAAAAGGAAAGTTGTTTGGTGGTCTTGAAAAGCAGTTTTTCTGAACAGTCTTCATTGATTAAAGTGACGTGAAACACTCCGGCAGACACCGGGCAGAGTGATCAAATAGAAATTAAGAATAATCTTTCTCAAAGTAGTTATTTGTTACGAATATTAATCCAAATGAATGATACACAACGTCATTCTTATATATTAGTTAAATGCAATGACTCTCGATGGCGAAATCATTTTTGTTTAATTATAGCCGATAGTTGCGCCCCGAATCTAGGTGTAAATATTTACAATTTTGAGTAGTTCAGACGATGTTCTCTATGAAGTCGTGTTGTAGATTTCTTTTTAAATGTTCAGTGATGTTAGTAGAACGATAGCATTCCCCAGGTTGGCAAAGTGCCCGAGCACTAACTTATCAATTTCGCGCACCCGAAAAAGTCCATAACAAGTCCATAATATGTCTTTAAGCATATATATAAATCTCCGAAAACAAAAATTCTAAAGCATTAAACGATTTGCTATATTTCCAGGGCATATATTTCATCTGATTTTGCTTTTTGCTGATATATACTTTTTCACGAGAATCCAGGGTAATTTGCGAGAATATTTACGAGAATCTAGATTTGGATTCTCGCCGAAATATAAGCCGAGATTTCACTCTGAAGTGTGCCTAAATGGCAT
Source organism: Siphonodentalium dalli (assembly GCA_032622095.1). Classification (NCBI taxonomy): domain Eukaryota; kingdom Metazoa; phylum Mollusca; class Scaphopoda; order Gadilida; family Siphonodentaliidae; genus Siphonodentalium; species Siphonodentalium dalli. The sequence continues at coordinate 103,797,761 of CP136069.1, read as the reverse complement.
AAATTGTACCGTGGTTCCCATGTTCGCCAAAGTGGCATAAATTTATTTCAGGATAATACTAATAGGCATTCATTTATATCACTGATATCAGGACAATAAATAGCCATTTCCATTGCATGGAACAGAAAAGAGCGTTATTGTTTATCGGTGTTGTTTTTAGAAGTGGTGGTAGTTCAATTTTATACGTTTCGACCCCCAATAAGTATTTCCGAACAAATGAATTATTAACAAGCGTGACATGACATCATTGACGAAGATAATTAACACCGATCTACGAGAAGTAGCCAAATACCTTAAGGTAATTGACAGTCTTTCGGCTGCTATTATCTGATTATTGATAATCTCATGTTGGTATCCTGCTTCTCTATAGGAATCAGATTGCGTTTCTAGAGTCGGGGAGCTAGTACACCGTGGAATGCTAAAGGTGAAGGCAACTGAAGACTGACCTTCACCTGATACATGCGACACGTTATTAAAGGATGACATCCCGTTTATTTGATTTGTACATACTATCTAAACAAGAAAAGATAAATCTTTCAACTCCGATGGAATAATTCCAACATAAAGAGAATTTAATTTCTTATGTAAGACTGGAATTACATGTCCGCAAGCTGAATCCCTAGCAATTTCCAAATTATCCAAAACATCATCGCAAATGTGCCGTGGAACCTTTGACACTTGATTAGAGAACAAGAATGTACAACACATACCACATTCAAAATCAGCACGCTCTCGTATTGCACACTCATATTCAACATTGTGATTAACATCAGACACATAATCTAAATTTAATAGATCTACCCATGTGTCAACTTCATAAACAAAAGACACTGGAGGTGTGAAACTGTCCGATACAGAGTAAATAAATGAAACAGGTGAATGAAATTCATGTAAATTGTCTAGGTCAATACACAATGATATGGAAGTGTGATCAATTGGAACGCACTTGACTGGCAATATCTGATTACTACATTCAATATCAAACTGTACTGGATTCACCTTTGTTTTTTTCCTTTGATTGATTTTACTACATGTACCATAACAATGATCTTTATTAATCCGGAGTAAGTCTGCTCGATTTCTGGCAGCAACCACATGATCGTCATACACTTCACATGATGCGACAGTATATGGAATATTTGGATTACATGTATATCGCACATTTGTGTCATACATAACACCATACAAATTTGTTGACAGAAAATTTCTATCATTGTCCACCGAAGCATTTAAGACTGCATTAACATTCTGTTGTAAAGAATCGTTTTTCTTACTTAGACGTTTGGAGCACTTCTTTAATGAGCTTGAAGCATATTGGTGATCACTACAGCTACCGGTAGCCCATACATGTACATCACTAGTATTATTCATAACACTATTCCGAAATTTGCTTTCAACACACACAGATTGATTTGTCTGCACTTGCATACCACAACTCTGATTCGCACTCTTCACCTGACATTGCTCAATTACACTTTCTTGACATGCTTCAACAGTTACATTTATAGCGACATTTTCCTTTGTTTTTAAATCGTTATCGGCTGTGGTGCTCACTGCTGAATCAATCATAAATGGCCCACTTTCAATTCTTCCAATAGCTGTCACTGTCTGTGTTATAATAGGAGTGATCTCAAAAAATATTTCCTGCATAATTATCAAACACGTGCAGAATAAGTTCATCAAAGGACTCAAAATTCAACAAAACTGCTGTACCTCCAGATGACGTTCGACGTCCTAACAAATCTCGTTGATGAGAGTCAAAAATTGTAAATATATTTCTTGGTCTGTCAATATAAAAGCTATTAAACAGTGATGTCTCCAAATGTTATAATGTGAAATTCACTAAGACTTAATGCTGAAATCAATGATTCAAGAAACGATTGTTGCCCAAAAACGCTGTCTATATACCCATTTACAACACCATGAAATTGGTCGCGAACATATCGGATGTGGAAAATATTGTTAAACGGCTCAAAATTTTCGGGCAAATGATAATGTCCAAGATATCCAGTGTTTGAATTTAGAATGTCCCTAAGTACAGTTTGAACTAACTGTGAATACAAAATCGTTCCCTGTTCTAACAGTCCATCCAAATCATATGCATCAATGTTCACAAGTTGATCATTTTGGTTTTGATCGTTGATCCGGCCAGATGAAAAAAATAACAATGCTACTAAAGCAATTGCTGTACACTGAACACCATTAAAAGGTGAAAACTGTTGGCAGCCCTGGTGTAAATTTTCCCTCACAGCTCTGAGTCTGACCATGATGATGGCGATTGACTGATTCTGAATCAGATACACAGTAAAATGGAAGGCAAAAGAATAAAATATTATTATCAGTATAACAAATAGTGAATGGAGAAAAATTCGTTAAAAGAAAAAGATTTATTTGGAATTTGAATTATTTTGATTTGTAAATCTAAATCGCGAAAGAAAATTCAGAGGGTCCAGTAATTTGACTAAATTTAGCAATCGCAGAAAATGGCATCACGCCAACTACTAGAGTAAGGCCTAACAAAAAAAGACCTGTGTTTGGGGTCACATGGTCTGAAAATATTAGGGTAGGTAGGGATTATCTTTTTTTCTTCTTTTTTTTAATAATTAAACATACCGCATAATAATTTAACCTTGTAATGATATTGTGAATGTATTAATTCCCCCATGTACTCTGACAGCCATATAGTATATGAGATGTGACATATTTCACATCAACCAGGCCTAGATGGATAATAATTTACACTTACCATATTCATTTTAATATATTAAAATAATTTGATATAATTTCAGGCGGTTTTCAGACATTCCTGAACTGAAATATAAATGTATAAAATTGTTTTAATACTGGTACCATTTAACTGTGGGCATTTATATTAAATAAATAACAGTTTGTCATATTTGTTGTTTTAATATAATATAAAACAGATGCTTTCCTGTATTATATTTGGAAATTATAAGTGTCAAAACAAGGAGAGTAACTTTAATATTATAGTAAACAGTAGTAAAAAATTATAATAACTGCGGAATTTCCCATTCAACGAACGATCCGATTGGTACTAGCACATAATTATTTATAGCAGTCCAATGGGCGGAGATATGACCAGAGTGGTGCATTGGATGTCAGAAACACGGGGTCGTGTTTTGTCACAATCATGTCGACAACTTTTCAGCACGAAAAGGTGTTTTGCGAAATATTCGTATTGACAACAATATGTAGATATGTACTAGATCATACATCCAACTGCATTCACGCACAGCTTGGTAAAACACAGCGCCAGATTGCAGCAATATTGCCAATATAAACAAGTAAATAATACGCCCATCATAAACCAACTTCCCACTGTGAGCCCCGTGTGTTCAATCAATGATTCTATTCGATCATTTGTCCGACCATTCCACGTATGGATAAAGGGACGCAGGTTGTAAACAGCTTGACACGAAACTCCTCTCGTGGGCCTCACTTTAGAGAAGCCGCGCTAGCAACACGTTAGCTACGCCGCATTGAATGGATTGGTTTATTATTTACTGGGGGTGAAAACTATACACGTGGTTTGTGAATGAATGTTCCAGAACATCGCGGAACATGCATGTTGTTGATGTTTAGAACTTCTCAAAATATGAACTATGCGGGCTGGATTAATTATTAAATAAACACTCTGTGCAGCAGTGCCTACATCAACACACTCTTAAAGACGCAATACACCGCCATCTAATGTCGTTATTTAACTGGGTCGGTGTTTGTTGTTATCAATCGTTCACTTTCACTTTCCATATTTGGAATTTCCATATATATATATATATATATTCCTTTATTTCCTCCAGTACCGGAGAGCAAGTAACACATGCAAATACATTACAAATCACAATACATATATGGTTGCATAGGTATAATATAAAAGTTATACGATACGATAGATATAAATATAAGAATTAAGGACGACACACAGTATTTTGGGATCCAATTAAGACCCAGACTATAAGGTGCTTCAAAGTATGCATATATGTGTATAATAAAAGAAGAAAAAAAAAAATATATATATAAAAGCTATCAGGGAGATTCATGTATACTGCGCACATGGTCATTTGCGTGCGCGTGAACTATATGGTATGTGCGATGGGTGTGTCATTCCCAACACAGGTGTGTCCCCATAACAGTAAGCCGTTTTATGGACGTGATCGCATGGGTAGTCACGTCGTCTGGCGACGTTATTGCTATATAAAACGTTTGGTGTAGTATTATTCCACAAGCTATATACAATTTTGACATTCGCTATCCGGATTAAGTTGGAGACTGAAATTTTGCCAGACTTCTGCATTTGAACATGTAGACATGTCGTTACTCTACCATTTCCATGTATGTTGTCCATAATAGGAACGCCCTTTTGATTAGGAAAGTGATAAATTCAATATCAGATTCTACGTGGCGACTGACGGCATCGGGCACGCATGCTAGAAAAACCAACAACTGTTTGTCACTAGACAAGTCATCGACAGCAAAGAAGCAGTCTATTCCGAAGTAACTAAGGATGCAATACCACGTGTCATTCCTTATTACGGTCAGGTTGTTATTTGTACAGTTAAGTATGACATGTTCGACTGTGGTATTGAAAGTTGTGTTGCACAATGGACACATTCCCGAATCCCATATCAGAGATTGCGTTATGAGATTTGCGATTGTGGCACACTCGTGCTTCAGTTTCGGGAAAGAACGACATATATGCCAAAGTGGCGAGACTTTGAGTGTTGAATAACATGCCGCAAATGGCATGAGCTGTATGTCATGTTCCATTCTGAATCTCCAGTCACGTTCCTGTGTGATTTTGACATTTGCTTTTACTAGACTTTTCCATGTCTCCTTTGTCGGGAACGTGCCCTCTTGTGCATATACACGACAATAATCCTGTAAGTCATATTTGGTTAGAACATGAGAAATATGGTATATAAATGATGACTCGTCAAGATTCGACCCAAGTGCAAAGTGGTCATTTAACCTGGACCGGAATATATGTTTCGAGTATTTGTCCTCGCGGGTGTTGCAAAGGTTGCCAAAGAAGGTGAGTTGGCGTTTTTCAATTATAGAGATAATTGTGCCTGTTCCGATGAGACCTAATACCACGTCTGTTCTGGCACGGGCCGGGAGGCCTTGAATTTGCTTCAGACAAAATCGATGGGTCCTTTCTAGTTTGAGTGCATTGGCCGTAGATAATGAACACATGAGTTCTGATCCATATAGACTAGTTGGCAATACTACTGACTCATATATAGTTTTCGAGCTACGAGGGGTTATGCCTCCAGAATACATCCCCGCGTTGCTCAACATGAGGTACACTGAGCGGATTTTGTGACTGATGTGATCAGTGAAGTCGGTTATGTGATTATTTCTATGAAGAGGGATGCCTAGGTGTGTAATACTATCTGCCTCTAATACTGTTTTGTTACCTAGGTACCATTGTTTCCGCGTCCTATGATTAAATGAGGATGCCGATTCATTAAATATGACCACTTTACACTTATCAGGGTTGTATATGAACCTCCACATGTTTGAGAATTTTGTGCATATATTACACAATGCCTGTAGTCCTGGTCCGGTCAACGACAATAATGTCATATCGTCGGCCTGGGTAGGACAAGCGCAACTAATGGAGTTCAGACACATTCCATACTGAGATGTTTCCAATTCGTACAATAGCTCATCGATGAAGATCATATAAAATAGAGGAGAGAGAATTCCTCCCTGTCGCGTGCCTTGTTGCATATCAATGACCCTGGATAAGTGATTATTGTAGCGGACCTTACACTTAATATCTGATAAGAGAGATTTAAATAAGTGCCATATTTTACCACGAAATCCCCGATTGTATAGTTTTACTAGAAGTCCGTTAATCCATACCGTGTCGAAGGCTTTATGGGTGTCTAGAAAACATGAAAAGAGAGGACTGTGGTTTTCTAATGTAAATGAGATGCTTTCGTGAATAACGAATGATGAATTCATGCAACTGACTCCTTTCTGGAAGCCGTTTTGAAGAGGGTGTACCTTTATGAGATCTGGTGCAAGAGTTTCCATTCGGAGAAGCATCACTTTCTCCAATAGTTTATACATGACAGGTAGTAAAGTTATCGTACGGTAGCTATCAAATTTTGTTTTGACTTTGTTACCTCCCTTGTGGAGAGGGATCATGATTCCCCGTTTTGCTTGCTCTGGGATGTGACTGAACTCCAGCATTTTCGACAGAGTGTCTGCGACGGTATAACTCAGCACATCTCCCCCATAAATTATATGTTCGTAAGAGAGGTGGTCCATACCTGGAGCCTTACCTCGTTTAACAGTTTTGAGGACGCTTTGCAATTCATCAGTGGTAACGTTATACGTTAACAGATCATTGAGTTCAGATGTACCATCACAATTTTGTATCTCCCTAATTTGGTCATTCACGAACTTAAAATGTTCTTTGTCAAACATATCGCGCTCAAGTGGGGAGTATAGAATTTCAATATAATTTGCCCATGCGTCTATCACCTGTGATGGTTCTCTCAGTGTTGATCCGTTTACTTCAAACAAGTTGTTGGAGGAAGCCCCACTTCCGGTACGCCGTTTGTTGAATTCGCGGTAGAATTTATTTATATCGATTTCCGCTAACTTATCTAGGCGTTGATCTACTTCACTGAGGTATTTCTCGTTGGATTGTCTCAACTTACACCGAAATATGCGCTTCGAATTTTTGTATGCTTTGTATTTAGAATTATCACATTCACGGGGTCTATGTGCCTCGATCCATTCGCGTCTTTCGATTTTCATGATTTTATGCAGTTCTGTTAGCTCTTTGTTCCAAAATGGTTTGAGATGGCGTTTGAATGACTTAGTTGGAATTGTAGCCTGTGCCACTTCGTGTATAACTTGTACTAAATGATCATATGATTGCTCAAGCTCCTCAACGCTGTTAATCGGGTTGCATGGAACTTTGGTGTTCATCATCGCCTGGTATGAGTTGATGATATCAGGCGATGTGTGCACCATGTTCCAGTTATAATTTACAGGCACACATATAGCTTCCTGCTTGGGGTCCTGCATATATTGTATACAATCTAATGTCATGAAGATCGGACGATGGTTCGACACGTTAAGAGCAGAATCATCTATAACTTCGGTGTAAGATACTCTATGCACACTGTGTATTGAAAGGAGTATATGATCGATAGTGGTTCCAGGACCCCCGATCGCGGGGACAAATGTTGTTTGTGCCCCTCTGCAAACTCCCATACTGTTCACAGAGATGAGCTCACATTTATTGATGCAATTTGCAAATTCTCTATCGCGAGGATTCCGTTTATTTAGATTGCCATTGAAGTCACCCATGAAAAGTACTTGTCCTATGGCAGAATAAATATCACGTAAATCGGTTATCTTCTGTAAGTATTCCTTATAATGGTCAATGGTGTAGTTTGAGGAGGGGAGATACACCTGAAATATGTACCAGAATAGATTTGTGGCTACTTTGAATTGTATACCGCATATCCGGTCATCATTTAACTCAAGAACGGTGATTCGCTCATTGTATTGTGCTTTCCACATTAGCATCACACCACCTTTGAAGCGTCCTCGTTGCATTGGTAATCGCTGTGAACAATCACAGACAATGTGGTAATATTCGTATTGACAACAATATGTAGATATGTACTAGATCATACATCCAACTGCATTCACGCACAGCTTGGTAAAACACAGCGCCAGATTGCAGCAATATTGCCAATATAAACAAGTAAATAATACGCCCATCATAAACCAACTTCCCACTGTGAGCCCCGTGTGTTCAATCAATGATTCTATTCGATCATTTGTCCGACCATTCCACGTATGGATAAAGGGACGCAGGTTGTAAACAGCTTGACACGAAACTCCTCTCGTGGGCCTCACTTTAGAGAAGCCGCGCTAGCAACACGTTAGCTACGCCGCATTGAATGGATTGGTTTATTATTTACTGGGGGTGAAAACTATACACGTGGTTTGTGAATGAATGTTCCAGAACATCGCGGAACATGCATGTTGTTGATGTTTAGAACTTCTCAAAATATGAACTATGCGGGCTGGATTAATTATTAAATAAACACTCTGTGCAGCAGTGCCTACATCAACACACTCTTAAAGACGCAATACACCGCCATCTAATGTCGTTATTTAACTGGGTCGGTGTTTGTTGTTATCAATCGTTCACTTTCACTTTCCATATTTGGAATTTCCATATATATATATATAAATAAACACTCTGTGCAGCAGTGCCTACATCAACACACTCTTAAAGACGCAATACACCGCCATCTAATGTCGTTATTTAACTGGGTCGGTGTTTGTTGTTATCAATCGTTCACTTTCACTTTCCATATTTGGAATTTCCATATATGGAATTTGTGTTAACCTCAATACCGATCGATACCGGTCAAGCTACAACATATAACCACGCAATTATCTTAGCATAAAAATAAGATATATTGTAATTTATGCAACTACGACCTTGGTAACCCTGGTAACTAATAAAATATACCGGCCAATTCATTTTAAGATCGTTATTTCACTTTGCTTTAGGCATAAATACACTCTTAAACGCACATAAACGACCCATTGGCGTTAAATTAAATATACTCGGTATTTATTATATTAGTTTTTTATTGCTCAGTATAGAGTTAGACACCTGTCAATATATTTGGGCTGAATTCATATGATGCGGTATTATTCCTCGAAATAAACAACAAAGCCGTCTTTACTTCGAAATGTCGTTTGGGCTAACATTTACACAAATTCTCCGTGTGTTCTCCTCAATTGACACACAGGTTCTCTGTCGACACACAGGTTATCCCAGAAACAGGTGTGAAATAAACACCCAAGGTTTGGGTGAAATAAGTGGGAGTCTATTGCACTGCATGTTCATAAGTTTATTCCAATATGTTAGACATCGTAATTGTATCTTTTGAGCAATTGGGCATATACCCGTCTCCCCATAAACAAAACATGTATCTGTGGTTTTGCGCAGGTTAAGTGCAAATTTAAGGAACCAAATTTCTACCTTTTCTAGGCAGGTGGTGTTTTCAAAACCCCATACTTCGGCTCCATATGTCATTATGGGGGGTTATTGCTTTTTCATAAATTTCAAGAACCCTGTACTCATAAGAGAGGATCAATATTGGGCCCCTTCCTGTTTCTAGTCTATATAAACGACCTACCTGACGTCACCCAGTCCGATACGCGAATGTTCGCAGACGATACATGCTTGTCTGCCTCTCATTACGATATGGATATCCTAACAAGTGATCTAAATAACGACTTGAATAAAATTGACGAATGTGCTCAAAAATGGCTAGTGTCCTTCAATCCACTAAAAACTGTAGCGCTATCTTACTCCCTAGTATCCGGAAATCCCCATCTCAACTTGAAATTCCAGGGAAACGATGTTTCCTTTGTAGATTCGCACACGCATCTTGGTCTGGAACTCCAAAATAATCTCAAATGGAACAAATATCTGGATAACGTGGCGAAAAAGGTTTCTGCAAGATTATCCCAACTCAGAAAACTAAAATATAAGCTTGACCGAAAGACACTTGAATGTATTTATCTAACTTATATACTCCCCCTAATGGACTACGTCGATATTGTCTGGGACTGTGCGCCACAGCAACATACTGAAAGACTCGATCGCCTGCATAAAGATGCAGCAAGAATTGTCAGTGGTTTAACGCATTCTGCCCCCATTAAAGATTTAATGCTTGAAGTTGGCTGGCCCACACTGCAAATAAGACGCGAATTTCACAAATTACAAACGCTTTACAAAATAATAAATGCTGACGCACCTAGTTATCTAACCATACTCCTACCACCGCGAGCCGGTGAGGTATCGGGTTATTCCTTCAGAAGACCTGGCGACTTCTACGCATATTATTGTGAAACAGAACATTTCAGAAAATCGTTCATGCCAAAAATGTGCCTAACTTGGAACAAACTCCCCGACATTGTAACCAAAGCTGAAAGCCTACATGAATTCAAGATATTCCTCAAAATTATATACTACATACCCAAACCCCCAAATTACTATTATACCGGTTCCCGAAAAAACAATATAATACATACCAAATTGAGAAACAAATGCAGCGACTTAAATCATGACAAATTTGAAAACCACATAGCTCTTAGCCCATTCTGTGATTGTGGAAACGAAATCGAAGACGCCCACCATTACTTTTTCTTATGTCCCCTATACCAGACACAACGCGTAAGGTTCTTTAATAGGCTTAGAACTAAGGGTATCACTGTATATAATACCACCGGCTTCCTTAAAGGTTTAACAAACATTAGTAATAACAAAAACAAATTAATATTTGCAGAAGTTCAAAAATATATAGTCGCTACTAACCGCTTTACCAATTAACACATTCACCACCCCTGGGTCAACGTCACGCACGAACGCCATCGTCTTAGTACCCCATGCAGAGCTAACAGATAACATTAAAACTGACAAACACATCTTCTCTGTGTCAACAACCAATAATCAAACTAAATGAACTCACATATTCGAACGCGGATCTGGTAACACACACAAAAAAAATAAAAATTTAAACATATATATACCATCTTGTTGTTATAATAACGTGTGTAATTATATGGGGAGAGGGGCTATCTAAGTTGTATAACTTGTGCCCCAATCCCATTTGTACATAAATGATACAATAAAATATGTTTAAACTAAAAAAAAATTTTAATAAACAACGTGCCCAGGTATTTGAATCTATACACAATCTCAATATCGTTACCGTTTATTTTGAATGACATTGATTTTCTTTGTTTTGGTTTTCTACCAAGAACCATGATTTTAGTTTTGGAGGCATTGATGCTTAGCTTCCATGTGTCACAGTACGATGCGAAGTGATTTAAGGCAATTTGTAAACCGGATGGGAGTCTGAAATTAGAGCTGTATCATCTGCGTATATTAATAGGAATAACTTCATATATACCCCTGTTTCATGGCCATTGATTTCACTTATATCTATGCCCCTACAGTAACAATTTTGTAGGTAATCCTCGACATCGTTGATGTACATGGCGAAAAGTATCGGTGAGAGACAATCACCTTGTTTTAGGCCAATTAGACTTGAGAAAAACCCAGACGACTCATCGGTCATCGCGCACATCTTTAAATTATGGTACATACTCTTGATAGTAGATAGAAAAACTCGAAAGTTGCTCGCTGCCAGCGGCATACACAATACTAAATCAGACGTTCGCAGGAAATACATGGCTAGAAATACTGGAGGTCGCCGCCTAATTGAGATAGAATCCTCATTCAAATGTGCAATAGTTTGTCTTGATGAATACATCAGAATAAATAACGATAAAAACAGAACAGGCTAAATGTGTTAAAAATGAAGTTAAGAAACAGATAAATGAGAAAAGACAAGAGACATATGAAAAGAAAAACATGCATGGCTAGCATGCTAAGTATATAAATAGTCCAAATATAGATAAAGATGAATCATACCGGTGGTTGCAGCTAGCGGACTTGAAAGCAGAAACAGAAGCTACTATTATAGCGGCCCACGACCAAGCAATTACTACCCGGTACTATACACACAAGAAAACCATAGTCAGAAATGGTAACGCCACCAAGATCGTATTATTAGCCATAAATATAAATCATAATATAAAATATATTGGTTACATGAATGGACCGCCTCAGAATTCCGTTAAGATAAGTAATTCTTCAAATTATTACAATGAACTACGGCTTATAAATTACTGCAGGTTTCTCATTCGCCACACCAGAATGCTTCTAAATGCGGATCAAAGCGAAGAGTGCGTGGCACAGCCATTGTTCATAGACATTTTACAGATAGCTAGAATGATGCATGCTGGGAACGAAAGCATCCACAGCAAAGCCATGTGCTTACGGGGGCATGCGTTTATTATAGGGGATTTATGGTGGGCCTATAAAACTAATTATAACTTTGTTATCTGTCATAGTTAATGCGTGAAATTTTAAACATATATACCTGGACATCTACCCCTTCCAGAATGTTGAAAAACATTTTCAGTTGCTCATCGTATTTTTATAGACGAAATAGTCCGAAATTCCAGAAAATTGCGCTAACTGCTCAATGTTTTAATGTGTTACAAAACGTCTGATAAAAATAGTTCTATCGGGAATATTCACACCATTTTTTTTCAGAGAACATAGTGTAAACATAGTCCTATCGGGATATCGTAAAGGAGATTAATTAAACCCCTCAGACTGCCGAAACTGACGACATTAAATTCGCTTTTTCGTGTCCCGCGGAAATGAAACTTGTCTGTCCATTGATGACGTTATTTATTTGACATAGTATTTTTTTCTTCTGTTGTATTTGAACACTTGTTGCACGCGCAGGCTGCACGATCATAATAACTTCAACCGATAAGCGCCGACTGATACCCGCGCAACAGTTTGTCTCAAATAAATTGTTATCAAAACGCAGGTTTATGGCCGCGGACATAAGCCGATTAAGTGTAATGTAATTTATCCATGAATTTGACTGAAAAATTGTGATTCTATCACCATTAGCCACGAAAATGGGACCTCTAAACAGGCAAGTTTGATTTTCGGCGGACACGAACAAGCGAATTTATTGTCGGCAGTTTCGGCAGTCTGAGGGTTAATTAATCCCGAATTAAACGGAACTACTTTACGATAGTCCGATAGGACTATGTTTACTCTATGCATGTTCTCTGAAAAAATAGTGTGAATATTCCCGATAGAACTCTTTTTATCAGACGTTGTGTAACACCTTAAAACATTGAGAAGTTATAGCGCAAACCGAAATGTGTTGTCTTGCAAGATATCCCACCGCTTTAGCTAAATTTACCTTCCTACAATATCCATAAAGAGGATCATATATTATATACCCACGGTTTTAATTATAGAATATAAAATATATTGGTTTCGCGAATGACCAACTCAGAATTCCGTTAAAATAACAATAACAACCAGCACCTATAACGAACCGTTTTACTGGACTTGGCCTACTGGTCGCGTAGTTCCGACTTTTAAATAAACGGAATTTCCAACTCTATAAATAAAAGCCCCACAATGCATTCGCCCTGTCCACCACGCGATATCAAAATCTCAGCAGCTAGATACACCACAGGTGGCGTAATAAATGCTCTTTATTATTTCCATATCAGGAATACAGTAACAAACAAGACAGCAGTAAAATAAATGGGGACAAAAAGTTAGTGTAATCATGTATGAAATTTCCAACTGTTAAAATTCTTTATAACAGTTGTGACTCCCACCCCCTCAAAATACCTCCATCATTCGATCCCCGTCCCCATCATAATCGGGACAATAATTACTAGTTGGGATACCAGGCAATGGTAACCATGTATTTTAACCTTTATGTTGTAGTGTAATAATGTATGAAATTTCCAACTACATGTGCATTAACTTTTTTTTACAAAAGTTGTGAATCATACACACTCAAAATCTAACTTCCACCCCCACCCCACTACACTGTCCCTTCCACTTAAAAACATTCTGGAGATCAAGTTGGCCACAGGTGTTCAGTTATTTTATACCATGACTCCCTATTGTACTGTGTACAAACATGCTATATAATATATTTGTGCTGTACACCCTACTGTGTGTGAACAGGAGTCCGACCGTGGGTAACACGTTTCTACTGTGGGTAACACGTTTTAATGGCATTTCAATGGTTAAAGTTTATACCCATAGTAGAACTACATCCGAGTTGACCTTTCATTAACCTTCCATGACCTCGATCAAAATCACTCTATTTTTAAAATGTAGCGCCTCGCGATGAAAACAATTTGATACTTTCGATTCAATTGAATATTATACTCACTAATGCGATAAAAACGAACAGTTATTTCCGTGGAAATCACATCCAGATCAACAAATTGAACATATATTTCAAGAAATAGACGTAAAAAACTCGAACAACAAACGGTGGATTTCAAAATGACTTTCGTGGTTTCCTGTTCACTGTACGGCGGAGAAAAAAAAGTTCCCGCAATGTGTTATATTTATATTCATTAAATTCGTATTCCCATATATATATTCATGTTGTTTATTTATGGCGGTTTCATCATGATTACAGTTTATTGTGAATTGGCTACAATGATACCATATTCGTACAATTGAATGTTGACCTAATTCAATGTATCAATACGCCTGATCAGCTGTGATAGTGTACGTCGATGTACGGCCAAGTGTGGGGAACACAACGGGGATGATTGTGAATGGTGCGACAGAATCATCTTAATTTAAGTGGGTTTATTTCGATTTCATAGCAGTTGTTGCTCCTGTACCGGTCATGGTATAAACAAAATACACACGTAGTGTTTCTGAATACCAAATTTACACCACTCGTGGGATTGATGATTTACCACACTCGCTAAAGCTCGTGTGGTAAACCATCAATCCCACTCGTGGTGTAAATTTGGTATTCAGAAACACTACGTGTGTATTCTATATATACCCCACGTGTCTTGGACTGTTGCCAAATTCACAGTGCTCCATTAGAGGGCCTGCTTGGACTGTTGCCAAATTCACAATGTTAACTGCAGAGAGGTTGTATGTTATTGGAGACGTTCTAATATGACAATAGGCTGGCCTAATTAACGAACCATGCACAGCTAAATACACACAAGCAACTTTTAATCTTCAAATAGATACAATTGTCGGCCTCCAAAATTCAATATACTTTCTTATATACAAACAAACATTGAACTCATACCATTGTTTCACTTAACCAAAATAGCGAATTTCCCCAAAAGAACGCATATAGACTGCGCATGCAGAAAATAAAAGATGGCCGTTACTACAAAAAAAACAGACATGCGCACTCCAATTAAAATTACCCATAATTCAGTTCACTAGACCAGGGGCTCCCAACAGGTTATACAATGTTTTCAGGCTATCAGATTATTTATATTTTCGACTTTAAGTTTACAATTTGAGCCTGTCCTCACTCTATCGATACGATTTATCATAAACATATTATACACCAGTGGCGTTAACTTTACAACTTCGGCATCTACGTGATTATATCGGTACGATTCAGTAAGGTACAAACAATCTCCATAAAATACAGCAGGGGCTCCGAATAGGTTATTCCCATTTATTATGGGCTCCCAATAGGTTATACAATATTTTCAGGCTATCAGATTATTTATATTTTCAACAACATATTATTACACCGGTGACTTTAAGTTTACAATTTGAGCCTGTCCTGACTCTATCGATAGGATTTATCATATTTTCATAAACGTATTATACACCGCTGGCGTTAACTTTACAATTTCGGCATCTACGTGATTATATCGGTACGATTGAGTAAGGTACAAACAATCTCCAAGAATACATTCGCCCTTATAAAATATATTGGTTACATGAATGGACCGCCTCAGAATTCCGTTAAGATAAGTAATTCTTCAAATTATTACAATGAACTACGGCTTATAAATTACTGCAGGTTTCTCATTCGCCACACCAGAATGCTTCTAAATGCGGATCAAAGCGAAGAGTGCGTGGCACAGCCATTGTTCATAGACATTTTACAGATAGCTAGAATGATGCATGCTGGGAACGAAAGCATCCACAGCAAAGCCATGTGCTTACGGGGGCATGCGTTTATTATAGGGGATTTATGGTGGGCCTATAAAACTAATTATAACTTTGTTATCTGTCATAGTTAATGCGTGAAATTTTAAACATATATACCTGGACATCTACCCCTTCCAGAATGTTGAAAAACATTTTCAGTTGCTCATCGTATTTTTATAGACGAAATAGTCCGAAATTCCAGAAAATTGCGCTAACTGCTCAATGTTTTAATGTGTTACAAAACGTCTGATAAAAATAGTTCTATCGGGAATATTCACACCATTTTTTTTCAGAGAACATAGTGTAAACATAGTCCTATCGGGATATCGTAAAGGAGATTAATTAAACCCCTCAGACTGCCGAAACTGACGACATTAAATTCGCTTTTTCGTGTCCCGCGGAAATGAAACTTGTCTGTCCATTGATGACGTTATTTATTTGACATAGTATTTTTTTCTTCTGTTGTATTTGAACACTTGTTGCACGCGCAGGCTGCACGATCATAATAACTTCAACCGATAAGCGCCGACTGATACCCGCGCAACAGTTTGTCTCAAATAAATTGTTATCAAAACGCAGGTTTATGGCCGCGGACATAAGCCGATTAAGTGTAATGTAATTTATCCATGAATTTGACTGAAAAATTGTGATTCTATCACCATTAGCCACGAAAATGGGACCTCTAAACAGGCAAGTTTGATTTTCGGCGGACACGAACAAGCGAATTTATTGTCGGCAGTTTCGGCAGTCTGAGGGTTAATTAATCCCGAATTAAACGGAACTACTTTACGATAGTCCGATAGGACTATGTTTACTCTATGCATGTTCTCTGAAAAAATAGTGTGAATATTCCCGATAGAACTCTTTTTATCAGACGTTGTGTAACACCTTAAAACATTGAGAAGTTATAGCGCAAACCGAAATGTGTTGTCTTGCAAGATATCCCACCGCTTTAGCTAAATTTACCTTCCTACAATATCCATAAAGAGGATCATATATTATATACCCACGGTTTTAATTATAGAATATAAAATATATTGGTTTCGCGAATGACCAACTCAGAATTCCGTTAAAATAACAATAACAACCAGCACCTATAACGAACCGTTTTACTGGACTTGGCCTACTGGTCGCGTAGTTCCGACTTTTAAATAAACGGAATTTCCAACTCTATAAATAAAAGCCCCACAATGCATTCGCCCTGTCCACCACGCGATATCAAAATCTCAGCAGCTAGATACACCACAGGTGGCGTAATAAATGCTCTTTATTATTTCCATATCAGGAATACAGTAACAAACAAGACAGCAGTAAAATAAATGGGGACAAAAAGTTAGTGTAATCATGTATGAAATTTCCAACTGTTAAAATTCTTTATAACAGTTGTGACTCCCACCCCCTCAAAATACCTCCATCATTCGATCCCCGTCCCCATCATAATCGGGACAATAATTACTAGTTGGGATACCAGGCAATGGTAACCATGTATTTTAACCTTTATGTTGTAGTGTAATAATGTATGAAATTTCCAACTACATGTGCATTAACTTTTTTTTACAAAAGTTGTGAATCATACACACTCAAAATCTAACTTCCACCCCCACCCCACTACACTGTCCCTTCCACTTAAAAACATTCTGGAGATCAAGTTGGCCACAGGTGTTCAGTTATTTTATACCATGACTCCCTATTGTACTGTGTACAAACATGCTATATAATATATTTGTGCTGTACACCCTACTGTGTGTGAACAGGAGTCCGACCGTGGGTAACACGTTTCTACTGTGGGTAACACGTTTTAATGGCATTTCAATGGTTAAAGTTTATACCCATAGTAGAACTACATCCGAGTTGACCTTTCATTAACCTTCCATGACCTCGATCAAAATCACTCTATTTTTAAAATGTAGCGCCTCGCGATGAAAACAATTTGATACTTTCGATTCAATTGAATATTATACTCACTAATGCGATAAAAACGAACAGTTATTTCCGTGGAAATCACATCCAGATCAACAAATTGAACATATATTTCAAGAAATAGACGTAAAAAACTCGAACAACAAACGGTGGATTTCAAAATGACTTTCGTGGTTTCCTGTTCACTGTACGGCGGAGAAAAAAAAGTTCCCGCAATGTGTTATATTTATATTCATTAAATTCGTATTCCCATATATATATTCATGTTGTTTATTTATGGCGGTTTCATCATGATTACAGTTTATTGTGAATTGGCTACAATGATACCATATTCGTACAATTGAATGTTGACCTAATTCAATGTATCAATACGCCTGATCAGCTGTGATAGTGTACGTCGATGTACGGCCAAGTGTGGGGAACACAACGGGGATGATTGTGAATGGTGCGACAGAATCATCTTAATTTAAGTGGGTTTATTTCGATTTCATAGCAGTTGTTGCTCCTGTACCGGTCATGGTATAAACAAAATACACACGTAGTGTTTCTGAATACCAAATTTACACCACTCGTGGGATTGATGATTTACCACACTCGCTAAAGCTCGTGTGGTAAACCATCAATCCCACTCGTGGTGTAAATTTGGTATTCAGAAACACTACGTGTGTATTCTATATATACCCCACGTGTCTTGGACTGTTGCCAAATTCACAGTGCTCCATTAGAGGGCCTGCTTGGACTGTTGCCAAATTCACAATGTTAACTGCAGAGAGGTTGTATGTTATTGGAGACGTTCTAATATGACAATAGGCTGGCCTAATTAACGAACCATGCACAGCTAAATACACACAAGCAACTTTTAATCTTCAAATAGATACAATTGTCGGCCTCCAAAATTCAATATACTTTCTTATATACAAACAAACATTGAACTCATACCATTGTTTCACTTAACCAAAATAGCGAATTTCCCCAAAAGAACGCATATAGACTGCGCATGCAGAAAATAAAAGATGGCCGTTACTACAAAAAAAACAGACATGCGCACTCCAATTAAAATTACCCATAATTCAGTTCACTAGACCAGGGGCTCCCAACAGGTTATACAATGTTTTCAGGCTATCAGATTATTTATATTTTCGACTTTAAGTTTACAATTTGAGCCTGTCCTCACTCTATCGATACGATTTATCATAAACATATTATACACCAGTGGCGTTAACTTTACAACTTCGGCATCTACGTGATTATATCGGTACGATTCAGTAAGGTACAAACAATCTCCATAAAATACAGCAGGGGCTCCGAATAGGTTATTCCCATTTATTATGGGCTCCCAATAGGTTATACAATATTTTCAGGCTATCAGATTATTTATATTTTCAACAACATATTATTACACCGGTGACTTTAAGTTTACAATTTGAGCCTGTCCTGACTCTATCGATAGGATTTATCATATTTTCATAAACGTATTATACACCGCTGGCGTTAACTTTACAATTTCGGCATCTACGTGATTATATCGGTACGATTGAGTAAGGTACAAACAATCTCCAAGAATACATTCGCCCTGTACTCCATGTGATATAAAAAAACCAAATGCAAGTAACACCACGCTAGGTGGCGTAATAAGTTCATCGACCGCTCTGTAGACTATATGACGGCGGCATGTCGCAAAGTTTCAAAATACTGCAATATACTCGACAATGTGACGTTCTGTCACCTCTCTGCTACCTCGTCTTCATAGACGACCTACTTAACGAACTAGCAACTTCTCCATACGGACTAAGAATCTGCAATATCCCATGTGGCGCTCCTACTACTGCCGACGACATCGCCCTTCTGTCGCTATCGAAATCCGGTCTCGACCCCTTGTTGAACATATGTGTGAAATATAGCAGGCGGTGGCGATTCGAATTCTCCTCCACGAAGAGCAAAACTGTTGTATTCAACGAGAATAAAAACTCATATGACCGCTCGGGAAGGATATGGAGGTTGCGGGCAATCAAACTATTCAGGAAGTTACAGAATGTGCCCATCTTGGTTTAATTCAGGACAAGTTTGCGAAGCAGGTCAATTCCGCCTCTTCTGTGTCGACAAAAATGAGGAATAACTTCTTCAATATCATGGGTAGCAAACTTGTGAAATCCACTACACCCATCACCATGACAAATGTGCTCAAAACTGTTGTTCTACCGAGAGCTCTCTACGGTGTCGAGGTGGTTCCTTTTGATCAAAGTTCCGCCATCACCATTATGAACATATAGCCGCCAGAACATGTCTCAAATACGCACAATCCCTTCCAAAACGAGCGTCAACTAGGCTATCGCTAGGTCTTCTTGGATTTCTACCAATTGAATATCAATTGCATATCAAAAAACTTTGCTTCCTGGGACGTCTTATCCATCTACTGTTCGGCCATCAATTACCATTACGACTGTTTCTCCTGAAAGCACACCTGTACAGACTATACAATCGCTCCAGTGGTTTTGTACAGGAAATGTTCTCCATATTAGCCAAATACGATATTTTGAACTATCTGAACGACTACCTGTACATTGGGTTCTTCCCAAAACTGTCAACGTGGATAACTCTTGTGAAGGCAGCTGTCAGGGGAACGTTCATTTCATCGTGGCAGACCAAAGTTTCGTTCGATCCATCCTTGCGATTTCTGTGGAAAGTTCACCCTAATCCCCTATCAAACTGGGCAGTCTGGAAACTTCTCCATGGAAACGCTCACATGTTGAAATATCTCAAAAACTTAGTACGGCTTCTCAACAGGACTACCTATGCCAACACTTTAGTGTGTCATTTCTGCAGCGAAGTGTACTCGAACGAAATCGACCACGCCATGTTCGTATGCTCTTCTCCAGCCGCACTCATTATTAGAAAAAGAGAAAAATGATGAAACAAAGCGCTAAAAAAACAATCGCCTTGATACGTGGCAACAGTATAAGAATACCAGAAACAAAATTAATAACATGAAAAAGTTCGCAAAAGCAAAATTTGAAGAGAAACTGGAAAATCGGGTTAAAGACTCATCACCCCCCCCCCCCTCGATTTTTGGCAATTAATAAATTTCTTGCTATGTAAAAAGAAAACAAATTGTATCCCGCCCCTATCTACTCCAAGCTCTTTCCCCAACGCGAGCAACACGATTGATATAAACGGAGAACTCTGCGTAACAGACGATCGCCAACCTGCTGAATAAAAGTTTCATTTCCAATTCTTCGATTAACGATTCATGTCATAAATTACCACCATTCAAATCGCGTTGTGAAAAAGAACTAACGGAATTGGAATTTACGCAGGATGAGATAATTTCTGTATTAACATCGCTCAAACTGAATAAAGCCCATGGACATGATGGAATAAGTGCGAAAATGTTAAATTCAACAGCTGAATCAATAGCATATCCTCTGTCAATAATTTTCAATAAATCCTTCAACAACGCAAAGTTTCCATCTACCTGGAAAAAGGCTAACGTTGTCCCAATTTTCAAAAAAGATGACCCAGCCGACACAAAAAACTATCGACCTATCTCCCTGCTTCAGTGTTCACGCTGGACCGAAAAAAAATTTAGCCAAAAGTTTAGCCAAATGAAAATTTAATTAGCCAAATGAAAAAAACATTAGCCAAATGTTTTTTGGCCAAATTAAAACCAATTTGGCCAAATTAAATCATCGTTTTCTGGTCGGTTCACAATTAATGACTAATATATTTGTTTTAAACTTTATTTGTTATACTCCGAATTAAAACATAATTAAAACAACACAAAAACAACTTTAAAATCAATATTATACGAACATATATCATCACATATCACATAACACACAGGCAGATCAATTTATAAAACATTAATATAAAATACGACGGGATTTCACGTCGGACCATGCGCACGGACCACGGCCGCTAACAATGGCTTATTATAGTAAGGTGTTAGCTGGTGAATATCTATTGTATTCAAATCTTTTATGAAGTTAAGCCAGGGATACATTTAATGACACACATTGCGTAACCACTAAGTTAAGAACTGCTCTTCTATCACGAACAAAGCAGACGGCTTAATTAGTTACATAACCAGTATACAGCGTATACGTTTTGATGATTAGATGATGACGGAAATTGTGAATGATGGATAATATTCCGATCCGCCTCTTTATTGGACATTACAAAAACACCTTAAAACAGCAGCGGTATCACTAGTTAATCACCTATTCATTGTGCTCACTGATGACAACTCTCTTCAAAGCATACATGTTTCGTATTGTTTACATAGTCGGTGTCATCGACGGCGTATAAACAAAAAATCACTCTTTAAAACAACAGCGTCACCACTAGGTATTCACCTATTAATTGTGCTCACTGATAACAACTCTCTTCAAAGCATATATATAAACAAAAATACTGATCAGATGGCAATCAGTTGTATAATGTTCCCTTTGTACAGCCGCCACACGGAACGATATTTCATAAGTACGAAAATAACGAACTACCGGTACTTTCGTCACCTAACTTCGTCTTGAATGTCGATCTATTGAGGGCTTTTATTAATTAGCTTTCTGACTCCATGATTTCAGTCTCCATTTTGGGTCAAAAAAAGTTTAGCCAAAAGTTTAGCCAAATGAAATTTTTATTAGCCAAATTCGAAAAAGATTAGCCATTGGCTAATTTGGCTACCGACAGCAGGGCCTGCTTCCTTGTCTTGGGAAAGCGTTTGAAAAACTTGTACTAAAACAAATAAGTCCGTTCTTTAACGACAATAAATTACTTTATTCCAACCAATCGGGTTTCATAACCGGCCACAGCACATCTCACCAACTGATAGACCTCTACAATCAACTATGTCAATCTCTCGACAAAGGACTATATACATGCTCTGTTTCCAAAGCCTTCGAGAGAGTTTGGCACAGGGGACTGTTATATAAGCTATATAATTATGGAGTTCGCGGGAGAACATTGAGATGGATAGAAGACTACCTTCATAAACGGCAACAAAGAGTTTTAGTAAATAACACCTTTTCTGAATACGAGATCATCCCAGCTGGTGTACCACAGGGCTATATTTTAGGACCCTTCCCCTTCCTTGTCTATATCAACGATTTACCAGACAACATACTTTCTTTTACGAGAATGTACGCAGACGACACATGTCTAACAAATAGTCACTATGACCTAAATGAATTAGGCCGCGTCATGAATAGTGACCTCCAAATCATAGCACAATGGTCTGAAAACTGGTTAGTAAACTTTAATCCTTCTAAAACAATTAGTATGTCCTATGCACTAACGGGGACTTCTGGGGAAGCCCCCGACTTAACCTTTAAACAGGATCCAATCTCATTTGTTGAAACACATAAACACCTCGGTCTGGAACTCCAAGCTAACTTAAAATGGAATAATCACCTAAATGGTATAAAAAACAGAATAGCCTCACGCTTAGCACAGCTCCGAAGATTTAAGTATCAGCTTGACCGAAGATCGCTTGAAAGCATTTATAAAACTTTTATCCTACCACTATTTGATTACTCCGCTGTAGTCTGGGATTGTGCCCCCAAATACCTAACCGAGAAGCTCGACCGATTACATTGCGATGCCGCCCGAACAGTTAGTGGCCTCACACGATCAGTGTCCAATATAAACCTCCTAAATGAAGTTGGTTGGCAGAGAGATCCATAAACTACAAGCAATATATAAATTAGTAAATGACGATGCCCCCGAATACCTACAAAATCTTCTAACACCTATATCATCTGAAGTCTCTGGATATAACTTGAGAAAACCGGGAAAATTCTATTCTTACTTCTGTAACACCGAGCATTTAAAAAAATCATTCTTCCCCGCTACTTTAAAGTGGAATGACATACCCACAGAAATAACAGATGCCGAATCTATCGCAGACTTCAAATTTTATCTCGAATTAATAGATCCTACAGTAAAACCACCATCACACTTCTATACAGGTCGTAGAACGCTTAATGTCGCCCATGCCAAATTGCGTAACAAATGCAGCAGCCTACGTTCCGATATGTTCCAAAATGATATCTCTGACAGCCCCCAATGCCATTGTGGAAATCCATGCGAAGATACTTACCACTACCTCTGGGCGTAGCAGGAAGACAGCCCGATAGGGCTAGGTTACCCCCGACAATACACTGCTATACTTTATTATGTATTAATGCCACTGTATCATTCGTGTGTATTGTAAATAAACTATCCTATCCTATCCTATCCCCTATTTCACACCGAACGAATGGAAATGTGTCAAAAATTATACCAAGAAGGACTGAAAATTACACATATCAATGATTTACTTCTCGGAATTCCCGATATCTCAAATAGAAGAAACAAAATTCTCTTCAAAATAGTCCATCGATATATAACAGCGACAAAACGATTCGAGTCGGATAATCAAACGCATTTCAGAATAGCCACAAAAAGCAAATTAGTCACAAATAGGTTTTGGCACCTCCCACCCCAAACCCCGAACCCACTCATTTGTAAATGTAAATATGTTTAACCTATATATGATTTTGAATCTTTCCTTCACCATTTTGTATGAATAATATTATTGTAAACAGGGAGACGGGCAAAGTAAGTTTTGTAACTTGTCCCCAATCCCTTTTGTATTATTCGATATACAAATAAAATATGTTTAAAGTAAAAGTACACATAAGTTCATCGACCGCTCTGTAGACCCAAAATGTAGAGTTTGCCATGCCAGTCCAGAAACA
Source organism: Siphonodentalium dalli (assembly GCA_032622095.1). Lineage (NCBI taxonomy): Eukaryota > Metazoa > Mollusca > Scaphopoda > Gadilida > Siphonodentaliidae > Siphonodentalium > Siphonodentalium dalli. The sequence goes on along the minus strand of CP136069.1, from coordinate 103,773,464 downwards.
GTCGAGCACGTCATCTCAGCCTGTTCTGTTCTGGCTCCAAATGAGTACACTTCAAAGCACAACAATGTAGCCCGATACTGAACTTTCCAGAACATTGCCAGAGACATCTATTCACGATGTAAGCAGTCTAGATATGTTTTACGACAAAATGATTGAATCAATTTCCAATTGTGCGCACACGTATGTACCCAAAGTTCGACACCGACCGTTTCTGAAGTCTTTTTAGAACAAGCACCTGAACGAGTTACACAGCGTCATGACTGAATGCAGAAAGCTTTGGATTTATGTGGGCCGTCCTGCAGATCCCACGAATACACAATATCGAAATTATAAGGATGCATATTTCGTAAAGAATATAGAAGCTACGCAAAACAATATATGTCATCTTTTAACGATGAAATTGATAGGTCAGCCGAAGTGGACCAAGACAGATTTTTCAACTTGTTCAATGGGAAGCGCATATCCAATGGTTCTAATGCCTGTTCCACTTTCATATACGAAAATCGCACTCTCCGGAATCCTCATGATATAGTCGATGGCTGGGCGTCGCACTACAAATCCATTTTTTCCACTCCACTAGGCGACGATAATTTTGACTCCAACCACTATTGTTCATCCAACTCCTTTATGAATTCTGAGTTGGACAAAGATAACTTATCGAATATAGATGCTCTGACCACATACACGGTTACGGGTTCTGAATTAATCAGTATAATAAACACTCTTCCTTTTAACAAGGCCAGTGGTTGGGACGGCGTGAATTATGAACACATTGTATTTGGTGGTGACTCCCTTGCTAATTGTATTGCTGGCATCTTTACGCATATGATCGAACTGGAACACATTCCAAACAATGCCAAGCGAGGGATAATATTTTCGCTCTATAAAGGTAATGGTAAGAGACGAAACTCATTTGATAGTTATAGGGCCATTACGCTTTTGCCTAATATATACAAACTTTTCGAAAACGTCCTATTGTCGCGACTTCAAACAAATTCTCAAAAAAATGTCAGTTGCATGATGTCGTCGTATTTGGTGTCAGAATGTATTTCCTATACATCCGAGAGGCAAAGCAGATTATATGCCTGCTTCTTGGATGTATGGAAAGCGTTCGATACCGTCTGGATAAATGGTCTACTCGTGAAACTGTACGAGCGCCACATTAGAGGTAGAACATTGCGACTATTCAACATGTTATTAACAGGTATATCATGTAGTGTACTGTATCAGAATACAGCTTCTGTGTGGTTCGAAGTATGTCATGGTACCCGGCATGGAGGTACTGTCTCACCGTTCCTTTACAATATATTCGTTGACGATTTACTTCAGCAACTTGTCGAGTCGAAATGTGGCCTGCGCGTAGACCCAAAATGTAGAGTTTGCCATGCCAGTCCAGAAACAGTCGAGCACGTCATCTCAGCCTGTTCTGTTCTGGCTCCAAATGAGTACACTTCAAAGCACAACAATGTAGCCCGATACTGAACTTTCCAGAACATTGCCAGAGACATCTATTCACGATGTAAGCAGTCTAGATATGTTTTACGACAAAATGATTGAATCAATTTCCAATTGTGCGCACACGTATGTACCCAAAGTTCGACACCGACCGTTTCTGAAGTCTTTTTAGAACAAGCACCTGAACGAGTTACACAGCGTCATGACTGAATGCAGAAAGCTTTGGATTTATGTGGGCCGTCCTGCAGATCCCACGAATACACAATATCGAAATTATAAGGATGCATATTTCGTAAAGAATATAGAAGCTACGCAAAACAATATATGTCATCTTTTAACGATGAAATTGATAGGTCAGCCGAAGTGGACCAAGACAGATTTTTCAACTTGTTCAATGGGAAGCGCATATCCAATGGTTCTAATGCCTGTTCCACTTTCATATACGAAAATCGCACTCTCCGGAATCCTCATGATATAGTCGATGGCTGGGCGTCGCACTACAAATCCATTTTTTCCACTCCACTAGGCGACGATAATTTTGACTCCAACCACTATTGTTCATCCAACTCCTTTATGAATTCTGAGTTGGACAAAGATAACTTATCGAATATAGATGCTCTGACCACATACACGGTTACGGGTTCTGAATTAATCAGTATAATAAACACTCTTCCTTTTAACAAGGCCAGTGGTTGGGACGGCGTGAATTATGAACACATTGTATTTGGTGGTGACTCCCTTGCTAATTGTATTGCTGGCATCTTTACGCATATGATCGAACTGGAACACATTCCAAACAATGCCAAGCGAGGGATAATATTTTCGCTCTATAAAGGTAATGGTAAGAGACGAAACTCATTTGATAGTTATAGGGCCATTACGCTTTTGCCTAATATATACAAACTTTTCGAAAACGTCCTATTGTCGCGACTTCAAACAAATTCTCAAAAAAATGTCAGTTGCATGATGTCGTCGTATTTGGTGTCAGAATGTATTTCCTATACATCCGAGAGGCAAAGCAGATTATATGCCTGCTTCTTGGATGTATGGAAAGCGTTCGATACCGTCTGGATAAATGGTCTACTCGTGAAACTGTACGAGCGCCACATTAGAGGTAGAACATTGCGACTATTCAACATGTTATTAACAGGTATATCATGTAGTGTACTGTATCAGAATACAGCTTCTGTGTGGTTCGAAGTATGTCATGGTACCCGGCATGGAGGTACTGTCTCACCGTTCCTTTACAATATATTCGTTGACGATTTACTTCAGCAACTTGTCGAGTCGAAATGTGGCCTGCGCGTTTACAACATAGATTGTGCCTGCTTGGCGCATGCCGACGATATGATGCTGCTTTCTCTCACTAGGTCTGGGCTTCAATAATTAATTGACATATGTTATCGTTATAGTACAAAATGGAGATATAGATTCAATGCAAAGAAAACAAATGTTGTTGTGTTCAATGAGACATTACACGCAGCTCGCAACGCGACCAGAACATGGAAACTATTTAACGAATCGATTTCCGAAACAGATAGAGTTACCCATCTTGGTATACCATTGAGCTCCCAAAATTTCAGTAATCACTTTGTTGACATCATAATAGAAAAAATCCGATCGACGTACTTTACGCTCAGTAATGCTGGCCTCTACGCAGGAGGGATACCACCTATTAGTTCGGTAAAAATTTATGAATGCATTGTCCTTCCCCGTGGTTTGCACGGTGCAGAATTTCTGTTCAATATTAGCTCTCACAATGTTGTTCGCCTTGAGCGTGTTCATAGAATGTGCATAACAAATATTCAAGGACTTCCAACCAGGACCAAAACCGATATGGCACTTTCTTTAGTTGGTATCCCACCTTTTATGGCGTACATCGAAAAGAGAAAACTTTCAATGTTTCGATCGTTATGCAGTCTCACCTTGCAAAAAACAGTCCGGGAAATTTTCGTGATGCGTTTGTTAGATGCTACTTTCGGTGGCTCGAACGCAACTTCAGTTTCTTCTGAATTAATTCAAATTATTAGCGATCGACAGCTCTCTCATTACACCGAAACCTTTATTCACACTTCTCATTTTACAGAGAAACTAGCATGGAAGCAAGCCTGCAAACAAGCCTCCATCTTTCATTACAAAAATGAGTGGACTTCTCGTGTTACTTCAAATTCCGAGTTAAGCAGATTCATGCTGGTTCACGATAGATATTCCATGTCCGACCTATGGAAAACTTGTGCGAAATATCCTGCTGAGAAAAGATCATTTATCTTTGTAGCTCAGATTATCTGTACTCTGCCCAGTTTGTCTAAAGGTGTGTGCACTCTATGTAGAACAAGATGCCATGATTTGATAGCTCACATTATTATCGAGTGCCCAGAGCTGGCCACTGTACATTAGAAAACCACAGTCCTCTCTTTTCATGTTTTCTAGACACCCATAAAGCCTTCGACACGGTATGGATTAACGGACTTCTAGTAAAACTATACAATCGGGGATTTCGTGGTAAAATATGGCACTTATTTAAATCTCTCTTATCAGATATTAAGTGTAAGGTCCGCTACAATAATCACTTATCCAGGGTCATTGATATGCAACAAGGCACGCGACAGGGAGGAATTCTCTCTCCTCTATTTTATATGATCTTCATCGATGATCTATTGTACGAATTGGAAACATCTCAGTATGGAATGTGTCTGAACTCCATTAGTTGCGCTTGTCCTACCCAGGCCGACGATATGACATTATTGTCGTTGACCGGACCAGGACTACAGGCATTGTGTAATATATGCACAAAATTCTCAAACATGTGGAGGTTCATATACAACCCTGATAAGTGTAAAGTGGTCATATTTAATGAATCGGCATCCTCATTTAATCATAGGACGCGGAAACAATGGTACCTAGGTAACAAAACAGTATTAGAGGCAGATAGTATTACACACCTAGGCATCCCTCTTCATATAAATAATCACATAACCGACTTCACTGATCACATCAGTCATAAAATCCGCTCAGTGTACCTCATGTTGAGCAACACGGGGATGTATTCTGGAGGCATAACCCCTCGTAGCTCGAAAACTATATATGAGTCAGTAGTATATTGCCAACTAGCCTATATGGATCAGAACTCATGTGTTCATTATCTACGGCCAATGCACTCAAACTAGAAAGGACCCATCGATTTTGTCTGAAGCAAATTCAAGGCCTCCCGGCCCGTGCCAGAACAGACGTGGTATTAGGTCTCATCGGAACAGGCACAATTATCTCTATAATTGAAAAACGCCAACTCACCTTCTTTGGCAACCTTTGCAACACCCGCGAGGACAAATACTCGAAACATATATTCCGGTCCAGGTTAAATGACCACTTTGCACTTGGGTCGAATCTTGACGAGTCATCATTTATATACCATATTTCTCATGTTCTAACCAAATATGACTTACAGGATTATTGTCGTGTATATGCACAAGAGGGCACGTTCCCGACAAAGGAGTCATGGAAAAGTCTAGTAAAAGCAAATGTCAAAATCACACAGGAACGTGACTGGAGATTCAGAATGGAACATGACATACAGCTCATGCCATTTGCGGCATGTTATTCAACACTCAAAGTCTCGCCACTTTGGCATATATGTCGTTCTTTCCCGAAACTGAAGCACGAGTGTGCCACAATCGCAAATCTCATAACGCAATCTCTGATATGGGATTCGGGAATGTGTCCATTGTGCAACACAACTTTCAATACCACAGTCGAACATGTCATACTTAACTGTACAAATAACAACCTGACCGTAATAAGGAATGACACGTGGTATTGCATCCTTAGTTACTTCGGAATAGACTGCTTCTTTGCTGTCGATGACTTGTCTAGTGACAAACAGTTGTTGGTTTTTCTAGCATGCGTGACCGATGCCGTCAGTCGCCACGTAGAATCTGATATTGAATTTATCACTTTCCTAATCAAAAGGGCGTTCCTATTATGGACAACATACATGGAAATGGTAGAGTAACGACATGTCTACATGTTCAAATGCAGAAGTCTGGCAAAATTTCAGTCTCCAACTTAATCCGGATAGCGAATGTCAAAATTGTATATAGCTTGTGGAATAATACTACACCAAACGTTTTATATAGCAATAACGTACGTCGCCAGACGACGTGACTACCCATGCGATCACGTCCATAAAACGGCTTACTGTTATGGGGACACACCTGTGTTGGGAATGACACACCCATCGCACATACCATATAGTTCACGCGCACGCAAATGACCATGTGCGCAGTATACATGAATCTCCCTGATAGCTTTTATATATACATATTTTTTTTCTTCTTTTATTATACACATATATGCATACTTTGAAGCACCTTATAGTCTGGGTCTTAATTGGATCCCAAAATACTGTGTGTCGTCCTTAATTCTTATATTTATATCTATCGTATCGTATAACTTTTATATTATACCTATGCAACCATATATGTATTGTGATTTGTAATGTATTTGCATGTGTTACTTGATCTCCGGTACTGGAGGAAATAAAGGAATATATATATTATTTCTAGGGAAAAAGCCAGATTTCCTTCCACCTGGCTTACATTCTCATCAATGGATTAGATTCTTTGCAAAATCAACAAATTCCTTGTGGAATATGTATCTTTCACGGTCATCCCAAGATCTTATCACTTATACCTAATAAATTTCAGCTGTACAATATCTATGAAAATGCCTAATTTGAATTCTCAATAAATCATAACCAGACAGCCCTGATTGTCGTATACAGGGTTCAAACTTGCGCCACAGTTTGCGGTTTCGTGCTGTGGATCTACTGAGGGACTCTTGGTCTGTGTGGGTGTCTGTCCCGGAGGACAGCTAATTGCTTTGTCGCCTGGGTCGCTGCTCGCACAGCCAGAGTCAATGAGTGGGTTCACAGCATGGACCCTCAAACTCTGATCTCTATTGCATACTTGTAGATCAAGCATGTCAATGTTTAAGTGACCTTTTATCTATGGTGCATGTTTTGTAGGTCTAGGCTGGGGAAGTGGGACCATCTCTGTGGTCGCGTGACAAATGTGTAAATATGTTCTTTTCTACTGAATTGTTCTTTGTTCTATATGTATTTTATGTATTTGTGTTACATGTAACTCTTCATATGATGGAGGATAGAAATAAATATTTTCAAGAATGTAGCCCGATACGTCCACTGGACGCTGTGCAAGGATAATGATATTGAAGTAAGTTCCAAGTGGTACCAACATCAACCTCAAAATGTCACCACCAAACACGATGTGACGATAATATGGGACACACAGGACACAGACAGACACATCCCTTGCAACACACCCGAGATTATCTTGAAAGATCGCAAGCGGGTCTCTTGCTGAATATTTCCGTCCCCAGCGACTGTAACGTTGTGCAGAAAGAGACAGATAAAGTAAAAAAATATGTTGACCTCAAAATAGAATGTGAAAAGATGTGGAGTTTGCCAATTGTGATTCCAATAGTTAAAGGTATGGAAGCGTATTGGTGCCATTTAAAAAAATAAAATTGGCCCAGTAAGTGCTAATTAGCACATACGTATCAGCTAATTAGCTGATAATAACAGCTAATTAGCTGATAATATCAGCTAATTAGCCCATACGTATCAGCTAATTAGTTGATAATAACAGCTAATTAGCACATAATAAGTGCTAATTAGCACATACATATCAGCTAATTAGCTGATAATAACAGCTAATTAGCACATACGTATCAGCTAATTAGCTGATAATAACAGCTAATTAGCACATAGTAAGTGTTAATTAGCACATACATATCAGCTAATTAGCTGATACTATCAGCTAATTAGCTGATACTATCAGCTAATTAGCTGATAATTTAATACTGTTATATATAGGCCTGACAAGTTATCCAATCGTCACGTCTGTTTCATCAGAAATTTCGACACGTGACTCAAAACTGGAACTACTTCCGGGTCAACTTGAACCTCGTGGATTTCTTTTCAAAAGACGGGACGTATTATGTAATCAGTTCGTCCGTCCGTCTGTCCGTCCGCGCGTCCGTCTGTCTGTCCGTCCGTTAACATTTTGGTTTCCGGTCGATAACTTGAGTAGGGATAATTTTATCACAACCAAAACTTGGTTTGTGGTTCAATCATATCAAAATACAGGTCAAGTTCGAAAACGGGCGCAGTCCGATGATTTTTGTTAAAGTTACGTTCTGATTTTGACTTAGCATTTCCCAAATTTATGGTTTCCGATCGATAACTTGAGTAAGTATTACACTATCACAATCAAACTTGGTATGTGACGCAATAATATCAAAATACAGGTCAAGTTCGAAAATGGGCGCGGTCCGATGATTTTTGTTAAAGTGACGTTCTGATTTTGACTTAGAATTTCCCAAATTTATGGTTTCCGATCGATAACTTGAGTAAGGATTACTTTATCACAGCCAAACTTGGTATGTGACACAATAATATCAAAATACAGGTCGAGTTCAAATATAGGCCTGGTCTGATGTTTTGTTATTAAAGTTACGTCCTGATTTTGACTTAGAATTTCCCAAATTTATGATCTTCATAATCATGCTCTATTGTCATTGAATTTGATGCATCATTAATTTATTTTCAGGTATGCATTGAGACAATATGCAGAATTGACGATCTGACATTGGCTGGTTACATTTGTGCATAAACTAAGTTCTTTACTGACACTAGTCTAGTCTTCGAAGCTATAGCTGATACATATGTGCTAATTATCTGATACAGATGTGCTAATTAGCTGTTATTATCAGCTAATTAGCTGTTATTATCTGCTAATTAGCTGATATGTATGTGCTAATTAGCCCTTGCTATGTGATAATTAGCTGTTATTATCAGCTAATTAGCTGTTGTTATCAGCGAGTTAGCTGTTATCAGCTAATTAGCTGATTAGCTGATACGTATGTGATGATTAGCTGATATGCATGTGCTAATTAGCTGATACGTATGCGCTAATTAGCTGATAGTATCAGCTAATTAGCTGTTATTATCAGCTAATTAGCTGATGAGTATGTGCTAATTAGCACTTACTATGTGCTAATTAGCTGTTGTTATCAGCTAATTAGCTGTTGTTATCAGCTAATTAGCTGATACGTATGTGCTAATTAGCTGATATGCATGTGCTAATTAGTTGATACGTATGCGCTAATTAGCTGATAGTATCAGCTAATTAGCTGTTATTATCAGCTAATTATCTGTTATTATCAGATAATTAGCTCTTACTATGTGCTAATTAGCTGTTATTATATATGTGCTAATTAGCACTTACTGGGCCAATTTTTTTTCTTCAAAATGGCACCAATACGCTTCCATATATAGGGGCTACTTGTGCAGTTACCAAAAATGTATCTAAGTGGATAAAACAAGTAACACCAATTATCGCACCATACCAACTACAAAAGGCAGCATTGTTAGGCACGGCATATATACTGAGAACAGTCACCAATATAAAGACAGTAACATAAAGGAAGAAACACCAAAAGGTCGATTGCATGGTTACCATAGTAACCTGTGGCCTGTGCAATTTCTTTGCTCACCTCACAAAGGTGATGATAAGTAAACCGTAACAAAATAATAATAATAATAATAATAATAATAGATACAAATAAAAATCACAAAAACAATATAATTCCATGCTAAACAATGGATGTATAATGCTAATAGAGAAAAATAATCGTAAAAGGGCGATAACTCCGTGAAGAAACTTTGGGCCAAAATCGCGATAACTTTATTTTTTGTATAGCCGTTAGACGCCTACGTTCCATAGAGATATATATATCGCGTTTCTACTGCCATGAGTTAATTAAACAGAAAACGGCACCAATAAAAAAAAACAATATACTTACTTGATTACACCATGGATTTATAATTACGATTACCTCATCCATGATTCGGGTTCTACTCAGCTCTTCTGTAACGTTTTTACTTTCTAACGGATCTGGGACACATGAGTGTGTATCTGGGTGGAATGATAACTCCAGTGTTACCTCATTGTAACATAAATAGGGTGGTTTTTTTGTGCAGTTACATTATGTTTTGAACTGTTACGAATGTCAAAATTGAGCACAAATTAATCGTCTTCAGTAAAATAAAATAAATGTGTATGCGAGCAACCCACGTGCCTTACCTTCCTACACAATTTTACAACCTCCTCGGTATAATTTGAAACTTCAAACAGTCAAACGTCAAAGTACGTTATATATATAAGACACACAGCATATCGGCTTTGAGAGTTCCAACTGAATTACGGCCTCTAGCTGCCCCAATATCAGTGCCAACCCGCTCCCAAGTCTCGATGTGTGACTATAACTACGTAAATGGAGATTAAGCTACGAATATCAACAAGAAGAATAAACAATTATATTCTATCAGCAAAGTTGGCGGTTTGATAAAGGATTAGTCTCGATCGATAAGCCAATGAACATCAACAACCCAGATTTTATATAATCTCTTAGCTCTCGGGGCATAGGATTCCTGAGGAACAGATTCCACGCCGCCACAAATTACCACGTATACCAACGAACCATCCGATATTAAAGAAATATAAAGAAGTTGAAGCTTGCGTGTAGCTTTTTATCTCCGTTTCTGGCTTGTATTTACCTTATGTGTGTGCGTGTGCGTGCTTGCGTGTGTGCGTCTGTGGGTACGTTCGTATGTGTGTCTGTGTGTGTGTGTGGGGGGGGGGGGGGGGCTGTGTGGTGTGTGTGTGTGGGTGTGGATGTGTGTGTTCGCGTGCGCGCGATTTCTTATGTAAATGTATCTTTGGAACTCACCAATGAGTTTAAGGTTTGTCATTGAGACAAGAAGGATTATGAGAAGTACTGCTGATTATGTTTCAACGTGACGCGATTTTAATCTGACAAGCATGTCGCGCAAACTCGGAATTTTTCTATAAGCTATAATCACTCGTTTGTCAGAACGCCCATCCAATGATTTTCGCGTTCCAAGCGTTTTGATTTAGTTTCACCCTCCTCGGTTAGAATTGGTGTTTGTTCGATTGGCTGAAAGCTGAAATGGAATCTTACATCATGGTCAGGTAAATTGAAATGATTTGCAACTCAAAAATCATTATATATCTAATCGAATATCTGAGAGATGTTTGGTCATATTGTACACGGCATTTTTTGCAGGTGATCTGCAGGTAAATAACATTCTCTGTATCACAATCAAATAAATACAAATTTTCCTCTGATTTGATACGATATGCGGGTTTGTTCGCTGGTGAATACCCCGCGAGGGTCATATATTCATTCTGTTTATGTAACAGTTTTCCTTGTTGCAGAATGAAACTGTTTCATCGCCCAGCGTCAGTCGATTATGCCGAATTCAACTCGCCTCGGTTGGCGCCAGGTCCTGGCTGAATGATTCTATTTCTTTTATGGTTTCGGACTTGACTTGACAGAGTAAACGCTTGGAGTACCCGCGCGGTTGCAAAGCCTGGAATAATGTCGAACAAGCTGAATTTAGGTCGTTCTGTTCGTGCAGTTTCTGTGATATCGAATTATTTGTGATTTGATTAGACCTTTGAAAACTTTGGGTGGATGAAATGATTTATGGTGTAGAAGCTGATGAGAATCTGAATGCTTTATTCTCTGATCAAAATGACAATGATATCGAGAAATGGAAAGTATATACACAGAAGATGGAGAGGAGGAACGTAATGCATTATGTACACAATATACAGTGATCTCCCGATTGACAAGACGCATGTTCATCATCGTTTTTATCATCATTATCATCAATTTAATTTTGACATTAGAGTCATCTTCATAATCATAATAACTATCATCATCTTCGTCATCATCATAATCTTTATATCTAACAGCAACACAGTCTTAATACAACACCAAAAACAAAACATCAACTCCAACAACAACACCAATAACAACAACAACAACAACAACAACACCAATAACAGTAACTCTATACATTAATCACTTGTGTCCAGTTTAAGGTTTATCAGTCGGATGAACGAGCACAGTTTGCGAAGAGACGTTACATCTTTCAAATTTAGTATGTCGTCTAGAATATCAATAGTTGGGTGTTTTATACCTGTATATTTCCTAAGCATGAGGCGATATCTTGCCTCTTCAAAGTATTCACATTCCATTGAGTAGTGAAATTCATCCCCAAGTTTTCGTTTTTTACACATTGGGCACAATCTAGAAAATACGTTTGTTCCGTTCCAACGGCGTTTCTCAATTGGTATAAGCGGTGGTTACTAGTACGAAATTGACATAGAGATATTCTATTTTTTGTATCCAAACTATCCAATTATATTCCAAAATTAATGTCATGTTTGAAAATTTTATAGGTGTTACCTCGATTAGAGTTTTCAATATCAGATAACCACACATTAAGGACTTGACTATTTAAATTGCACTTGAAGTATGGTACTAGTGTATCTGAACATGGAATATTTTCCATTTTACAGAAATGGATCTGACCACAATTTGTCAGGATATCCTTTATTTTTTCTATCCACTGAAATTTTACTGACACAGAGTTTTACAAAATCTGCTTTGTTGTATATTCTTAATATTCATCCAGTATTTCAGAATGCGCAAATTAATTGTGTACTCAATCGGCAGTCTACCACTTTCACCATATACCATATAATTAGGAGTCGATGACTTTAGATGGAGCACATGCTTTAAAAAATTTCTGTGGATATTTTTCAAATATTGCATTACTCCCTGATCCCCAGACTTCACAACAATACAACATAATTTGTAAAACTTGGGCGTCAAACAATTCAAACATGTTTTTCACTGACAAGCAATGATTCTTGATTTCGATATAATAGAGTACATTGCCTTGATTGCTTTATTCATCAAAGTCTTTTTCGCTAAAGAGTAGGTACCTGATTTTGTGTGTATAATTCCAAGGTAATTAAAGCTCTTCACCACTTCAATTGTCTGACCTTTGTAAAGAAATGTCTTATTCTTTGGCAAGCTTCTTTTAGATATTAACATTATTTTAGTTTTCTCAGCATTTACAGTTAATTTCCATTTCTCGCAGTAACTTTGGAAACTATTAAGTGCCGTTTGTAAATGTGTCAGTGTTTCAGCCATAAGTACCGTGTCATGCATCTGCGCATAAGCTAATGGATAGTTTGACATATGTCTGCAAATGGGTTTCTATATCGCGTGCCATTTTACACAGACCTTCAACGCCGTCTGATTTTAAGAAATCTTCAAGATCGTTCAGGTAAAGTGAGAACAGAAGGGCTGATAAGTTTACATCTTGTCTTATCCCAGATAAACATGGGAAATAATTGGACGTTTTATTACCCAAACGAACTTTTGATTTAATGTTTGTGTACATGTTTTTAATAACTGTGAACAACTTCCCATTTATGTCATTTCTCAGGAGTTTGTACCATAACCCTTGCCTCCATACCTTATCGAATGCTTTTTCAAAGTCTATGCAAGCACAATAAAGATTCCTTTTAAGTGCATTTGTAATTTCAGTTAGCATATGCAAAACAAAAATGTTATCTGCTGTAGAATAACCTTTTCTAAAACCCGTCTGGTTCTCACGGAGAACTTCATTTTCCTCAATATATGAGTACAATCGGTTTGACAGGATCTTTGTAAACAGTTTTCCCAAGCAGCTCAAAAGGGTGATTGGCCTATAGTTTTTTTGGGTCTTCTTTATTACCTTTGTTCTTGTAGAGTGGTATAATAGTGCCAACCACCCATGTGTCTGGTACACAACCTGATTCGAAAATTAAATATATTGCAATATATGTTTATAAGTGTGTCAGAGGATGTCTTAATATGTTCATTTAGAATTCCGTGGTCACCGGGGGACTTATTTAAAAAAAAACTCTTTATAGCTGTCATATTATAAACTGCTTCCCTACTTATCGATCGGTTCAGTTGGTCGTTTGTGTTACTTGTATCAATGTTCATACATATATCTACATGCAGGTCGTTTGTAATTGATTCCAAGTTTATTAACCGGAAGTGTTCTTCAAATTTCTCTATTTTTACTTTGCTACTTATTGTTACATTTTTCTTATTAACTGTAGACCAGAATTTCCTTGTATTCTCTAATTTTAATTTCGCTAATTCGCATGTAATATTCCCCCTGTGTATTGCTATTTCATTATCCATTTCGCGTTTGTAATTCCTAGCCGATTCACGCATTAGTTTTCTTGAACAATCGTTTTGATGTTGATTATGGTATCTCTCAGCTTTACGGTATTCTTTACGCGCTTTCCAGCATGATGAATTAAACCAAGGCTTGTTATCCTTTTTTCGTGACTTCGGCTTATTAATGGGGAGTCCAAATGTATGAGTTGACTATTTATGAAGAATGCGGGATATCGTGCCCACAATTTCATTAACTTCTGCGTTATTAGTCGCAGAGTGAGGACGTCTATTTAACAAAGATCGCACTTATAATATTTCCACTGGATCGAGATTCCATATAAACTCGGTCGTTTTGGACGGATACCATTTGGATATACTATGACTGTGAGATTCCTCTTCACACAAATTAGTACTTGAATCCAAATAAATTGATATTTCAGTTGTAATAGATTTGTGCACGTCTGAAGTGCATTTAGGGAACATAGCATATAGTCTACAACTGATGCGTCTCGGCATGTAAGAGATCCAATTTCCCGGTCAGTTCCCAGTCTTCCATTTAAAATTAACAGGTCGTTGTGCTGACAAGAGCCAAGTAATTGATGGCCAAAATTATTTGTCGTTTTGTCCATACTATGCCTCTCTAAGGGTAGACCACAATTCTCTGACACCATTTCGGCAGTTAAGTTTTGGTTATCGTAAATACCATTATCATTTTCATCAATCAGAATATAGTCTATTTTTTCTGAAGTACGAGCATTAAAATCGCCAGTTAAAAAAAAAAAATCATATCCTTGTCTCATTTTCAAAATTTCGGTGTCAAGTTCACTAAAAGCTGAATTCGATGAATTACTTGTTCCTTCGGGTGGAACATAAACAGCTCCCAATATAATTTTGACACCGCACTGCTGTATTTCCACCCAGTGCACATATTGGCAATATGTCTACAATATATGTGTAGATGACGCTAATTCGGATTTAACGCCGATAATAATTCCACCAGAATTGACCCGGGAGAGTTCCATGCGATTTTTCATGTATAGTGAAAAACCTGGTAAAACTAGATTATCGCAATCATCTGTCTTCGTTTCCGACAAACAAAGTATTTCGTGATTCATGCACATAGTTTGGAATTCTGGGTAGGCTATTTTTTTTCTAATTCCACAAACATTTAAACGTTTGCGTACATTATCGACATGAGTCGTTTTTTTTGCACAGCGATATCATTATCTCGATCAGTACTAGGCCTCGCACTAGAGTTATCTCCACTTCCAGGTGTGTCGGTATTTTGATCATTGTTCGCATTGTCCAAATGTTCATAATATAGTATTCGGTCGTATATGTCATTATATTCTCGGTCTTCCTCGGATATAATGTCCCATATGCTTCGTGTAATACCTCCGAAAAATATCCTATATTGTCTGCCCGGTGTTTTTAACAGGGCTATAAGCACGATAATAATTTTCATAATTAATATCATCATCCTCATTAATATCATCATCGTCGGTACAAAAATCATCATCATCATTATCGTCATCATCACCGTCATCATCATCATCACCATCATTATCATCATCATCATCATCATCATCACAATCATCATCATCACCATCGTCATCATCGTCAGTATAAAAATCATCATCATCGTCGTCGTCATCATCATCATCATCGTCATCATCGTCGTCGGCGTCATCATCATCATCATCATCATCATCACCATCATCAACAGCAGCAGCATCGCCATCAATATAGTCATTAAGTACATTTATACCGTCATCACCATTCAACAAATACATATAACAACTAGAGGTCAGATTCCATGGAATCAGATATACTTCCATGGTATCCCATCCCATCCCATGTAAGTGTTATGCGTATATGTGTATTCCTCTTAATTCGAATTCATATTGGTGCTTAATGATCCGATGGTGGACTTGCATTGACATTTCTAAATACTAAATATTCTCCAAAGGTTTATGTCTTGATGATTAATGACTGTCTAATGCATCATGGTCCTGACCAACTGAGTCACCATTCACCCAGCCAATTAGTTCATTTGTATTCAGTAGGGATACATTTTATGGCTAATTATAACCGCTCCCCTGGATTCCTAAATCCTGTTCAACGGTCACGAAATTTGGTGTGTCTGATTATAGAGTAATCGGCATGTATATATATCAAAAGGGTGCAAATCATATTAATTTAAGTAATATATTTCACCCGTTAACAATGTTACGCGCTACCAGGATTAAACGGTCCACTCTAAAACTTATACAATCGTTCGAAAGTTGCACCTGTATACTTCTGACCACGTCAACAAATTTTTGTCTCAAAGTTTTATTTTTTAAGTTATTTTCCACATTTGTTTGCGGTGGAATTTGCCAAGTCTGAACCCACCCGACGCAAGCTCTCCACTGAGCATACATCTTGGAGGCGTACCTACAGTATACCGACGTACATGCTCCTGCATTAAACTAGATCTTTATTAGCACGTTTGGATTTGGGGCTACAATTAGGTTAGTGATAGACTACTTAAGTATAAATATTTATATTATACTAGCAGGGTGACCAGACTTCGTCCGTGCTGTTTTCCCTATTGACAATTTTGAAGGGCAAGGTCAGGTCGGGGACTCGATTTGACCGTGTAAAACATTCCCACGACAAAATTATCCCTAGGTATCAATTTCATCAAAATCTCGTCGAAAGGCGCGATTTGACCTTGAATTGACCATTTTAAAGGTCAAGGTCAGGTCGGGGACACAGTTTTACCGGTCCAAAACACTCCCCGGACAAACGTACCCATAGGTATCAAATTTCGTAGAAATCCATCCGTTTTACACGATTTGACATTGAATTGACCATTTTTAAAGTCATGACCAGGTTGGGGTCAAAAACACTCCCCGGACAAACGTACCCCTAGATATCAAATTTCGTCGAAATCCGTCCGGCTGTTTCCCCGGCCATACCTAACAGACAAACAGACAGAAGTCCCAAAATATGTAGTAGATAGCGTTGTCACGAGTAAACAGATCCATCTGAAAATTCGAAAATGGCACTTTAGATTTTCGGTGGAATTTACCAAAATCTCAACCCACCCCATCTTGCATTCTCCGTTGGGTAGGTTACGTTTAAAGTATAGCGGTCAAGATTTGGGGGGGGGGGGGTGGCTTGAATAGAATACCCAAATGTACCTGCTACGGCAATTCCTTGCTCTTTAATTAGCCCGTTTGGATTTGGTGGGAAGAATAGGTGCATTTTCCCGTTCCCCGTATAGCGGAAAGGGGTATATATAGTCACGCATTTCAATCAGTTTGGATATAAAGTTTAAATATACACAGTTATATGCCTATATATTTAATACTAATATATTTTCTTATTAATTAACAGCGCAGTGCGTAGCCGAGTGGTGAGAGCGTCAAACCTTCAGTTCGTGTTTTATTGCGACGTGAGTTCGAATCCCGTCAAATTATCTACTATTTTTTTTTTTTTTTAAAGACATATCATGGACTTGGTCGGGTGCGTGAAACTGATTAGTTAGTACCCAGGTGTTATGCCAACCTGGGGAATGTAGCATTCTACTACCATCGCCGAAAATTTCAAAGAAATTGACCATATCACTCCATAGAAAACATCGTCTGAACTACGCTCAATTGTAAATATTTACATCTCGAATCGGGACGCAACTATCGACGATAAACACACACAAATGATTTCGATATCGAGAGTCATTGGATTTAATTAATACAGCAGAATGACGGTGTGTGTTATCAGTTTGGATTAATATTCGTAAAAGTAACTACTTTGAGCAAGATTATTCTCCATTCATATTTGATCACCCTACCGGAGTGTTTCACATAACTTTAACATGCTTTGGTGTATTTTAATCATCAAATACGAATAATACCAAACTAAAGATAATGTAAAGATGCTTTTTATATTCGATAAATAACTAGAATATAAACGTCGATGTGTTATTGAATCAGATATAAAACAATAAACACGTGGGTCGGTTTTCGCATATATAACATGAAGCGCGCTTAATGAACGTTCGGTCCGAAAAATATAATGAGTGATTAACAACAACACACAAAGAGTTTGAACGTAATCGAACAGAAAAGAGCGTTCTCTATAAGTTGATACCTTTATGGTAGGAATAATGAGCGGTTGTTTCATGTTTGATTTTTGACAAGACTTAAATGACGGTGAACGAAACTATCAGTGGTGTTTTATTTTGCGAAAGTATAAAAGGAGTCATTTCCAATTCAGCAGACATATACTGACGGAAAGAATTGAATGTCTATCAGCAGTATACTACGGTTTATAACAATATACAAATTGTTCTTACGAAAATGATGATGTTTGCATGTTTCTATGTGTTTATCGTTGTTATCGCAAATGGAATAATTGGCTATACGTCGTCATTATACGTTAGTAGAAATATACACCGTATAACGAAGGTTTGTTTGATCAAATTAATGTAATGTTTGTATTTTGTTTGGTTGTATATGATATGCAATGCGTTGAAGATGCGAAAGAAAATACAAAAGTGAAATGCACGCACGCAGATAGCTCATGACACACTATACACGATAAAATGATAATTTACCACACACCATGGGCTACACAATTTACGAATAGGTGGGTTTATATTAAAATCCAAGTTATTTGCTTTATAACGGCTCCGATATGAACTCATACCAATATACCCCTCTGGAAATGATTGTTGGAATTCGACGGGCGTTCTATCAGTTCTCGACAAATTTTTGGCGTATATATAGATAATATATATTATATATATAAGCGGAATTATTTTGAAGAGCTCTTTTCACTTGACTGAGAAAAAAATAATGTTCTAAGTCCAAAAGTTTTGGTTGAAATATTGGAGCCTTTTTCAAAAAGTGAAAACAAAATGAACGACTTTTCTGGGACAGGTCGATTTGGATCCGTTTTGGACTCTGGATTTTCCAAAAGTCATCTCCGTTTCGCGTGTAGCATAATATGAATCTTCGGAGGAGATGTGTACACAAGCACATGGGCCCAAATTGCAAACTTTGAGGGCCCGTAACTCTTGCATTTCTTCTCGGATTTCAAAAATCCTTTCCGGTATGGGTTTGTTTTCGTTCGGGAAATACATAAACTTAAATAGATGAATGTCAATCAAAATTTTATTTTGCGAAAATGTTGGCCCCCACCCCAGTGTCAAAATATATGACCGACCCTGTCAAATTTTCCTTCTCTGACTAAACTGACAACTGTCAACACGACTATGAAAACCACATGCAGTTATCTGGAATGATACAAGAGGACAACAGAGTACAATCAAATAGAGGTTTGCCAACTATGGGCGGTAACTCCTCAGGGAAAGCGCGGACACAAGTTTTGATGCCCGTGGGCAGTGGGCATATCGAGGTGTGCATACGGTCCAATTTTCGATGCTCTGCTCCTTATAATTTCCGAGATAATAAAATGACATTTTTTCAGATAAAGGGAGATAACTCCTCGGGGAAAACGCGGACAATATTCTTTATGCGACGATGGCATACAACTCTTTGACCCCAAGATACGTGCCAAGTTTTAATGTGCTACTCCTGGTACTTTTCGAGTAATAAGGGTTGCAAAAGTGTCCAGTATAAGAATAATAATAACAATGAAAAATTATCGAAAAAGGGCCATAACTCTGTCAAAAGATATTGGACCAACATCCGGATACCATTATTGTTAGTAGACCTTAGATGCCTTCATTCGCTAGAGATTTCGCGGTCCTCCTCCCATTAGTTTCTGAGTATTTCCAATTAAACAGAAAACGGCCGCAGTAGAAAAACAATATACTTCCTTTGTTACACCATGGAAGTATAATAATAGGAACAATCATGAGTGGAAAGAATCGCAGTTTATGGACGGAAAATATGAAGTATGGTGATTATATGTTGTCCTAACATGTGTAGGTTGATCTCAAGTGTTTGGACGTGACCCCACCCCTGTCTCGAAATTGGGTGACGGGATTGGGAAAACATCAACCCCTGGTACAAAATGCTAAGTTTGAGGCCCTGTAACTCCGTTAATTTCCAACGGATTTTAAAATTGTTTCCAGTTTTATGAGTTGCTGCTGACATTGATTGCATAGTGTAAATTTCATCTGATTTGGAGACGGATAACACTTTGATTATTGGAAAGCATATGGGCCCAAATTCAAACTTGACGGCTAAAATCTCCGCCATTTTCCAACGGATTTACGATCTGTTTTCAGCTTCGAGATCGGCTGATGTTGCAGATGTTATATTCCAAGTTTCATCTGATTCGGAGAAGAATAAAAAATTGGTACCACGGACCACCCCTCCCCAGACCCACAATAATGAATCGACACTGTCAAAATTTGGCCCAACGCGTGCCCTCTTCAGTCCGCACACATTTGCATTTCAGACAAGAAAACCATAGTCAGAAATGGTAACGCCACCAAGATCGTATTATCAGCCATAAATATAAATAATAATACAATTATTCTATAAACTAGCTTTCAAATTTTATGCGGGAAATTTGCGTACTTCCATATTTCAAGTTTTCCCGTTTCTCGTGTCATACATTACTTTCATCAAACTGTCTTCTTTATTACACAAGCTGATAGGCCCGACTTCACCCGGGCTGTTTCCCATCTGCTTTCGGGTGAAAGGTGCGATATGACCTTCAATTGACTATTTCGAAAGTCAAGGTCAGGTCAGGGTCATGATTTGTCCAGTCCAAAACACCCCCACCCGTAGAAAAGTACCCATAGGTATCAAATTTCGTCGAAATCCGTCCGTTTTACCCAACTTGACCTTTAATGAACAATTTTGAAGGTCAAGGTAAGGTCAGAGTCATGATTTGACCCGTCCAAAACACCCCCCCCCCCGACAAAAGTACCCATAGGTATCAAATTTCGTCGAAATCTATCCGTTTTATCCGAGTTGACCTTTGATTGGCCATGTTGAAGGTCAAGGTCAGGCCGAGGTCACGATTTGACCCGTTCAAAACTCTCCTCGGACCAAAGTATCCCTAGGTATCAAATTTCGCCGAAATCTATGGAAAGCCGAGGAGGACATGTTGGTCGCTAATTGCTAGATATACGACGCGGTATTTTGAAGGTGTTTCAAACTAGCAGATAGAAGTATTCTGCCTTTCAAATGGTGATGAATTATAGTAGTTTATTCAAATTTTATGGCATAAATTGTTATTAAAACCGTATATACTATAAAAAATTAATGACTCGAAAATTAAGTGGGCCTTTAAACAAAGTCACAATTGCATTTAGGCTCATCTCATACTCGTCCATTCAGCGATATTCTACTGCGCAGTTTGTTATAGCCTCCAGTATTTATTGAGCGTTATACCCCCAACTCTTATAATTCGCCTTTAGCAGGCGTACTCTTGCCTCAGATTATTGAGATATTAGGTCACACATAATCACATTAAATCGCATCGTAACATAGCAATTGTGTGGGCTCCTTGGCGTGAATATGTAATGAGAAATAAGGTCATACGTAATGACAGTAAACTCAAGAAAACCCTCGAAAACAAAACAAAATCACATTTAATGTTTTACGTTATTTCCTTCATAAAAAGAATCTTCGTGATAATGAACCCTCTCGTTACTTTAGAATATAACCTTAAAATAAAAAAAATCTTTGGAACACAGAACCTTCGGAATAACGAACCTTCGGATTGGTGAACCTTCGGAATAGCGAACATTCAGAGAAATTTCGGAATAGTGGACCTTCGGGATAGTGAACCTTCGGAATAGAGACATGCCCCCCAATATTCATATTATATGCCCAGAGTTCAAAGGTATGGACCCATAAAATTCTAAACTTGGCCCTTAAAATATTGAACTCCAAATTGGAGCACACACAGAACACCACTTAAGTCAACTGAACCTATGTCATGTCCCAATGCGGGAGGGTCCATATATACCACAACATTCATAGTATATGCCAAGAATTCAAAGGTATGGGCCCACGTAATGACATAAAATCTCAAGAAAACCAGCGAAAACAAAACAAAATCACATTTAATGTTCTAAGTTAAGTTATTTCCTCCTGTATCTGTATCGGTGTGCGCGCATGATCAGTTCGGATGTGAGCGCACACTCCATATAAAGAATGTTTGTGAAAATGAACCCTCTCAAATTAGTCTCAATACTTTAAAATATAGAATTAACCTAAAAATAACAAAAACCTTCGGAATAGAGAACCTTCGGAATAGCGGACCTTCGGGATAGCAAACCTTCATAATAGAAGCATGTCCCCACAATTACACCGGTGACGTAAACACATGTGCCAATCTTAGTTGTACTCTCGCAATTATCGGTACGATGAAACGGTGACGGAATTTGACGAGGTTTGCCGAATGTACAATCACCCAGTGAATTATCGATCGACCATGCGATATCAAAAAACCAAAAGCTAGAAACACCACACTAGGTGGCGTAATGACATCGTATGTTCGATATCTTCGGAGGAGATGTGGTCACAAGCACATGGGCCCAAAATTGCAAAGTTTGACGGCCTGCAATTATTTCAGTTTTCGATGGATTTTCGAAATTCTTTCAGTTTCTAGATCGGCTGATGTTGCAGATGATATATTTCAAGTTTCATCTGATTCCGAGAAGAATTAAAAATTGGTACCACGGACCACCCCTCCCCAGACCCACACTAATGAAGCGAAACTGGCAAAATTTGGCCCACCGCGTGCCCCCTTCCGTCCGCACACGTTGGCGTATCAGATGTCATCCTATGTTCGATATCTTCGGAGGAGATGTGTACACAAGCACATGGGCCCAAATTGCAAACTTTGAGGGCCCGTAACTCTTGCATTTCTTCTCGGATTTCAAAAATCCTTTCCGGTATGGGTTTGTTTTCGTTCGGGAAATACATAAACTTAAATAGATGAATGTCAATCAAAATTTTATTTTGCGAAAATGTTGGCCCCCACCCCAGTGTCAAAATATATGACCGACCCTGTCAAATTTTCCTTCTCTGACTAAACTGACAACTGTCAACACGACTATGAAAACCACATGCAGTTATCTGGAATGATACAAGAGGACAACAGAGTACAATCAAATAGAGGTTTGCCAACTATGGGCGGTAACTCCTCAGGGAAAGCGCGGACACAAGTTTTGATGCCCGTGGGCAGTAGGGCATATTGAGGTGTGCATACGGTCCAATTTTCGATGCTCTGCTCCTTATAATTTCCGAGATAATAAAATGACATTTTTTCAGATAAAGGGAGATAACTCCTCGGGGAAAACGCGGACAATATTCTTTATGCGACGATGGCATACAACTCTTTGACCCCAAGATACGTGCCAAGTTTTAGTGTGCTACTCCTGGTACTTTTCGAGTAATAAGGGTTGCAAAAGTGTCCAGTATAAGAATAATAATAACAATGAAAAATTATCGAAAAAGGGCCATAACTCTGTCAAAAGATATTGGACCAACATCCGGATACCATTATTGTTAGTAGACCTTAGATGCCTTCATTCGCTAGAGATTTCGCGGTCCTCCTCCCATTAGTTTCTGAGTATTTCCAATTAAACAGAAAACGGCCGCAGTAGAAAAACAATATACTTCCTTGGTTACACCATGGAAGTATAATAAGTATCACTGACGGCTCGAGCTCGCATGGGCAGGACATCACCGGTGCCATTAAATTTGTTATAGGGATAATCTAAACATGGGTTTTGATTTACGTTTGTGTGTTCGGTTACACCATAGTGATACTGATCTTATAACACACTTTGTGCTAACATTTGTCTACTCTCTGCCATCACGTCGGATAAATTCCGAGAACCATTTGTATTGATAGTATTTCGACTACGATTATGAATAGGTATCTTTTCCATCGAGATGTTAAAATCTGAACTATCTTCATAATCAGTTGGCTGAATAGGATTAACATCAGCTGAAACCGTATGTATATTATGGTAAGTATTGCCGTCAGACCATTCAAGATGTAATTTACAATGAAACGAGGAATGCCCAACACGATACGCGCCTGCCGTGAGATTACTGTTAACTTGAGTTGGTGGTAGCTTAATATGTGAACAGCTCGTAGAATATTCGGTGCATGGGTGATTTTCAATAAGGCCACCGATCGGCCGAAATGAACACTCATATTTGTCGTGTGTAACGGGACTATTGTCTTCGGATTGCTCGGTCACATTTGTGATACTCATTTGTGAATTTGCTCATTGGTCACGTTACACTGGCTAAGATTGAGACTAGATTGATTAACATTATGATATTGGGGATCTACTAAAAGACGGGACGGGACGATTTTCCGGGACGGGACGGAACGATTTGTCTAAAAGACGGGACGGGACGGAACGAATATTTAAAAGTCATTTTATTCGGAAATGAAAGAGTTTAGAGGCACAAACATGGTCTCAACTTGTTTATTGGTATCTACTCTATACGAATGTGATGTTTTCCCGATAAAATTGAGCGTATGCTGAACGGTGGGCGTTCGAATAAAATAGAAGTTTGAACTTGTTTTCTGAATGCAGATTTTTCAAGAATGGAGGTGCATGTCATCGTCCCGTGGATAAAAACACCACTTTTACCATCAGAAAACAAGTTCAAACTTCTATTTTACTATTTAGTATATATTAGACTAACATTTTCTGCAAAAATCCGTTACCCAAACATGAAAATGTGAACATAATGCTAGTTTTTCTGTTAAGATTTTCGACGATTTTCGTTCGGCGGAATGGAGATTTTTCAAGAATGGAGGTGTCATCGTCCCGTCGATAAAAACACTACTTTTACCATCAGAAAACAAGTTCAAACTTCTATTTTACTATTTAGTATATATTAGACTAACATTTTCTTCAATAATCCGTCACCCAAACATGAAAATGTGAACATAATGCTAGTTTTTCTGTTAAGATTTTCGAAGATTTTCGTTCGGCGGAATGCAGATTTTTCAAGAATGGAGGTGCATGTCATCGTCCCGTGGATAAAAACACCACTTTTACCATCAGAAAACAAGTTCAAACTTCTGTTTTACTATTTAGTATATATTAGACAAACATTTTCTGCAATAATCCGTCACCCAAACATGAAAATGTAAACAAAATATATTTACATACTAAGTGTTGTCATCACTAAATCCAGCATTCTGATTGGTCGGAGCCCACGTGGCTAGTTGCAGTTATTTCTCGGTGAATGCGCAACAGCTCATAACAACATCGATACGTCAGCTCATAACAACATCGATACGTCATTTGGGTCTGGAAAGACGAACGCGTAATGTTTTGGGCGCATTTGGATTCGCGCAGGATTGACTTAATAAATCATCGGGTTTCAATTGTTCCTGTTAACTTTTGCCAAGGGTGCTATGGGTTATTTTGGGCTGGTTTTGTCATGATACACTTTTCGATTTAAATACATTTACAAAAGTGGCTTTTTCGCTAAATGTATATAAATATAAGGATTAACTGTCATGTGGACTGTTTTTATGGAGATGTAACCGTGAGGTAAGTGGTCATCACTTGTATGTAAAACCCTTGGGTTTTACACAAGTTATGACCACTTACCTCACGATTACATCTCCATAAAAACAGTCCACATGACAGTTAATCCTTATATGACTTTTTGTGTTTAGATTATCGTCCCAGAAGTGATAAATTTCCATAATTTCGACGCTTCGTTATTCGAACGCCCACCGTTCAGTATACGCTCAATTTTATCGGGAAAACATCACATTCGTATAGAGTAGATACCAATAAACAAGTTGAGACCATGTTTGTGCCTCTAAACTCTTTCATTTCCGAATAAAATGACTTTTAAATATTCGTTCCGTCCCGTCCCGTCCCGTCTTTTAGACAAATCGTTCCGTCCCGTCCCGGAAAATCGTCCCGTCCCGTCTTTTAGTAGATCCCTGATATTGAGATTGCACAATGCAATAACCAGGCGCAAATTGATTGAGCGGTGTTTTCATATGATTGTTATTATTACGCCACCTGTGGTGTATCTAGCTGCTGAGATTTTGATATTGCGTGGTGGACAGGGCGAATGTATTCTTGTGGGGCTTTTATTTATAGAGTTGGAAATTCCGTTTATTTAAAAGTCGGAACTACGCGACCAGTAGGCCAAGTCCAGTAAAACGGTTCATTATAGGTGCTGGTTGTTATTGTTATTTTAACGGAATTCTGAGTTGGTCATTCGCGAAACCAATATATTTTATATTATATAATTAAAACCGTGGGTATATAATATATGATCCTCTTTATGGATATTGTAGGAAGGTAAATTTAGCTAAAGCGGTGGGATATCTTGCAAGACAACACATTTCGGGTTGCGCTATACAACGTCTGATAAAAAGAGTTCTATCTGGAATATTCACACTATTTTTTCAAAGAACATGCATAGAGTAAACATAGTCCTATCGGACTATCGTAAAGTAGTTCCGTTTAATTCGGGATTAATTAACCCTCAGACTGCCGAAACTGCCGACAATAAATTCGCTTGTTCGTGTCCCCCGAAAATCAAACTTGCCTGTTTAGAGGTCCCATTTTCGTGGCTAATGGTGATAGAATCACAATTTTTCAGTCACGTTCATGGATAAATTACATTACACTTAATCGGCTTATGTCCGCGGCCATAAACCTGCGTTTTGATAACAATTTATTTGAGACAAACTGTTGCGCGGGTATCAGTCGGCGCTTATCGGTTGAAGTTATTATGATCGTGCAGCCTGCACGTGCAACAAGTGTTCAAATACAACAGAAAAAAAAATACTATGTCAAATAAATAACTTGATCAATGGACAGACAAGTTTCATTTCCGTGGGACACGAAAAAGCGAATTTAATGTCGTAAGTTTCGGCAGTCTGAGGGTTTTAATTAATCTCCTTTACGATATCCCGATAGGACTATGCTTACTCTATGTTCTCTGAACAAAAATGGTGTGAATATTCCCGATAGAACTATTTTTATCAGACGTTTTGTAACACATTAAAACATTGAGCGGTTAGCGCAATTTTCTGAAATTTTGGACTATTTCGTCTATAAAAATACGATGAGCAACTGAAAATGTTTTTCAACATTCTGGAAGGGGTATATGTCCATGGTATATATGTTTAAAATTTCACGCATAAACTATGACAGATAACAAAGTTATAATTAGTTTTATAGGCCCACCATAAATCCCCTATAATAAACGCATGCCTCCGTAAGCACATGGCATTGCTGTGGATACTTTCGTTCCCAGCATGCATCATTCTCGCTATCTGTAAAATGTCTATGAACAATGGCTGTGCACTCTTAGCTTTGATCCGCATTTAGAAGCATTATTGTAATAATTTGAAGAATTTCTTGTCTTAACGGAATTCATGTAACCAATATATTTTATATTATGATTTATATTTATGGCTAATAATATGATCTTGGTGGCGTTACCATTTCTGACTATGGTTTTCTTGTTATTATATAGTGTGTGACAACTAACTGTTCGTTATTCCCGCCACGAAGTGGGTGAACACTAGTGTACAGATCTGTATAGGAATCAGGGAGCTAAATGTGTTCTAGAGTCGGGGAGCGAGTACACAGTGGAACCCTAAAGGTGAAGGTAACTGAAGAATGACATTCACCTGATACATGCGACACGTTATTAAAGGATGACATCGCGTTTATTTGATTTGTACATAATATCTAAATAATTTAAACTGGTGAATGAATGGGGGAACGGATTTTTGTGAGCGGGAAATGTATTTAACTAGCTGTTGTAGATCTGGGTTTTTCCAGATCAAATTTGGCTGTGAGATAGCCCTGTCGTACACTTGGGGATTTATTTTAAAAAGTAAACACATGACCTATGATTTTTCTTGCATTTTCGTGATCAACTGGTGTCAATCTAGCTGGGTAAACATCACTGGTATGGCCTGCAGGCTTCAATTCAGCGAATTTGGCCGAAACGTTAACACTGTCGCCTATGGGAAACCATTTAGTTCCGTGATTCCTATAAGAAAAATTTGAATTTTACGAAATTTCACGTCTCACCATGATAAGTTGTTATTTCCATATTTTCTTATTTTCAAATGAAAATGACCACATTTTGGACAGATTTAAAGAAGAAACGCATGGATTCGCCTGTAGATAGTAAAGAAAGTGATAAATCTGGTAATTTTCCATGGATGTCAGGTACCATTAGGGGGTCAGGGGGTCTAAAGCCCCCCTCCCCACAATTTTGAGGAGTGTTAGCCCCCCCCCCATTGGGAAAATGTGTCATTTGACCCAATTAAGCTTTTCCGGCACCCAGTAGCCTTATCTGGGACCGTAGCCCCACCCCAAGTCGGGGGGGGGGGGAGATGGCATCACCACTAGAGTTACTGTCGTGCAAAACTGTCATGGCAGCTTTGTTAAACAGACAGTATGCCCTGCCATCTGGTAAAATTTCATGCCTGAGGCTGTGTCTGATGTTGTATCATAATGTTTCGATATTTAAATTGACTTATGGTTGCTTTACATTGCTATTAAAAAAAAAAAAAAAAAAAAATTTCTGTTAATTTTGGTAAATATTTATTATAAATTGCCAAATTCTGCACGAAAAGGGTTTAAAATTGGACAATATATCCCTCTCAAAATGTATATTAACATTTCCTCTTCAATTTAGTAATATTATGGTATATAAGGACATACTTCAGTTATACAAGATGCATTAGCTAGTAAAATTGAAAAAAAAGCTAATTTTTTTTGCTTTATTTTGAGGATTGACACTAATTTTCAGGATGCCTCATATTGGAAAAATAAACCACTACTGCTCGATATAATCCATTTTTGATTTCAGTAAGGTCTATATTTTGATAAAATACTATAAGAAACGCTGTTATTCACACATATACATATATATAGGAATCAGGGAGCTAAATGTGTTCTAGAGTCGGGGAGCGAGTACACCGTGGAACCCTAAAGGTGAAGGTAACTGAAGAATGACCTTCACCTGATACATGCGACACGTTATTAAAGGATGACATCGCGTTTATTTGATTTGTACATAATATCTAAATAATTTAAACTGGTGAATGAATGGGGGAACGGATTTTTGTGAGAGGGAAATGTATTTAACTAGCTGTTGTAGATCTGGGTTTTTCCAGATCAAATTTGGCTGTGAGATAGCCCTGTCGTACACTTGGGGATTTATTTTAAAAAGTAAACACATGACCTATGATTTTTCTTGCATTTTCGTGATCAACTGGTGTCAATCTAGCTGGGTAAACATCACTGGTATGGTCTGCACGCTTCAATTCAGCGAATTTGGCCGAAACGTTAACACTGTCGCCTATGGGAAACCATTTAGTTCCGTGATTCCTATAGACTCATGGTCGAATGGAGAAATATATTCTTGGATATTTTTTTGTGTACCTTACTCAATCGTACCAATAGAATCACGTATATGCTGAAATTGTAAAGTTAACGGCACCGGTGTATAATACGTTTTTGAAAATATCATAAATCGTATCCATAGGGTCAGGACAGGCTGAAATTGTAAGCTTAAAGTCACCGGTGTAATAATATGTTGTTGAAAATATAAATACTCTGATAGCCTGAAAATAATGTATAACCCTTTGGGAACCCCTGTGTATTGAAGTGAATTATGGGTAATTTTAATTGGAGCGCGCATGTCTGTTATGTTGGAGACTTGGATTAACCGCCATCTTTTACTTTCTGGTCATACACAATGTGTTTGTACCGATGGATGTATCGCGACTCGTTTCGTTTTCGTGGTCATATAGGGCCTATAACCTATGATCACGAAAACGAGCAAAGTCGGGATATCTGATAGAATTCCAGGAATTGTACATTCACTTCCAATGAATCCTTAAAGTTGTAAATAAGATGAATATTTATTAGATGGTATTTAACAAGTCATTAGTTAGCGCCTATATTAGCGCTAACTAATGAATAATATTTTATATTATAATTATATCATAATTTATATTTATGGCTAATAATATGATCTTGGTGACGTTACCATTTCTGACTATGGTTTTCTTGTCTAGCGTATGTTGGGCATTCGTGCAAGTAGCATTGTTATCAGAGTAAGGTTCAGGTGACAAATTATGTGTCCGACTCCTGGATAAGTTAAAGTCATACACAGGAATAAGTTCACATCATGTAGTGACTCGAACATTTTTGTTCTGTTCTGACGGTGGCGTGAAATGATCAGGCCCCCCTTTTCCTGCCTTTGAAATGTCGTCTAGAGCTTTCTGTGTTTGGCAAGGTAGAATTTAGAACATAAGAACGTCTTTCCACTCCTTTGGCGCTCAGGTGTACACCATCGGTCTCATCTTTGTACATAGTTTTTACAATATTACCATCTTTTATAAATAAACAGTCGGTATCTGTGTAAAAGTATCTATCAGTGTTGTCACAGTGAGTGTTCATATACTCATTTCGGCCAATTTGGCCGGTTACTTCATGTGAGTTTTTCATCTGACGTGTGTGTCGGAATAATGATATGGAGGATTTATGTAAATGTTAGCCCAAACTACATTTCCAAGTAACGATGGTTTTGTTGTTTATTTTGAGGAATAATACCGCGTCAGATGAATTCAGCCCAAATATGTTAACAGTTGTCGTGTAAAACATTCGGCAGTAAGTTAGCGTTATTTAGTATTTGTGGATGTCCTTTAACATGGGGAAAATAGACTACTGCGCTTGAACGAGCATGTGAATTGTCGTTTTTAATGTATAGCAACTTTATAATCAATAACAGAGGCATTCTCTGTCAAATAAGGTCGCTCTATTTACGATACCAATTGGGGAACTTTGTAAATTAAATTACGCGTAAACTTAACCTGCTGCAAATAGAAAAGGTGTCGGAATCGGCGTACTCGCCCCATGGGCTAACTCGCCCAATCGGCGCGTGCCAACTCGGAATAAAAGGCCAACTCGGAATAAAAGATGCATACGGGGTGTTATATGGCGTTTGGTCCGTTGTTTCTCAATGAATATTATTGAAATTTGGTGTATATGTCCAGGCTGGGACATGGAATACAACAACGTTTGAATTGTTTTTAAATTTACAAATTTGTTGATTTTATTCATTTTGTTTTCGTTCTGAAACACACTATAAAGTGTATATAATATAATAACGAACACGAGACATACATAATTTATGAACTGTTAACAAAAGATATCAAATTCAATACATGACAAAGATGACTCAGTGGAGTTTATAAAGTGAACATAAAACCATTGAGGTAAGAATATTTTTAAGGAATTCAACTTTATTTAATGATAATAAACACATAAATTAAAATAACAAACATGAGACATACATGATTTATAAACTGTTAACAAAAGATATCAAACTCAATACATGACAAAGATGACTCAGTGAAGTTTATAAAGTGAACATAAAAATATTAAGGTAAAAATCTTTTTAAGCATTACTAAACCGTTTAGCACAGTCCACTTCACTCATCCGATCATCACTAAACTTCATATTTATCTTGATATTGATCTATCAGATGAGAGCTATCAAATATTTTTTTAATTTTATAGGAAAAAATGGTCGCCAGCGGCCATATTGCATTTACGTTATATGTTATCGCGTCATGTCGATATCTAGTATTACTTAGAAATTTCACCTTTCCAGATTCATAATTGCTCCATTGACTGTAACAGATGGAATTATTCCCCTCTTCGGATAGAGTGTCACTGAAACTTTATTTTGTCAGACTGTCTGTATAGTCACTGATTATATATGGCAATAATCTGTAATAAGATGTAGCACTATTTTATTTTATATTTACATGCAGTGCTGTTTTTATACAACAATTCTAATCCCCCCTAGATCATCATGTGATCGACCATACATCGCGCGAGGACCTGGTTGAATTAAGGGGGGTTTTTATGGATAACTTCTGTCCTCAAGCTAGATTATACTTATGACATTTAATGGCATGTTTCTAACATGGAGGGTTAGATTTGCGTGAGACACCACCACTCTTCAATTCACACCAAGTTATCAGCTGTCATATTCGGATATTAGAACCCATAGCCATGATATATGGTTTATTTTGTGTATACTAGTAATATTGTTATTTTCAGTACCTTTATATACCAGTACTGTGTATAACAATGCATATACATTAATCCATGTATACATGTATATTGATTCAACGGATTCAGTGGTTTTGTCCATCAGTCTATCAAATTTGCGGGGAAAACATGGCCACAAGCAGTACACCCTGTTAAATTTCGAATTTGAATCAATTGGCGCACCCTGCAGCCAGCTTTTATTGGAGAACTTTTTCTCATGTGGATAGTTTGGGTCACCGCTAGATGTGAGCCATGTTTTGTTCTCAAGCTGTCCTTGTGAAGACATCACTGCCAGCGGTGATCTTGAATTTTACTATTTTTATGGCTAAATAATTTGGTTGATCCTACAGACGACACCCCTTGTCCGATCGTCACCAGATTCCACAATGATCTTCTGGATAACCAGGGGGAGAGTAATCTAATTTTCCCGAATTTCGTTAAAAAACATTACCACAGGCAGCAATTTGGTATCTTACTGTTTGATCCTCTTTTGCGTGACTGAATTGTTTAGCAACTGTACAGTCATATCCCTCATCTGATAGTCACCACACTTTATATTGATCTTCGGGCTGACAACTAGATGGGAGCTATCGAATGCTTTGAATTTTTTTGGAAAACATTGTCGCCAGCAGTCATCTTCTATTTTGGTTTTTATATACATGTATATCTCTTCATTCGGATAGCCAGTATTACGTAGGTACTTCAACTTTTCGCATTCCTGTCATCATTTGAAATATAAAAATTTACCTGATACCATGCACCCTTCAAAATTTGTTTCGTCGTATCTATTTTAATGACCCGTATAGTAATATTGATACAGATATATTTGTCAAACATTTCTTTGTACAATATACAGGTATTTAGTTTGTAACTAAATCTAGAAATATATAATAGTAGCTGGTGGACCCTACTTCGTCCGGGATGTTCCCCTCTGATTTTCGGAGAATTGCGCGATTTAACCTTGAATTGACCATTTTAAAGGTGAACGTCATGTCGGGTCACGATTTGACCCGCCCAAAACACTCCCCGGACAAAAGTCACGTCAAAAGTACCCGTCGAAATCCGCCCGGCTTTACCCGATTTGACAATTTTGAATGTCAAGATCAGGTCAGGGTCATAATGTGACCCACCCGAAACACTCCTGGGACAAAAGTAACAGTAGGTATTATATTTCGTTGAAATACTTCGTTTTACCAGATTTGACCTTGAATTGATCTTTTTGAATGTCAAAGTCAGGTCGGGATCAAGATTTGACCCGTCCAAATAGTCCAGAAACATGCCTACATCAGCACGTTCGAGAACATGGTCCCACGTGAAATTGGACCCGTCAATATTGCTCCCGGGATCGAAGTAGTCCTACACACAAATTTTTAGTCGGATCGGTCAAGGTCCAGAAACATGCCTATGAGCGAGGTCAAGTTGACACGTTAAATACCAAATCCGAGTCGGATCAGTCGAGCAGTGTTAGAGTCTATAACACATACACACATGCATTCATGCATACACACATACATACAGACAGGTGTTCCAAAATGTATAATCGATAGCTACAACAATTATATGGTAGATAGTTCACGGCCGACCTGATGCATGCATCTTAGTTTTCTTGTTTAATACTGCTGCTGCCATATTGTAGGTATGGTTTTTGAACCCGCTAATTTCCTTGGAGGGATACTGCAGATATTGACTTCCGCATTTGGGAATGATTTCTCAAGTTTGTCCTGGGCTTTGTTGAAACAGAATGTTATTCGCTTTGTATCGCCTCTGTGGTGCGTGGTGTCGTTTGTACCGAGGTGTACAACGAGCGACAATATTTCCTCTGGGTTCACATCACTGAAGCTTTTAGCTTTACCGATGAGTTTGTCCACGAACTCACATGAGGCACCTGACTGCGAAACAACACGGGCATTTGGTTTGTCGACATGAACATCTCTGCAGTTACTTGCACCGATGACGAGCGCGTCTATTTTGTGCTTGGTCTCCGTTATGGGTGTCTGACTCGCCGGATCTTCACCGATAATCTCCGTTGGCTGATTTCTCGGATAATAGGTTCTCGGCGATTGGTTACCGGCGTGTAATTGGCACTTTGTGGGCGTTGCTGGTAATCACCGAACTGCGTGTACCCGGTTGGTAATTGTGAGGTGGCGGTGCGTAATCTTCACATGGGCGTGGCTGTTGTCTGCTTCTATCAGCATGCTGCTCGTTTACATAATCAGACGATGGTTTGCACTGGGTGGGCGTGAGTTGTGTTGTCCTTGCCAAACAGTTCATTTCCAGGGAAATATTGATTTGGACGCTCACGCATTAAACACGTGTTAGATTTGTGTCCAGAAATTTGACAGAATCGGCATCTAACGGGTTCTTAGCATGCATGCGAATAGTGATCACCACTAGCCAGACAGTTGCCACAAAAGCGATTAGCCAATCTGCTCTCGTCACATATCTCACTTTGCAAGTGTGAGTTCGAACAATGAGCACAGTCAATCTTTGTCATATCAGAGAATACTCTGATTTCAAGGTCATTAAAATAACAACATTAGGAATTTCCTTCCAATTTTTGATATGCACAACCCTAGTCCCATTTTTAACTGTTCTGTCCCTGAATGTCACCCTTTTCGTGGTATTTGCAAGGACATCCCAATATGACGACAGGCTATCCAGGAAGTCTTTGTCTAATATTTGGTAGGGTGCGTCTTTTACGGTCACAACTGTACTGTTGTTTTCCGCGTCTGTTGGTCTTATTCTTGTGCCAAATAGTCTCAGGCCCTTCATAATTAATTCCGTTTTCAAGTCATTACTACTTACAGTTATGAAACCCTTGTCCCTGGTGATTTGAACGCCTCGTATTTGATCCCCGGCCACTATTTATTCAGCGGCCCGAAGCACACTCGCTAGACACTACGCCGCCAAAATGTCCAGTCCAAACTGCCCATTTTGGCGGCTGGTTGCCCTCATTGGCCTGCTGAGTGTTAGTAGTACAAGAGGCTCGTTGCCTGCACATCTAAAAATAGATTTTTTGGCGGGTAAAATTATTTGTACTAATATATTCCAAAAAAAAAAAAAATTCAAAACCCAAAATTGTTTTCCAAAATTTTCAAATTTATTTTTAACAAAATCTCAAAAAATTTATAACGAGTTTTCGGTCTCTTACCCAAATCTCGGGCCGCCTATTAAATGTCGAATGTTTTTAAAATATTTGCGTGTAATATCTTTTGTTATTTTTGTTCAAACAAATTTTAAATATTTTTCATGAAACTCTGTTAATTTTATTAATCGATGTTTAGAAATATCTTTATATCAATTATATGTGTATGGACTGGTCCGAGTCACGGTAATTTTGGACATTGTCACCATCGGTATGAATGCATACATTCCAGTGTTTATCAATCAGACGCAGTATTACATCATATAATTGTCATACCTGAAATAATTTGACACCATTACTCTTACATAAATAATAAAGAGCGTTTATTCTTTACTTCTCTATCCCGATGAAGTTATTGAGTATATGACAGGTGTGCATTATCGCGAATTATTGGAAGTATTGAGATGTTGTACTATTTTGAATCACGATCGGACGAAGAGGGTTAATGCGAAATTACAACCCCAGAATGAACTGAAATATTCGATGGAACAAATTTTTCAAGTATGTACACATAATCACACGCGACATTGGGGGTAACACTTAATAGTTCGAAAATAGTCAGACCTTGGATAAATTTACCAAATGACTACTATTATATCTGTTGACAGCTATGGGTGGTCCGACTCGTTCAATTAATTGAAAGCATGTCTGAACATCATTACCTGTTTAATTGGGATATGATCACGTAAGGTTGATAAACTGTGTCATTGTTAACAGTACTTGATAGTTATCAACATTACGTAATAACCACTTATACAC
The DNA here is from genome assembly GCA_032622095.1 of Siphonodentalium dalli. Classification (NCBI taxonomy): domain Eukaryota; kingdom Metazoa; phylum Mollusca; class Scaphopoda; order Gadilida; family Siphonodentaliidae; genus Siphonodentalium; species Siphonodentalium dalli. The sequence goes on along the minus strand of CP136069.1, from coordinate 103,737,888 downwards.
CTATTCATACTTACGCTCATAGATATTTGTATACCATAACTCCAGAACATAGTTAGCACCGATGAGGCAACATTATATGACTGCTATTGTATCATTTGATAGCTATGAGTGTTCAGACAAGTTCGATGTTTAGATATACAGTCTTCTATGTACCAACGCTATGACATAATTAAAGGGGGATAATGCACGCATGGTGTGGAATGTTAAAGTGACACGATGTAAGGGACGTTATGTAATATTGGTGTGTGAATATTAAAGGAGCACAATGCGCTCTAAAGGGACACACGGCACTCATTTTGAATGAATGTTAAAGAAACACAATACACACGCAGTGGGTGAAAGTTAAAATGACACAGAACAATATTTAAACTTCAAATTTTAGGGCTCTTAATGTACCATTTATGTATCGTTTCTCGCTCTACAATCCCCCCTCCCCACTTATAGATATATAACGAAGACGAGAATAACATGTTGATGAAGTTTATTGAAATTTAATCATTGTCTGAATCTTCGACCGTTAGAGTTATTTCTAAGAGTTTCTTGAATTTTCTCATCGCTTCATCTGCAGCCCATTCATTATTATATCCGTGTTTGGTCAGTTTGACCATTTTCTTCATGATCATGTTATGTATGGGTGATGTTTTCAATCGATACTGGTATTCTATTAATCGTCTATAACTTTTGAGAAAGAGAGCAAACTCTGTGTCGATGGTAGCCTCTTTTCCCGACATGCTCTCATCTCCCGACATGCTCTCTTCTCCTTTCGCATCATTGGTGATGCGTTTCATCATACTTTTGAATGTGTCCATCTCGTTGACACATCGCGCAGCTTTCTTACGACCGAATACCGTTCTACTACCGGCGACAGTATTATCTTCTGAATCTGACGAAGCGGTTCTAGATTCAGTTGAAGATGAACGGGGAACGATATCAGATTCTAGGTCATCGGTATCGTCTCCGAAGAAATTTGTCTCGGACATAACTCCGTGTTTAATCTGTTTATGTCTTTGTAGATTGTAGTTCGTCGATAAAATATTTCCGCATAAATGACACCTGTGTATTATCGCGAATTATTGGAAGAACGATCACTCTTATAAGTAGCGATAAAAAGAGAGAATATGGTGTGCCATACAACCCTCACGTTAAGAGTACGTTCGTCCCGGGTCTAGGGTATAGATCTTTGACCGCCGGTGATTCAATTAATGCCAATTTATCAGTATGGTACTCTATGTATTCATTCATGATTTGGCTAATCGTATGACACTTTTCTTTTCATTTTCTTCTTATTATTAGACAAACCTCCAGCTAACACTCTCTTGTTGGTTTGTTTGGATGCTTTACGTGTGTTTGTCAACTTATTTGCTTACCATTACGCATGATTATAAATTTACCATGCGTAAATATTGTCAGATTATCGTCTGATGAGCAAATCCGATGTTTACATTATACTTAATCTCAGGTATGACTAGAATTGTATCATGTGTGCACATGACATCATTAGAAGGGGCAATACACTCAAGGAGTTAAAGTGACACGAAACAAGGGATTGGTTGCAATATTGGTGTTTGAATATTAAAGGAACACAAGACACTCTAAAGGGACACAAGACACTCATTATGAATGAATGTTAACAATACAAGCGCAGTAGTTGGAAGTTAAAATGACACAGAACAATATTTAAAGTTCAAATTTTCGGGCACTTAATGCCCCTTTTATCATTACGTATCGTTTCTCACTCTACAATTCCCAATAATCCACTCACTCTCTCCCCGCTTATAGATATATAACGAAAACGAGAATATCATGTTGATGAAGTTTATTGAAATTTAATCGTCCGAATTGTCATCACTTTCGTCAGAAGTGTCATTTGTTTCGTCCATGAATTTTTCTAGCATCGGTTTGTACTTTAATATTGACATTTTCAATGCATCACATTCTCCATAACCATTATTCAAATATTTGTCAACTTTATCCATGACTCTGTTGTGCAGAGTCCCATTGCGCAGCTGCAGATACGCTACTATTGTCCAAGCATAACCATTCATAAATTGCTTCATATCTTTACTTTTAAGGTCCTTGTAAGCTTGTTCTTTTGCTTCTGTTTCTTTCGAACCATTTTCCTTATACGTGTCCACTTTATCACTACATTCCTCATGTGTTTTATCTCTACTCTCATCACACAAACTTTTGAAGTATTCATCTTCATTCAATTTAAATTTAATTTTCTTATTCTGACTATCATCCGTGTCCTCAGTTAATTTTCGTTTTAACTTATTTTCTTGACACCAGTTTTTTATGTGTCTCTGAACATCATAATGATCTTCGAACAAAAGCCCACCAGGGAGTTCTCTGTCATCGTATTTCATCGCATTCTGTTGACCCTGGGTCTCAGTGTCTTTTGTATGTTTTTTCATCCCATTCTGTTCAACTGGGTGTTCTCTGTCTTTTTGGAGATTATATTTCATGCCATTCCATTCACCCATATGTTGGTTCGTGTCCTCTTTTAGTACATTCTGTCGCAGACGTAATGTGTCCTGTGTTGCGGCTTTTAAATCCACCAGTAGGTAACTGTACGGTTCACTCGTCGCTTCCAAAAACTCTCGAACCATACGCTGAGGACATTCAGGATACATCTGTCTTGATAATGTTGAAATTAATCCCTTGTCGATTGGGTTATTGAACAATACCAAATATTTACAATTTCGTCGTTGCGTTGGATCTTTGTTGTAGTAGAAATTCTGGTTCAAACTTATCAAAGATAAGTTCAAATGGTGACTTCCTTCGGAATGCAAATCATTAACTCTGTGGTCTTTTGATGAAGTTTGCATCAAGTCATCGAGTATAACTAGATTTTTATACAGGGGGTTGATAAGAGAATCCAAGTTTGCTGGTATTCCTCGTATAAAGTTGACCTGAGGGGTGACGGTATACTTTATTTCGTCATATAGGGGCTGCCAATATTTATAAAACCATATTATTCTGTCAGGTGCGGGTGATATTTTTGAGGCAGACTTTTGTAGCAAGGTTTTCACGAAGTATGTCTTACCACTAGATGTCGGTCCACTTACACATGCCGTGAATGGATGCTTGAAAATAAAATCTTCTTGGACATTGGCCATTGGATCATCAAAGCAGGATGTTATGTCGCTTGGTGGCTGTTGTTGTTGTTGTTGTTGTTGTTGTTGGTGGTGTTGTTGTTGTTGTTGTTGTTGTGGCTGATGATACTGTTGTTGTTGTTGTTGTTGTTGTTGTTGTGGCTGATGATACTGTTGTTGTTGGTGTTGTTGTTGTTGTTGTTGTGGCTGATGATACTGTTGTTGTTGTTGTTGTTCTGAAGGCGTGTGTTTAACTTTGATATGACGCTTCAAACTATCTTGCCAAGCATAGACACTTAAGCACTCTTCACATTGATAATTCATTTTCCTATATAATCAGTGAAATCGAGCGTTCTTCTATGCACCTATATTTATATAGAACAGAAACAAGGGAAACGTGGTGGACTAGTTAACTAGTTCAGGCTGTCGTTCACAACGTCTCTTAGTGTTGTTTGTACTGGATACAAATTTATCACATTGGCTACAATACAACCTACCTATCCAAATGTCAATGCAATTATGAGTGATTTCAATATGAACACTCTATTATATAGATATGTGTAGCCTGGTGACATGATGAAATCGATTGTGATACAAAGCTAAAGTACCGCCCCATAGGGCAGATACATAGCTAAAGTACCGCTCATAGAGCAGAAGCTAAAATACCGCTCTAACGTTGTCTGAATCTACAGCCCCTTCATTATTATATCCGTGTTTGGTCAGTTTGACCATTTTCTTCATGATCATGTTATGTATGGGTGATGTTTTCATTCGATGCTGGTATTCTATTAATCGTTCATAACTTTTGAGAAAGAGGAACAACAACAACAACAACAACACCACTAACAACAACAACAACAACAACACCACCACCAACAACAACAACAATAACAACCGCCGCCGGCGGCGGCGGCGGTTGTTGTTGTTGTTGTTGTTGGTGGTGGTGGTGTTGTTGTTGTTGTTGTTGTTGGTGTTGTTGTTGTTGTTGTTGTTGTTCCTCTTTCTCAAAAGTTACGAACGATTAATAGAATACCAGCATCGAATGAAAACATCACCCATACATAACATGATCATGAAGAAAATGGTCAAACTGACCAAACACGGATATAATAATGAAGGGGCTGTAGATTCAGACAACGTTAGAGCGGTATTTTAGCTTCTGCTCTATGAGCGGTACTTTAGCTATGTATCTGCCCTATGGGGCAGTACTTTAGCTTTGTATCACAATCGATTTCATCATGTCACCAGGTTACACATATCTATATAATAGAGTGTTCATATTGAAATCACTCATATTGACCCAGGGTCAACAGAATGCGATGAAATACGATGACAGAGAACTCCCTGGTGGGCTTTTGTTCGAAGATCATTATGATGTTCAGAGACACGTAAAAAACTGGTGTCAAGAAAATAAGTTAAAACGAAAATTAACTGAGGACACGGATGATAGTCAGAATAAGAAAATTAAATTTAAATTGAATGAAGATGAATACTTCAAAAGTTTGTGTGATGAGAGTAGAGATAAAACACATGAGGAATGGAGTGATAAAGTGGACACGTATAAGGAAAATGGTTCGAAAGAAACAGAAGCAAAAGAACAAGCTTACAAGGACCTTAAAAGTAAAGATATGAAGCAATTTATGAATGGTTATGCTTGGACAATAGTAGCGTATCTGCAGCTGCGCAATGGGACTCTGCACAACAGAGTCATGGATAAAGTCGACAAATATTTGAATAATGGTTATGGAGAATGTGATGCATTGAAAATGTCAATATTAAAGTACAAACCGATGCTAGAAAAATTCATGGATGAAACAAATGACACTTCTGACGAAAGTGATGACAATTCGGACGATTAAATTTCAATAAACTTCATCAACATGATATGCCCGTTTTCGTTATATATCTATAAGCGGGGAGAGAGTGAGTGGATTATTGGGAATTGTAGAGTGAGAAACGATACGTAATGCTAAAAGGCGCATTAAGTGCCCGAAAATTTGAACTTTAAATAATGTTCTGTGTCATTTTAACTTCCAACTACTGCGCTTGTATTGTTAACATTCATTCATAATGAGTGTCTTGTGTCCCTTTAGAGTGTCTTGTGTTCCTTTATTTTTCAAACACCAATATTGCAACCAATCCCTTGTTTCGTGTCACTTTAACTCCTTGAGTGTATTGCCCCTTCTAATGATGTCATGTGCACACATGATACAATTCTAGTCATACCTGAGATTAAGTATAATGTAAACATCGGATTTGCTCATCAGACGATAATCTGACAATATTTACGCATGGTAAATTTATATTCATGCGTAATGGTAAGCAAATAAGTTGACAAACACACGTAAAGCGTCCAAACAAACCAACAAGAGAGTGTTAGCTGGAGGTTTGTCTAATAATAAGAAGAAAATGAAAAGAAAAGTGTCATACGATTAGCCAAATCATGAATGAATACATAGAGTACCAAACTGATAAATTGGCATTAATTGAATCACCTTATCGCTACTTATAAGAGTGATCGTTCTTCCAATAATTCGCGATAATACACAGGTGTCATTTATGCGGAAATATTTTATCGACGAACTACAATCTACAAAGACATAAACAGATTAAACACGGAGTTATGTCCGAGACAAATTTCTTCGGAGACGATACCGATGACCTAGAATCTGATATCGTTCCCTGTTCATCTTAAACTGAATCAAGAACTGCTTCGTCAGATTCAGAAGATAATACTGTCGCTGGTAGTAGAACGGTATTCGGTCGTAAGAAAGCTGCGCGATGTGTCAACGAGATGGACACATTCAAAAGTATGATGAAACGCATCACCAATGATGCGAAAGGAGAAGAGAGCATGTCGGGAGATGAGAGCATGTCGGGAAAAGAGGCTACCATTGACACAGAGTTTGCTCTCTTTCTCAAAAGTTATAGACGATTAATAGAATACCAGTATCGATTGAAAACATCACCCATACATAACATGATCATGAAGAAAATGGTCAAACTGACCAAACACGGATATAATCATGAATGGGCTGCAGATGAAGCGATGAGAAAATTCAAGAAACTCTTAGAAATAACTCTAACGGTCGAAGATTCAGACAATGATTAAATTTCAATAAACTTCATCAACATGTTATTCTCGTCTTCGTTATATATCTATAAGTGGGGAGGGGGGATTGTAGAGCGAGAAACATAAATGGTACATTAAGAGCCCTAAAATTTGAAGTTTAAATATTGTTCTGTGTCATTTTAACTTTCACCCACTGCGTGTGTATTGTGTTTCTTTAACATTCATTCAAAATGAGTGCCGTGTGTCCCTTTAGAGTGCATTGTGCTCCTTTAATATTCACACACCAATATTACATAACGTCCCTTACATCGTGTCACTTTAACATTCCACACCATGCGTGCATTATCCTCCTTTAATTATGTCATAGCGTTGGTACATAGAAGACAGTATATCTAAACATCGAACTTGTCTGAACACTCATAGCTATCAAATGATACAATAGCAGTCATATAATGTTGCCTCATCGGTGCTAACTATGTTCTGGAGTTATGGTATACAAATATCTATGAGCGTAAGTATGAATAGGTGTATAAGTGGTTATTACGTAATGTTGATAACTATCAAGTACTGTTAACAATGACACAGTTTATCAACCTTACGTGGTCATATCCCAATTAAACAGGTAATGATGTTCAGACATGCTTTCAATTAATTGAACGAGTCGGACCACCCATAGCTGTCAACAGATATAATAGTAGTCATTTGGTAAATTTATCCAAGGTCTGACTATTTTCGAACTATTAAGTGTTACCCCCAATGTCGCGTGTGATTATGTGTACATACTTGAAAAATTTGTTCCATCGAATATGTCAGTTCATTCTGGGGTTGTAATTTCGTATTAACCCTCTTCGTCCGATCGTGATTCAAAATAGTACAACATCTCAGTACTTCCAATAATTCGCGATAATGCACACCTGTCATATACTCAATAACTTCATCGGGATAGAGAAGTAAAGAATAAATGCTCTTTATTATTTATGTAAGAGTAATGGTGTCAAATTATTTCAGGTATGACAATTATATGATGTAATACTGCGTCTGATTGATAAACACTGGAATGTATGCATTCATACCGATGGTGACAATGTCCAAAATTACCGTCACTCGGACCAGTCCATACACATATAATTGATATAAAGCTATTTCTAAACATCGATTAATAAAATTAACAGAGTTTCATGAAAAATATTAAAAATTTGTTTGAACAAAAATAACAAAAGATATTACACGCAAATATTTTAAAAACATTCGACATTTAATAGGCGGCTCGAGATTTGGGTAAGAGACCGAAAACTCGTTGTAATTTTTTTGAGATTTAAAAAAAAACAAAATTGAAATTTTTTAATTTTGTTATTTTTTTTTGAATTTGTTTTTTTTTTGGAATATTTTAGTACAAATAATTTTACCCGCCAAAAAATCTATTTTTAGATGTGCAGGCAACGAGCCTCCTGTACTACTAGTGTTATCTAAACAAACAAAAATTAATCCCAAATAACAACAAATATCAACAAAATAAGCCTTGATATTTTCTTATGGATATATAATGACCAAGACTGGTATAAATTTAAAGGTCAATTCAAGGTCATATCAGGTAAAACGGACAGATTTCGACGAAATTTGATACATAGAGTTACTTTTGTCCACGAAGTGTTTTGGACGGGTCAAATCGTGACCCCGACGTGACATTGACCTTCAAAATAGTCAATTCAAGGTCAAATCGGGTAAAACCGGATGTATTTCGACGGGTTCTTTTGTCGGGTACTTTTCTCCAGGGAGTGTTTTGGGCGGGTCAAATCGTGACCCACACCTGACTTTGACCTTCAAATGGTCAATTCAAGGTCAAATCGCGCAATTCTTACGCCTACATATGTATACACACATACAATTAGACATGGGTATGGCTTGTGTTATCATGCATCCGGGAGAATACACATGGGTATGTTTGTGTGATCATGCATCCGGGAGAATACTAAGATTCGTGGATGTCCGTTAGCTTAGTGACGGTATCAACATGAATCCAACAAACACAGGACAAGGTCCCTCGGATCGACAGAGATAATTTACCAACTAACAGTAAATGAATTAATAGAACATTAACGCTATTCTACTCCGAAAGAGCGCTGATCACTTTAGTTAACCATTATCAAAATGAACATTTAGTTAACCATTATCAAAATGAACATTCGGTAGTCTCCATAAGATCTCTCGATCCGAGGGACCTTGTCCTGTGTTTGTTGGATTCATGTTGATATCGTGTATAGTACGTAAACTGTAAACAGTGTTTACATGTAGGAAATATGGGTAATTTTAAATATATACATATTTGGCGGAAGGATGCATGCATGGTACTGAATTGGCCAATGCTGTGACAGAGATAATTTACCAACTAACAGTAAATGAATTAATAGAACATTAACGCTATTCTACTCCGAAAGAGCGCTGATCACTTTAGTTAACCATTATCAAAATGAAACCGTTTCCACATAAATGCAGTTGCCCTAACGAGCAAGCGAGACAGATTATAGTAGAGCGAGATCTCTAGGTGGCGACCCCAGAAGGGAAGACAGTAGCTGCAAACGGGGTATTTGGTCTAGGTAGAGGAAACAGTCAATGCCATAATGGTCAATGATGTGGTACCACATGTCATTCCGAATATATAGCAATGACGGGCAATCTAACAAGATATGTTGTATTACACATGAGTAGGTCGCTAAACAATGTTTGCATGTATCATTTTGTCCGAAAGCTGTATGTGCGATTATGCGACCGATCAAGAGGAATACAAATTTTTCCTCCGGAAATTGTGAGCATAGTTTCCATATACCGATCGTTCGTAGCGTGGGGTGAATATATATATGTGTTTATTACCTCCATTACTGAAGAGCATACATAGTGTTACACAGTATTCATAAGTATCTAGATCCGATAACACATTATATACAATAAATTAGGATATATACATTGAGAAAACAGAATATAGAGATAGATGGATAGTGCTGGAGTGACACTGAGTGCAGAGAGAGGGAGTGGTATTGAGAAAGAGAGAAAGAGAAGATAGTTATAAAGATACAAATAGTATGATGTCTATCTCACACGCAAGTGGCTTTGTGAAAGAGAGATAAATGTATTTGTCTTATTTCATTCTCACACGCTAGTGCATGATTACTGTCACAAAACAAATAATCTTTCATCGGAGAACGCGAACTCCGTCATTTTATACAATTTGTTTGATGAACCGACATGCCCGGATGAGAAACTGTGCCGCGAATATCAAAAGTTTGTCCCAACAGAGTTCTACGACCGGTGGTGGGTCAAAGGCAGTGCCCCCTAGAAAGAATTCGTGAAGACGATCTGTTTCCAGGGAATCCATGAACACGAAGACATCGATTCCGTAATCGTCCAAGATACCACACCAGAAGATGTAACTAGTTGAACCATTGCGGGGGAGGTACACGAATATGTGATGTGCTCCATGTCGTCGTTATAGATTGCTCTATACAAGCTGAGCACACAGAGTTGTTTTTGAACGCTGTTTTGTTACAAAGAATAGCGATCGAGGTTCCTCAATTCTGCTGACTGACGTGGGTTCCCAACAAGGAGTCTCAAGATGCTCCAGGAAGAGAGGGGATCGCTGTGGGTCGAGAGCAGACGGCGTAACTGTGTGTCCTCGGAGACTGATGTTATCCATTCATCAGAGTAATGATCATGCACAGCTGTTTTGACGATACTTTTCCAACAGGGTTTAGTCGGAAAACATCCTTCCTTGAGAAAATTGCTCAAGTACGACTCGAGATTGTACAATTGAATGATGTCAGTGCATGATGTCAGCAGAAAAGCCTGTTGCTGGGATATTGAACAGTTGTAGTTGATATATTTTGTACAGGAATATTCTGAGAGGGGTGTCGTGTGTCGTGGGTAAATGAATGAGGTCTCCCAGAAATAAAAGTTTCCGAACATGTAGCTGGTGTTTTACAGGTAGAAGTCAAAGAAGTCCGTTGGATAGGTTTGTGCTTGCTCTGCGAGGAAGATTTTGCATGTGTTTCGAGCAGGTTCGGAAAGATTTTTCGATAGTATACATTGCTTCTTTGCTCGGTGTGTTGAGAAGTTCTGCACCATATAAAGCTTTTGGTAGAACGATGCTCTGAAGAAGATTTGACATCGTGAGTGGGCTGCATAGCTTGAGACAGCTATTGCGAAGTATGTTTTGCGCATGGTATTTGCTATATCTTCTGCTCGACATGTACTATGTGTGAATTTGTGCTGGATGATGCCAAGGTGGCAACATTCGGTAGTCTCCATAAGATCTCTCGATCCGAGGGACCTTGTCCTGTGTTTGTTGGATTCATGTTGATATCGTGTCTCGTTGAATACGACCACAACGCTTTTTGTTTGAGAGAACGTAAAACGCCACATTTTGCTGTATGAATCACAAATGTCGATTAGCATGTGATGTTCAATATTATATTTGCATAGAATGCGCCATATGTCATGTATAACAGATGTTTCATCCGTTGACAGACCAGATATGAAATCATACAAACGTCGTAGGAATAACTGTTTTGATGCTTTCTCGTGATTTGGTTCACAGAAAGCGCCAAGCATTGAGAGTTTCCGACGATTGATCCACGATTCTAGCGAGGAACAGCCTAGACAGCCTTGTGCAATAACTGTTCGGGTCCTCGTCGGAAAACCTTGCATATGCTTCTCAAGCTTATCGATTTGAGTTGTGTTTATATAGGTTCCAGAGAAGTTCACTGCCATACAACCCTGGATCGACATCAGTGTTAGAAACGTTTGAAGAACCCCAAATTAGAACAGGAGTTTTGAGAAGTTTAGGTAAACACCAATCCATTTCGTCCAACGACGGAGTTAAAGGTTGTCTGAATTTAGAAAATGTGGTTGAAAACTCACGATTGCCTTTACCTTGGATGACTTTACAAGTTGGCGACTGGATAATTGGTTACGGGGGTTGCCACCGATGCATTGGGATCAGCGTTCGAAAGGGCTGGCGTATGTCTCCTCGTGTTGGTTGATGATTTCCCGGTCGGTGTTAAAGTTTGTCGAGGAGATGCTGCTGGTCGCGACTTCATTGTTGACTGTTTGTTTGTGTGTGTGTGTGAGGGAGGGTGTGTGTGTGTGCACGCGTGTGTGCGTTTATCTGTCACGATTTGGGACGTTTAAAATATATCACCTAATGTCCGATTGAACCCAAATTTTGACCATGTCCTGTGACACATCTTAGAATACGACACGCACAATTTCACGCCAATCAGTTGGTAAGTGATGACCTGAGATATAATCACAGTGCACACTAAACACAAGAGGGTCAATCTTGGAAGGGCAATAATTCCGGAGGTTGAATTGGTCTCTCGCGAGGAACTTATTGTCTATCCTGGGGTGCACACTAAACATTGGGGGTTTAAGATTCGAGTGGTGTGTTAATTGGATGGTTGAATCCATAGTTTTGCGTGCCCATGAGACGTCGTTTTCAATCTCACTGAGACTCATTTGAACTCTCCCGGGAGATATTACTTAATTGGAGGAACGAGATGTGGAAATTGGGGGGGGGGGGGTTCCGCAAAAAACGTGCTAATCTCATTGGTGCACGTGATATATTTAGAGACTCGCTTTCAGATTCACATTTTATAGATCATGGCGGACGATTTTGTCTCCGGAAAATTGGTTGAATTGGGGACCCCCCCCCCCCCCATAACACGTGCTTCGATTCCACATGCTTCGATCCAACTTGGGACACAGATACCGAGTTGCCCACGAATTTTCCATTTGGACGGATACCGAAATTGACACATAATGCTCCAGCTGTGAGTAGTCATATCTCATGATGTTAGTTACATTGTCATTAATATGTGGTAAAGATCAAAGATGCCGTCGGGCAGCTGTGCCCTTGATGTAACAATGTTGAAATTATAGACTAACACATGCAGTACCGACTTGTTACACCGAGTTATCATAATTATCCGATTCTTGTTGCTTACATTTGAAATGGTCATACAATTCATGCATGTCACGGCCGCGGTGACAAGGTGACGCACATATGTTGGCAACACATGAATAATTTCATTACCGAAAATACGGTATTTTTAGTTTTGATTCGGTACGGTAAAAATGGTATTACGCTGATACAGATATCGCTAGGTAAATACCGAGTACCGCCCATCTCTAGTGGGGGGGGGGGGGCTAATTTTGTGATTGTTATCCACACTCTGGAAGTTTGCTGAAACTTAAGTTTCTGTAACATTAGAATTCCTTCTTTTTAGGAACCGCCGGCGGTCCATCATGCATTCCTATTTTTATATTGTTTGTATGTTTGGCTATTCATAACACTGAAGTTAATGGCTACGTTCGTTCTAATGAACTCACAATTATTATAACCTTGACATCGCCGAGTGCTAATCGCCGATTCTGATTATCGGAAAATCACTATATCACTATATATATTAGAGAGAATTTCGTAAATCCCCGATATAATGTTTCTCTTATACTTCACATCCATTGTTCCTCACACATTTTGAGCGTGTTGTCACTCTTATGGGAATAGCTATTCGATTTTTGACAAAATTTTATTTCCATTCTATTTTGGCCATTTTGGGACATACATTCTACTAATATGTTTCACGACTAAGCATTGTTTGTGTATATCTCAAGGTTGTAAGAATTTGGAACTATTTGATCTATATATGACTGCATTCGCATACGGCCTGATGGAAATGCTTCAGAATTTGAACCACTCAGAAAAATCAAGATATTTCAAAAAAGCTCAGCTTGGATTTTAGGGGACTTTCGCCATGTTGTCCATGAAAAACTTAGCTTTCCCCGATTTTCTTTTCCCTAGTGAAACCTAAATTTGGCCTTATTATCAACACATAGCCTCTTGATTTTAGAGTTATCCATCTTCATCTGCCATTTGGTCCAATTCTGTCGCTCATCGACTGTTTACTGGGCCACTGATGGTAAAAATTAATAGTTTTCAAAAATTAATATCTAATAACTCTGAGCTATGATAGGTGGGTTCCTTGACTCGAATCAAATAGTTTTTACCCCAAATTCAAATAAATAGTAAACGAGGGGGCGCTTATTCAGATTATGCATCTTTAAAATGCACAGAAAAGTTCAAAACAGACATGGAAAGAGCCATTAGCAGTCATACCAGCCTAAAGTCAAATACATTAAACACAATCATGGTTTCTAGTTCTTTACTTCCCACTTAACCCTTTCATGACTGGAGTTTCTTGAAATTTTGTGAAAACTCTGTGCGAGTGCATTCTTTTATACATGTACATAGTGTGTTTCACATATATAAGAGAATACATTAGCCTAACACTATTTAACTTGAGCCAATAAATTATATGATATATGCGAGGCTCCCCATGAAACTGCACTGGCACAGGGTTTTTCATACCGTTCCAGCGCAGCTCCCGTCATGAAAGGGTTATTCATTATGATAGCATGTATTCTTATCGATCAAGGCATATAACAAATTGAATTTTTTTTAGTCATGACATCAGTATTAAATACCTTTGATTCACACTTGATCAAGTAGAGATGATTTCACAAGTTGTTTAGCATCTGGTAGTCCCCCCCCCCCCCCAGCGAAAAAAAACTAAAGAAATAATTTAATAAAAGTATCACCGCCTCTCCTGTTTTTTGCCTATCATTGCCTTAAACACAGGTATATATTTTGTGGTCGTGTTAGATTTTGGTGTTGGTTACCCAATTTTACAAAAATGTATTTTGTGCACCCATACTGGCCTTTTGTGAGTTATAGAATTTATCCCATTTCTTTGAATTATGTTGCCAATAAACACGCATTTATGATAACGAGGCAGGAATAATTGTTTTAAAGATCATGCACCATGTGGTCAGTTGAAAGATTTTGTTATCAAATGTGTGCTGAATACACAGAGAAGGTAAGGTGGGTACCCAAAACACTTGTAAGCTGGGTACCCATCGCACCAAAATGTAGTGACAATTAATGACACCTTCAGCTTTATTAAAGGTACTCAATCCAATTCGATGGTCCCCATATTCAACAACAACAACATTTTTTGAAATGCCACTTCAGTTATCAGAATTGATTAAATGCCCAAAAATAATGCTGACAAAATGTTCAAAAAAATTTGGCCAGTTTGTCAAATATCTGACACACAAAAGCCACTTGGATGTTAGAGTTATCCATCTTCATCCGCAGTTTGGTTCGGGGCCGTCTTCTCATCGACTTTTTACCAGGCCACTAAAAAGTACTGATGGTGAAATATAATAGATTTCAAAAATTGATATCTGATCACTCTGACTCTGGGTTGGTTCCTGGACTCGGATAAAATATTTTTTACCATGAAGCCTAAGAAATATTAATTTGCGAACATTTGTTCTGATTATGCATCTTTTAATGTTATTATGAGAGCCAGCAATCACATGGCAAATTGCCAGAAATTATAGCCAAAATTATGAGCAAGGTGTTTATGGGACCAGTCAATGCATGGAAATTTCTTGTTTTCATAGTGAGGTTAGACTCCTGCAAATCACAATTATTTTGTTGAATCAAACCTTGAAAGCAAGCAGTTAAACACCCTCCCCCTCCCAGATGTAGGCCTACATGTAGCTTCCATCCATAGTTTAAAATATCATGGTACATGTACATCATCAATAAATCGCTCCAATTGTCAATGTTTGCATATTTTCTTGAGTGATCATTTATTAATTTACAACACTATTTCGTTTCCCCACCCCCTCCCCCATCCATTGGAATTTGTTTTCTCTTTCATCTTATCGTTTGCATTTCTTTTCATTAAATTGTTTAATTTTGTTATCAAATTTATTTTCAAGTTATGAAACATGGATATATGGTTTTATAATGGGTTAAGAATATTGTACATATATTCATATAAAGAAGAAAAAAATTATTTGGTAGTAAACTGAATACATCAACATGTACATTTATTTCCTTTTTAGGCTGACTTCGCCTGAAGGAATGGAATTTGCTTCTAACGTGCCAGATATGTCTTGCAGCTGCTAACTGTCAAAGGTACTCAATCCGAATTAAAGCTCGCAAATTACTATTTCCTTGGCTTCGGGTGTAAAAAATATTTGATTCGTGTCGAGGAACCCACACATCATAGCTAGGGGTGATCAGATATTGATGTTTGAAATCTATTATTTCAATTTTAAGTGGCCCAGTAATCTGTCGACGAGAATAAATGATCTGACCAGATAGCGGATGGAGATCGATAACTCTAAAATCGAGTCGCTTGTTTGTGTCAGTTATTTGACAACTGGCAAAAATCCGTTGAACAAAACGTTGATAAATAACAGGTTTTGGGTAATTCTATACTATACTTGACTCTGGTTAGGCTATAATAGCATTATTTTTGGGCAATTAATCGATTCTGATAACTGAAGTGGCATTTCAAAAAATGTTGTTGTTGTTGGAATCTGATGATATGGGGACTGTCGAATCGGATTGAGTACCTTTAACCTCAGGTATATTCCATTCTGCAACTGATGTATCAGAAAAGGCATTCTTAATAGTTAAAAAATAAGAAAACAATAATTTGGTAGTAAACTCAATACATCAACATGTACATTTATTTCATTTTTAGGCTGACTTTGCCTGAAGGAATGAAGGATTGGAGTTTGCTTCTAGAATGCCAGATATGGCTTGCTGCTGCTAACTGTTAACCTCAGGTATATTCCATTCTGCAACTGATGTATCAGAAAATGCATTCTTAATAGTTATACCCCCACAACAAAGTTAGGGGGAGGGGGTATACTGGAGTCAGCTCGTCATCCGTCCATCCGTCGTCTGTCCGTGGACACAAATTTGTCCGGAGTTTTTTTTTATCAATTTCCGTGAAACTTGGCACAGGCATCAACCACCATGGGAACCTGTGCACCTGCGATTATGACATCTGTCGGACTTTTTTTGGTGGAGTTATTCCCCATTTTTCGACGTATAATTTTGTCCAAGCTTTTATTCC
This sequence comes from Siphonodentalium dalli, assembly GCA_032622095.1. NCBI lineage: Eukaryota > Metazoa > Mollusca > Scaphopoda > Gadilida > Siphonodentaliidae > Siphonodentalium > Siphonodentalium dalli. Next base: position 103,721,725 of record CP136069.1, on the reverse strand, counting down.
GGTGGAGCTATAGTCATCACTCCTCGTTCGTCGTCCATCCATCCGTCCATTCATCCGTCAACAATTCTTTGAACATCTTCTCCTCTGATTCCATTGGACGGAATGGGTTCATATTTGGTGTGGATGTTCCCTAGGTGACTCCCATTCAGATTTGTTCAAATGAGGTCACTGGGTGAATTAGTTGCGAAGCCAGGGCCATAACTCTTTCCCTCCATGGTACTTCTTAAAATGACTTCTTGTCTAGAATCATTGGTCCGATTTAGCTTATATTTGGTATGAAGGGTTCTTGAATGACTGGGGTTCAGATTTGTTCAAATGAGGTCACCAGGTTGATTAGTTGAGAAACCAGGGCCATAACTGTTCCTCCTTAGTAATTCTTAGAATGACATCTTATCAAGAAACAGTGGGCCGATTTAGCTTATATTTGGTACTGAGGGAACTTGGGTGACTGGGAATCAGATTTGTTCAAATTGGCTCACTGGGTCAAATAGGGGCAGAGCCAGGGACATAACTCTAAAAACAAAAAAATTACATTTTTGCATTTTGATCATTGATTTTTAGCTCACCTGAGACAAAGTCTCCGGTGGAGCTATAGTCATCACTCCTCGTCCGCCGTTCGTCCATCCATCCGTGAACAATTCTTTGAACATCTTCTCCTCTGAAACCGTAATGCCGAATTGGTTCATATTTGGTGTGGATGTTCCCTAGGTGACTCACATTCAGATTTGTTCAAATGAGGTCACTATGTCAAATATTTGTGAAACCAGGGCCATAACTATATTCCTCCTTAGTAATTCTTATAACAACTTTTTGTCTAGAACCATTATGCCGATTTAGTTTATATTTGGTATGGATGGTCATTGAATGACTGGGGTTCAGATTTGTTCAAATGGGGTCATTGGGTCAAATAGGGGTGGAGCCAGGGACATAATTCCAAAACAAAAATATTATAAAAAATTCAGATTGAACTCCTTGATCAAATTCATCAATTTAACATACAAAAACAAATTATCACCTTCCCCCACATGACCCAGACCCCCACCCTGCCCCCAACCAACAGCACTCCACCCCATCTCATCTCCTAACTCACAGGATCTCTCCCACCAGCAGATTAAGTCAATTGTATTAGCTACAGACAGAGCGAGAGTTAATAGAAATACACAGTCATCAATTGAGATGTTTATGAGGCTGACAGGTGTGAACTAATGCTTAGCTAGCACTCATGCCAGTGTGTGTTATTAAAATAAAATAAAAAAACTAATTATTGTTCTCTAACCTGAATTTAGTGTGTCTGGCATTTGCAGAATGAGGTCCCCAGAGGGTGAATTTGGTTATGCTACCCTGCACAGCAGGCTAACATCACCAAATACACTAGCCAGGGTCCTCATTCTGCTTAGGCCTCATCTTCTGGGAAGTATATAGGCCCTTAAATTGACATTTTTACTTACTTTTTTCCTTCTGTTTAGTTTCTATATTCCCTGATTTGTGAATATAAAATGCATAATTGAGGTGCCCAATGGGTGCACATCACCAACTTTAACTGGAGAACTTCAATCTGATGCTATGTCTCCCATAGCAGTTGAGGCCTAAACAGAATGAGGTCTCCAGAGGGTGAATTTGGTGATGCTAGCCCACATTGCAGGATTGCGTCATTACATTCACCCTTTGGGGACCTCATTCTGCAAATGTCAGACACTATGTTCGGGCTTGACTGTTCGAATATTATTTTCTTAACCACCAGTATCCATCCAGTTGAACTCATTGTACCCTGATTTTGCAAAGAATACTTGGGGGGTATATTGGATTGAATTTGTCAGTCTCTATGTCAGACTGTTCTCCCATCCATCTGTCATTATGTCTCTATCCGTCCATCAATTGTTTTCTTCTCCAGATACATATTAAAGACCAAATGGGTTTATATATTTAAGTGTGGATGTCCCCCAGGTGACTCACAATCAGATTTGTTCAAATGAGTTCATCAGGTCAAATAGGCGAGAAGTCAGGGCCATAACTCTTTCGTTCCATAGTAATTCTTAAAACAATTTCTTCTCAATACCGGTAACCATCTGGACTATTTAGCTTATGTTTGGTATGGAGGGTCCTTCGGTGACTGGGGTTTAGATTTGTTCAGATTTGGGGTCATTTTAGGAAAATCAGTTCAGTTCAACTCTTAAAATCCACTGTCTGAAATTACCAAATGAATGGATCTCATAGATTGGGATTCACATTTGTTCAAATAGGGGCGGAGATAAGAGATTTAATTATCAACCAGCCACCCTACCTGTGCTTTGTAGCTCACCTGAGACGAAGTCTCCGGTGGAGCTATAGTCATCACTGCTCGTCTGTCTGTCCATCCGTCCGACAACAATTCTTTGAACATCTTCTCCTCTGATTCCATTGGACGGAATGGGTTCATATTTGGTGAGGATGTTCCCTAGGTGACTCACATTCAGATTTGTTTAAATGAGTTCACTTGGCGAAGCCATTCCCTCCATAGTATTCTTAAAATGACTTCTCAAATACCATCAGGCTATATGGGTTCATATTTGGTATGAAGGATTCTTGTGTGACTGGGGTTCAGATTTGTTCAAATCAGGTCACTGTGTCAAATGTGGGCGGGGCCAGGGACATAACTCCAATTTTTTTTGTTTTTTTAGATTTAACTCTTTAGATATCTACTTCTTTTAAAGTGATTATGAAAAAAGTTCTGACTGTTGTGGTCTCCAGAGTCCCAGTCTTATCAGTCTTTGCAGTCTGGTGAGCGATCCCACAGTCATTGACTGTCTCGTTTTTTTTAACTTGGCACAAATATTTAGTACCATGGGAACCTGTGCACCTGCGATTATGACGTCTGTCCGACATTTTTTGGTGGAGTTATCCCCATTTTTTTGCAACATGGCTAATTTTGTCCGAGCTTTTTATTTCTCTATTTTTAGGTCAATATTTTTAAATCTTGGCACTGATATTTAGTACCATGAGAACCTGTGCACCTGCGATTATGATGTCCATCCGACTTTTGTTGTGGAGTTATTCCCCTTTTTCGACTTGCATAATTTTGTCGGAGCTTTTATTCCTACATTTTTCGGTCAATAGGTTTAAGATTACGGTTAGGTAAGGATATGATGAAGCTGATCTACCAATGATAATGGATAAAGAGAGTCGAACAAGAGGGCACAGTAAAAAATTAAGAAAGGAACTATTCACTAGTACAAGGACAAGCAACAATTTTGTAGCGAGAAATATAAATTCATGGAACGGTCTAACGGATATATGCGTCTCGGCAAATACGATCAATGAATTTAAATCAATTCTTAATGACCAATGGAGAGACAAAGAAAATAAATTCCACTACGATTTCAATGACATGCGCAACACAAATTTGAAATAAAGGACTAACGTATTAGCCACAACAAGCGAAAGCTTATAAGGCTCAAGAATACAGGTAAATACAGGTAAAAAGTGCCCGACAAAAGTACCCGTCGAAATCCGCCCGGCTTTACCCGGTTTGACCTTTAATTGACAATTTTGAATGTCAAGATCAGGTCGGGGTCATGATTTGACCCATCCGAAACACTCCTGTGACAAAAGTAACGGTAGGTATCAAATTTCGTTGAAATCCTTCCGTTTTACCAGATTTGACCTTAAATTGATCTTTTTGAATGTCAAAGTCAGGTCGGGATCAAGATTTGTCCGTCCCGTCCAAAATACTCCCTGGAAATAATTTCCCCTTGGTATCAAATTTCGTCAAATCTGTCCGGCAGTTTTCCCGGCCATAGCTAACAGGCAAACAGACAGACAAATGTCCAAAATATATATTAGACTAGTAGTGGGGGGGATAATTACAGGAAAACATAAAAATCGTTCACTTTGTGATAGAAGCGCCAAACTTTCAGAATTTGTTAAGTGGTTGGTGAGTATCACTAAACTGGCTGGTTCCAGATTTTGGAGGTCACCTTGACCTTCAATTTGACCTTGACCTTTTTGAAAATCTCAGTTTTTGGGTTGGGTGGTTTATGCCATCATTTTCTTGTGAAAATCGCCTCTTCTCACAGTTTTCTCAATTCAGTTATAGTTGGGAGGTGACCACGGTTCATTTGGGCCAAAACATATCTAAATTTTCTTAAGATGGCCGCCAATATGGCCGCCGGAAGTTGAAAATATGACATTTTTTCACAAATATCTTCTAGTTCAATTCATGCTGTTTGGAACTGGTTGAGTAATGCAACTTTATTTTGTGTTTTGTATATTAACTGATCATTGGAGCAATTAAATATGCAATTATTGGGGTCCTAACCCCTTCCAATCCCTCAAAAATTCTATTTTACAGAATGCGGTACAAAATTTTACAAAAAAATCACAATTGGGATTCTAGTCATATTTCAACTAGAAATGAAAAGAGAACATTGTAATACAAGTGAGGCATATCATTACCTATGAATATTCCAACTCTCTGGAACCAAAAATCTTTCCTTGGCTCAAAATGGCTGTCAAAATATTGCACCAGGGTGTCATGCAATTGCTTACAAGTTGCGGTTGATGTATAAAATTGACTAATCTGTATTCTATACGCTGAATACTAACATGTCTGATACACCATGTTTCATTGTTACTATTGTCACCACTGACATCACCAGATATATTGGATTTTTCTCTCACAAACTTGACATAAATATCGGCAAAAAATCACTTTTCAGGGTTCGACCATTTTTTCAAATAAAATGCAACTACCTTTGGTATCAAATGTGTTTATTGTTTTGACCTATCTTAAATGTGTCACACTATGGTGTTTATAGACTAAATTGCTCAAGATGGCTTCCAAAATGGCAACCAAATTTGTAAAAAGTAAATGTTTTACACATATCCAGAAAATTATTCTCTGAGTTATCCCAACAGGTAGCAAATTGTGACTCACTTGGTTATTATACCTGTTAGTTAATTAACTGACAACTATGTTCTATTATGTTTATCCTAGTTACGTATGGGGCATGACATTCATTTTAAAGTTGCAGTATGGAATTTTGCGGATAACCTCTTTTGTGATTATGGCCATATTATTGAAAGGAAATGGGCAGAACTTTGAGAAGGAACTGAGATAAACCATGAGATGTGGGTAGTCTGGCCCATTATGATACATATTTATCAACTGGATACAGGATGGAAGCGAAGATGACAGCCAGGGAGTTACCTCTATGATCGTAAATGAGGATAATATGTATACCGCGAGTTATTGTATGGTCATGGATGATGTGTGGGTATATGGGGAGTGCCCTGTTGGCAACGGTGGGTTGTATATTTATATATGTTGTGGGTGTGTTATCATTGATGGTGTGTGGAGAGTAGATGCATGATCATGAGTATGGCAAGTGTGGAACTTATGAGAGGTCGTATGTGCGGGTATTGGTATATCTGGAAGGGCTCACCATTGGTGATGTGCATATGTATACCTGGATTGACTCTATGGTAATGGATATGGCAAATAGGTATACATCTAGTGGCTGTATAGTCCATGGTGAGGTGAATAGGTATACATCGCGTGACCGTATGATCGTGAATGTAGTGAATGTGTATACATAGAGTGACTATATGACCATGTATCGGGTGTATGTGTATACCTGGTGTTATACACGGTGACTCGTGGCTGTATCGTCATTTGTGGTATGTACGGGTATAACCAAGTATGGCTGTATGATCAGGTGTACGTGTATAAAGTGGGTGGCTATGTTGTCATTTGTGTTGTGTTTATGTACATATGGAGTGACTGAGGTAATGGGTGGGTTGTACATGTGTACCTTGGGTGGCACAATAACTCAAGGATATGTTAATCAATGGAGAGGTCATGTCAGAGAGTTCTCTATCTTGATGGTGTTTATATACATGGGGGGGGGCGTTAAACACGGAACACGATGGCCACCTATTACCACACAGTCATTACATATATACATAAACACCACAGACATAACATTATATTGACCCACTGTATAACTGTGCACCTGACCCATGACCATGGGTGACATTACAGCCACGCGTCACGATACAGGCACACCGGGGATACTCCTAAACATGACCGATAACCATATAGTCATTCCTTGTATACCCATTCAGCTCACCGTTGGCCATAAGGTCATCCCCTGTATACCTATTCTCCAAACACGTGGTCAAATAAATCAATATATACATCAACAATGACCATAAAGTCACTCCGGGTATACATATGCACATCACCAATGGCCATATAGCCACTCGCTTCATACACATACCTTCAACAATGGTACCTGACCTATGGCCATATAGTCACACCGTGTGTACCTATTCAAAACATTCATACACGACCATGGTCAATCCTTGCATACATATTCACCTCAACATTGGCCATGTCACTCCCTGTATCCGCATAGTCACTCAATATATACTAATACACCCCAACCATGTCAGTATAGTCACTCCATGTATGCATATGCACTTTATCCATGGCCATATAGCCACTTGCTATATACGCGTATCCCTTGCCAATGACAATAAAGCAACACATGTGTATACTGTTATAGCCTACACATGACCATACCGCCATGAGTCACCAAACAGGAACACCAGGTATACTCATACGCCTGACACATGACCATTTTAATAGTCACCCCTGTATAGATGTCCATTATATTTATGATCATACAGTCACTACTTGTATACCTACATCTACTCATCTCACCATTGACCATACAATCACTACCTGTATACCTATATCGACACACATAGTCATATAACCAATCGATATACATATACAGCCCACCCTAGACCATAGATTCACTCCAAGCATACAAGTAAACCTCACTAATGGCCATTCAGCCCTGCCAGATATACACACAACCACTCATACAATCCATACTTGCATATACACCTCGCACATGACAATTCAGCAATTAACTGTATAATCATGCATGTCATCCATGATAATACAGCTAATCCCTATACACCCACCAATAATAATACATCCATGAAATATATAAATATGCACCCCACCCGTTACCACAAGGACACTCCCTATATACCCACACACTCGATAATGTCCACCCAGCTTACTCCAGGTAATCATATTCAATCATATGACCATACAGTCATTCCATGTATACCTATACACATTACCCGTAACCATAAAATCACACCCTATTTACCAACACACCCATCCATGATCATACAGACAACACATGTACATCCCACCCATGCCTTTACAGTCACTCCATATATACATAATCAACACATAGATGACCATGTAGCTATATCCATACACCACACCAATGCCCATACAGGCACACCTGGTGCACCCGTACTGGATATACACAATCATACACCATACAGTCACTCCATGCATATCGATTCACCTCACACATGACCATGACATCTCCTTGTATACATAGATGCATCTTACAATGGACAACCCACTCATAACCATATAGTCACTCACTGTATACCTATTCACATAAGTCATGACATACAATAACTCACTGTATACCTATTCTCCTCACGTATGATCATAGAGTAACTCCCTGGCTACGATATTGGCATCCACACTGTATTCAGTTGACATTTTATTAGCATAATGGACCAGAATAGCCAAATATTATGGTCCATCTCAATTCTGTCTCAAAGTTCTGCCCATTTCCTTTCAATAACTATGGCCAAAATCACAAAAGAGGTGCTCGGCAAAATTACATACTTTATTTTGCCCCATACGGAAGTGGGACAACCAGAATAGAACATTTAGTTGTCAGTTAATTAACTAACATGTATAATAACCAAGTGAGTCACATTTTGCTACATTTTCGGATAATGCAGAGAATGTTCGGGATATATGTAAAAAATTAACATTTTACAAATTTGGTTGCCATTTTGGAAGCCATCTTGAGCAATTTGGTCTATAGACACCGTAGTGAGACACATTTAAGATAGACCAAAACAATAAACACCATTCAATCCAATGATAGTTACATTTTACCTGAAAAAAATGGTCTGAAAAGTGAATTTTTGCCAATATTTATGTCAAGTTTTTGAGAGAAAAGTCCAATATTTTTGACGATGTCAGTAGTGTCAATAGTAACAATTAACCATGGTGCATCAGACATGTTAGTATTCAATGTATAGAATGTAGAATTGCCAATTCTACATCTCAACCACAACTTGCAAACGATTGCAAGAGACGCTGGTGTAATATTTACCATTTTCCATATTTTGGCAGCCATATTGGCAGCCATTTTGAGCCAAAGTAAGAATTTGGTTCCAGTGATTTGGAATATTCATAGGTGATGATATGCCTCACTTACATTACAAAGTTTTATTCATTTCTTGTTGAAATATGACTAGAATCCCAATTGTGATTTTTTGTGGAATTTTATACCGCATCCTGTAAAATCGAAGTTTTGAGGGATCGGAAGGGGCTAGGACCACAATAATTGCATATTTAATTGCTCCAATGATCGGTTAATATACAAAACACAAAATAAAGTTGCATTACTCAACCAGTTCCAAACAGCATGAATTGAACTAGAAGATATTTGTGAAAAAATGTCATATTTCCAACATCCGGCGGCCATATTGGCGGCCATCTTAAGAAAATTTAGATATGTTTTGGCCCAAATGAACCGTGGTCACCTCCCAACTATAACTGAATTGAGAAAACTGTGAGAAGAGGCGATTTTCACAAGAAAATGATGGCATAAACCACCCAACCCAAAAACTGAGATTTTCAAAAAGGTCAAGGTCAAATTGAAGGTCAAGGTGACATCCAAAATCTGGAACCAGCCAGTTTAGTGATACTCACCAACCACTTAACAAACTCTGAAAGTTTGGCGCTTCTATCACAAAGTGAACGATTTTGCAACTATCCCCCCCACTATAGCTGATGTACTCGACTTCATTCGGGCTATTTAGGGATTTTTTGTGATCGCCTCCATCTGGACAGTACCCAGTATATACAGCGTCTGGCCAAACTATTGTTCAATTGGTCCAGAAACATGCCTATATCAGCACGTTCGAGGACATGGTCCTACATGAAATTGGACGTGTCCATATTGCTTCCGGGATCGAAGTAGTCATACACACAAATTTTTAGTCGGATCGGTCAAGGTCCAGAAAGATGCCTATGAGCGAGGTCAAGTTGACACGAGTCGGATCGGTCGAGCAGTGTTAGAGTCTATAACACATACACACATGCATTCATACATACACACATATATACATACAGACAGGTGTTCCAAAATGTATAATCGATAGCTACAACAATTCTATGGTAGATAGTTCACGGGCGACCTGATGCATGCATCTTAGTTTTCTTGTATTGCCAGATGACACGATCAGGGCGTATCAGGGAAATGACTGTAGCAGACGGCATTTTGTATCAGAGATGCTAAAATTGTTCGAACTATTCGATTACGACACATATACCTGGCACGACGTATACATAATAAAAAAAACGTAGCACGTGCCAGAGACGTATATCAAACGGGCCTGATTACTAACAGAGAAGTCAATTTCAAACGAATTCTCTCGCTACCCTGGACAATGGTTACCAATACTAATAAACGTTGTTTCAAAACTAATATCACGGTAATAGTATCTTACAAGAAAACTAAGATGCATGCATCAGGTCGGCCGTGAACTATCTACCATAGAATTGTTGTAGCTATCGATTATACATTTTGGAACACCTGTCTGTATGTATGTGTGTATGCATGAATGCATATGTGTATGTGTTATAGACTCTAACACTGCTCGACTGATCCGACTCGGATTTGGTATTTAACGTGTCAACTTGACCTCGCTCATAGGCATGTTTCTGGACCTTGACCGATCCGACTAAAAATTTGTGTGTAGGACTACTTCGATCCCGGGAGCAATATTGACGGGTCCAATTTCACGTGGGACCATGTTCTCGAACGTGCTGATGTAGGCATGTTTCTGGACTATTTGGACGGGTCAAATCTTGATCCCGACCTGACTTTGACATTCAAAAAGATCAATTCAAGGTCAAATCTGGTAAAACGAAGTATTTCAACGAAATATAATACCTACTGTTACTTTTGTCCCAGGAGTGTTTCGGGTGGGTCAAATTATGACCCTGACCTGATCTTGACATTCAAAATTGTCAATTCAAGGTCAAATCGGGTAAAGCCGGGCGGATTTCGACGGGTACTTTTGTCGTGACTTTTGTCCGGGGAGTGTTTTGGGCGGGTCAAATCGTGACCCGACATGACGTTCACCTTTAAAATGGTCAATTCAAGGTTAAATCGCGCAATTCTCCGAAAATCAGAGGGAACATCACGGACGAAGTAGGGTCCACCAGCTACTATTATATATTTCTAGATTTAGTTACAAACTAAATACCTGTATATTGTACAAAGAAATGTTTGACAAATATATCTGTATCAATATTACCATACGGGTCATTAAAATAGATACGACGAAACAAATTTTGAAGGGTGCATGGTATCAGGTAAATTTTTATATTTCAAATGATGACAGGAATGCGGAAAGTTGAAGTACCTACGTAATACTGGCTATCCGAATGAAGAGATATACATGTATATAAAAACCAAAATAGAAGATGACTGCTGGCGACAATGTTTTCCAAAAAAATTCAAAGCATTCGATAGCTCCCATTTAGTTGTCAGCCCGAAGATCAATATAAAGTGTGGTGACTATCAGATGAGGGATATGACTGTACAGTTGCTAAACAATTCAGTCACGCAAAAGAGGATCAAACAGTAAGATACCAAATTGCTGCCTGTGGTAATGTTTTTTAACGAAATTCGGGAAAATTAGATTACTCTCCCCCTGGTTATCCAGAAGATCATTGTGGAATCTGGTGACGATCGGACAAGGGGTGTCGTCTGTAGGATCAACCAAATTATTTAGCCATAAAAATAGTAAAATTCAAGATCACCGCTGGCAGTGATGTCTTCACAAGGACAGCTTGAGAACAAAACATGGCTCACATCTAGCGGTGACCCAAACTATCCACATGAGAAAAAGTTATCCAATAAAAGCTGGCTGCAGGGTGTGCCAATTAATTCAAATTCGAAATTTAACAGGGTGTACTGCTTGTGGCCATGTTTTCCCCGCAAATTTGATAGACTGATGGACAAAACCACTGAATCCGTTGAATCAATATACATGTATACATGGATTAATGTATATGCATTGTTATACACAGTACTGGTATATAAAGGTACTGAAAATAACAATATTACTAGTATACACAAAATAAACCATATATCATGGCTATGGGTTCTAATATCCGAATATGACAGCTGATAACTTGGTGTGAATTGAAGAGTGGTGGTGTCTCACGCATATCTAACCCTCCATGTTAGAAACATGCCATTAAATGTCATAAGTATAATCTAGCTTGAGGACAGAAGTTATCCATAAAACCCCCCTTAATTCAACCAGGTCCTCGCGCGATGTATGGTCGATCACATGATGATCTAGGGGGGATTAGAATTGTTGTATAAAAACAGCACTGCATGTAAATATAAAATAAAATAGTGCTACATCTTATTACAGATTATTGCCATATATAATCAGTGACTATACAGACAGTCTGACAAAATAAAGTTTCAGTGACACTCTATCCGAAGAGGGGAATAATTCCATCTGTTACAGTCAATGGAGCAATTATGAATCTGGAAAGGTGAAATTTCTAAGTAATACTAGATATCGACATGACGCGATAACATATAACGTAAATGCAATATGGCCGCCGGCGACCATTTTTTCCTATAAAATTAAAAAAATATTTGATAGCTCTCATCTGATAGATCAATATCAAGATAAATATGAAGTTTAGTGATGATCGGATGAGTGAAGTGGACTGTGCTAAACGGTTTAGTAATGCTTAAAAAGATTTTTACCTTAATATTTTTATGTTCACTTTATAAACTTCACTGAGTCATCTTTGTCATGTATTGAGTTTGATATCTTTTGTTAACAGTTTATAAATCATGTATGTCTCATGTTTGTTATTTTAATTTATGTGTTTATTATCATTAAATAAAGTTGAATTCCTTAAAAAGATTCTTACCTCAATGATTTTATGTTCACTTTATAAACTCCACTGAGTCATCTTTGTCATGTATTGAATTTGATATCATTTGTTAACAGTTCATAAATTATGTATGTCTCGTGTTCGTTATTATATTATATACACTTTATAGTGTGTTTCAGAACGAAAACAAAATGAATAAAATAAACAAATTTGTAAATTTAAAAACAATTCAAACGTTGTTGTATTCCATGTCCCAGCCCGGACATATACACCAAATTTCAATAATATTCATTGAGAAACAACGGACCAAACGCCATATAACACCCCGTATGCATCTTTTATTCCGAGTTGGCCTTTTATTCCGAGTTGGCACGCGCCGATTGGGCGAGTTAGCCCTGGGGCGAGTACGCCGATTCCGACACATTTTCTATTTGCAGCAGGTTAAGTTTACGCGTAATTTAATTTACAAAGTTCCCCAATTGGTATCGTAAATAGAGCGACCTTATTTGACAGAGAATGCCTCTGTTATTGATTATAAAGTTGCTATACATTAAAAACGACAATTCACATGCTCGTTCAAGCGCAGTAGTCTATTTTCCCCATGTTAAAGGACATCCACAAATACTAAATAACGCTAACTTACTGCCGAATGTTTTACACGACAACTGTTAACATATTTGGGCTGAATTCATCTGACGCGGTATTATTCCTCAAAATAAACAACAAAACCATCGTTACTTGGAAATGTAGTTTGGGCTAACATTTACATAAATCCTCCACATCATTATTCCGACACACACGTCAGATGAAAAACTCACATGAAGTAACCGGCCAAATTGGCTGAAATAAGTTATATCGGGGGTTAAAAACCAACATCACGGTACTAGTATCATATAACGGTGTTTAAATTCAATACCAATGCATGCATGCATAGTTAGTGATGATATCTTTAAATTTATATATATGGTCAGAATACGCATAATGAAAATCTATAGGTGTCAACAATTAATACATTATACATTAATTGGGACATGACAATCTGCGGGATGGGATGGGATATGGGACAAAACGACAATCTGCGGGACAGAATTTCAAATTGCGTGGGACGACCGATATCTCGAGGAATACAAGGCGTAGGGAGCTCATTTTGGTGTCTAACGAAATGCCCACATTCGCCTTATCCACACATATTAACCCCGCCACTGACCTGACACCAGAAGTTGCATTATTTGATCGACAACTGACCTAACATGGGGTGGAATTTGGGATAGCATGACAATCTGTGGGACGGGATTTTCAAATTGCGTGGGACGGCCGATATCTCGAGGAATACAGCGCGTAGAGGGCTCCTTTTGGTGTCTCACGAAAGGTCCACATTCGCCCTATCCACACATATTAACCCCGTCATTGACCGGACACCGGAAGTTACATTATTCGGTCGACAACTGACCTAACATAAAATGCCACAAACACGAAAAACTGCGTTCGACATTAATGTTTAGAATTTAGATTTCTCGATGAATACGCTAGCAAACAACAAGTTTTGGGTATCAAATAACGCAGTGGAATACTGTGCATTCGTTTTAGCTACAATATGGCTGTTTTAGTGCGAATATTGTAATGGCGAACACGCAAACACGCGCCGATAAAACAGCTAAAAATAGACTCGATGTTTACAATTACAGGATCGATTTCAGCTGGTATATTCAATATAATGGGATGTATGGTATATCAAAATGTAGGATTAGACACAGGGAATGTATTTTTTTTAAATGGGTCCCACCAGGCGGTGAAATTGTTGCAGAAATTCGCTCAAAGATATTCTCACTTATTTTTATTTCAGTTGTGACTAAAAGCCCAGATGCCGGAGCCCAGCGACTAAAAGCCAAGTTACAAAATAGATCAACAGGTTTGAACGAATGAATATGTCAATGGTAAGACTATTCAAAAAAATATTCAAATCAAATAGTGTTTATCGACTTAAAAACTTATGTGTCCGCCATTCATATGCGGTGGAGGTTCTCATATTATCTGCCAGTCATACACGGGGGAGGTTCTCATATGAACATATTATCTACAGGTCATACGCGGTGGAGGTTCATATTATTAACGCCGGTCATACACGAGGGAAGTTCTCATTTTATCCTCCGGTCATACGCGGGGGAGGTTCTGATATGAACATATTATCTGCCTGTCATATCCGGTGGAGGTTCATATTATCCACCGGTCATACGCGAGGGAGATTCTCATATTATCCTCTGGTCATACGTTGGGGAGGTCCTCATATGAACATATTATCCGCCGGTCATATCCTCCCTCGGGTGTGACCGGTGGATAATATGAGAACCTCCCTCGCATATGATCGGTGGATAATATGTTCATATGAGAACCTCCACCGCGTATGACCGGTGGATGATATGAACCTCCACCGCGTATGACCGGCAGATAATATGTTCATATCAGAACCTCCCCCACCTATGACCGAAGGATAATATGAGAACTTCCCTCGCGTATGACCGGCGATAATATGAACCTCCACCGCGTATGACCGGCGGATAATATGTTCATATGAGAACCTCCACTGCGTATGACCGGCGGATAATGTTCATATGAGAACCTCCCCTACGTATGACCGGTGGATAATATGAACCTCCACCGTGTATGACCGGCGGATAATATGTTCATATCAGAACCTCCCCCACATATGACCGAAGGATAATATGAGAACTTCCCTCGCGTATGATCGGCGGATAATATGAACCTCCACCGCGTATGACCGGTGGATAATATGTTCATATGAGAACCTCCCCAACGTATGACCGGAGGATAATATAAAAACCTCCCTCGCGTATGACCGGTGGATAATATGAGAACCTCCCTCACGCATGACCGGCGGATAATATGAACCTCCACCGCGTATGACCGGCGGATAATATGTTCATATCAGAACCTCACCCACATATGATCGGAGGATAATATGAGAACTTCCCTCGCGTATGACCGGAGGATAATATGAACCTCCACCGCATATGACCGGCGGATAATATGTTCATATGAGAACTTCCACCGTGTATGACCGGTGGATAATATGAACCTCCACTGCGTATGACCGGCGAATAATATGTTCATATGAGAACCTCCCCAATGTATGACCAGAGGATAATATGAGAACCTCCCTCGCGTATGACCAGCAGATAATATGAACCTCCACCGCGTATGACCGGCGGATAATATGTTCATATGAGAACCTCCCCAACGTATGACCGGAGGATAATATAAGAACCTCCCTCGCGTATGACCGGTGGATAATATGAGAACCTCCCTTGCGTATGACCGGTGGATAATATGAACCGCCACCGCATATGACCGGCAGATAATATGTTCATATCAGAACCTCCCCCGCGTATGACCGGAGGATAATAAGAAAACTTCCATCGCGTATGACCGGCGGATAATATGAACCTCCACCGTGTATGACCGGCAGATATTACTGGGAGATAATATGAGAACTTCACCGCATATATGAATGGCGGACACATAAGTTTTTAAGTCTATAAACACTATTTGATTTGAATATTCTTTTCAATAGTCTTACCATTGACATATTCATTCGTTCAAACCAGTTGATCTATTTTGTAACTTGCCTTTTAGTCGCTGGGCTCCGGCATCTGGGCTTTTAGTCACAACTAAAATAAAAATAAGTGCGAATATCTTGGAGCGAATTTCTGCAACAATTTCACCGCCTGGTGGACCCATTTGGAAAAAAATACATTCCCTGTGTCTAATTCTACATTTTGATATACTATACGCCCCATTATATTGAATATACCGGCTGAAATCGATCCTGTAATTGTAAACATCGAGTCTATTTTTATCTTTTTTATCGGAGCGTGTTTGCGTGTTCGCCATTACAATATTCGCACTAAAACAGCCATATTGTAGCTAAAAACGAATGCACAGTATTCCACTGCGTTATTTGATACCTAAAACTTGTTGTTTGCTAGTGTATTCATCGAGAAATCTAAATTCTAAACATTAATGTCGAACGCAGTTTTTCGTGTTTGTGGCATTTTATGTTAGGTCAGTTGTCGACCGGATAATGTAACTTCCTGTGTCCGGTCAGTGGCGGGGTTAGTATGTGTGGATAGGGCGAATGTGGACCTTTCGTGAGATACCAAGAGGAGCCCTCTACGCGCTGTATTCCTCGAGCTATCGGCCGTCCCACGCAATTTGAAAATCCTGTCCCGCAGATTGTCATGCTATCCCAAATTCCACCCCATGTTAGGTCAGTTGTCGATCAAATAATGCAACTTCTGGTGTTTGGTTAGTGACGGGGTTAATATGTGTGGATAGGGCGAACGTGGGACTTTCGTTAGACACCAAAATGAGCCCCCTACGCCCTGTATTCCTCGAGATATCCGCCGTCCCACGCAATTTGAAATTCTGTCCCGCAGATTGTCGTTTTGTCCCATATCCCATCCCATCCCGCAGATTGTCATGTCCCCATTAATTTACATCATTTCAAAATCAATGGTTGCATATTTTGTTTCTCGATCTTATAAGTTATAACGAATAATTCACAACCAATATTTACCAAACGCAACGATCAATGCCACGTTTTTCTTCATTTTATACACCATAGATTTTAAAATGAAGTGTCATCCAAAAACCAATTCAGATGCAACATACATAGTTTATGTTCTAATGCATATTGATTGTTATGCTTTACAAACTGCCGCACAAATTCATCACGGCGTTGTTATTAATAAAGGAGACAGGGGTTAATTCAATTTGGAATCACTCCACTGTACTCCGAAAACAACTCCCGGAAATCAACACTGACAAACTTGACCAGGTACACACATGCATGGATAAACACATATCCGGGCCTCTCTGAAACAGAAAAGTTTGTCAACGCGGCACTTCGTATATGGCGGCCTACATGTATATAATGCGCAATATATCTTACCGAGCGGCGGATCCACCGCGGTCCCGTTACGGTCTTTATCAAAGGAAAGGTGCCAACATGACCAGTTCATACAATGTGTTTGATCTATTCCAAGATATCTCTTATTTTCATTCGGAAAAGCATAAATGCTTTAACGATCTTGAGAATTTCACAAATTGTTCCACAGCAAGGTAGGTGCGGTTGAAAAATAAACAGCCCAGCAATTTTCAAATTTAGAGAAATGTGTCGAAATTCTGCCGAATTTTCGCAAGTATAAAACCGTATCTTAAAAGTAAACAGATGTCTTGTCGTGTTGTTTGCGCAGAAACAGGGTAACCTGTTGTCGGTGCGCAGTCTACAAACAAAAGCTGCCGAAGAAAAAACATGCCGCGCGACGGATACATAGGGATCGATCTGAAGGCAGTATTGGTCCACAGACTCACAACAAGAACTGTCCTGCGTCATCAGCCCGCTGACCAGGTGAGACTCGGGTCGCACAAATCCTCACAAATATGTTCTGGCTTATCGGATGATGAGTTTAAATGTGACCTCCAAACTTTGTTTTCTCAGCGGAATCTTTCCATTTATGAAGTTATTATTGTGATACTTAGGGGAAACCCTGTTTGGAAAGTGGTCATTCTAGAAGCGTGTTGTTACCCTGACAGGTCGTACGTGATCCCCAGCAGATTGCGGATAATAATTATGTATCACACAAGGCGAAACTATGTCTGAAAAGGATCGAAACACCACTGCAATGGCTGCGTATTATCCTGTCTGATCGTCATCACTGAGTTGGATATTGAAGTCTTGGACACGTTGTAATTCCATGGATATTATCTGTTCCATTCAAGTTGAAATGTATCAATGCGTTGGAACATCTTTCAAAAGGAAAGGTTCGAGTTTCCGTGAGTTCCTTCTTTTTGGATTGCAAACTATGAGACAAAATCTTCCGCCACGACCATTTCGATTGTTTCTACATTGTAGATGTAACATATTCGTCCTCCTCTTTCTTATATTGAATGTTCGATTTTCTCATTGCATATTAATAGGCGACAATTCTGTGATATCAGACAATGGGAGCTCGTGTAACTTCCCGGCGCAAAAGCAAATTTATATCCGCGATAAATACGACTGTACTCGATTTTATGTATGTTTCGGACATAGGGCGTGGAAAATGAGATGTCATAGAGAAAATACTGTATTCTCTGTGAAACACCAAGTTTGTGTGTGGCGCGGTTCAGACCTTGATGATTGTCGAAAGGGGCATAAGTCGTATAAATACAACAAGAAGCATGTCACAACGACTCGTCAATCGGTCGTGACGCAAAAAACAAATGTCAACCAGAAAGTTAGGATTCGTGAAACTATGGCCAATCTAATCTGGGAAAAACAAAAGGATGAAGGTCGACTGGAATTAACTAAGCCAAAAAAAATCCTCAATCCTTATCTCTTCTGGAAGACATATACCACACCACAATTCAAGTATACTGTGCGAAACACCACAAAGACATATGGGAAATTGAGCAAGGCACCTAACAGTTCAACGAGAGCACCGATTCGTCACCAACCACCAACACGCAGTTGGTGGGACGCTAGATCTCGGAGATACACAACTAGTTTCTCTTGGTTGTGGTTTCGAACAGGTAAAAAAGAAATTACAACAAGTCAACCCACAAAGGCGACAACGACGCCAAAGCAACTAATTAATAACAGCAATAAAGCCGATAGCTTTGCAAAAAAATTGAGAAAATTATATTGGCTATGGTCATTACAAGGCTACACAATACCGGAATCAAAATGGAAGACGTTGAGCCTATTGAAGACATCTAGAGCTCCCAAAACATGGGGAAAATCTACGAATCGAATGTTGCGTTTAACAACCACGACGTTGTCGCCGCCAACGAAGGAAATAATAACCAGTGTGCCATCAAAATGGACAACAGTTTCTGTTCCAGTCACCGGTCGAAATTTTGACTACAGAAAATGGTTTGCCAATACGCCATGGCGTTTACCTACCACTAAATATCGACAAGGCAAAAGGACAGGCAACATATTTACCATGCCAACAACGGCATTGCTTACTGAAACAATGAATACTGTTCCTGCTGATCACCGACCGGAACTCGGTGAAGAGATAGATGCCTCAGAATATCCTGATGAAATCGATACAGGTAAGTAAAAAAAATAATTTCCACATCGATACATAAACATGTATACGATGCACTTTTATGTCGTTGAGCGACACGTCAAGCTGAATATTACAATAACACAACAAGGCAACGCAAATGGTCTGTTTCTCGTTATTAGATTTTTTTCCAACGTATACCTTATATTTCACTCACCCAGGAATGGCACCTTCTGATTGGCCGAATATGTGTCATATACTGTATAGTGTTGTGCTATATTTGTCACACTTATACACCTGAATATATATATATATATATATATATATATATATATATATATATATATATAGCTATATATATATATATATATATATATATATATATATATATATATACTAGCAGATTAGCCACTGGCGGGATTGGTCCCATGACTTTGGTCGATCCATTGATTTTTGTTTTTTCAAGGTAACCCCGTACGTCGCTGCCACTGCTGATGCCCGAAATATCGCCAAAGGGAATTTGCGGGTTCCCGTGTCAAGGTCATGTTGGGTGGACAAAATAACCCAACAAAAATATTTCCCGTCCCGAGTTGACCATACATAACAAATTTCACATCGATATCACCGCTGACTACCGAGATATTACCCAAGGTCATTTGTGGGTACCCGTTTCAAGGTCATGGTCATCTCGGGCGGACAAACTGACCCGACGAAAATCTCCCCCGTCCCTTGGAACCCCTAAATACGAAATTTTGTCTCGATATCCCCAGTTTCCGAGCGAGACGGTCAAATGCCGTATTTTCACTAAAGTAGATAGACGCTCTTTAATAGCGACGCCTCATATACAAACGCTCATTAATTATCACGGGATTAACCCATCAATCCCCATTACGGTGGTAGTTGAAGGGTGAAGGAGTGCTCGGACGTTCTCAGAAGCGGTGTGATGACACTTCCCGTGGATTTGTACCCGTAGATAGCAAGTTTGGGGTCAATCGGTGGAGCCGATTTCGAGTCTGTAAAGGACGTACACACACACACACACACACACACACACACACACACACCCACACACACACACACACACCCCACACCCTCACACACACACACACACAATATATATATATATTGTTTATTTATTTAATGGCAAATGGTAATTTATTTACCAGCATCGGTTTGCTTAAATGACCCCTCAGCGTAGAATATCAATTATAGTGGAGACGCTTAACCCACAATAATGGATAAAAGCACCAAACTTCGCACATATATTGTCCACTATATCCCTGATCATAATCCAGCTGGTTCCAGCTTTCGGTTAAGTGGAACCCATTAAATTCAAGATGGCGCCCAACATGGCCGCCGTTTTTCAGTCAGGTCACTAAGTCAGTTTGATGCAAATTATAGTGAGACAGTCTTGTCATATGTATACAAATATATACATTTTTTTGAAGATAAGATAAAATGTCACAATTATAGGGTAAAATTGGAACTCACCGTCCAAGATGGCCGCCAAAATGGCAGCTGGAAATTATATTTTTTCCTCTAATATCTTTAAGATCAGTTTATGCTGTTTGGTACTGGTTGAGAATTGTGACTTTATGTTGGATTGTTCATGTTAACTGACTATAGGAGCAATGAAATATGCCATTCATGGTGTCAGAAACCCTTCTGATCCCTCAAAAATTCGATTTTACAGAAAGCGGTATAAAGTTTTACCAAAAAAACACAATTGGGATTTCTAGTCATATTTTATCAAGAAATGGGCAGAACTGTGAAATTTTAGTGAAACATTCCATTTCTTATGCATATTCCAACTCATTATTACCAAAATTGTCTGGCTCAAAATGGCTGCAGAAATGGCGCCCATAATGGCAACCGGAAGTGGAAAATTTGATTGTTTTCTCTATTGTCTTTAAGATCAGTTTATGCTGTTGGTACTGGGTGAGAATTGTGACTTTATGTTGTATTTTTCATGTTAACTGACCATTGGAGCAATGAAAAATGCCATTTATGGGTTCATTAACCATTCTGGTCCCTCAAAATTCCGATTTTACAGAAAACGGTATAAAATTTTACCAAAAATTACCATTGGGATTTCTAGTCATATTTCATCAAGAAATGGGCAGAACTGTGCAATTTTAGTGAAGCATTGCATTTTTTATGCATATTCCAACTCATTAGTACCAAAATTGTCACAAATGGCAGCTGGAAGTGGAAAATTTTATTTGTATTCTTTATATCTTTAATATCAGTTTATGCTGTTTGGTACTGGTTGAGAATTCTCAATTTATGTTTTACTGTTCATGTTAACTGACCATTGGAGCAATGAAATATGCCATTCATGAATTCAAAAACCCTTCTGATCCCTCAAAAGTTCGATTTTACAGAAAGCGGTATAACATTTTCCCAAAATCACCATTGTGGTTTCTAGTCATATTCCATCAAGAACTGGGCAGAGCTGTGCAATTTTAACGAAACATTTAATTTATTATGCATATTAAATCACTTTGGCGGCCAAAATGTGAAAAATGGTAAATATTGCCCCATGCTGCGTGCCATGCAACCACATACACGTTGTGGTTGATGACAACATTTGACTATTATGTGTTATATAGATTGCATACTAACATTTATTATGCACCCAACAAGTAAATTTTTCATATATATCCCAAACATTATTCTCTGCTGTTCCGAAAAGGTAGCAATTTGTGACCTATTGGGTTATTAACATGTTACTTAATCAAGTGAAAACTATAGGTTCTATTGTGGTTGTCCCAGTACCTTATGAGGCATGACAAATTCATTTTAAAGGATGCAGTAGGAATTTTGCCTAAAACACTTCTTTTGAGATTCTGGCCATGATTCTCAAGGGAAATGTGCATGCAGAACGTCGAAACTGAGCTGAGCGGGAACAATTTATGTTGCTACTCTCACAAATTAGCGTCAAAATTTATCAACATTGATCAATTTAATACATGATGTTTGTAACAATGGTAGTCAGGGAGTGACTTTGTGGTCACAGCTGATGTGAAGAGGTATACATGAATATAATCACGAATGGTGTGACTAGTTATACAAGGAGTATCTATATGGCCATGGGTGTGGTGTTTATGGTGAGATGCAGATAAACAAGGACCCCTTATTGCATCATCATTGCTTCGGGTAGTAATGCCCTGACAATACCAAGTACCATAAGTACCAATATATTTCAACATGTGCATATAGAATTGAAATTGAAACCAACAACTCGTGATACAGTCGAAATAAACAAGGCCACGTGTTGCAAAGGTTGATTAATTGAACACTGCGTGCATACAGATCCACTGGCCAATCAACCTCGACGAATTTAGGACGTTATTTGATTAAACGATAATTAGATTGTTTTGAGTGACAACGTATCACTGTCACAGCGACTGTATGACTTGGTTGTCGGAAATAATATCAAACTTTTGCGGTCGTTTTAATTGTACTGTCTACTTTGGCGACTCTCTTATGAAATAACGCGTGGCAACACGCTGGGCGTTGTAGAATTTGTTTTCAAACTTTTCGGTTATATCTGCAGACCATTAATCGAAACATGAATCAATTCTGACCTCGTTAAACTAAGAATGAAAACGTTAACATATTGAATCTACCAAAACAACAACACATGTATATACGATGAACCGATGTAATAGTTCTCAAATTGGTGAAGATTTATGCATTTAGATTGTTGTGTACTTCTAGAACTTAACAAGCCGAAAACTAAATCTGCAAACAGTACGAATTGAAAGTCATCGTGACGCTGAACATCCATAACAATTTTGGTTAAAACCATAAACCAAACTCAGGACGGAGACCCTGATAAGATAAGATTCATTTCGGTTAAACATACATATCAATTACAGTACATGCAACCTATACGATAAAATAATGAAGTCTTGTGTAAATATTATGCCCACTAAATATGTTGTCCTATAGGACTGAATTAGAAAAGTTATAAACTATAGTGTAATTTACATGTGCACATATCAATCATGGCAGTATACACATGTTCCACAGTGAAGTGTTTATTATAAATATAAATAACTTTGTTGTGTGTGTACATATATGTTCGGATGTTAGTGTGTTAACATAGATAGACTCGTTACAATTTTATCTGATGACTCTTAAAAATGCCATGGGTATGGCAATATGTATATTCGATAAGATGATTCGGTTTCATTGTCGCGTAACGGTCTACTCGAGTGGAAACGAGTCATAAAGTCTGTACAATAAACATGAGTATAACAAATCGTTGATACGCTGTGTCGTCCGGCATGTGTGGTATATATACAAACTCCAAGCATGTTAATACTAAACGAATATCCGATTAGCTGCATGCATGCGAACGGCAGCATTCACGTACGTGTAATCAAGGCATCGCGTTATCACCCCCGTGTACGTGGTATCGCCAAAACCGAGGGTATCGCCAAAACCGAGAATATGGGAAAGTCATTTTCACGTATATGATATGGGGATATGTTTGTTTATCATCGTAAAACAGACATCGAGCATCGTATGTGTATGTCCACACGAAGCAGGAGTATTTATCCACTAGTTGTCAATCAGTTTTCCCAGATCAGACCATTAATTTTTTTTTGGCGAATTATTTCAATGGTGTTTTTGCTTTTGCTCACTCAAATTTTCGAGAACATCCATTCACTAGTATAGTTCCTGGATTTCCACGCTTCCAAAACAAATGCCGGTATATAGTTGAATATGTCAATGAAGCATAGGATTTGACAGAATTTAAAAAATCCTTGTCGTTCTCAATATCCGCGCGATATGAAGGGACCACTGTCGGTCGAGAAAGATGCGAACGGCACAGATGAAGATGCGACCAAACGCCGAGTTTCTGGGCAGTAAATATGCGTATTACTTAAGGAGTTCTGATGAGTTTTCGAATGTTTTTGTGTGTATCTGAGACTGATAAATTGGACTGCGAATGTCATCTGAAATATGAATCCATAACATATTCGAAATATTGTGTGCATATATATTATGAATGTGTTTCAATTGAAATTAATTGAACATTCATCTCAGCATTCAGATTTGCGATCTCAAGAACGTGAATGAATGATAACGCGATGCCTTGATCACACGCACGTGAATGCTGCCGTTCGCATGCATGCAGCTAATCGGTTATTCGATTAGTATTAACATGCTTGGAGTTTGTATATAGACCACACATGCCAGACGACACGCTACGGCGTATCAACGATTTGTTATAATCATGTTTATTTTACAGACTTTAAATTATGACTCGTTCCCACTCGAGTAGACCGTTACGCGACAATGAAACCGAATCATCTTATCGAATATACATATATATATATACTAGCCGATGAGCCCGACGTTGTCCGGGCTATTCAAAAACCAAATTTCAAGTCGATAGCTCTACCCAGCGCTATTCAAAAACAAAATTTCAAGTCGATAGCTCTACCCGTTTCCGAGATCTGGTCTGCGCATGCGCGAAGCTGGCGTCGCACGGGCTCGGCGACCCGATAAAATTCGTATCCGGGGCAAGATACATTCACATAGCAAATTTCAAGTCGATAGCTCTACCCGTTTCCGAGATCTGGTCTGCGCATGCGCGAAGCTGGCGGCGCACGGGCTCGGCGACCCGATAAAATTCGTATCCGGGGCAAGATACATTCACATAGCAAATTTCAAGTCGATAACTCCACCCGTTTCCGAGATCTCGTCTGCGCATGCGCGAAGCGGGCGCCGCACGGGCTCGCCAATACGACAACGTTCACCGCCCGGTCAAACTACACACACGTACCAAGTTTCGTCCCGATCGGTCGAGAATCGTAGATTTGTATAAATGACAAACAAACAAACAAACATACATACAGACAGAGGTCTTCAAAATATATATGAGACTAGCCGATGAGCCCGACGTTGTCCGGGCTATTCAAAAATACGACAACGTCCACCGCCTGGTCAAACTACACACACGTACCAAGTTTCGTCCCGATCGGTCGAGAATCGTAGATTTGTATCAATGACAGACAGACAGACAAACAAACAAACAGAGGTCTTCAAAATATATATGAGATATCGTATTGCTCCAAATTATGCAATTCTGGCTTTTTTAAGAGTCATCAGATAAAATTGTAACGATTCTATGTTAACACACTAAACATCCGAACATATATGTACACACACACACACACACACACACAACAAAGTTACTGCTATTTATAATTAACACTTCACTGTGGAACATGTGTATACTGTCATGATTGTTATGTGCACATGTAAATTGCACTATAGTTTATAACTTTTCTAATTTAGCCCTAGGGCCACATATTTAGTGGGCATAATATTTACACAAGACTTCATTATGTTATCGTATAGGTTGCATATACTGTAATTGATATGTATGTTTAACCGAAATGAATCTTATCTCCGTCCTGAGTTTGGTTTATGGTTCTAACCAAAATTGTTATGGATGTTCAGCGTCAAGTCGCATCTGACTTTCCCTAACGCTTCGTCTATGGGCACAATTTCCAATGGCGCATCTGATTCATCTGGTATTTCATAATACTAAATTCGAGATGCCACAAAATATCCACGCAACACATAAGGGACCGGACGAATTGACTGATTAAGGGATCAATTATAATTTTATTATGATTTTATGCGGACTGGCTGTTTTTGCTTTGTTCACAGACAGAGATAATTGTTGTGATTATAGCTCCACTCGTGCAAACTTTCACGAGACCCGATGATGAGTATAACATGTCATTCATCATAAATTTATTTGTCTTCGGGGAGAGTATTTGTTTTGTTGGGGCGGGGTCTTAACCTCTGTCAAACCATTCAACAGAGAAAATGGGCACCATAGCACATGGTGGCGGTCAGGCGAGCAATTTCCAATGATAATTCTTATACAAAACATCACAGGAAAAAAGATAAATATTTATACGTGCTCTACCCGCGAACATACTAGGCTACAACCGAAGACCACATGTTCTGTCCTTTAGTCGGCTAATTCATCCACTCGGTTATAGGGATGTGGCAGTGGTGTGTTGGTGTAACATAACACTTCCCCAGATATATAGATATATATATATATACTAGAAGGTGACCCGACTTCGTCCGGGCTATTCAAAAACCAAATTTCAAGTCGATTGCTCCACCCGTTTCCGAGATCTGGTCTGCGCATGCGCGAAGCTGGCGTCGCACGGGCTCGGCGACCCGATAAAATTCGTATCCGAGGTATCCGGGGCAAGATACATTCACATACCAAATTTCAAGTCGATAGCTCCACCCGTTTGCGAGATATATAGCCCAATGTCATTTGCGGATACCTCGGTCGGTGATGGGTTAACGCGACATCGGCCGGATAAGAGTTAACGCGATCACGTCACGATATGTTGATGGCGTAATATATTTACGCAATGATTTTCGATGAGCGAAGCATGGTCCTGCGTTCTTCCCGATAATTAAGGTAGAAACTTTAAACGTACACAGGCGTGTGATGCATCATTGGAAAGATGAAGCGCCACAGATTCTAACCGTGCAAATTATATGACTGGCAATTTATTATTCGCGCTATATCGAATCGATTTGTGAGCACCGAACTGAAATATATTAGCGCAAAACGGCGTAAAAACAGATTTGACCTCGGCACGTGAAAAGTTGACCTCGGATCTGAAAATCAATAGGCCTATGTTACTCCTGACCCGAAAATACCCCCACATACCAAGTTTCATCGAAATCGGCTGGGCCATTTTCGAGTCCATCGATTACACACAGACAGATACACACACACACACACACACACACAGATCTTTCAAAATATATAATAGATATATATATATATATATATACTAGAAGGTGACCCGACTTCGTCCGGGCTTTGACCTTGAATTGTCCATTTTGAAGGTCAAGGTCAAGTGGGGTCACGATTTGACCAGTCCAAAAACACTGCCCGGGCAAAAGTACCCGACAAACGTGCCCGTCGAAATCCATCCGGTTTTACCCGATTTGACCTGAATTTATCATTTTGAAGGTCAAGGTCTGGTCGGGGTCACGATTGGACCCGTCCAAAACAATCGGTGAACAAAAGTAACCCCACGTATCAAATTTCGTCGAAATCCCATCAAAATTGGCGATTTGACCTTGAAGTTACCCGATTTCAAGGTCAAGGTCACGTCGCACGGGCAAATGAATATGCTTATGAGAACGCCATAAGAAAGTACCCCCACATACCAAGTTTCATCGAAATCCCGTGATATTCGGGCGTTTGACCTTGAATTAAATGACCCGATTTCAAGGTCAAGGTGACATCGCACGGACAAATTAATATGCCTATGTTCGTCCCCGGCCGAAAATATCCCCACATACCAAGTTTCATCGAAATCGGCTGGGCCATTTTCGAGTCCATCGATTACAGACACACACACACACACACACACACACACACAGATCTTCCAAAAATATATAATAGATATATATCTATTATATATTTTGAAAGATCTGTGTGTGTGTGTGTGTGTGTGTCTGTGTGTGTGTAATCGAAGAACTCAAAATCGACCGACCCGATTTCGATGAAACTTGGTATGTGGGGGTATTTTCGGCCGGGGGTTAACATAGGCCTATTGATTTGCCCGTGCGACGTGACCTTGACCTTCAAAACTCATATCTCGGGATCCGCAGTGCTATCACGCCGGATTTAGCACTGCGATGCAGGGAGGATAACTCTATATTCATACGTCGACGAACGTTAGCAATTTGCAGGCATGCAATTACGCATCGTGTATTTTTCCCAAAATTATAACATTTACAATATATATTGTCAATTTGCAGGCTATTAAAAATCGTGCATCTATCCCAAAATATATCATTTATTACAATTTCTGATATATAAATTTTGTTACAGCTAATATTCTTAGGTCTATTGTCGATAGATTTATTTTTTGTATATTCACACCACGCATAGGCTCAAGCTGTTTACATTTACCCCGCGCATCTGGAATCTCATCCAAGAATCCATTTAGCTGAAATGATACTTCGTTGTTGCGAAATGGAATCTACCGGTGGCCCCAAGCCGTCAATGTCAACAACATCGAAATTGTTCAACTTTGACTGCGAGAAAATAATTAGTTAAAATTTACCACACAATGCTAATTTATCTTTACGTTGAAGCTTGGTAATTAATGAGCGTGTGTATATGAGGCGCGTTTACATACTTTAGTGGAAATCAAATCGGGTAAAACTGGCGGATTTTTACGGACGAAATTTGATACATAGGGTATCTCGGTATCCGCTGGGCCGATTTCCCGGTATCCGCTTGCCCAATTTCCACCATTTTTGGGGTGTTGGTGTTGGAAAATTGCCAGACGGATTTTGACAAAATTTGATACTTAGTGGACCATAGTGGTAATTGTTTCCAGGGTGTGTTTTGGACGGGTCAAATCGTGACCCCACCTGACCTTGACCTTCAAAATGGTCAATTCAATGTCAAAGCCCGGACGAAATCGGGTCACCTTCTGTTTGTTTGTTTGTTTGTTTGTTTGTGTGTGTGTGTGTGTGTGTGTGTGTGTGTGTGTGTGTGTGTAATCGATGAACTCGAAAACGGCCGACCCGATTTCGATGAAACTTGGTATGTGGGGGTATTTTCGGGCCAGGAGTAACATAGGCCTATTAATTTTCAGATCCGAGGTCAACTTTTCACGTGCCGAGGTCAAATCTGTTTTTACGCTGTGTTACGGGACTTTCATTTGAGTTCGGTGCTTACAAATCGATTCGAAACAGCGCGAATAATAAAATGCCAGTCATAATAATGACACTGTGAGAATCTTTCGTGTTTCCTCTTTCCAACGATATATAATGTGTATGTATCAGTTTTAGTTATCTGCCTCAATTATCAAGAAGAAGTGGTACCATCTTCCATCAGGATAAAAACAATGCGTAACTTCTATGACGTCGTTAGAGGTCATAACGTTAGATCACGTTAACGCTTAACCGGCCGATGCATTTGACTGTTTCAGATGTCTTGGCGATATCTCGGACACCGATGGTAATTTATCTTTACGTTGAAACTTGATAATTAATGAGCGTGTGTATATGAGGCGCGTTTATATACTTGAGTGGAAATCAAATCGGGTTAAACTGGCGGATTTGTACGGACGAAATTTGATGCATAGGGTATCTCGGTATCCGCTGGGCCGATTTCCCGGTATCCGCTGGGCCGATTTCCACCATTTTTGGGGTGTTGGTGTTTGACCCCCACCTGACCTTGATCTTCAAAATGGTCAATTCAATGTCAAATCGGGTAAAACCGGATGGATTTCGACGGACACTTTTGTCGGGTACTTTTGTTCGGGCACTGTGTTTTGGACGGGTAAAATCGTGAACCCACTTGACCTTGGCCTTCAAAATAGACAATTCAAGGTCAAAGCCCGGACGAAGTCGGGCCACCTTCTAGTCTCATATATATTTTGAAGACCTCTGTCTGTATGTTTGTTTGTTTGTCTGTCTGTCTGTCTGTCATTAATACAAATCTACGATTCTCGACCGATCGGGACGAAACTTGGTACGTGTGTGTAGTTTGACCAGGCGGTGAACGTTGTCGTATTGGCGAGCCCGTGCGGTGCCCGTTTCGCGCATGCGCAGACGAGATCTCGGAAACGGGTGGAGCTATCGACTTGAAATTTGCTATGTGAATGTATCTTGCCCCGGATGTGGAGTCTCATAAGCATATTCATTTGCCCGTGCGACGTGACATTGACCTTGAAATCGGGTCAATTCAAGGTCAAATCGCCAATTTTGATGGGATCTCGACGAAATTTTATACATAGGGTTACTTTTGTCCACTGAGTGTTTTGGACGGGTCAAATCGTGACCCCGACCTGACCTTGACCTTCAAAATGATCAATTCAAGGTCAAATCGGGTAAAACCGGATGGATTTTGACGGGTACTTTTGTCGGGCACTTTTGTCTATTATATATTTTGGAAGATCTGTGTGTCTGTGTGTGTGTGTGTGATCGCGATGGACTCGAAAACGACCGAGCCGATTTCGATGAAACTTGGTATGTGGGGGTATTTTCTGTCGGGAAGTGGCATAGGCCTATTAATTTTCAGATCCGAGCTCAACTTTTCACGTGCCGAGGTCAAATCTGTTTTTATTCCGTTTTGCGCTAATATATTTCAGTTCGGTGCTCACAAATCGATTCGATATAGCGCGAATAATAAATTGCCAGTCATATAATTTGCACGGTTAGAATCTGTGGCGCTTCATCTGTCCAATGATGTATCACACGCCTGTGTACGTTTAAAGTTTCTACCTTAATTATCGGGAAGAACACAGGACCATGCTTCGCTCATCGAAAAACATTGCGTAAATATATTACGCCATCAACAAATCGTGACGTGATCGCGTTAACTCTTAACCGGCCGATGTCGCGTTAACTCATCACCGGCCGAGGTATCCACAAATGACATTGTGCTATATATCTCGGAAACGGGTGGAGCTATCGACTTGAAATTTGGTATGTATATGTATCTTGCCCCGGATACGAATTTTATCGGGTCACCGAGCCCGTGCGACGCCAGCTTCGTGCATGCGCAGACCAGATCTCGGAAACGGGTGGAGCTATCGACTTGAAATTTGGTTTTTGAATAGCCCGGACGAAGTCGGGTCACCTTCTAGTATATATATATATATATAGCTTCATTTGAGGAAGATACGTTATTTATCAAAACCGCATGGTCTGGTTTGATTTTTTTTAAACATGGTGTTATAGGTTGGTAAGCTGACTACATGTGCTACATAGACACAACACAGAGGCCCATCGACATACATATAAGAAGGCACACACGTGTTGCCACACATAGCACATTGTGATGATACATGTACGGATGTATAAGGTTAACATAGAATCGTTACAATATTATCTGATGACTCTTAAAAAGCCAGAATTGCATAATTTGGAGCAATACGATATATGCATATTCGATAAGATGATTCGGTTCATTGTCGCGGAACGGTCTACTCGAGTGGGAACGAGTCATAAAGTCTGTAAAATAAACATGATTATAACAAATCGTTGATACGCGTGTCGTCCGGCATGTGTGGTCTATATACAAACTCCAAGCATGTTAATACTAAACGAATATCCGATTAGCTGCATGCATGCACACGGCAGCATTCACGTGCGTGTGATCAAGGCATCGAGCTATCATTCATTCACGTTCTTGAGATCGCAAATCTGAATGCTGAGATGAATGTTCAATTAATTTCAATTGAAACACATTCATAATATATATGCACACAATATTTCGAATACGTTATGGATTCATATTTCAGATGACACTCGCAGTCCAATTTATCAGTCTCAGATACACATAAAAACACTCATCAGAACTCCTTAAGTAAACGCATATTTACAGCACAGAAACTCGGCGTTTGGGCGCATCTTCATCTGTGCCGTTCGCATCTTTCCGGTCCGACAGTGGTCCCTTCATATCGCGCGGATATTGAGAACGACAAGGATTTTTTAAATTCTGTGAAATCCTATGCTTCATTGACAGATTCAACTATATACCGGCATTTGTTTTGGAAGCTATAAGCGTGGAAATCCAGGAACTATACTAGTGAATGGTTGTTCTTAAAAATTTGAGTGAGCAAAAGCAAAAACACCATTACAAAAATTCGCCAAAAAAATATTAATGGTCTGATCTGGGAAAACTAAATGACAGCTAGTGGATAAATACTCCTGCTTCGTGTGGACATAAACATACGATTCTCGATGTCTGTATTACGATGAGAAACAAACATATCTCCATATCATATACGTGAAAATGACTTTCCCATATTCTCGGTTTTGGCGATACCCTCGGTTTTAGCGATACCACGTACACGGGGGTGGTTATCATTCGTTCACGTTCTTGAGATCGCAAATCTGAATGCTGAGATGGATGTTCAATTAATTTCAATTGAAACATATTCATAATATATATGCACACAATATTTCGAATATCTTATGGATTCATATTTTCGATGTCATTCGCAGTCCAATTGATCAGTCTCAGATACACATAAACACTCGAAAACTCATCAGAACTCCTTAAGTAATACGCATATTTACTGCACAGAAACTCGGCGTTTGGTCGGATATTCATCTGTGCCTTTAGGATCTTTCTCGACCGACAGTGGTCCCTTCATATCGCGCGGATATTGAGAACGACATGGATTTTTAAAATTCTGTCAAATCCTATGCTTCATTGACAGATTCAACTATAGACCGGCATTTGTTTTGGAAGCGTGGAAGTCCAGGAACTATACTAGTGAATGGATGTTCTCGAAAAATTGAGTGAGCAAAAGCAAAAACACCATTGAAAAAATTCGCCAAAACAAAATTAATGGTCTGATCTGGGAAAACTGATTGACAACTGGTGGAAAAATACTTCTGCTTCGTGTGGTCACACACATACGATACTCGATGTCTGTTTTACAATGAGAAACAAACATATCCCCATATCATATACATGGAAATGACTTTCCCATTTCCTCGGCTTCGGCCGTATCCTCGGCTTTGGCCGTACCACGTACACGGGGGTGGTTATGGGTGTGGTGTATATGTATAGCTTGAGTGACTACATGGCCATGGGTATGGCAAATATATATACATGGAGTAATTGTATGGCCAATGATGAGACGAATATGTATACATGAAGTGACTGTATGATCACGAATGGGGTGTAGAGCTATATATAGAGTGATTATACGGTCGTGGGTGAGGCGTAGAAGTATACCTGCATGGTGACTTGTGGTTATATAGTCAAGTGCGTGATGTACGGTTATACCTAGATATGGCTGTACGGTCATGAATGAAGTGTGTGTGTAAAACAACGAGTGGCTACATGCTCATTTATGTGGTGTTTATGTATATATGGAGCGAGTGTATGGTCATGGTTGTGTTGTACATGTGTAAATTTGGGTGGATATCGCTTTACACAATAACTCAGGGACATGTTAATCGATATAGAGGTACTGTCAGAGAGTTCTACATCATGGTGGTGGTTTATATGCACAATGGGGGAAACGGTTTTCCTGACATTAGTCATTTCGATGCCAATGAACCACAATTGTATTGCCGTAGCCTCACAATAATGCCCCTTTCAGTTCAGTTTCAATGTGCTGTCCATTTCCGTACAAAAAACATGGTCAGAATCCATGGCAAAATTCCGTACTGCATCATTTATAATTAATTTGTCATGCCTCATAAGTAACATGGTTAATACAAAGTGAGTCACAATTTGCTACCTTTTCGGAACATCAGAGAATAATATTCAGGATATATATGAAAAATCTATTTGTTTATACCAAATTTGGTTGCCATTTTGTAAACCATCTTGAGTAATTTTGTCCAAAAACAGATAAGTGTGACCCATTTAAGACAGATCAAGACAATATACACCTTCGATACCATTTTAGTTGAGAAAATTGTCTTAACCTGAAAGGTGAATTTTTGCTGATTTTGATGTCGTTTGTGATAGAAAAATCCAATAATTCTGGTAATGTCAGTGTTTAAAATAGTAACAATTAACCAAGGTGCATCAGAAATGGTAGTATTCAATATCTATAAGACAGAATAGTCATTTTTCATCAACCACAACTGGTATGCGGTTGCATGACTCGCTGGGCATTTTTCCATAATTTGGCTGCCATTTTGGCAGCCATTATGAGCCAAATTGACAATTTGGGTACAATTGAGTTGGAATATTCATAACAAATGGAATTTGTCACTTAGATTGCACAGTTCTTCCCATTTCTTGACGAAATATGACTAGAATCCCAATTGTGATTTTTTGTGAATTTTTATACCGCTTTCTGTAAAATCGAATTTTTAAGGGGTCGGATTTGGCAGGGAGCACACAAATGGCATATTGCATTGCTCCAATGTTAAGTTAACATGACCAATACAAAATAAAGTTGCAATTCTCAAACAGTTCCAAAAAGCAGGAACTGATTTGAAAGATATTATGAAAAAAAACGTCAAATTTTGTAATTGTGGCGTCCATTGTGGCGGCCATTTTGGATTATCATAGACAAATTGAATGTGGATACAAAGGCGGACATCCATGGTATCGCATCGACAATCTCTAATGTCTATATATCCTTTAATATAGCCATTATATTCGATACAAAATAGATACCCCTAAATCTCAAATTTTCTAAATGTTAAGGTCAATTTGAAGGTCAAGGGGTCACCAGAAACCTGGAACCAGATAACTGGTTGATTAGGACCACATACCCAACCAACCCTGAAAGTGTCATGCTTTTATCCAAAAGTGAACGATTTTTCGTTAAGCGACTCCACTATTATAGCCCTCAAGGCAAACACGAGGGGTGACTCACATTTAATGTTCACCAACTTGAAGGACAGTGAAAGAAAGAAGTGATTTATTCCACTGAGTCCGTGCCACGTGCCTTTAACTATACATATATATATGATAAATGGCTTGACCGCATGGTGCGATAATTTTTACTGGTAACCCAAACGATAGTTGGACACCATTATGTCTCACGAGACCATGCAGTGTTGTGGCCTGGGATGATCACAAAATAATTGCACACAAAATAATTGACCCTAAAATAATTGCCCCTAAAATAGTTGCCCAATTATTTTTTTTACAGTATTAAAATTTCGTGCGCAGCATTCAGCTGCATTTATAATCATGTGTGACTGTAAATATAAACTATTAAATAAAGTCCCACATTGCGGATAAACTAGCCTAGTTCCTGCATCTACGGACAAATCTGGGTACCACAACCAGTATAATTAATGTCTCTTTGTTATGTCTTTCAGGTGATCAGTGTGGTGTGAGGATCACGCCCTACATCATAGGAGGTCGATCGAGTCTACCCGCTAGGTGGCCATGGCAAGTTTCACTGCAGATCAAAGGGAAAACTACCTCATGGCACCGCTGTGGTGGAGTGCTCATTCATCCCAGCTGGGTCCTCACAGCGGCACACTGCGTAGAAGGGTAAGTACATTTATTTACCATTTCCTCAGGGGGAGGGGGCCGAATTTTGTTTACGAGACATGAGGTAGGGGGGGGGTGGGGTGGGTACCCGAGGCCGGAAACAGTTTTTGACCACCTTTTTTGCATTTTTTTTTCATTGACATATTTTCAACTGTTTTAAACATATTTGTTTATATGTTGTGGCTTGTTGCAATATTAGAAGCACTAATACATTCAATATTGTTATAATTGCCCCTATAAGTTGATATAAAATGGAAAAATAGTGAATATTGTGGGGGTGGGTCCCAAAATTTTCATTGATTTTTTTTGCGCGCAATTTTTTTTTATTGTGTCTATTTCAGCTTGCTTGGCAGTTTTTATATTGAAAATTGTCTAGTTCACGGTGTAGATCAATAAAAAAATACTTCAGATAGCTCTAGGGTAGGGTGAACTTAATGCAGTCTGACAATATCAGCTAACAACTCATGACAGAATATTACAATAATTCGTATACTTCATGACAGTCTCTTTACTCATACAGTTAGTTGATGCATGAGTGTAATGTATGAACTAAATATTTGTATCAGTGTTTGTATACTAAATTGATTTTTAAATATACTTTTGTCAAATAATTATTTGAATTGTCAAATTATTTGTTTCAGTGTTGTTGACAACCATCAATAAGTAAATAAGTAGACATGAAATAAAGTTTTAATAACATTTATTGAAAGAAACAAAAATATAACCTTTCTTGGATAGTCTTCTGAAAAGTTTAAAAATATTATTTAAATAGATGTTAAGAGGGGCCAGGACACATTACAGTTTTGTTCACATTGTAATTATTATATCCCATAATTACCTGCATATACTAGTATGTAAATGACACTTAATGTCTAATTGAGGCTAATTTGAAAATTATCAAAGAAGAAAAATTAATTTACTTAATTAGTGTATATTTATAAGATGATGTGCATGCAAGGTGGTCTAGTTTGAAGGCACACATAAAGGTCATGTACAGAATGTGTGTGAATTTCTTATTGCACATGAACTCCATCCAGTACATGACCGAAGTTCAGCTCTGATTGTCCAAATGAATCTCAGTAATATACATACGTGTATATGGATTTGGCACTAAATTGACCATCAACGTTCAAACTCAAACGGCCGAATTCTGGTCCCTGGTCTAGACCAGGGTTTCATGTAAACTATAGTCTAGACCAGGGCGAAACCACGGTGATCGCCATGTGTTATCCAGCTTCGAGGCGAGTAAGCTGGTATTATTGGTCAGCACTGGTCCGTATTCTCGTCTTTTTGAAACTCAGGTTTACGTAAACCATGGTTTGCCTTCTTATTGTCATTCAAGCCTGTGTCGGTCTGTTCATAATTCGAACCATGTGGTAACGAACAAGTTCTGGTAACAGAAACATATGTATTTTTTGGAAGCATTTATCTTTATGTTAACCAAATAGGAATTGTGTTTTATTGATATGCCGTGTAGAAGAAAGATTATAATTATATATGAACTGGACAAAATGTAATATAATCGATAATTATGTGTGTTATAGGTAATAGTCTACAACTGAGACCTAGTACCCCCCTGGTCTGAGATTTTTGTATAAACCGAGACTTGAACCTGAGACGAGAATACCTTTTTCTGTTTTCGCAGTAACGATACAGATTGGTAATTTGATTGTCAATCATGCGTGCGTTTATGTGGCTTTACAGTGGAGTTTTATTTATAACATCCTTGCCGTGTTTGAAAGCATATTACTGTTAGATGGATTAAGTCAGATTTTCGTGCTATTATTTCTGATATGTTATCGATGGGTTTGGTTGACACGGATAAATAGGGAATGATAGTAGTTTTGCAATCGGAACGTAATCCGCATTGGATACGGGTGTTTCGTTTCTGAAATGAAATGAGGTCGGAGCTAGTTTTAATAGTACAATATAACAGCAAAAACTCTCAAAATTATATTAAGACAGAACGAAAAATTGTGGTTCAAAATAAGGAAATGTCCGATTAAATTGAATTAAATTAAATTAAATGCATGGGACCCCTGCTCTTGATTAATGATTTATTTGGTCAAATTGGTTTATTTGTCATAATTTATCTTTAAACATGGATTTGGAAAACAAATTACATGGCAATGGAAATATCTGCTATCGGGAGTGTGATACAACGCACCCATCTCGATTTTTTTCGCGATCCACTCTAAGTGAGGATAATCTGATTCGTGTATCTGGGCAAGTTTGTCGGTCCCTTTCCGGGGTCGGTATTTCTACACACAGCGGAGTGTTTCTCGGTGAATTTACTATCTGCGTAGACTTTCCTCCACCCGTAAAACTGAGAACGTCGTGACATCCGCATATGGGGTGAGAAATCCGCACCACCCCTATCCCGTGATCCCCGTCGAACGGCGACGGCATACATATACCGCTATATAACACGGATATAAGCCGCTTTCACATGCTCAAGTTTGGAGACACCAACACACCAATCTCGATGCAGCGCTCAGCACGCTTTTGTCCATAGATTTTCATCGATTGTCGTTGATTGTGCAACAATGCGCCGATCCCCGCTTGCGACCAGGTGGTTTCGCGAGACCAAGTCCTGACATGGAACACCGTGATTATTAGGGTGGTCTAGACCTGAGACCAGAATTCAGCCGAAAGGGTTTTAAGCATTATGTTAGGCCTAGTTCTAAGTCGTAATGCGAGGTCGGGTCGGTGGTCATGCAGGCATACATAAAAGTTTATTCGTACACTGGTTCATATGCACATTTTCCTTTTTGGTATTACTATAGGCTCTAGGCCTACTAGTTGATGCTGGTTGATGTCTGAAAAAAAGATAAATTTAAGTTTGTGTAATTTTTTATTCTACTGTAGGCCCTAACACTGGCCCTAGTTATTTTTTGTTGTCATTCCAGGGGATTCAACATATTTTTCATCTACTCACCAGCTGTACTCACACATATGAATAGGCTGGGTTATAAATTTACCAATATAATCACATAATATTCTACCTTTGTTGATTGCTTAGAGTTCAATTTTGCACATGTTTGTTAACAGGAAGTAACATTTAATTTGGTCTTTCAAAGAAGGGACCAATATAGAGCGGTTGGTAGTTTTTACAGAGGGGACCAACATAAAGCTTTGATGTTTTGGGGTGGGTGTCTAAAATTTTATGAAAAAAAAATGCAAGAAAGGGTGGGTGGGTGTAAAAAAAATGGAAATTTAAAAAAAAAAACCCACGTCTCGCAACTTTTTTACGGCCCCCCCCCTGATTTCCTATGGAATTCCCTGAATTGGAGATAGCGAATTGGCAATAAAAACGTCCAAACTCCATGCAGGGTTTACCTCCCTTGATGACTCAGTAAGGCTGAAGGGGTCACTCTCACCATTGTCACAAGGCATCGATCACATTCGTAGCTAGCTTTTTAAATCGATCACAAATGTAGCCAGCTTTTCTATGGCGATCACATTTGTAGCCAGCTTTTCATATTCAAGCGAGTCCGATCGTGCAATGAACACGATCAGGTTAATCTAATTTTTCTGAGTTGATGGAGGAACAACAACTTGAATTTTATTTTGATATTATAATAACCTGAGATTTCCGATCAATGTCGTTGGAATGCTCGAATTATATTCCAACTAACTGCTGGACCCGACTTCGTCCGAGCTGTTTCCCCTCTGCTTTTCGGCGAATTGTGCGATTTGACCTTGAATTGACCATTTTGAAGATCAAGGTCAGGTCGGCGTCACGATTTGACCCGTCCAAAACACTCCCCGGACAAAAGTACCCGACAAAAGTACCCGTCGAAATCCGTCCGTTTTTACCCGATTTGACATTGAATTTACCATTCGAAGGTCAAGGTCAGGTCGGGGTCACGATTTGACCCATCCAAAACACTCCCGGACACCGGACAAAAGTACCCCTAGGTATCAAATTTCGTCGAAATCCGTCCGTTTTACCAGATTTGACCTTGAATTGACCTTTTTGAAGGTCAAGGTCAGGTCGGGGTAACGATTTGACCCGTCCAAAAGACTCCCCGGACAAAAGTACCTCTATGTGTCAAATTTCGTCGAAATCCGTCCCGTTTTACCCATTTGACATTGAATTGACCTTTTGAAGATCAAGGTCAGGTCGTGGTCACGATTTGACCCGTCAAAAAGATTCCCCGGGAAAAATTACCTCTATGTATCAAATTTCATCGAAATCCGTACAGTTTTACCCGATTTGACATTGAATTGACCTTTTTGAAGATCAAGGTCAGATCGGGGTCACGATTTAACCCGTCCAAACGACTCCCCGGAAAAAAAGTACCTCTAGGTATCAAATTTCGTCGAAATCCGTCCCGTTTTACCTGATTTGACCTTGAATTGACCATTTTGAAGATCAATGTCAGGTCGGGGTCACTATTTGACCCGTCCAAAACACTCCCGGGACAAAATCACCCCTAGGTATCAAATTTCGTCAAAATCCGTCTGGCAGTTTTCCCGGCCATAGCTAACACACAGACAGACAGACTGACAGAAGTCCCAAAATATATATTAGACTAGCAGGTTAGCCCGCCACCGGCGGCTTGTCCGAAACATGACATTTTTATATATATTTTTTAAATTTTTAGCTCCACGCGTTTCAATAAGAAAAATTTGTACCCGGTAGCTTCACCAGTTTCCGAGATCTGGTCTGCGCATGAAAATTTGTACCCGGCGCAAGATACATTCACATGCCAAATTTCAAGTCGATAGCTCCACCCGTTTCCGAGATCTCGTCTGCGCATGCGCTGCACGGGCGTCGCACGGGCTCGGCGACCAGATAAAATTTGTACCCGGCGCAAGATACATTCACATAGCAAATTTCAAGTCGATAGCTCCACCCGTTTCCGATATCTCGTCTACGCATGCGCTGCACGGGCGTCGCACGGACTCTGCGACTCGATAAAATTTGTACCCGGCGCAAGTTACATTCACATAGCAAATTTCAAGTCGATAGCTCCACCCGTTTCCGAGATCTCGTCTGCGCATGCGCTGCACGGGCGTCTCACGGACTCGCCAATACGACAACGACCACCGCCTGGTCAAATTACACACACGTACCAAGTTTCGTCCCGATCGGTCGAGAATCGTAGATTTGTATGAAGTACAACACACACACAAACATAAATATATAAGAGAGATATGTAAATTAGATAGATTGTATCAAAATATATAGGAGAGATATGTAAATGATCTACACACCATTACTGGTGTTTGTCAAAGTTTAGTGGGGTATATCAATACTCATTCACGATCATATCATTGAGGTCCGGAGGGTGTGGGCTATCTCTCGAATACAAGGAGTTCTCAAAATATATAGAAGAGAAGACTAGCTGGTGGACCCGACTTCGTCCGGGCTGTTTCCCCTCTGCTTTTCGGCGAATTGCGCGATTTGACCTTGAATTGACCATTTTGAAGGTCAAGGTCAGGTCGGGGTCACGATTTGACCCGTCCAAACACTCCCTGGACAAAAGTACCCGACAAAAGTACCCGTCGAAATCCGTCCGGTTTTACCCGATTTGACCTTTAATTGACCATTTTGAAGGTCAAGGTCAGGTCGGGGTCACTATTCGACCCGTCCAAAACACTCCTCGGACAAAAGTAACCCTAGATATCAAATTTCGTCGAAATCCCGTCAAAATACGCGATTTGACCTTGAATTGACAATTTTGAAGGTCAAGGTCAGGTCGGGGTCACGATTTAACCCGTCCAAAACACTCTCCGGACAAAAGCACCCATAGGTATCAAATTTCGTCGAAATTCGTCCGTTTTACCCGATTTGACCTTGAATTGACCTTTTTGAAGGTCAAGCTCAGGTCGGGGTCACGATTTGACCCGTCAAAAACACTCCCTGGACAAATGACCCCTAGGTATCAAATTTCGTCAAAATCCGTCTGGCAGTTTTCCCGGCCATAGCTAACACACAGACAAACAAACAGACAGAAATACCAAAATATATCTTAGATATAAGTTGATAAAATAAGTCAGTTTTGGAGCATGACGTCGACATTTTAGTCACGAACGCGATGACGTCATATTTCGCGCCAAATAGAGCATGGAAAACGCTGGTTACGAATGTGATCGTCGATGAAATATAGCTGGCTACATTTGTGATCCATTTAAAAAGCTGGCTACGAATGTGACCGGAGCCTTGTGACAATGACCCCATCGTCCTCAGTAAGGCTGAAGGGGTCACTCTCGCCAGAAAAAGTGCTGAGGGTACACAGTTTTTGAAAATGTGCTGAAGGGTAAACGGCTAGGTTTTGAAAATGTGCTGAAGGGTACCACGCTGGTCATCCTATAATACCCGCTGCGGGCACATATTGAGTAAACTCCGTTGCGGGTATACGAGTGAAGGGTATACTTAAGCACAATAAGGGATTCCTTATTGCGCTTAATCTCAATTATTTATTAAATGTCAATTTGGCATCCCATACAACCTCAGCCAAATGTTAACAGTTCAACGAATAAAGCTCAATAAAGAGACGAAATGTGTGAGAATAAGCTTTCAATTTTGTGTGTTTTCAGCTCCAAGATGAGTGCCAGGTGATAAATTTGGACAAAGTTGTCAACGTTCCATTGGTGTAGGTAGTTTAAGAATCTAAATCTACATTCACATTGGAATTTGCTGCTTTTATGCAGGAAAATATTAACAACTAGAATGCACTCACTGGAGCTGCCTATACTTGCGCCCATCACACATTTGGCATGTTGTGTGGTGTCTTGCCAACAACAGATTGAACCACGGGTGCTGGCCCCTCGTTTGAGAGATTGATAACAAAAATCTAGATATCAAATCTCTGTTCCATGGCTGAAATAGTTGTGTGTACGGACATAATATCTCTGTTATCTCAATTCGATCTACACTAGTTACACTAATGATAGTCTTAGTAATACGTACGAGTTGTTTGACATATTAATATAACAATATAGACATCGTTCATATGAAGGGTGTGAAGACGATTGGTTGCCGACGATGCTATATTATATGCCAATTGGGTTAACTACTAGTTTGACTAGAATGATATCAAGTGTGTATGCCAGTGGCAAAAACCATCAAAATAAATTACAAAATACCGACACAATTAAATAAAGGAAACGGGATCATTGGTTAGTCTTTGATTAACAATGTGTCAATGTGAACATGCCCTTAGCGACTGATCTACAGACTTCGGGAACATATCAAAATGTCTATTGCGTTTGAGAATGAGAAAGCTTGTTTTCCCAGTTAATTAATAAGGCATTTTAATAATCCATGTTTCCACATTCACATTTTCAGTGCAATTGTTTTTCAATTGAACCACGCGCCCGACTGTTTGACCGGACATGATTTATATGCACCAGGATCTTTCGAAAATGTTTTGAACTTTCCAGAAATATGTTCGCACCTCACAGTCACTGCGAAAAAAAAAACGATTCCGCACGCATCTTTTAGACTGATCTCAACTCATTTCCTCGAGTTTCAAGATATATAAAATAGGCTTCTAATGGGCATGTACTGTTGCCGACGTTTGTTTTACATGTAGTATATATATTTATAATAATCAAACACGAAGTTGTTGGCAGATGGAATGGTTTAGCCTTTCCGTGTAATACGAGTCTCAGCTGTCTGGACAACGACGCAATCATGTCTGGTGTTTTGCGCGCCCATGTAGCTTGTGACGTCCTGATGTGCGTCGTGACGTCATGGCGTCTTGATCGGTTTCCAGAAAGAAATAATTCAATATTGTTCATTTATGAACGATTTATTACCAAAATAAAACCAGATAACAATGCAAATTAAGTATATATGTGGATTTAAATTACAATTGATGCAACCATTTCATATTAGCGCGTGTTCATTTTTTACAATATGTACTTCCGGTATGACGTAACATATTCACGGAAGGACAGACATCCGAGCCGAAAACATTACTTGCGTCCAGCATGGACTGGCGCAAGTAATTACATTTGACACTCCACGGTGTTGGAGTAAACCCCGAAGCGGGCAAGATTTTTGCCCGCGTCGGAGTTTACTCATGCCCGCAGTACATTTTACTTTATCGATGTATGGTATGTTTGGAAATATGTCTTTATTCGAGTTACTGGATAGGGATTTTGTGTTTTTAGTATAAAAATGCTCCGAGTTTTCAAAAAAAAATTCTCGAGAAGTGTCTGCAGTGAAAATTTGCTGATTGAAACTTAAATTTACTCCGAAATTCCGAATGCGCTCTACTAAGATTGTGTATTTCTCCAGAACTGATGTGTGAAATTTCTCTGAACTCCTGTAACAGCATAAATAGCCATTGCTTATCATATGCGTCATCCAATGGTGTTAGACTAGATAGCCCTGGTATGGAAAACTCTAATTGTTATAGCCCGATGTGCGGTTTACTGACGCCCGCACCAGAGTTTATTGCCCGCAGCGGGGATTATAGGATGACCAGTTGGGTAGGCCTACACAGGTTTTGAAATCTCGTTCTAAATGACATTTAGTTTTCAATTCTGACATGAATTCTGAGAAATTGTTTTACGTTCCAATGAAAATTAAAATGAACTGAAAACAAATTGCTGATGGGCCCCAGACTTTAGTAACTGCGTTAGTGCGATAACAAACCCTGCGTACCCTTCAGCACATTTTCAAAACACACAGCCTCAGTAAGACGTACGACTGATGCGCTCTCGTAGAGATTGAAAAACATCTGTATCGTTACTGCAGTTGCAATACAGGGCCCACATGACGTCGTTCACTGGTTCAGAATCATGAATGAACTAACGTCACATCAATCGCCTGAAGATCAAAACAGTTCAACGTATATTCTTGCGT
The DNA here is from genome assembly GCA_032622095.1 of Siphonodentalium dalli. NCBI lineage: Eukaryota > Metazoa > Mollusca > Scaphopoda > Gadilida > Siphonodentaliidae > Siphonodentalium > Siphonodentalium dalli. Next base: position 103,677,767 of record CP136069.1, on the reverse strand, counting down.
TGCCCCTACTATAAAACAATAGTTTCTAGGTTTTGACATTAGTTCATTGCCTCCCATCATGGGTATTATGGTATAACATATCATATATAAAAACGCAGGTGTAATAGATTTTGTCAATTGAATTAAATTACGTTAGGAACGTGAACTTGCATGCAGGCTGTGAGAAGTTAGCAAATCGAGCTAAATGTGTACATTTGCAGGTAAGCTAATCGTCGGTCATAAATCCAACGATTTTGGCATTTAAAAAACTGCTAAAATGTAATGGAGCCCGTGTATTCACGTGAACCCATGAATGTGATTATATCATCCTACGTGTCCGCGATTGAACCATCCGTTCAAACATCTCGAAGTACAAAATCGTGGCTTATAAATGGAAAACCTATCCATGAGTCGAACCAAGTTACTCATCTTGGTATTCCCCTCAATAACAAGGATCAGATGAACAACCTCACTAATCACATTTGTCAGAAACTTAGAGCATCATATTTCATGCTGAGCAATGCGGGTATGTATGCTGGGGGAATAACTCCACTTAGTTCAAACCTGTTATATAACACAATTGTCTTACCAAGAGGCCTATATGGGAGCGAATTTCTTTGCGGCATATCCACAACGAACGAAAATTCATTGGAAAAAACCCATCGATTTTGCCTAAAACAAATTCAAGGGCTCCCATATAGGACCCGAACTGATGTTGTACTGGGCCTCCTAGGCACATTCCCCATTACGGCCCTCATTGACAAACGCAAACTCGTACTACTCGGAAGTCTTTGTAGAACATCCCTGATCAAATCTTCAAAAGAAATTTTCATGTGTCGTTTAGACACCGCCATCAGAGGGGACGCTTTAAGCGAGCATTCATTTATATCAGATATAATTTTAATCTTAGAGAAATACAATCTCAAATCACATTTAATTGCCTTCGTTGAAAACGAGAATTTCCCATCGAAAGAAGCATGGAAGCAGCTAGTCTACCAGGGAGTATCACACTTCCAGGAAGCGGCATGGAAAGCGCGTCTTCATAGAGAAAGTTCACTTCAACACTTTTCAGATAGCTACAGCTCACTGGCTGTCTCGCCGTTATGGTTCACATGTAGAGCTTATCCACAATACAAAGTTCAATTCCTTGAAATAGCGAAGCTCTTAGCAAAATCCGTGATTCCCGAAAACGGAAAGTGTTTGCTCTGTAATAAACAATACAGCAACAAAGTTGAACACAGCATCATTGTCTGTCCAGAAATATCTGCGGCAAGGAACGACATGTGGTTCACACTTCTTGAACGCTTTGATATCCCTTGCTTCATAGAAATCGACAAGCTCACCACCTACGAACAGATGATGATACTTCTGTCATGCATCCCACCACATGTTCGGGAAAAAATAACAGATATTAACAAATTTATTATATTTATAACAAGGAGTACGCTCCGCATGTGGAACGACTATCATGAGCTGCTCCGGGCATCTGATGATATCATACCTATTATTCCATGATTGTATTATAGCAATGTAGTGCAAATAATGCATGCACCCGTCCGAGTATCCCAACTACAATATATTATGGTGCGTATCATCGATTTAGTTTTGTCAATATAGCATCTTATTGCATCTTATCCCAATATTCCGAAACCCCATACTCTCGTGCTAAACAGGTACATCGTTTATACACTTGTGCCTGAATTCTCACAATATATTATTGCATAATAGATAAAATTAAAACCGTAGATATAATTATCATGAATGTCCTTCTCTGATTGACTTACTGTACATACTCACATGATGTATTCTTTCTTGTGTTATTGTTCATTTGTATCGTTATTTGTATACATTTATTCTAAGCTCTCCATTACATGGAGGAAATAAAGGATTATATATATATGTTCATTTACGCAAAGCATCCAGTTGACTTAATCCGAAGGCATACAAGCAAGATGTCTCCCGCCCACGATTCTGGGCGTGAAGTCCGTTACAGAAGAGTATATCGGGCGGGGACTCGGTCAAAAAAAAAAAGCAGCAACCCAACCGATATCACAAGCTGTTGTGGGGTGTGTCTTTTTACCGGATTCCGGATCCCGGATTTCGACCCGGATTTAGGTGTCTTTTTAACGGATTTCGACCCGGATTCGGGTATGAATTTCATGCTTGTTTTATCACACATTTAACCCATTAAAAGCCGTTTCTGACACGATTAAACCAATATATGGCTGTCGTGCTCATTCAACCCGATTAATCGTATTTAAAGGTACATATCGTGCCCGGATCAGCATACTTCTTATTTGTTCATATAGAAACGGCGGTTGGATTGATTTTACGTGATCATGATGGCATTTAAGGGAACACACCATGTCCGGATCCGAATTAATTGTCTCGTCAGTATTGATCATATTTAAAGGTAGATATCATGTCCGGATCCGGTTTTTTTCTCTCTCTTTTTGCCATATAAATTATCGTCTTTTTGATATATTAAATGTCACGTGGAACAAAGTTATAAGTTTATTTTGAGACGTTATACTAGGCTGTTGGATTGATTTCACGGAATGATTATCGCATTTAAAGGTACACACCATGTGCGGAACCGAATTAATTTCCACGTATTTACTGATAATATTTAAAGGTACAGATTATGCCAGGATCCGGATTTTTCTTCTTATAAAGTAATGCTTATTTAATACAATAAATGTAAACTGAGTCGCGTGGAACCTGGTTCCACGTGACTCCGCTGGCATTTAAGGTATAAAATAGGAGTTAATTTATAAGTGAAAGGAGAACAATCGGGATCCTGGCATAATCTGTACCTTTAAAAATTATTAATAAATACGAGATAATTAATTCGGATCCGTGCATGGCATGCACCTTTAAATGCGATCATCGTGATCGTGATCCGTGAAATAAATCCAACAGCCGGGTCTAACATCTCAAAATCAACTTCTAACTTCCTCTTAACTCAGCTGACATTTAATATATTAAATAGGCGTTAATTTATACGGAGATTTTTTTTTTAAACCGGATCCGGGCATGGTCTGTACCTTTAAACTAGATAATCACTGTATAAACTGTAGCTGGCTGCAACGGGATGAATATGCTAGCAGTGTTTTTATAACGATTCGGGCGGCCAGACTATATAATCACTGTATAAACAGTAGCGGGCTGCAATGGTATGAATATGCTATCCGTGTTTTTATAACGATTCGGGCGTCGTGACATAAAACGCTTAATACAAGTCGAACATCTATCTCACTTAAACCGGCTTAAATATCGAATTTACAATAGTAATACTACTAGTATCACAAATATAATCGTTTATAATCGAACTAAAACAATAAACCATTTAAACTGCACCAGGTTTTTTTGTGGGCTGGAGAACAAAAAATCTTCACAAAAGCAAGTCAATTTATTTCAATCCGAATGATATTACTGTTAAACGCAACCTGTGCCATGTTTTCGCGGGTCTGAAATGTCTTTTAATGTGTTAAACATGGGTTATAATAAACATAAAATTGAGATCAGGGTTCGGGTCGAACTTAGAAAAAGACACATAAAATCCGGATCCAGATCCGGGCATAAAGTTTGTCTGTAAATGTGCTCATTCTCAAGTGAAATCAATCCAAGCGCCATGTTCACCGTTTCCAAATAAACTGAGTTCCGCGTGGCTCAGCTGCCATTTATTGTATTAAATACTTGACTATTTATATGAAATAGAAAAGAACTATTCGTATCCGAATCCGGGAATGATCTGACCTAAACATCAACATCTATAACCTAGTTCCACGCGACTCAGTTTACATTTATTGTATTAAATAAGCATTACTTTATAAGAAGAAAAATCCGGATCCGGGCATAATCTGTACCTTTAAATATTATCAGTAAATACGTGGAAATTAATTCGGTTCCGCACATGGTGTGTACATTTAAATGCGATAATCATTCCGTGAAATCAATCCAACAGCCTAGTATAACGTCTCAAAATCAACTTATAACTTTGTTCCACGTGACATTTAATATATCAAAAAGACGATAATTTATATGGAAAAAAGAGAGAGAGCGAAAAACCGGATCCGGACATGATATCTACCTTTAAATATGATCAATAATTACGAGATAATTAATTCGGATCCGGACATGGTGTGTTCCCTTAAATGCCATCATGATCACGTAAAATCAATCCAAACGTCGTGTCTATATGAAAAAATAAGAAGTATGCTGATCCGGGCACGATATGTACCTTTAAATACGCTTAATCGGGTTGAATGAGCACGACAGCCCTTATATTGGTTTAATCGTGTCAGAAACGGCTTTTAATGGGTTAAATGTGTGATAAAACAAGCATGAAATTCATACCCGAATCCGGGTCGAAATCCGGTAAAAAGACACCTAAATCCGGGTCGAAATCCGGGATCCGGAATCCGGAATCCGGTAAAAAGACACACCCGCTGTTGTGGGCCGAGAAGACTTGTTCTACCATGCTGGAGCTTACTGAAATTGTGTGAAAACCCTGTGTCAATGCATTCTCTTATATATGCTAGCCTAACAATACCTTGACCTTGAATCATGAAATACCTATTCCTTAAATAAGTATTCCATAGAATGGAATGATCCCTTTAGAGAACAAATGATTTAGGCGTCTTCTATGAGCCGATATCGCAATATAAATTGAAGTGATTACCCGGGAGAAGATTCATGATTGTAATTTGATCGACGCCTAAATCGTGTAATCACCAGTCGAATGGGACCTTCAGAAAAACGATTTCGCTTGTCAAACGCGACATTTGGCGGCAATATGTGAAGACTATAGGCCTACTTTTTCGATTAGTATGAATATTGTAATATTGAGTTGATTTATATAATATACCACCTAACATAGGTTAGATCACGGTCATGTCTGGCGTCGATTTTGTACATCATGACGTCACATTCGCACGGGTTATTACATATAAGGGGGAGACGCACGTTTTGCATAAATCCAGCCAAAAATGGCAAGAGATTTTCAACAAAGAATTTCTCTGAATATATCAGGCAAAATATCTTGAGTATATAGAATCTGACCAATTATGAAGAGACAACACAAACAATGGATTTTAATACATTTGAGAGATTGAAAATAATATTTTATTTTTTGCCCCTTTCGGTACCAAAAACTGCTAGAATAATTAATAATTTCACACAAAACTCCAATCAGCAAATAGTTTATTGTCTTGGCTCTATGAGAGGAAAATTCATTTGCATCAAAATGTTGATTTTGATTTTTAATTGCATAATATAGCATCATACCCCATATATTACAATGACGAATAAAGAAGTTATAAATATTCCAGCCTTATGAAAACAAATGTTGATATGCAGTGTGGACCTTGTGGTCCGCTCAAGCAGAGAGTAATCAACTTGAATTTGACCACAGTGGAGATATGGTGGTCAGCTTTAACTTGGTTATGAACCCATGACCCACAACTCATCTCAGCCAAATTGTTCAGTGATGACATGAAAATTCTCAAATATAGAACATTATTTATGGGTAGTTACCTTTCTAAATGAAGATAATAATTAAATTTCACGAATCAAGAGAAATTAAGTCTCCTCTTATGATCTTGCGATATGATATAATGAATATATGAACTGCACTTTTGAAAAAAATATATTTCACAGAAGTTCTTGGTACCTGACAACAGTGAAATTTTAAATATGTTTCATGCTATAAAAGTAAAGTAAATGAAGTTATAATATCCAATAGGTCGATGGTTATTTAATATTGTGTCACAAAAATAATCGCTTGTATCAAATTTTACAAAGGAGTTCCTGGCAGATTTTGAGAAAAATACATTTTTAAATACCAGGAAATTTTGGCAAAACGTGCGTCTGACCTTAAATTGAATGTTGGTAAATCTAAAAATCAAAAACAAATTCTTTCAATGCTCTAAAATACTTGTCCGAATGCTATTAAATTTCGTATTCTACCATATTTTAATCTCCGTGGTAACTTTGGCTATATCCCGACCCGTACAATATCACGGTACATGACGTTATGGCGTCAGGTACACGCAGTTGACCTGTCGGTGGCTAAGTACAATAAATACGCCAAAACTACACAACCGATTATTATGCAATGTTATAATATTGCGTTTATTTATATGCCGCCCAACACATAGAAATCGGATATAAAATGACTAGAATTGCAGTCCCGATCTGACTGGACCATCTCGTTTGAGGTTATTGCTTATCAGTGCAAAACACGTAAACAAGTCCATGTGTTACTCATTTGCTTTGTTAATGGCGACTTCAAGTTTCTTTACGAGTGCCTCGGTTGCTCAGTCGGTAAGGTGCTCTGCTCCAGACCGAATCGCTATAGTTAATCTGACAACTACCTTTGGGTGGAAACCATTCAACCTCGGGTGGTTATTCTAGCTATTTTAATTAGTGTTCCGATCTAACCATACAAAGTGTTCAATTTATCAACTTTTAGTTGATAATCTTAATTGCCTCTGTAGATATTACTGACCTGTGGACCAAATAAAACGTGACAATGGAGAAACAACTTGAATATTTATTAAAGAATCCATAAAAATATATACATAGTCCAGAGCATTTATGGGTTTAGAGTAAACTAATTGCAACACAATGTTTCTTACCAGAATAAGTACATTAGCCTAATATAAACAACATACTAAAAAATAATATGGTTTGTTAATGATGTACATATAAAACAAACTATTTGTTTCACAATATCTTCGGTTTATTTACCTATTTTGTAGATTTTACAATGGTGATAACAGAACAGAAAACTATTTAAAGTTATGTACCTATACAAAGTTGGGAGTTCATCTATTTTAGGAGCCTCAATTTCTCAGAATTAGCTAAAATCCATATTGTATGGTCAAGAGCTTTAACATTAGAGAGAAATGAAGGTCTTCTTGGATGTTTCAGAAATCCAATAATGTTTATTCATCTATGTATGTTTCATTGCATGAAATATGTCTGCAATACTGAACTGGTGTTATGAAATGACATAATTGAGGTAATTTAACTCAATAGATTGATAACCATTTGCCCTGCGTTTCTCATAAATATACCAGGTTAAACACACTGGAGGTATTTACAAACCATTGGCGATGACAAAAAGGCCCTGCTGAATCCTTGTTCTTATCTCTTTCCAAAAAAGAAGAAGACATTTTGTTGTGTTTTTTTGTCCATTTAAAAGATATTCGTGCATACATGGATAAAATCAATGAGTGTTGAGTGGTTCGCTACTAATGGGAGCATGCACTAATTGATGGATTGTTTATATGTGGTTAATTGTTTATATGCGGCTGAGTGTTTGTCACCCTTTTGTTATAACTATAATTAAGGTATATTTGTTTGTATATCTGTCTATTGGACTACACGGCACTCTATAAACAATTCCAAAGAACATGGACACTTTCGAAATATTGTTTGTTAAGCTTTAACCAATAATAAACAAGACGGAGGCACCCTTCAGAAGTGATTTCAGTCTTCGACCCAGTGATCCTTGGTGGCATAGATTAGTAGTCCTCGTCATAACTGTGTGGAGCCACTGTCATTAATTAAAACCATCGAGTCACCAAGTGCGTGGCATCCGAAATAGTATTATTGTCTCTTTCATACCATTTCAGTCGAGCAGAATCACAGCTGCCCGTGTACCTGGCTAAGCCAAACATTATTTTTTTATATAATTTTGCCAAAATGTGGTCCACTTGAGGAAAAAACACATCCCTGAGGTCATTATATGCAGTCAAAGAAAATATCAGTCACCTAATTAGTCAAAATTGCAAAATATAATGTTCACCTTTACCAAGTAAGCATATTTGTCATTACCATCATTTTTATGGCACAGGCATCGCATAACTCCAGAAAAGCATCTATCAATAATTTTATGTCGAAAAAGAGTAACATTGATCATATTGGGAACGCTCTTTATTATATACAGCTTCTTTTGTCTACGACCGCATAGACACTCTTTATAAGAGATAATTTGAATTTTTGCAATGCAGAAAGTCAATATGTGAAAACAACCTTTTGAAAGTCAATATATGGCAATCAAATAGGCTCATGGACTCGATCTAAATTGAAAATATACCAATGATAGTTTTTTTGTGTCAAATCAGACAGGGCATCATTAACAAAATATACAATAACTGTTAAAAAAAAGAGAACGAAACAAACAATTATGGAACCCACTAGTTCGAAAGTGTGAAAAAAACTGACCGACCGGAACAGAAAATTACTTTGAACTGTCGAGATGATCATTAACATTATATATGGAATACCGCAAATTCTTCAAATAATATCAGTTGGGACAGTTTGTGTTTCGAAAATCACGAACAAGTACATTTCACGAATGATTAGAAGAACACACATCAGTTTAATCAAGATTGTTCACATTTGTAAAATATTTTCAATATATTCAATGACTACCAACAGTAACTGTTGTGTGTTCAGGTGAGAAATACACTATAAGGACTATTGTCACGTTCAGGGAAGGTAAGGTATAAATTGATGCAACAAGACAAAAATGGCTAAATTACAAGCATTAATATAATAGACGTATGGATAAATTTGAAATGTAGAACAAGGCATCTTTAACATCCTGTTCTTTTTCATCCACAATTATTTTGAAGTTTGATATTTTTTTCCTCATAAATGCACTGTACAAATGTTATATATTATATGGTACAAATACTGTGAGATGTTTGAAGCTTGTGTATTATTCTCAGCATGTATCCATAGCATATACTCAAGCAATGCAAATCACACTCTTGACTTTTACAAAGAGTATTTGCAAAAGGTCAGCACTGTTTTCGATACATATAGTTCGCTGGGCAAAATAATTATGATGGGAGACTTTAATGCAAATCCGGACAAAAAGGGTCCAAGGAATTCTGCATTCAAGAAATTTGTCAAAGCGCTAAAATGTTTCTCTGTGAATCACTCGAGATGCAGATACCCAAATAGTTCTACGTGTATTCCGTACAATAGTAACAACGGCACAGTTATTGATCACGTTTTGATTCCCACTGAAGACTCAGCCCTTATACCAGACATCAGTGTAATCGATGACGATTCCCTAAATGTGTCAAATCATCGCCCAATTTTGTTCACAATGCAATTTCCAGTTGACAATCACGGCATTTACAACGTCACGAACAATAACTCTAAACCAAACTGGAAAAAAGTTAAATCAGACCCTTCAATTTTGCAAAATTATCGTAATGCTCTTGACTTAAAGCTATGTGATAGTAAAACTGACATTATTAACGTATCTGAAGTTGATGTTATATATAATGAGATTGTAAGCGCGATAACATATGCATCTGATCAGTGTATACCCCGTAAGAGGTTCTCAAAACACCTCAAACCGTTCTGGAATAAAGAACTTAATAGCTTGCATAAAGAAATGAAAAAGTATCGATCTATTTGGATCAGGGATGGCCGACCCCGTGCTTGCTCTGGTGCTATAAGCTACACAAACTATAAAAACGCAAAGGCACACTTTCGAAGGTTGTATCGTTTGAAATCTTATAAGTACATTCAGGAAATAAATCATGAAATTGATCACAAAGCTGAAGTTGACCACGACTCATTCTTTAGGTTATTCAATCTGAAACGGTCTAAACGAATCAGCCCCAATAATATGTTTCATCACAATGGAAAACTCTTAAGGGACCCTGAAGACATTGTGTGCGCATGGGGTGATTACTTTGAACAATTATATACGCCACTGACCTCAGAAGAATTTGATCAAACGCATTATACCTCAGTAAATAGTTTTGTCAATGACATAATACAAGAAAAGGCACCTTCTTCTATTGATAAACTCATTCTCTTCCCAGTTACATGTCAAGAACTCAAATCTGTGTATAAGTCTCTAAGCTTTAATAAAGCTGTAGGGTGGGATAACGTATATAGCATACGAGCATATTATATACGGCAGCGACTTACTCACAAATATTTTATCAACCTGCTTATCCGGAATATTTAAATATGGTAAAGTTCCAAAAAATGCAAAGAAAGGAATAATTATAACTCTACACAAAGGCGGTTCCAAAAGCAAAGATGACTTTAATAACTATAGAGCAATTACATTGATGCCTGCCCTATACAAAATTACTGAACGTGTGCTTCAGAACCGAATCGAGAAATTCTCTCCCCGTACTCTAGAAGTTGACCCATTGCAGCACGGGTTCCACAAATGTTTGAGCTCAAATATGGTGTCGTACATGACACTAGAATGTATTGATTATGCTAAAGATGTTGGTCACAAAATGTACGCATGTTTCCTGGACGCAATGAAGGCCTTTGACACGGTGTGGATCAACGGGTTGTTGTACAAACTATATGATCGCGGCATTCAAGGCCTCTCGTTTTCTCTTATACATAGCCTGATATCTGATGTCCAATGTTCAGTTAGGTATAACGGTACATCATCCCGTTGGTTCACAGTGTGTCAAGGAGCAAGGCAGGGGGGGATATTATCCCCTTCATACTATATGATCTATGTGAACGACCTCATACTACAGCTGAGGAACTCAAGAAATGGTCTAAACTTATATGGTATAGATTGTTCCAGCCCAACGCTAGCTGACGATATGTTATTACTTTCACTTACTATGACTGGGTTACGTAATCTTTGCGACATCTGCTACCGTTACAGCAAGGTGTGGCGCTATATGTACAACCCATCAAAATGTTCCGTTATTGTATTCAATGAATCTAAGGCGCGTGCAAACAAAACTGACCGCAGATGGCATATTGGACCATCTGTAATACCGGAAGTGGAAGAAGTTACCCATCTTGGTATTCCTTTAAATAAGTATGATTTAAATGGTGCATTTGTAGATACAATTTGTCGCAAAATCAGGGGCACCTATCTCATGTTATCTAATGCTGGCCTTTACGCCGGTGGGATAACGCCACTGAGCTGTAAGACAATATACGAATCTATTGTCCTCTCAAAGTCGCTATTTGGCGCAGAATTATTATGGAACCTGGCACATAAACACGAGGAAGCTCTTGAAAAATGCCATAGATTTTGTCTGAAACAGGTTCAGGGTTTACCTACGCGTGCTAGAACAGTTATCGTCCATGGGCTCATTGGAGTTCACCCTATTATGAGCTATATAGATAAACGAAAACTATCGTTCCTTAGTTCAATGTGTAATCTGGAACAAATTAAAACGGCCAAGGAAATTTTCATTTTCTGTCTTTATCAACACGCACTTGCTCCAACTACTTCTTGTAAAAATTTCTCCTCCGATATCATGGTAACAATGAATAAATACAAACTGGTAGACTACTTGCGTCTGTATTTGAAGGAATCAGTATTTCCTTCTAAAGAGAAATGGAAACAATTAACTAAAGCTCTCATTAATGAGACTGAGAGCGCGGCCTGGTCCGAGAGAATTCATGCTGATAACTCCTTAATTCGATTCTCGAAGATTCAGACCACGTTCGAAGTCTCGCATCTGTGGAAATTGTGCCGCCTGTTTCCAGAAAATAAATTGTCTTATTACAAAATGGCACAAATTATACAATTCTCCTGCGTTCCGTGTGATACAGGTATTTGTTCAAATTGCTCTCGCGCGTACTCCGACTACATGCGGCATGCAATAGTCCAGTGTTCCTCATTAACGTGTACCCGTGACGAAATAGAATTTTCTGTTTTGTGTAGATTTGGAGTTCAAATTTACATACGCTTTGATTCTCTTTCAGATGAAGATAAATTATTATTCTTCTTGACGGCAAAATTTGAAGAAATTGCCTCTTATGTCGAAGATATCAACGACTTTGCAAATTTCATAATTAATTGCACTTGTAAACTATGGGAAGAATATCATTGCCTCTCTGTTTGAATTGTAGTTAAACAATTTATAGTATACGCTAGTAATGACATAATACTATACATAACTCATAGAATCCGAAGACACGACAAATGAATAAATATATATACTTGAGTGGTGCTGGGGAAATGGTCGGCTCCGAGTCGGTAAGACTGCACAAAGGCATTGGCGTTTGTGGGTCTTCCAGAGAGAGAGATCCCCGATTTGGGTCCAACTCCGGCTTGGTCGTCTCGGAGTATGCTATTTCTCTGGTTCCAGTTCTTTATATATAAAGATATATATAACCGTATAATAACACATCACATTTAGCCTGTCGGTGGAGAGCCAGTTAGATATTTGACCATATGTCCATTCCATTACACGATAACGCTACATTGCCATTCTGGTCGTCTGTCTCTGTCTATAAATATAACGAATGTGTGTCTGTTAGTATGAATACTTCATGCATGTAATTCGCCAATGTTTTGTGTGTGTCTGTTAGTATGAATGCTTCTGGGAGTTTGTTTGTTATAAATGGAAGTCATGCATGTAATTCTCCAATGTTATAGATGTGTGTCTGTTAGTATGAATGCGTCTATGTGTATGGTTGTTGTAAATGGAAATCATGTATGTAATTCTCATGTTCACCACTTAGATGATGACTGTAAATATGTTGACTTTTGTTACCTGTTTATGTTCTTATAATTTATATTAATTGTATGCATTCTCTAAATATCTCCATGAATGGAGGAAATAAAGAATATATATATATTAGAGAGAAATGAAGGTCTTCTTGGATGTTTCAGAAATCCAATAATGTTTATTCATCTATATATGTTTCATTGCATGAAATATGTCTGCAATACTGAACTGGTGTTATGAAATGACATAATTGAGGTAATTTAACTCAATAGATTGATAACCATTTGCCCTGCGTTTCTCATAAATATACCAGGTTAAACACACTGGAGGTATTTACAAACCATTGGCGATGACAAAAAGGCCCTCTCAATCCTTGCTCTGATCTCTTTCCAAAAAAAAGAAGACATTTTGTTGTGTTTTTTTGTCCATTTAAAAGATATTCGTGCATACATGGATAAAATCAATGAGTGTTGAGTGGTTCGCTACTAATGGGAGCATGCACTAATTGATGGATTGTTTATATGTGGTTAATTGTTTATATGCGGCTGAGTGTTTGTCCAGGCTATGGTCTTACAATCTCGTCCAAATACGGATACGATAGGCGAGAATCGCATGCGTTTTGATATGTCGATGCCGTCTGGAGAGTTTGGCGGGACCAGCATCCCGTCTCGATTTGCTCAGTCTACCCTTGATGCTATAAAGTGGTAGCCGCGGGCGCTTATATATAGAGTTGTTTTTATGAGCCATCAGGCCCCCGCGGCAGCGGTCGCTGCGCGACCTGACTGCCTCGATATCAATTTGAATTTTGTGTTTCCCAACAGGTCTTAGACAGTGCCAAGCCCACCCACCCTAAAAGTGATTTTTCCTATAGTGTTTTTGAAACGTGTCTCTTTGTGGTGTCATTCTTTTGGTATGATTTTTTACTAAATAACGGGTATGTTAGAGTTACATTTCTTTGAATTTTACAATCGAAACATATTCGCATGCGATGCTGAGTCACGCGGGACACGGCAAACTAAATCGCGCGCAAATTGGCTTGCGATTTTTCAGCATCCCACCCCATTTGGCATGCGATAGCGTTTGTACTAGGTGGTTTGTCACCCTTTTGTTATAACTATAATTAAGGTATATTTGTTTGTATATCTGTCTATTGGACTACACGGCACTCTATAAACAATTCCAAAGAACATGGACACTTTCGAAATATTGTTTGTTAAGCTTTAACCAATAATAAACAAGACGGAGGCACCCTTCAGAAGTGATTTCAGTCTTCGACCCAGTGATCCTTGGTGGCATAGATTAGTAGTCCTCGTCATAACTGTGTGGAGCCACTGTCATTAATTAAAACCATCGAGTCACCAAGTGCGTGGCATCCGAAATAGTATTATTGTCTCTTTCATACCATTTCAGTCGAGCAGAATCACAGCTGCGCGTGTACCTGGCTAAGCCAAACATTATTTTTTTATATAATTTTGCCAAAATGTGGTCCACTTGAGGAAAAAACACATCCCTGAGGTCATTATATGCAGTCAAAGAAAATATCAGTCACCTAATTAGTCAAAATTGCAAAATATAATGTTCACCTTTACCAAGTAAGCATATTTGTCATTACCATAATTTTTTTGGCACAGGCATCGCATAACTCCAGAAAAGCATCTATCAATAATTTTATGTCGAAAAAGAGTAACATTGATCATATTGGGAACGCTCTTTATTATATACAGCTTCTTTTGTCTACGACCGCATAGACACTCTTTATAAGAGATAATTTGAATTTTTGCAATGCAGAAAGTCAATATGTGAAAACAACCTTTTGAAAGTCAATATATGGCAATCAAATAGGCTCATGGACTCGATCTAAATTGAAAATATACCAATGATAGTTTTTTTGTGTCAAATCAGACAGGGCATCATTAACAAAATATACAATAACTGTTAAAAAAAAAGAGAACGAAACAAACAATTATGGAACCCACTAGTTCGAAAGTGTGAAAAAAACTGACCGACCGGAACAGAAAATTAGTTTGAACTGTCGAGATGATCATTAACATTATATATGGAATACCGCAAATTCTTCAAATAATATCAGTTGGGACAGTTTGTGTTTCGAAAATCACGAACAAGTACATTTCACGAATGATTAGAAGAACACACATCAGTTTAATCAAGATTGTTCACATTTGTAAAATATTTTCAATATATTCAATGACTACCAACAGTAACTGTTGTGTGTTCAGGTGAGAAATACACTGTAAGGACTATTGTCACGTTCAGGGAAGGTAAGGTATAAATTGATGCAACAAGACAAAAATGGCTAAATTACAAGCATTAATATAATAGACGTATGGATAAATTTGAAATGTAGAACAAGGCATCTTTAACATCCTGTTCTTTTTCATCCACAAGAACGCCAAAAATATTAAAATCCTATGATCAAATTGAATCTAATAGAATCCCAAAGCTTCTTATGACCCTAAGTTCGTGCTAAGAAACACTGTGCTGCAATTATTTTGAAGTTTGATATTTTTTCCCTCATAAATGCACTGTACAAATGTTATATATTATATGGTACAAATACTGTGAGATGTTTGAAGCTTGTGTAATATTCTCAGCATGTATCCATAGCATATACTCAAGCAATGCAAATGCGTAGTATTGCTTGTGTATTGTGCCATTCTGCATGTATCCGCCACGGGTAGGATTCTCTATTCCGAAGGTTCGTTCTTCCGAAGGTTCGCTATTCCGAAGGTTCATTATTCCGAAGGTTCCCTATTCCGAAGGTTCATTATTCCGAAGGTTCATTATTCCGAAGGTTCGCTATTCCGAAGGTTCGCTATTCCGAAAGTTTTCTATTCTAGGCGTATTTAACCAGGAAATGAATCAAAATTTGCACTCTCAACAAAAACCACATGAGGAATGAAAAATACGATTACGCTATTATTCACATATATGCATCCCATTATAATTCCCAAAATGTCCCAGATATCGGTTATTAATAGCAAGAAGACGATATAAGTTTATTATGGAAAGTTGAAAACACGATGACTGCATGACTGAAATAATCTACATGTAAGAGCTACAGTCTATCAGAACTGGCAATCTGTATTTGAAAGAAACATCAACAATAAAGGCCCACTTAGTTTTCGAACCCCCAGGTCATATATATATAAATATATGTGCCATATTATATATACCATTTGGAATTGAAAGCTCCAAAACATTGTATTATCAACTTATCTGGTGTAATAGACTGTGAACATGTTGTTTTTGTTGAGTTACCGACGTGTTTTGTGCTTATGTTTCATCTGGTTTTGTTGCGCAAAGTGTATTATTTTCAAGTTATTCCCCTTCCATTGAAAATACATATTTAGTTTGAATTATGTTGCATTCTGGGAGCCATAACGGGGAAAATATGTTTATTATTTCAGCTGTTTTCTTTTTCTCTATGGGCATCTTCTGAGACACAGACGTTTCAAATTGTGATGAGTTATAGTATTTAAATCATATTGTATGGCATATATTGTTATTAAAACCGTATGTCAAGGCACTATAACAAATATAATCGGTGACTCGAAAATTAAGTGGGCCTTTATTAAAATTCAATGCATAGTAACAATTTCAGTTAAGTTCATCTCATACCCGTCTATTCAACGATATTCAGCTACGCAGTATGTTATGGCGCTCCAGTATTCATTATATAGCCCCACTGTTATAATCCGCCTTTAGCTGGCGTATTCTTGCCTCTACGATTATTGAGATATAAAGTCATAAGTGATCTCAAGGAAACCCACGAAAAAATATAATCACATTTATTGTTTTAAGTTATTTCCTTCATAAAAATAGTCTTCCTGACAAAGAACCCTCTCAATACTTTAGAATATAGAATTAACCTTTAAAATAACAAAAACCTTCGGAATAGCGAACCTTCGGAATAGAGAACCTTCCGAATAGCGAACCCCCGGAATAGTGAACATTCGGAATAGAGAACCTTCGAATAGAGAACCTTCGGAATAGGGAATATTCGGAATAGCGAACCTTCGGAATAGAGACATGTCCCCATCCACCACAGGCCATAGCATCTGCTTGGACATTATCGTTTGATAGGATCATCATTTGTAAACTTCGGGAATTAAATTGACATTGAGATTAACGATTTGTATTGCCGAGGTGATGTTACTGTTTGGTCACATTTAATGAAGGTTGGTCAAAAGCGGAGATAGCAGTCAGACCGTGTGAGATTAATATTATCCATCACGACCTGGGGTGTGGGATGGAAAAATATCACCGGAGGGGCCAGATATTTGGGCCAGACACGAGGCTTGCCGAGTGTCCGGACCAAATATCTGGCCCCGAGGGTGAGATTTTTCCATGCCCACATCCCAGGTCATGGTGGATCATTTTTCTCCCAACCCAAGAGCCTCATTCCGATTTTTGGTTTGATACCAATCTTTGGCACATTCGAGTAGCTTCGTTACGGTATATCAGGGAGAAATCTGATACGATATTCGTGATTATCTGGGATGATTTCGGTATATACCAAAGGTATATACTGTAAATACAAAGCGCGCTATCCGTGCGCGCAGAGTTAATACGTTAGAGTGAAATATACATGGTCTTGTGAAATCGACATGAATACGTCACAATGTTGCACCTGCATAGATTCCGAGAAACGCGCGTATTGATACGAAGTATAAACAACTAGACTAATCGTATTTGTCATGGGAAATGTCCATATATGTACCATTAAAAAAGGAAACTTGTGTATATATGACAAACACATGTTAGTTAGACGTGTTCGACGAGTTATTGCAACGATGACAACTGTTCGAATGTGGAACTATTTCGTTCGTCATTTGTGAAGCGGCTATTGTTTACGTGTTACGAAATGTGCAAGTATAATGTCAGTTTCACTTGGGGCGTTCTGTTTGATGGAATGTGTTCGCACAATTGGTCGTTTATATTGCATGCTGTGCAACTCTGCGTCTGCAAGTGAGGTTATGTTGAAGGTTCTTCGTGATTAACATTTGAGGCTTTATATCTCCATTTGTATTAGCGTCCACGAATTCGTCCGTATTTATTTACTTGAAACGTGAAGCGTAACTGGTTGGTCGCCATTGTTTTTGTTCACACAAAACATTATGACGGATTGTTAAATTAGTTCCGGCTCTTAATTAAATGGGTAAAGCAGTCACGTGGGTGTTGTGAGACAGATGGTCACGTGTTGGGTGAGACAGGGAAATCTCACCCAGCTTTCTCACACGGGCTACCTGTGCTAAATTGTGTAGGGTGGGAGAAAGCTATTTCACACCACGCATAACTTGTTGTCTCACCCCACCATGTGACTGATTTGCTTAATTAAGAACCGGAACTATTTAACAGTATAGACAATTCGTGGATTGTAATGAAAATGGAAATGCCCCAACTGGTTCAACATGGAGAATCTTCAAATTAAGTCCACTTGCAAACGCAGAGATGAATATAATACACAACAAACACATTTGCAGTTAGATAATATAGTACTCTATGTTGTATGAATATAGCACAGGAGGGTGAAATAGCGCTTCAATCTGTTTGCAACTCTGTGTGAAAGGCGGATATCATTTGGTCGAATATACAATATTATCACGAAAGTAGTTAACGTGGTATGGCATTAAAAGCCAAAGGCAGTCTAAGTGCAGTTAAATCCTGATAGCGTAGGTTATTTTGTATCAATACGGGACATAGTGGTTCAGTTCGTACGCATCTCGGTGTGACAGTCGCATACATTTTCTCGCAATAAATGCAGTTACCTATTACAACAAATTGATTGATTGATATGGCCTTATAATCAAAAAGGCAGTCTATTTTCAGTTAGGTCATGACAGGTTAGTCTATTGTGTATCAGAATAGGTCATGAGAGGCGACCCGAGTGCTTCAGTTTGTGCGCATCTCTGTGTGAGACTCGGGTACCCTTTTCCCGCATATATCGATAAATATGGTTACTTATAACAATGAACAATTGTTGTTTATATGGCTTTATAAGCAACATGTCAGACTATTTGCAGTTAGATCATTATAGAGTTGTCTATTTTGTATCAGAATAGGTCATGACGGGTGACGATAGGCTGGTACTATTTGGCCGCATATAGTGATATTAGCACGAACGTGATTAAATTTAGATGGCATTATAGGTAAAACACGTTCTGATTGCGGATTCTGCCGAAGATGTTATGAGCCTTCTAATGACGACGGCGGTGATGACAACGAAGACGATGATGGTGATGATGATGATGACGACGATTAGCATAATACAGATGACGATTGTAGTGTTGATGAAGTTGACAATGATGATGATGATGACTATGTTGTAAATAGTGTATATATGTTTCCTATTCATTTCTAATTTCATGTTAATTCATGATTGAGTTAATAAAGCATTCACAAAAGTTCAGTCTAATTGCAGCTAGATTGCGATAGGGTAGTCTATGTTGTTTCAATATAGAACATGGTGGTGACCTGATCTCTTCCGATTGTGCACATCTCTGTGTGAGACCCGGGTATCCTTTACCCGCATATAACGATAAATGCGGTTTCTTATTACAACGAAAGTGGCACGAAAGGAGTTAACTGTGTGAACTTTTGTTAATATTTCGAGGTGAAATACGTCAGAATATCTTCTGGAGAATGGATATTTGAAATCTGCATCCATCTCAAGCACACTACCCTTCAAATCGGACCGTAACGTAAATGTGTAATGTAGATAACGGGTCGCGGTGGTCGTGCATGGGTCGCGGGTACCTATCACCAAATATCACCTCTCTCTATATATATATTCCAAGTATGAGGAGCATCGTTATACACACAAGTTACATAACATATATGGTAACGATACCATGATATCTCGTCTATACATGACCAGAAATTTATAACACACAGACCAATCGTTTCTGTGCTGTGGCAGGTGTATGTCCGCTGTGTATATACGGGTGCTGTGGCGGTCGAATCGCAATTTTTTCGAGCGACCGAGACGTAAAAAGTCAGAAATATATATATATATATCTTTATTGACCTCCATAACTGAAGAGTTTATCAAATGTTATACATGTATACAGTATCAAGGTAGGCTAACATTTTAGCCAACATGAAAATAAACAAATAGCAGTATATATATACACAAATGACACAAGTGCCTCCAAGACATGGTATACATGTTGGGTCAAATATTGAGAAGCCTTACCCACAGGCAGATATAAATTCAGACATGCAATCAGACATACCGACATGCGGACATAGTATATGCAGATAGACAAACACAGGCACGCGAACATAACTTTTAAACCTGAACATATTTACATAATGCGGATAAAATCCGAAAGGTACAGAGAATAAATGCTTAAACTCGCATTTGCTAATTTACTGGCGGCAATCAGTTAGAATTTGGAATATTATTCAAATGTTAGTATTGTGTCGTTTACTATTCAAATACAATTGATATACCACAATGCATAAGTGCAAGGAATACAAAAGCGCACACAACTGCTATTTTTACATTCACACCGGTAACATCACATCCGCATGGACGAGTGATGATGACTACACCGACAGACTACAATACACAGAGATACAATTTCGAAAAAAACATATTACCTGTATCAACGTAATTGGCCTTTCGTCTGATGTGGTAATATAACTTAATTGGGAATGAAAGCTTATTTCCTTTGCATTTTTGATCCGAACATTGGAATTTGATTTCTGTGGTGATCAGTTAATAATTGGTCCTAACATACCACTGTGGAGTTTCGTTGATACGTTTGGAGATTACTCAGAATGAAGACTTGACAGAATTTTGTGTGATAGCCATAATATGTGGGTGTGGTGAACTATAAATGATACGAAAAACATAGGGTCTTCAATGAAAGAAAATAATTCAGACGGAAATTTTGTAAGGTGAAGCATTACAAGTTCATCATCGTCAAGCTCATCCACCCAAAGATAGAACAGTAATCCAAATGTGTCAATCATTTGGTACCACATGTCATTACGACGAGAGCACACTATATGATGAGTGCAATAAATCATAACGTGTGTTACCACGTCGTCATAAACCAAGTGACATAACGCACAAGTACCCTCGTGTTTGGTAGCAGTAGTCGCTATAAGTTGGGCAACGGTGAAAAAGTATCTCTTCCGCTCTGGATATTGCCGACAACAACGCCAAAGGAGAGACATCTGTAAGTGACTTTGGATTTGATAGAAGCATGTTAGTGTTGGGTCGTTTTGAACATTTTGCGTCCAGTCGATATCGCGCTTACTGTTGACTTCCGTCTTGACTAGTCGGGTCCACTCCGGGCGGATTGGACACGTACCGACTACTGCGAGTTGCTCAAGATATTGGTTCAAGTTGTGAGAAATAAGAATTCGTTCAATGTCAGCAAAGTATGACTGAGGATTATTATATTTACGAGAAAGATGCATGTGAAGTCTTGATACAAAAATTTCCTTGCATACTTTGGAAGGCGATATGCGACAAAGGCTACCAAACAAACTGAGTTTTCGTGCATCTATAAAAGAGGCAATAGGGCCTAGGCCCATGAGACCTAGGACAATATCGGTTCTCGTCCTTACAGGCAGTCCTTGAATGCGTTTCAAGCAAAATCGGTGGATTTTCTCGAGCGAAGTAGTATCTGAAACAGACATGCCACACAGAAATTCTGATCCATATAATCCTTTTGGCAGCACCATCGTTTTGTATATAGTTGCGCAACTCGACGGAGTGATCCCTCCGGCATAAAGACCAGCATTACTTAAGAGGAAAAAAGTTGACCTGATTTTGTCTACAATGACTTCAACAAATTCTTTGACAAAGCTGTACTTATTTACTTGTATGCCCAAATGAGTGATTTCGTCTGTTTCGGTCAAAGTACTACCAGCGACAGTCCATCGTCTACTTGTGTTGCAACTCTGGCGAGAAGTTTCGTTAAAAACGATGACTTTACATTTGTTTGGATTATACATGAACCGCCACTTTTGACTATATGATGTGCATATATCGCATAAACGTTGTAAGCCGTAACTTGAGAGGGACAACAATGTCATGTCATCAGCTTGTGTTGGAGACGAGCAGTTGGAGGATAAAAGTCGAAAACCAAAGTTTGAAGCTTCAAGTTCATACAACAGATCATCTATGTACAACATATAGAACAGAGGGGATAAAATATCCCCTTGCCGTGCGCCTTGTTTTATCGCAATTGACTTAGACAGAATGT
The DNA here is from genome assembly GCA_032622095.1 of Siphonodentalium dalli. Lineage (NCBI taxonomy): Eukaryota > Metazoa > Mollusca > Scaphopoda > Gadilida > Siphonodentaliidae > Siphonodentalium > Siphonodentalium dalli. The sequence goes on along the minus strand of CP136069.1, from coordinate 103,656,055 downwards.
CTGTATGTTTGACTACACATGATATATTACTCAAAAACTCTCTTAGGAGGAGCCATATTTTGCCTTGGAACCCACGATGGTGTAGTTTCAACAATAAGCCGTTGATCCATACTGTGTCGAATGCCTTATGTACATCCAAGAAGCAGGCGAATAGTTTAGACTGTTGTTCTTTTGTGAAATTCATGCTTTCATGCAATACATATGACGACATAAGACAACTGACATTTTTCTGAAAACCGTTTTGAAGGGGGTGAACTTTAATTAGATTTGGCGTATTGCGTTCCATGCGAGACAACATTATTTTTTCTAGTGTCTTATACAGAACTGGTAGAAGAGTTATTGTCCTGTAGCTGTCGAATTTAGTTTTTGGCTTATCACCCCCCTTATACAGGGAAACCATCAGGCCAGATTTTGCCATAGCGGGTATATGTTGTAGATCTAGCATTTTGTTCAAGACGTACGCTAACCGCTCATGTAACGACTCGCCTCCATACACAATGTGCTCGTAACATATCATGTCCGGACCAGGAGCTTTCCCCATATTCATTGACTTGAGAATTTCCTTTAGCTCCTGAATAAAAATAGGATATAACATATGTTTATCAACTGGGGTAGAGACACCATGTGTGTTTATGTTAGATGCAATGTCTTCAACTGAATTATTGACATAATCGTAATGATGATGATCGAATGCGTCCGACTCAAGTTGGCAATATAATCGTTCATAATACTCAGCCCACGCAGTTGTGATTTCTTCTGGATTACGGAGCATAGCATTGTCAACCTCGAAGAAGTTATTATTAGTTGCCCTAGTTCTAGATTTGTTTTGGTTAAATAACCGAAAAAAGTGCTCTTGGTTGATTTCCGCAGCATTGTCAACTTGGTCGTTTTGGCTTGACAAGAATTTCAAGTTGCTATGTCGTAGTTCCTTGCGGAACGCACACTTCGCTGCTTTATATTGGGCATACGAGAGGTGATCCTGACCTCTTGGGCGACCTTCAACGTTCCATATACGTTTGAAGTTGCGCATTTGATTATGAAGTTCCTTCAGCTTTTCATTCCAGTATGGTTTAACGTGCGATTTGTACATTTTTTTTGGAATGAAGATTGACGACGCAGAATTAATAGCTTCGATAATGCCTGAGTAATATTTATCAAGACTAGCAGAGTCCGTAATGGGACTATTGGGTAGAAGTTCATCGACACAATTTTGATAACCAGCCATTGAAGATTCTGAAGATAAAAACTTCTTCCAGTTGACAGTGCATCGCTCGGAATTTGGACGAGTGCGGTGATTGCCTAGCTCGATGAGCATTTTGATAGGACGGTGGTTGGAATAATCAGTGGCAGAGTCGTCGATGACTCTTATTTCGTTTACACGGTGCAGATTTGATTTGTGTATAAATATATGATCGATCGTGGTGCCTGAATCGCTTTCTGCAGAAAGTGGCACGAAAGGAGTTAACTGTGTGAACTTTTGTTAATATTTCGAGGTGAAATACGTCAGAATATCTTCTGGAGAATGGATATTTGAAATCTGCATCCATCTCAAGCACACTACCCTTCAAATCGGACCGTAACGTAAATGTGTAATGTAGATAACGGGTCGCGGTGGTCGTGCATGGGTCGCGGGTACCTATCACCAAATATCACCTCTCTCTATATATATATTCCAAGTATGAGGAGCATCGTTATACACACAAGTTACATAACATATATGGTAACGATACCATGATATCTCGTCTATACATGACCAGAAATTTATAACACACAGACCAATCGTTTCTGTGCTGTGGCAGGTGTATGTCCGCTGTGTATATACGGGTGCTGTGGCGGTCGAATCGCAATTTTTTCGAGCGACCGAGACGTAAAAAGTCAGAAATATATACATGGACAGGTAATTATCATATTTATTACAATATACGGTCCACGGCCCTGTAGGGTGATATTATTGCCAACTGATACACGCTTCTTCGCCCCTCCCTTAGTTTCTATGTCTGAGAAAAATGCTACACAAAATGTCTGGGTATGGTTTCTGAACATTGTCTCCCATTGAAAACAGTCTGATTTTAAAAAAATGATAACACATTAACACCCTACTGATGAGCTTCTTTTGAGCTACACTAATTCATGAACGTATCCATATTGGCCAACTGTCATTAAAGCCACTAATAGTCGAGAAAACAGCTATCTATAAGGGGAGCACTAGTCACACAAAAATGCATAAAAGTGCAAACGCCGCTGTAAAGTAGATGACAACAAATGCTGTGGAAACCCCAGTTATACAATTAGATAAGACCATATGGAATTATTGTGTTATTTCAGTGCTGGTGCAATATCCCGCTAGCTTGTTTACATTGTGGTGCCTAAGTGAGAGAGGGGTGACAATTTCTAAGCGATTCTACATGTGTATGCTTAACAGTGCCATTCCAATCACAACCTACATATCTATGGGAGGCCAAATTCACATTTAATAATTAATTGTGCTTAAGCGCAATCAATTGCGCTTAAGCGCAATCATTGCGCTTAAGCGTAATTATTTGCGCTTAAGTGCAATCAATTGCGCTTAAGCGCAATTCATGGTTATATGTAACAAAACACCCCTGGTGAATAAATAGGTTTCTCCATAACTTAGCATTAACTCCTATTGACATGTCACTTCTTGGTTTCATTGGTTTGGATGGGTAGGGAGCTAGCCCAACTTCTTTATCAAAATGGCTGACTCGCAATAGTATCACCTTCTGTTTTAGTTGGAGCGATTCGTGATAGAAATCATAGCATTATATTATCTTCGGTATATATTAGTTGGGGCTACTTGCAATAGCATTACTTTCTGTATTAGTCGGGGCGACATTGATTTTCTTCAATTTTCGAGTATACAGGCACACCATATGAGGGAAGCAAGCCCTCGGTGACACCGCATTCACACTATATGATCATGGAAATACTATAGATTTGTGCAAGAGCTGCTGATTTAATAAGAAAAACTAGAGCTTCAGGACTGAGACACCAAAGCTCCAGTAATTACACACCATTTTTTGGACAGGGATGCTGATAATATGAAAATAGGGTTTTTTCCCCCTGATTTAAGTCAATAAGTAAACCATACAGTAATGCTCTAATTAATCGACTCCTTAACCACAGCAGAATTATGGATAACTTTTCAGGATTTAGTCGGAAATATGGCTTGTTGCCATTCATCGGAAAGCTCTCGAGAGCTTTTCGATGAATGGCAACAAGCCATATTTCCGACTAAATCCTGAAAAGTTACCCATAATTCTGCTGTGGTTAAGAAGTCGATTAAATAGAGCATTACTGTATGAGGTAAGAAAGCCCTCATGCAGTGACACCGCATGCATGTATATGATATTACCATAGTAAAGGCTAAAATCTGTGCAAAAATACATTAAAAACATCATACAAAACATTACTAGAGTTCCGGGAAGGCCACATCAATTCTTTGGATAGAGGGATGCTGATAATATGTAATTAGGGGATTCTCCTTGTTGAACACATACTCACAGTTTGACTGTTGAGTACAGGTCAAAATTAGCCCAATGCTCATCTTGTGTTGCTAGGTGATACACCAGGTCATGCTAATAGTTTATGGGTAGGTTAGATAGTAGTCACAATTACGCTTAAGCGCAATTGATTGCGCTTAAGCGCAATTAATTGCGCTTAAGCGTAATTAATTACGCTTAAGCGTAAATGCCCTATTTGCGCTTAAGCACAATATGTGGTATTTGCGCTTAAGCGCAATTGATTGCGCTTAAGCGCAATTCATTATTAAATGTGAATTTGGCCTCCCATACATATCCCCATATATTGTCCGTATATTTACTGTATCATGACTATATCGAGGCTATATTAATCGTTCAATATCAATCAAACCTTCGTTACTCTCCATGCTGCTGTAAAAAAAGATGTGTTACTCGTAAAAACATTCAACTCAAAATGTAGTAATGGGATTAGCTTATATGGTACATAAACCTGCAAAGGGTAGTTTCGACCTTCGGCCATTACATTACTATAAGTCCAATCACTTGTCGCGCCGCACTTCGATTAGCATCGGGCGATTGAAGTTAAGCAACGCCTGGTCCCACTGTGCGGATATTATGCAGGAAAATTTCATTTGTTTACACAATATGCCAATAATTTTTACCAAGTATTCGTGATTTTTAAAAACCATGACACATCAGGAAGATACAATCCCTCTGAATAATAGTAGATTATACTATACTTCTAAAATATACTTTCTATAAATTCTGGATATAAAGTACGTATTCAGAAATCATGAGTATTAGGTGAAATTCTACGGATCGTCTGCAACTTGGTCTGATAAACACCGATTTTCTTATATCTAAAACGCCTGTGTGTTTACATATTACTAATTGTAAGAAAGGTCCACAATGACTTACATAGCACCAAACATGAGTTTTTCGGCTGTTTATTAAAATTATTGTCGAAAGACATCATTATTTGGTGTACGGCGAATTGCAGGAGCACTGTCGTGCAAATTGCAATTCGCATGTTTTGTTACTGTACTGCATATTGCAAGCCCCAAAAAATATCTGCCAATTGTAGGCAAATAATTGGGTCAATATGGGAGTCATTTCATTACACATCATTATGGTGATGATTGTGTCATTTTGTTGCTTTCCTGCTCATTGGAACACCACTTGTATGCCAAATCAATGGTGACTTATTTTTTAGCTTTAAAATCACATCAGATGGGGCTATCTAACAAAATTCTAGTTGGCATGATAAATCTGAAGGTCCTCTTTGAAATTTAACACAAACTATCATATTTGGCGATGGTTATGATACATATTTCCCCGAAACGCCAAACATTGAAATGATTATAGACCTCCCATTAACTAATGTTCGAAGTCAATTTTAGTTTATACCAAGTATGACTTCACACACCAACACTGGTTAGTAACTGCACGCCAACAATGGTTTAATAAATGTAAAATAAAATGTGCTTTCGAAATATGTGAATTATGTCTTGGTATCATTATAAATGTCATCATTGTAACATCTGCATTATACATGTAACTCGATAAAAGGAGCAAGTAGATGTTCATTTTAAAATTATAAAGAGAGAAGGGACAGAAAGTATAATGCTAAAGTAATTTATTTGTGATAAAACCTCACTTTCAAGTTTATTTATTGCCCCCCCCCCCTGATAATTTCGGAGAATTATTGTAATCAACGGCGTCAGTTCGCACTCTTAAAACGACTGTGTGGTAGAACCACACAATTACCACACAGTTTGTGTAGCCATTTGATCGAGCACAACATTGTGTGGTGAATTGTGTGGCAAATTATCACACATCTGTTGTGTGGCGGTGGCGAACAAACTGTGTGGATCGACCAAACAACTTGTTCTTTGTAGGCACACATTAAATGTGTGCTAAGATGCGCACAAGATTGTGTGGATGCAGATGAACAGTTTATGTGTGGTAACTGACCTACATATTTGTGTAGTTGACACACACAAAGATGTTTGGTTCCAGCACATTTATTTGTTCGTTGAATGGACACAAATATGTTTGCACTAAGGAAACAATATGTTCACCGCTACCACACAAGATTGTATTGTTATTGTACACAATGTTGTTGGGCGAGACTACACATATGTGTTAATCACATGCGTACACATTTGTGTGGTTGATCCAAACAATAGTGTTCGCCGCCATTACACTATTTGTATTGTTATTGTACACAATGTTGTTGGGCGAGACAACACATATGTATTAATCACATGCGTACACATTTGTGTGGTTGATCCAAACAATAGTGTTCACCGCCATTACACTATTTGTATTGTTCTTGTACACAATGCTGTTGGGCAAGACAACAGATATGTGTTAATTACATGTGTACAAATTTGTTTGGTCGATCCAAACAATAGGCTGCTAATCCTGCAAAAAAAATAATCATATTCAACAAAGAGTGTTTACACAGATATTTATTGGCCATACATATAGTTCGGCTATCGTTGGACGTTTTTTTTCCTGCCATACATATGAAATGTTATAGTCTACTGATGCATGACGTGCGGCGCTTGAAGTTTTCGAATATTAACCTATCAAACAGCAAACATGCATATCCCGGGGGCCCGCGGCCTTCTTTTGTGTACACAGCAGAAATCGTGATTGTCGAATGATATAGTATAGCTATGCTGCTATAGTCGTTAATTTCAATAATACAACGACACAAAACAAAACAGCCGTTTAACACATTCACATAATATTTTGGTCATCCTGCGAGATTTCAAAGAAATTTTAAACTATAAGCGTGCATGTTTCAGTTCCATCAATGGGTTTCACATCAATAACTAGTATTTTCCTCCAACTTGAATGTATTAGAACAATTCGAAAGTCAGTCTCTGCTATATATACATATATATGTATATTGCTATACTGGTTGGCTGTCTTACATCAGACTCACCAACACGTGTGTAGAAGAACAAGCTCTAAAACTAACTGAAGCTTTCTGAGATCCCTTGAACTATACAAGAAAATTAAGGGCTCCAAAGAATGTATATATATCGGTGCAATTTCTGGGGAGAAATCTCGAGTTCACGAAGAATAGAAGTCATCGCCTCTTGCACAGAAACCAAATTACAGCACATGACATCATCATATGTATACCAAAATCATTGATTGTGGAATTTGTGTCTAACTCATACATTCCACCGTGGTTCTTGGTTGGTTGACTAGAGTTTATCTGCGTCGTTGCCAAGGCAGTCATGTCCATATCTTGTTATTTACATCGACGTCGCACCGCGTGACCGCCATGATTTCACCATTGAACCTGTAAGCAGAGAAGTTATTTTGTTTATAACATGCCATTGTGGGAATATTATCTACAGTGTATGTACATCTATAACAGTATTATAATTCATACATTAAATAGCGCATTTTCAGAAAGGAATATAGTTTTTGAAACATGCTAAATATATACATGTACTACTCATTATAGCTTCACATAATGAATGTTCGGCCATTTTATAAATATATTTTACTTTATCTATATGGCCAGATCGATGCCCCATTAAGCACAAACTTGACACGAGAAATTTGCAATTTTATATATATTATAAGTTCATTATTTGCTATTTGACATTTATTGAATGACATAATATTCTTCACAATTTAAAGTTTTGGACACAAACGGTGGCTACATATGTATTAGATATACGACATCACCTCACCCCGACCCCTCCCTCGGTAACCAAATTTACGCAAGTTATACATAGCAGAGGAGCCAAAATATGCATGTTAATTTTTCACATCGTCTTGGTAAACCACCAATATACTGGACAAATAAATACTCAACAATTTGTTTCACTTGGTACATTGATCGTCCATTGTGGTATTTCAAGGTTTATTGCAACAGTGATGCTCATGATCATCATATTCAAATGAAATTAATTTGAAACACCAATTTCACACATTTTGTGTGATTCCGGGTGCCACATATAGAACTTCGTAGTCTACGACTAGGCCATTCCAGTGGCATCCACAAGTCGCATTCAGGGACGCGGCTCTATGGTCGCCGTGGCCGGGGGTGTCCACCTTCAAATGTCGAAGTGCACCCCACCCTCCCCTTGAACCATATTTGTAGAATTATATTTGCACACCCCCTTCTCGTTCTGAATTTTCCAATTGGTACCTCAAGCTTTCCAACTATTAGAATTTCCAACCAAATGGAAGTCTTCCACCCGATGGCCATTTTTGTTTTACCATAAGTAGAAAAATATGCTACTGTTTGTATAAAAAAAAAAAAAAATTCCCACTAATTACTGGTTGAAAAATCAAACAAAGAGAACAATTTCAACCTATTATAATGCATGTGGTGTAAAACTTGCAACTTTGCGTCAGGCATGAAATTTCCAACTGTTGGAATTTTTAGTAAATTTTACCGAAGTTTGGGATAGGGTTATAGACACACCCTTCTTAATATCCGCCCTTTCGCCACGTCACTGATCTCAGTAGATATTTCCTCTCATCTGCATTCCATATAAATACAAAAAACGTCGTTACTTTATCAACATGAGAACCTTACCGTGCAAAATAATAAAATTGTGGTTCTGGTTTAAAGCAGGCTGTAAAATATATATTGTGTATGTGATGAACACACATTTGTTTAGTAAATGTCTTCACCACACAGTTGAATTTGTCAATTTACATAAAGACAATTTTCGAGCAGAAATAGGTTTTATGCTTCGGAAAGATGCGTATCATATAGACTACAGAAACAACAGATAAACCCAGATAAACGCACAACTCTAAAATGTAAATATATGACTACTAGTATGCGATAGGGAATTGTTGAATCAGAAAATCCAAATCAAGTTTATTATTTCGTTCAATCATGTTATACAAAATAGATACGGACATTCTCACAAAGGTGAATATCTTGCCAATTTAAATATAATCTTACCTTAACTATAGAAATAATCGAAGAGACCGCCCAATACATCGAATTTCGAGATCCACCACAATCAACAAGTCTCCATGTGTACACTTTACGGCAGCCTGTGAGCCTGTAAGAAACAACGACGCGCGCGTGACCACCACATGAAATTTAAAAAACCTACGTCACACGCAAATATGTGTGGTGATGTACACATATATGTGTGGATATTGGGTGATACACACATATGTGTGTATTATGTACACATTTATGTTCAGATAATGTCTCCACACAGTCATTGTGTGGAAGCTGCCACACAGTCCTTTTTACAGTGCGTTTGCGCGTCCGTTTGTGTGTCCGTCCGATTCCTTGTCAGGCTGTTCGTAGAGGAATGAGAATTACATTATTGAGGTATGTGTGTTCCCCTGCTAAAACTACAAGCCAAGTTTGAATATGGGTTCTGTCTAATTATTTTCACATGAGTTACGGCCATTTTACGACTTTTGACCACATTTTGGCATTGAAATTAGGGGTATATCATATATGCTTTGTAAGCTCAAATTATTATTTTATTTTGCGTATTTCAATTCGAAATGGCTAAAGGGCGTACTTTGCCACGCCCTAGCGATGCTCTTGTTTTACTTAGAAATTGCTATTTTCATATTGTCCTGATAATAACTCCGGTGAATAATAACCGATCGGAACGAAACTGTGTACGGGTAATAAACATTACATTATTTAGGTCGAGTTCCAATATCGCTCCGGAACATGCTATTTTTAGAGCTGTTTAACAGTTTACGTACGATACATTTTACATAACCTGACTTCAACGGACATCCATGAATCTTAGTATTCTTCCGGATACATGATGGCACAAGCCATACCCATATCTACATGTATGTGTGTGTGCATGTATATATATATGCCATCAACGTCGTTTTTCGGTTGATCTATGAGCGTATAGACCGATCAGTAGACGAATAACATACTGTATAATTCCGCGAAGCGGATTATACTAAGTATGTTATTCGTCTACTGATCGGTCTATACGCTCATAGATCAACCGAAACACGACGTTGATGGCTTATAATTACAACTATAACACTTTATTTTCAACTATCTACTATTAATCCATCTCAGAAAATTAATTGCCAAAACATGATTTTCCGTTGGACGATCTCGGAATTTGGTTGATGGGCCGAAATAAATTGGCCGAAATTGTCAACGAGCAACTTCGCCAAGAAAACTTTCAGAAAATAAATATCTACACTGCAATTTCAATTTTCAGCAATGAACTATCCATGATAAAAAGAATGACTTGTTTGGCTACGATTTACGTTTAAAATGACTCGATAACAACCCAATAATTATCAACACACACAGAGTCGAATCCGCGATCTCCGGTAAAATTATTAACTCCAGACCAGTCCAGACTCCAGCCCGATGTAATTTGTAAACAAATGCCCTGATCATATCTAATGTACTCGTGACAAATGTCATGTCATTACCATTGTTATGAAGCTGAAAAATGTTAATAGGGTTGTAATCGGGTAATACATTTTATTTATATCCAATAAAATTTGCCATGTTGATCAGCCTGATTCATGATAATTTCTGTTCACAGTAACTATACACGTTGTCATAGACGCTCTTTCGAAAATTGGACAAATGAAAAACGCGGCACGAATTTTGAGTGTTCAGTCGAGCGTTACCAAAACCTGAATACGGCTGAAATGAACAGACATAAGTATAGTGTAGTGTCCATAAGAAGCAGAAACATGCAATATAGACATCAACAACTTGTTCAAATGTTTCTAGCATTGAGTTTTCGAGTTGTTTTTTCACTGAAATTCTAATGGAATTCTCGTTCCGCGCTTTCGCGTCATCCGGGGACGTCGTGTGGGGCGACGGTTATAGACTCGCCCAATTTTCTTAAAGTGTCACTACGCGATGTGACTCGTCTACTGCAAAGTCTATGCACTGATAGACGCAGGTCACGCGGTAGCCTCTCGACCAATCAAATGCCCGCATTTCGACGAAAACGAAAGTAGTTGTAATTATATATGTATATATATGTATGTATATGTATGTATATATATATGTATGTATGTGTATGTATGTATACATGTGTATGTATATGTATATATATGTGTATGTATGCGTATAGTCCGTATATGTATGTGTATACATGCATGCGTATGTGTGTATACATATGTGTATATAAATACCATACAACTTTTGCAATTATTCAAACCTTGGAGATATCTGGCTTGCACTTAAGATAACCCTTTTAATTAACATATTGTATAACCGTTTTAAACACAATTTAAAGTCCCGCTTCAGCTCGACTTGAACTATTTCATACTCCTTATTTCCTCATAATGTCCCACATACTATGCTTTGGTGTAGTTAATTCCATGTACATGCACATATACACTGCATATATAGGTGCATGACGTTACATAATGTATTCATATATATGCGTGGATGTGTGTGTGTGTGTGTGTGGGTGTGTGTGAGGGTGTGTGGGGGTGAGTGTGTGTGTGAGGGTGTGCACGTGCGTGTGAGAGGGTGGAGAGGGTGCGTTCGTGTGTGTTTGTGTGTGTGTGTGAGGGTGCGTGTGTGTGTGTGTGTGTGTGTGTGTGTGTGTGGGTGTGTGTGTGTGTGTGTGAAAGTGTCTATATATGTATAAGTGGATGTATGTGTATATGCATGAAGTGCATATGCAAGTGCGTGATCGAGCGTGTACTCGTGTGTACATACATGCTTATATGTAATAAACTATGTTCGTATCTGTCTCTTTTGGCAGTCAAATTATATAACCATGTATATTGTATAGCCAAATTTTGATGTATTTTTGTTCTCAACTTATTTGTAATGATTTTTTTTCTTCTTTGTTTTGTTTATATATATGCTCTTCATTGTATGGAGGAATAAAGATATATATAATGCTAAAGTAATTTATTTGTGATAAAACCTCACTTTCAAGTTTATTTATTGCCCCCCCCCCCTGATAATTTCGGAGAATTATTGTAATCAACGGCGTCAGTTCGTTTGCGCGTCCGTTTGTGTGTCCGTCCGATTCCTTGTCAGGCTGTTCGTAGAGGAATGAGAATTACATTATTGAGGTATGTGTGTTCCCCTGCTATAACTACAAGCCAAGTTTGAATATGGGTTCTGTCTAATTATTTTCACATGAGTTACGGCCATTTTACGACTTTTGACCACATTTTGGCATTGAAATTAGGGGTATATCATATATGCTTTGTAAGCTCAAATTATTATTTTATTTTGCGTATTTCAATTCGAAATGGCTAAAGGGCGTACTTTGCCACGCCCTAGCGATGCTCTTGTTTTACTTAGAAATTGCTATTTTCATATTGTCCTGATAATAACTCCGGTGAATAATAACCGATCGGAACGAAACTGTGTACGGGTAATAAACATTACATTATTTAGGTCGAGTTCCAATATCGCTCCGGAAGATGCTTTTTTTAGAGCTATAGTCATTTTCAGACATATAAATTGCCATTTTCGTGTTGTCCGGATATATCCAGTTAATATCAACTAATCCCAACTAAACTTGACATCAGGAATATCCATAACATTGTTCGAGTCAAGTTTGAATGTGGTTCAGATCTGCGGATTTTTGACGGAGCTATCTCCCTTTTTCGACTTTAAAAATATCAAATGATTCCACTTAGAATCTGCCGATTATTTCGGCCAATTTGGCCGGTTACTTCATGGCTGCTTTTCATCTGACGTGTGTGTCGGGATAATTGATGTGGAGGATTTATGTAAAAGTTAGCCCAAACTACATTTCCAAGTAACGATGGTTTTGTTGTTTATTTTGAGGAATAATACCGCGTCAGATGAATTCAGCCCACATATGTTAACAGTTGTCGTGTAAAACATTCGGCAGTAGGTCAGCGTTATTTAGTATTTGTGGGTGTCCTTTAACATGGGGAAAATAGACTACTGCGCTTGAACGAGCATGTGAATTTGTCGTTTTTAATGTATAGCAACTTGATTATCAATAACAGAGGCATTCTCTGTCAAATATGGTCGCTCTATTTGCGGTATTAATTGCGGAACTTTCTAAAGTAAACTACGCGTAAACGGATACATACGGTAAATTATAGAAGGTGCCCTAATCGGCCTAATCGCCCCAGGGCCAACTCGCCCCAGTCGACGTGTGTCAATTCGGTACCTACTATAACATGTACCCGAGGCTGAGTTCGATGTATACGGGTGTTATATAGCGTTTGGTCCGTTGTTTCTCAATGAATATTATTGAAATTTGGTGTATATGTCCGGGCTGGGACATGGAATACAACAACGTTTGAATTGTTTTTAAATTTACAAATTTGTTGATTTTATTCTTTTTTTTGTTCGTTCTGAAAACACACTATAAAGTGTATATAATATAATAACGAACACGAGACATACATAATTTATAAACTGTTAACAAAAGATATCAAATTCAATACATGACAAAGATGACTCAGTGGAGTTTATAAAGTGAACATAAAAACATTGAGGTAAGAATCTTTTTAAGGAATGCAACTTTATTTAATGATACTAAACACATCAATTAAAATAACAAACATGAGACATACATGATTTATAAACTGTTAACAAAAGATATCAAACTCAATACATGACAAAGATGACTCAGTGAAGTTTATAAAGTGAACATAAAAATATTAAGGTAAGAATCCTTTTAAGCATTACTAAACCGTTTAGCACAGACCACAGTCCACTTCACTCATCCGATCATCACCAAACTTGATATTTATCTTGATATTGATCTATCAGATGAGAGCTATCAAATATTTTTTTAATTTCATAGGAAAAAATGGTCGCCAGCGGCCATATTGCATTTACGTTATATGTTATCGCGTCATGTCGATATATAGTATTACTTAGAAATTTCACCTTTCCAGATTCATAATTGCTCCATTGACTGTAACAGATGAAATTATTCCCCTCTTCGGATAGACTGTCGCTGAAACTTTATTTTGTCAGACTGTCTGTATAATCACTGATTATATATGGCAATAATCTGTAATAAGATGTAGCACTATTTTATTTTATATTTACATGTAGTGCTGTTTTTATACAACAATTCTAATCCCCCTAGATCATCATGTGATCGACCATACATCGCGCGAGGACCTGGTTGAATTAAGGGGGATTTTATGGATCACTTCTGTCCTCAAGCTAGATTATACTTATGACATTTAATGGCATGTTTCTAACGTGGAGGGTTAGATATGCTTGAGAAACCACCACTCTTTAATTCACACCAAGTTCTCAGCTGTCATGTTCGGATATTAGAACCCATAGCCATGATATATGGTTTATTTTGTGTATACTAGTAATATAGTTATTTTCAGTACCTTTATATACCAGTACTGTATATAACAATGTATATAAATTAATCCATGTATACATGTATATTGATTCAACGGATTCAGTGGTTTTTTCCATCAGTCTATCAAATTTGCGGGGAAAACATGGCCACAAGCAGTACACCCTGCTAAATTTCGAATTTGAATCAATGGGCGCACCCTGCAGCCAGCTTTTATTGGAGAACTTTTTCTCATGTGGATATTTTGGGTCACCGCTAGATGTGAGCCATATTTTGTTCCCAAGCTGTCCTTGTGAAGACATCACTGCCAGCGGTGATCTTCAATTTTACTATTTTTATGGCTAAATAGTTTGGTTGATCCTACAGACGACACCCCTTGTCCGATCGTCACCAGATTCCACAATGATCTTCTGGATAACCAGGGTGAGAGTAATCTAATTTTCCCGAATTTCGTTAAAAAACATTACCACAGGCAGCAATTTGGTATCCTCTTTTATCCTCGTTTGTATGACTGAATTGTTTCGCAACTCTACAGACATATCCCTCATCTGATAGTCACCAAACTTCATATTGATCTTCGGGCTGACAACTAGATGGGAGCTATCGAATGCTTTGAATTTTTTTGGAAAACATTGTCTGCAGCAGTCATCTTCTATTTTGGTTTTTATATACATGTATATCTCTTCATGCGGATAGCCAGTATTACGTAGGTACTTCAACTTTCCGCATTCCTGTCATCATTTGAAATATAAAAATTTACCTGATACATGCACCCTTCAAAATTTGTTTCGTCGTATCTATTTTAATGACCCGTATGGTAATATTGATACAGATATATTTGTCAAACATTTCTTTGTACAATATACAGGTATTTAGTTTGTAACTAAATCTAGAAATATATAATAGTAGCTGGTGGACCGACTTCGTCCGGGATGTTCCCCTCTGATTTTCGGAGAATTGCGCGATTTAACCTTGAATAGACTATTTTAAAGGTGAAGGTCATGTCGGGGTCACGATTTGACCCGTCCAAAACACTCCCCGGACAAAAGTCACGACAAAAGTACCCGTCGAAATCCGCCCGGCTTTACCCGATTTGACCTTGAATTGACAATTTTGAATGTCAAGATCAGGTCAGGGTCATGATTTGACCCACCGGAAACACTCCTGGGACAAAAGTAACAGTAGGTATCACATTTCGTTGAAATACTTCCGTTTTACCAGATTTGACCTTGAATTGATCTTTTTGAATGTCAAAGTCAGGTCGGGATCAAGATTTGACCCGTCCAAAATACTCCCTGGAAATAATTTCCCCTAGGTATCAAATTTCGTCAAATCTGTCCCGCAGTTTTCCCGGCCATAGCTAACAGACAAACAGACAGACAAATGTTCAAAATATATATTAAACTAGCTGATGTACTCGACTTCGTTCGGGCTAGTTAGGGAATTTTTTTTGGTGATCGCCTCCATCTGGACAGTACCCAGTATATACAGCGTCTGGCCAAACTATTGTTCAATTGGTCCAGAAACATGCCTATATCAGCACGTTCGAGAACATGGTCCCACGTGAAATTGGACCCGTCCATATTGCTCCCGGGATCGAAGTAGTCCTACACACAAATTTTTAGTCGGATCGGTCAAGGTCCAGAAACATGCCTATGAGCGAGGTCAAGTTGACACGTTAAATACCAAATTCGAGCAGTGTTATAGTCTATAACACATACACACATGCATTCATGCATACACACATACAGACAGGTGTTCCAAAATGTATAATCGATAGCTACAACAATTCTATGGTATAGATAGTTCACGGCCGACCTGATGCATGCATCTTAGTTTTCTTGTTATTCCATCATGTACAAATTCCTCACACATTGTGTTTTTCTCAGTTTGTCTCATGTGGTTGTTGATGTAGCACACTTGGCGACAGGGTTTCATGACGTCTTGATTTATGTATATTCAGGTTATACTTGCAATTAGTTTTAAATCCGCATATCTCACATATTGTTTCGTTGTCCACCGGACTCTACTGTGGGTGCGATCTCAAATGATGACATTTTGGACATAATTAATACCTCGTTCGCAATTTGTGCCATTTATACATGCACATGGTACATGTAATCGCTTTGAACGGACATCATGGCGTGGACATGGTGTTATCTGATTACTGACCTGAATTGCAAATAGGAAGGCCATTATAACCCCAGTACATGAATGATGTGGTAAGGCCATTGCTGGTGAAATTATTGGCAGCAACGCACGTTTGTTCATGCCCCTGCTTTTTCGGCTAATATTTAAAAAAAGATGTTGATGACCCGACCCCCTCCCAACACCACAGCGCTCCATATAGAGCATTTTGGACTATTCTATTAACGTTTATACTCACTGACATTCATAATAATCGTGAAATGTGTCGCAATGGCAAAATTATGTCACTTGTCCTTGTATGATAACCCCATGTAAATTCAAGAACCAACCCATTAATCTACATGTATGTCCAATTTAAACAACTGACATTTGTTCAGGATGCAGCGGACCTGGCCGTTTGACAACTGCAAAAGAGTCGCATTGCTAAACACACCCCTTGAATCAAACAAGGGGATTCATAATCCCAGAATCTATAATATGAAGGAAAAATTATACTTACATTGAAATGTTAATTGAGAGGAGCCGAATGTGTAACCCGTGCAGTAAAGCAATTACTACCCTCCTTATTTGAATTGTATAGGAGTTCCGGGCAGCTGGGGCTGCGATGAAATGCTTAATAAGTATATACAAACAAAATTTGCCCTAACCACTTTTGTATATTATAGATATCAAATAAATTTCATGTCAAGCTGGAGCAATTGATCTCCTTAAAAAACCTGGCCTGAATTTGTTTCAGCACATTTCATTGTAGCGAATAACTACCAGGGCATCGGCTTACAAGTCAGTTCATCTTAAATGTAGTCAGTCGATCGTATATATTTCGTTTGTTGACATTAATTTTATCGAAAAACAAAACACAGTATCTGTCGATTTCTGGGCTACAAATATGTTACTGTCTGTTAGGCGACAGCGCCAATTCGATGACAGTAAATATATTGTGATTTGTAATTTGCCGTACACTGGCACCGAACGTTTAAGTATGATTGTGTGCGGGTGCCCTGACAATTGCCATATAAATTACCACCCTGTTCTTCTTTGGTACAATCCGTTCAGGAACACATTTCAACGGACACGTTGGGTCATTGAGATAGATATTCCATCATTAAAACCAGCATTTTGAACAAGAATTGTCATTATATCAATTACGATGATCATAATTATAGTAACACAAATAACAAATATGGATATTATGGTGGCAGATGGGTAAATGAGCCTTCTAGCTTCTGTGCCATTCCGACCGAAGTTGGTCGAAAATTACGTCATTGAATTTTAACGAAAATGTTCATATAACCAAGTTTATACGCTATAAAACTATAAAAAAGAAATGCACACTTCACACGGGTATGCAACTAAAGTTTACTGGAAATATCTTCTCTTCACATAAAATCACCTTGGTGGACATGACATTTGGTTTTCATCAAAATATGGAATTCTGAAACCAAGGCCGGTGTCATCGGCCTCTGGTACTCTAGCGTCGATAACGCTGACCCGTGGCACTCAAAGGGTTAACAATTTTTCGCACAAAAAAGTATACAAAGTTTGTATAGAAGTATATCTCGTATTTTTCGACCTGTTTTGATTCGCGGAACCCTATCTTCATTTGGGAATCGATCGATTATTTGAATTGTTGACATTTACATAGCACAAATAGGATTCGATTTTGACAAAGGTTGCCATATGGAATTCAGAGAGTGTGAAAGCCCAAAAACGTGAAATTCCAAGGTCTATGACGCTATATGTCCAAAACATTTATCGTGTTTTCTCGTGGGACCGCAACTTTAATATAATTAAACCAATAGAACCACATAAATACAAGCTTTGAACAAGATACTAATGCATTATAGCGATTTAATAGATTTCCTGAAGAGTCAGTTTTCTTCGATCATTTCGTTTAATGTGTCTCATTGTTAAGTTATTTCGAGAGTTTGAAGAGCGTACGGATGTGAATCTGTTGAATCCCTCTATACTAATCTGTATCTAATCTACGTGCCCCTGCGTAGATCACGTCTCTAGCTCCCGGTTGATAAATCCCCGTCCTCCCATGCATGGAACGACACATAATCTCACCATGCAGTTATTTGCAGGGGGGTGCAAATGCATATATTTATCGGGAGTCAGTCAGTGCATATTGTTGAAATGGACGTCTCTGTTCTCATTTCCTGCCGATTTTGATTGGCCAGAATATGTTCTGCTATGTATATATATATTACTAGAAGGTGACCCGACTTCGTCCGGGCTTTGACCTTGAATTGTCTATTTTGAAGGCCAAGGTCAAGTGGGGTCACGATTTGACCCGTCCAAAACACAGTGCCCGAACAAAAGTACCCGACAAAAGTACCCGTCGAAATCCATCCGGTTTTACCCGATTTGACCTTGAATTGACCATTTTTTGAAGGTCCAGGTCAGGTGGGGTCAAACACCAACACCCCAAAAATGGTGGAAATCGGCCCAGCGGATACCGGGAAATCGGCCCAGCGGATACCGAGATACCCTATGCATCAAATTTCGTCCGTAAAAATCCGCCAGTTTAACCCGATTTTATTTCCACTCAAGTATATAAACGCGCCTCATACACACACGCTCATTAATTATCAAGTTTCAACGTAAAGATAAATTACCATCGGTGCCCGAGATATCGCCAAGACGTCTGAAACAGTCAAATGCATCGGCCGGTTAAGCGTTAACGTGATCTAACGTTATTACCTCTAACGACGTCATAGAAGTTACGCATTGTTTTTATCCTGATGGAAGATAGTACCACTTCTTCTTGATAATTGAGGCAGATAACTAAAACGGATACATACGCATTATATATCGTTGGAAAGAGGAAACACGAAAGATTCTCACAGTGTCATTATTATGACTGGCATTTTATTATTCGCGCTGTTTCGAATCGATTTGTAAGCACCGAACTCAAATGAAAGTCCCGTAACACAGCGTAAAAACAGATTTGACCTCGGCACGTGAAAAGTTGACCTCGGATCTGAAAATCAATAGGCCTATGTTACTCCTGACCCGAAAATACCCCCACATACCAAGTTTCATCGAAATCGGGTCGGCCGTTTTCGAGTTCATCGATTACACACACACACAAACAAACAAACAAACAAACAGATCTTCCAAAATATATAATAGATATCTATATCTATATAGAGATATACGATTCCGTTAGCCGAGGGCGAGCCGCGAGCGCGAGCAGCGAGCGCGATCACACATCGCGAGTATTACCGAGAACACCGTTACAAATAAGCCAACTGTGGGCACATAGAAGAGGTGAGATCCGGTTTGGTTGATTTGCTGCTCACAGGATCAGATAATAGATGAAAATAAAACATCACTGGTGTTGGAAGATAGAACGAGTGCGAATCCTAAAGCATTAGTTTCGTCGATTCGTGGTGGATATGGAGCGGAGTAGTCCGGTTTTCGCTGATTTGAATTTCACCCGTGCATGGTGATGACAAGCAAACACATGAAACTAAAAGTTAACTGATGTTGGAAGTTAAAACAAGTGAGCATCTTATTTGTATTACATTGGTTTTGCCAATTCGTTATGGCTCCAATAATCGGCTCATAGAAGAGGTGAGATCCGGTTTGGTTAATTCGCTGCTCACAGGATCAGATAATAAATGACAATAAAACTTCACTGGTGTTGGAAGATACAACGAGTGTGAATCCTAAAGCATTAGTTTCGTCGATTCGTGGTGGATATGGAGCTGAGTAGTCCGGTTTTGGTTTATTTGAATTTCACCCGTGCATGGTGCTGACCAACAAACACATGAAACTAAAGGTTAACTGATGTTGGAAGTTAAAACAAGTGAGCATCTTATTTGTATTACATTGGCTATGCCAATTCGTTATGGCTCAAATAATCAGATTTCAAACCGCATGTAGCCATATCGTTACACGAAGATGTTCGTTGTCCAGCTATACAACACAATAGTGTGTCCATTAGAGGAGTATTCACATTGTACAATTGACTCAAATTACTATATCAGTAAAGGGTTTCACATAGTTTTCCATGACCCATATCATATTCGAACTCAATGTGGTCAATTTCTTACATAAGGATCACCGGTGTCTAACTTTAACATATATTTGTTTTAATTAATGGCGTATCCGGACTGCAAAATTGGATCAAATGAATATAGCCATCATATTTATGTTGGCAAATCTCGTGATGACCCATATCACCCGATGTCAAACTGGGGTGGTCACTTTATTACACAATGATGCCCATTGTTCAACATCAACAAATAACTGTATCAATTAAGGTCGTATCGTCACAGTAAAATGGGCCCAATTGACTATAACCATCATATTTTGACCTATCACGATATTCACAAGTTCGAGATGACCCATATCACCAGTATTTAGAACTGTGTGTGGTCCTTTTATTACACAACGGTCAATGTAGTCCATCTTTAACCCACGATTTTGTCAATTAAGGGCGTATCCGCACTGTAGAATGGGCCCAAATGACTATAACCATCATATTTTGACCTATCACGATATTCACAAGTTCGGGATGACCCATATAACCAATATTTCGAACTGCGTGTGGTCCTTTTATTACACAACGGCCCGCACTGAAGAATTGGCCCAAATGACTATAACCATCATATTTTGGCCTATCACGATATTCACAAGTTCGGGATGACCCATATAATCAGTATTTCGAACTGCGTGTCGTCCTTTTATTAAACAACGGTCAATGTAGTCCATCTTCAACCCATGATTGTGTCAATTGAGGGCGTATCCGCACTTTAGAATTGGCCCAAATGACTATAGCCATCATATTTTGGTCTATCACGATATTAACAAGTTCGGGATGACCCATATCACCATTATTTCGAACTGCGTGTTCCTTTTATTACACAACGGTCAATGTAGTCCAACTTCAACCCATTATTGTGTCAATTAAGGGCGTATCCGCACTGTAGAATTGGCCCAAATGACTATAACCATCATATTTTGACCTATCACGATATTCACAAGTTCGTGATGACCCATATAACCAATATTTCGAACTGCGTGTGGTCTTTTTATTACACAACGGTCAATGTTGTCCAACTTCAACCGATGACTTTGTCAATTAAGGCGTATCCGCACTGTAGAATTGGCCCAAATGACTATAACCATCATATTTTGACGTTTCATGATATTCACAAGTTCGGGATGACCCAAATAACCAATATTTCGAACTGCATGTGGTCCTTTTATTACACAACGGTCAATATAGTCCAACTTCAACCCATGACTTTGTCAATTAAGGCGTATCCGCACTGTAGAATTGGCCCAAATGACTATAACCATCATAGTTTGGCATATCACGAATGGAACCATTATGTAATACATAATTTCATAGCCGTGCATTGTACAATAAATCTTGACCGCCTATATATGTTAACATTTATTCATCTCTAAGGGGGTGACAGTAAGACAGTCTAGCCTGACTATGCCACCCCCTCGAATATACATTACAATATTTGTCAAATGTATTATGTATTAATTTATATATGTATATTGAAATAAAATATCCTATCCTATCCTATCCTATCACGATATTCACTAGTTCGGGATGACCCACATGACCAGTAGTTCGAACTGCGTGTGGTCCTTTTATAAAACAACGGTCAATGTAGTCCATCTTCAACCCATCATTGTGTCAATTAAGGGCGTATCCGCACTGTAGAATGGGCCGAAATGACTATAACCATCATATTTTGGCCCATCACGATATTCACAACTTCAGGAAGACCCATATAATCAGTATTTCGAACTGCATGTGGTCCTTATATTAATACGCAACGGTCAACGTAGTCCACCTTCAACCCATGACTTTGTCAATTAAGGGCATATCCGCGCTGTAGAATTGGCCCAAATGACTATACTATCACCTACTCCACCTGTAGTGAACAAACGGCCAGATGTAAGAACCAGCCCATCTTCACTGGCTGCAAATAATATCACATCACCAATATCATCTCATACACAACTCTCGGGTGAGAAATAACCTCGAGGGAACCAAACAAATAATAATTATGATCGCACATCATCAAAATTTTGGAAATTTCGGCACCAAGGCCCCAAACAAAAATGGACTCTACATAATGTAACGAGGAGGATACTTCTATGGGGCGCATCCAATCTTTCGCGCATAAACCTGGACTGTCACTCTGACATCCAGGTTGAATGTTACCCAGGTGCCAAACTTTCTGACTTTCGGAGCATGGCTTCAAATTACAAGGGCTTGTCCCGTCCCGAAAAAATCATTTTGAATATTGGGATTAACGACCGCAGTGAACCTCACTCATCCATGTCAAACGAAATTAATCGAGCAGTTTCGGTCAGAAAAAAGGACCAAATTACAATACTTCCGAAAGCACCCTCCCATCTTTTCAAAACGTGCGTTTCAAAAAATCCTAAATCTGAGGAGGTTCACTGGAATGAAGCGACTGCCAATCGCTTGTACAGGGAATGGTTAGACAGCATTGACCCTGTGTGTCCTTTAAACTAAATCAGGGTAAGGGCAAAAGCCGCCCAGTGGACCTAGGCATGGGGACAAATATCGTTAACCTAACTGGTAACATGGTCTTATCATCCGATAAAAAATCACTGCTATCGCGCGGCTTAGCGTTTGTACCCACACCAGCCGATTTTGACAGAACAAAGGTGAGATTTGTGGATGACGAAACTGGCCAGGAATTTGGACCACCGTTCTTTAAGGACCACAAGGTGACCAATGAACTGAACGGTTCAAATCCGGGTCACACTTTTTTTCAGAAAACGTGCTTCTTTGACAAATTTAGGTATTCGAATGGAGCTCATAAACCTTTCAAAGACAAGACGGCCTGGGTCCCAGACGACAAAAATGCTGACCCGGCAATTGTCAGAGGCCGCTCAAATGTAACAGAAAGAATTAAGGGCTTACACATTTACCATAATAAGCAAAATTTGTGCGCTTCAGAACGGCGGGCTCTGTTTAAATTTAGAAAGAATAGGAAAATTGTTATCAAACCCGCCGATAAAGGCTCTGCGACGGTAATTATGTCCAGAGAAAATTATATCAAAGAGGCTTTACGTCAGTTAAACAATGTATTTGGCCGAAACGCAGTTCTAGAAATAGGAGATTCTATATGACTATTAAAATAAATAAGCCCGTGGAATCATGGACAGACACTCTCACACCTCCCGGCCGACCAATCATAAGTGATTGCAATTCCGAATCATACAATCTTTCAAGATATATTGACTTTTTCCTAAAACCAGTCGCAAACCGGCACCCCAGTTACATAAAAAACACAGAGGACTTACTCGCTAAACTTTCGAAAATTAAAACCCAAGTGATGCTCTCCTGGTCTCGTTCGATGTCAAAAATATGTATACGAATATTCCAATCGAAGAAGGCATCACAGCGGTCGAACGTGCGTTTGAATTTTATTCTGACAACCGCCGGCCCACGAAAGAAATTCTTGAGTTCTTAAAAATTTCGCTTGAAGGCAATGACTTTGAATTCAACGGAGAAATTTACCAACAAATAAAGTGGGTTAGTATGGGAAAACGGTCGGCCCCAAACTTTAGCTCAATATTCATGGCACAGTGGGAGGATGAGGCACTAGCAAATTGCCCAAAACAGCCCCTCACATTTCTACGATACCCCGATGACATTTTCTTGGTATGGCCTCATTCCGTAGCAGATTTGGACCAATTTTTTAATATTTTGAATGACCACTCTCCACACATCAAGCTCACACGCACGCAATCAGAAACATCCATCGATTTCCTGGACCTCACCATTTTTAAGGGGGAACAATTTAAAGCTAATTCAATTCTCGACACCAAGGTATATTTCAAACCGAGTGATTCACATCAACTCCTGGACAAACATTCATTCCATCCACCTCATACATTCAAGGGGATAATCAAATCACAAGTCATCAGGTTCCACAGAAACAGCAGCAGTCTGACATCTTTCGATCAAGCATGTAATACACTGTTCCTGGCCTTGCGCTCGCGGGGATACTCAAAGAGATTCCTCCGCAGCATTAAGTCGGAAACTATTTTCCAAATTGAAAACCCAACAATCTCTAACGATAATGAACATATACCTAAGAAAATAAGCATTGGACGTCCCGTATTGGGTTCGGGATCTTCTAAATTCTGCTAAAAAAAAGGTCTGTAGTCTGAACAAAATGAACTACCTTAACACGGGCTCGTCTTTCTTCAGTCACCAGACCAAAAATGTTTATCGTATGTGCAACAATTTGGATTGCGACTCTAAAAATCTTATTTACCTAATCACATGCAAGAGATGCAAAATGCAATATGTTGGAGAAACCCAAAATTCTATAAAAAAGAGAATTCAAAGGCATCTCAGTGACATCTATAATGAGAAGGAAACATTTGTTGCACAGCACTTTAATGTTGACGGTCACAGTGTCAGACTGCACTTTAGTTTCCAACCTATTGAACAAACCACTGTGACGGAATCTGTGGAAGAAACAACTATCCATCGCAAAGAAAGGGAGGGATATTGATAGGGGAACTTCAGACCCTATGGCCAACGGGTATTAACCAATTAGTGGGTTTGGGGACACCCAAAACCTTCGTGTGTTACCCACTGGTATATAGCAGACATAACGTAGAAGTGGCTGGTATTTTCAAAGATGAGTTCAGGTCATTCGCTGACGAGCACGCCGAACTGTCTGATTCACGGGCAATATTTGCATACAAGAAAATCCTAGTCTTCGGGATAAGTTAGTTCATTCAACGCTCCCTCAAATATCGGCTGATTAGTGACCATGTACCCCTAAAACAATTTAATCTGTTCAACGCGGGACCACTGCCTGCATAACCCAAAAAAAAGCCACTCGGTTCATTCATTTCAAGCACATTAATTTGTATCTCAACAAACAATATTGGACATTAATCCAATACAAATCGGAACATTCCGACATCAAAACAAAATTCAAATCCGGATGCGAAACTCCAGACACAAACTTAGTTTTAAAGATTTTCCCTGTGCCTATGCGTTCTTTCTCATAGAAATCATATTTTGGTCTATCACGATATTCACAAGTTCGTGATGACCATATAACCATTATTTCGAACAGCGTGTAGACCTTTTATTACACAACGGTCAATCTAGTCCAACTTCAACCCATGGTTGTGTCAATTAAGAGCGTATCCGCACTGTGAAATTGGCCCAAATGACTATAACCATCATATTTTGACCTATCACTATAGTCACAAGTTCGGGATGACCTATATCAACAGTATTTCGAACTGCGTGTGGTCCTTTTATTACACATTGGTCAATGTAGTCCAACTTCAACCCATGACTGTGTCAATTAAGGGCGTATTCCCACTGTGAAATTGGCCTAAATGACTATAACCATCATATTTTGACCTATCACGATATTCACAAGTTCGGGATGACCCATATCACCTGTATTTCGAACTGCGTGTGGTCCTTTTATTACACAACGGTCAATGTAGTCTACCTTCAAGCCATGACTGTGTCAATTAAGGTCGTATCCGCACTGTGAAATTGGACTAAATGACTATAACCATCATATTTTGACCTATCACGATATTCACATGTTCGGGA
Organism: Siphonodentalium dalli; assembly: GCA_032622095.1. Lineage (NCBI taxonomy): Eukaryota > Metazoa > Mollusca > Scaphopoda > Gadilida > Siphonodentaliidae > Siphonodentalium > Siphonodentalium dalli. Next base: position 103,630,496 of record CP136069.1, on the reverse strand, counting down.
TGACCCATATCACCTGTATTTCGAACTGCGTGTGGTGCTTTTAATACACAACGGTCAATGTAGTCCAACTTCAACCCATGATTGTGACAATTAAGGGCGTATCCACACTGTGAAATTGGCCTAAATGACTATAACCAACATATTTTGACCTATCACGATATTCACAAGTTCGGGATGACCTATATCAACAGTATTTAGAACTGCGTGTGGTACTTTTATTACACAACGGTCAATGCAGTCCAACTTCAACCCATGATTGTGTCAAATAAGGGTGTATCCGCTCTGTGAAATTGGCCTAAATGACTATATCCATCATATTTTGACCTACCACGATATTCACAAGTTCGGGATGACCCATATAACCAATATTTCTAACTGCGTCGTGTGGTCCTTTATTACACAACGGTCAATGTAGTCCAACTTCAAAACATGACTTTGTCAATTAAGGGCGTATCCGCACTGTATCCGCCCTTAATTGGCAAAGTCATGGGTTGAAGATGGACTACATTGACCGTTGCGTAATAAAAGGACCACACGCAGTTCGAAATACTGGTTATATGGGTCATCCCGAACTTGTGAATATCGTGATGGGCCAAAATATGATGGTTATAGTCATTTCGGCCCATTCTACAGTGCGGATACGCCCTTAATTGACACAATCATGGGTTGAAGATGAACTACATTGACCGTTGTTTAATAAAAGGACCACACGCAGTTCGAAATAATGGTCATGTGTGTCATCACGAACTTTTGAATATCGTGATAGGCCAAAATATGATCGTTATAGTCATTTGGGCCAAGTCTACAGTGCGGATACGCCCTTAATTGACAAAGTCATGGGTTGAAGTTGTACTACATTGACCGTTGTGTAATAAAAGGACCACACGCAGTTCGAAATACTGGTTATATGGGTCATCCCGAACTTGTGAATATCGTGATAGGTCAAAATATGATTTTTATGAGAAAGAACGCATAGGCACAGGGAAAATCTTTTAACCTAAGTTTATGTCTGGAGTTTCGCATCCAGATTTGGATTTTGATTTGATGTCGGAATGTTCCGATGTGTATTGGATTAATGTCCAATATTGTTTGTTGAGATACAAATTAATGTGCTTGAAATGAATGGGCCGAGTGGCTTTTTTTGGTTTTTGGTCCCGCCGTGAACAGATTAAATTGTTTTAGGTTTACATGGTCGCTTATCAGCCGATATTTGAGGGAGCGTTGAATGAACTAGCTTATCCCGAAGACTAGGATTTTTCTTGTATGCAATTATTGCCCGTGAATCAGACAGTTAGTGCTCGTCAGCGAATGACCTGAACTCATCTTTGAAAATACCAGCCACTTCTACGTTATGTCTGCTGTATACCAGTGGGTAACACACGAAGGTTTTGGGTGTCTCCAAACCCGCTAATTGGCGAATACCCGTTGGCCAATGGGTCTGAAGTTCCCCTATCCAATATCCCTCTCTTTCTTTGCGATGGATAATTGTTTCTTCCACAGATTCCGTCACAGTGGTTTGTTCAATAGGTTGGAAACTAAAGTGCAGTCTGACACTGTGACCGTCTACATTAAAGTGCTGTGCAACAAATGTGTCCTTCTCATTATAGATGTCACTGAGATGCCTTTGAATTCTCTTTTTTATAGAATTTTGGGTTTCTCCAACATATTGCATTTTGCATCTCTTGCATGTGATTAGGTAAATAAGATTTTCAGAGTCACAATCCAAATTGTTGCACATACGATAAAAAAATTTTGGTCTGGTGACTGAAGAAAGACGAGCACGTGTTAAGGTAGTTCATTTTGTTCAGACTACATACCTTTTATGACCAGAATTTAGAAGATCCCGAACCCAATACTTATTTTCTTAGGTATATGTTCATTATCGTTAGAGATTGTTGGGTTTTCAATTTGGAAAATAGTTTCGGACTTTATGCTGCGGAGAAATCTCTTAGAATATCCCCGCGAGCGCAAAGCCAGGAACAGTGTATTACATGCTTGATTGAAAGATGTCAGACTGCTGCTGTTTCTGTGGAACCTGAAGACTTGTGATTTGATTATCCCCTTGAATGTATGAGGTGGATGGAATGAATGTTTGTCCAGGAGTTGATGTGAATCACTCGGTTTGAAATATACCTTGGTGTCGAGAATTGAATTAACTTTAAATTGTTCCCCCTTAAAAATGGTGAGGTCCAGGAAATCGATGGACATATTTTTTACATCGAACGAGACCAGGAGAGCATCACTTGGGATTTTAATTTTCGAAAGTTTAGCAAGTAAGTCCTCTGTGTTTTTTATGTAACTGGGGTGCCGGTTTGCGACTGGTTTTAGGACAAAGTCAATATATCTTGAAAGATTGTATGATTCGGAATTGTAATCACTGATGATTGGTCGGCCAGGAGGTGTGAGAGTGTCTGTCCACGATTCCACGGGCTTATGTATTTTAATAGTCATATAGAATCTCCTATTTCTAGAACTGTGTTTGGCACAAAGATGTCCTAACTCCTTTCTATCAATTATGTCTTTTTCATAAAGTTTGTTGAGAACATCGTTGAATTTTTAAATATTTTTCGGCCAAATAACTGAATCAATCTTTTTTATAAAATTCTACATTGTTTAACTGATGTAAAGCCTCTTTGATATAATTTTCTCTGGACATAATTACCGTCGCAGAGCCTTTGTCGGCGGGTTTGATAACAATTTTCCTATTCTTTCTAAATTTAAACAGAGCCCGCCGTTCTGAAGCGCACAAAGTTTGCTTATTATGGTAAATGTGTAAGCCCTTAATTCTTACTGTTACATTTGAGCGGCCTCTGACAATTGCCGGGTCAGAATTTTTGTCGTCTGGACCCAGTCCGTCTTGTCTTTGAAAGGTTTATGAGCTCCATTCGAATACCTAAATTTGTCAAAGAGGCACGTGTTCTGAAAAAAAGCGTGACCCGGATTTGAACCGTTCAGTTCATTGTTCACCTTGTGGTCCTTAAAGAACGGTGGTCCAAATTCCTGGCCAGTTTCGTCATCCACAAATCTCACCTTTGTTCTGTCAAAATCGGCTGGTGTGGATACAAACGCCAAGCCGCGCGATAGCAGTGATTTTTCAACGGCTGATAGGACCATGTTACCAGTTAGGTTAATGATATTTGTCCCCATGCCTAGGTCCTCTGGGCGGCTTTTGTACTTACCCTGATTTAGTTTAAAGGACAAACAAGGTCAATGCTGTCTAACCATTTCCTGTACAAGCGATTGGCAGTCGCTTCATTCCAGTGAACCTCCTCAGATTTAGGATTTTTTGAAACGCACGTTTTGAAAAGATGGGAGGGTGCTTTCGGAAGTATTGTAATTTGGTCCTTTTTTCTGACCGAAACTGCTCGATTAATTTCGTCTATTGTGCGTTTGTGGTCTGGCCGAAGTTCCTTAGAATAGTTGAGCTCCGTGAAATAAATTTGTGATTTGGGGAATGCTCTACTGATTGCGCTCAACGTGTTACTTACACTTTTTGACATGGTTGAGTGAGGTTCACTGCGGTCGTTAATTCCAATATTCAAAATGATTTTTTCGGGACGGGACAAGCCCTTGTAATTTGAAGCCATGCGCCGAAAGTCAGAAAGTAACATTCAACCTGGATGTCAGAGTGACAGTCTAGGTTTATGTGCGAAAGATTGGAGGCGCCCCATAGAAGTATCCTCCTCGTTACATTAGGTAGAGTCCATTTTTTTTGCTGCCTTGGTGCCGAAATTTCCAAAATTTTGATGATGTGGGATCATAATTATTATTTGTTTGGTTCCCTCGAGGTGATTGCTCACCCGAGGGTTGTGTATGAGATGATATTGGTGATGTGATATTATTTGCAGCCAGTGAAGATGGGCTGGGTCTTACATCTGGTCGTTTGTTCACTACAGGTGGAGCAGGTGATTGTCGTTGCCGCTTCCCTGCAGTAGAGCGTAACGGTGTCTCCAGGACATCGTTACGTGCGCTCGCGCAACAGTATAGCGATCAGACAGATTCGTAGGTTGGTGTCACTCTACTCCGTTTCACTCCATGACGTCACCAAAAACGACGTAAAGCCTCGTGGCGTTCTGACATTTTTACTGTGCCGCGTTTTGCTATGTTTATTTTATGTGTTGTTTTCGATTATTTGTTTGTCGCCGATATCGCCATTTGTCGGGATTCCCTGTTTCTATATTTAAAACTGGCATGCTCGTAGTGAGCATCGATTTCGATTTTTTCTCCCAGGTCAAAATACGTCAGAGTTATGACAAAAATAGATCGAACTACATTTTCTCCATCAGAACTCTACATCAAAGAGTCTATAGACTCCATCGGGACCTACATAGACTCCTTCATTTGGGTATTTTTACTTATAATTGGGAAGTTTTATCATTTTTGGTTCGTGCGAAGACCTCTTTTTATCGTGCGGGAAAAGAGAGACATTCTAAACGCGATTTCGTAATTCGACACAATAGGCTGAATAGCCTAACCTTCAGCCGAGTTCCGGGTCAAATACGACGAATGACGTAACACAAAACAAAACGCATTTGTTGACACAAACACCGTTTGAAGAGTTTATTATTAAATAAAATGATCGTTATTGATTAATTATTGATTAATTATTGATATATATTGTTGCATATTGGCTGCTATCAATATTTACACAAATGGTATTAATTATTTCTTATAATTGCTCCTTTGGTCAACTTTGACTATCGGAAAATGAAAATGAAAATATGCCGCTGAAAAAAATGTAATCGATATTAAAGTCTCATCCTTTCGGCAACATGGAATTGGTTTTAATTACTTAAATGATTAATATAGTAATTTGCCTTTTATCTGTGATGAAATGAGAAATGGTAATTGTCTTTTTTTGCTAACATTAAATTAAATTAAATAAATTAATTTTTTTTTTTTTTTTTAATTATTTTTTATTACATTTTTGCGCACGTTGGCATCTCTCTGAGTGCATTCTAGTTAGCTATGGTGGCGGGTACTATCAGTGGGGTCGCAAGTGACTTTGGCCAAAACTGCTCGAATGAGCAGAGTGTTGTTGACGTGAGTTTTTGCTTATAGTTCTTGCCCCCCCATTTGATAGCAATGGATTTGGCACGAGCAAAGTCTAAGTCACCCGTGCTTAAGGCAGTGGCAACCTTGACCTTTATCGAGTGAATTTGCCGCATGTAGTGACTCATTGTATGCTCTATCATATTCCAGGCCCAGTTTTCCGTTGTCCGTTTGTATTGCATGTCTAAGTCTGAGTCCTTGAGTGGAGTTTTAAAGTCCGACACTAGACCGGGCACCTTGCTGTTGAGAAAATTTGGGAGGATTTTAGTTGCCAAAGCATCCTCAAGAAATGCCAAATGGTCCATGCATTACAATACACGGTATAGCAATTTAACCAACTGCGCGAAAGCCACGTAGTTGGTTGTGCTTTTTTGCGTTTTCTTTTTAGAGGCCTTATGGGCCATACTGTTCAGCAAGGATTTGAATTTTGAGCCAAAATACTGTATCTGTATCTGTATATGGTACGTCCTTAGTGACCAAATCTGGCTTTTGCAGGACGGTGGGATGAGCGCTATTGATGTTCTCCCACGGCCGACTTGAATGTATCTAAGTCGGCAGCGTTGACTGTGGTATCGTCCAGATGGTTCCAGTCAATCACTGTTCTTGGAAAGAAGGAGTTTCCAAATTGATCCGTGTTTGTCGGGATCAGTTCGAATGCACTTTCGTTGTTTACAGTTCGTTTTTCTACGATGTTATCACTAACAAAATCGTCGAACTTTTTAGCTTTCCTCTTTCTTCTTGGTTTATAATACGGACTGTGAGTGATGATATGATAGATGATGTAATGATGTATGAGATATGATGTACATAAAATGTATACACAATTGAAAACAGAGGAAAAAAACATAAAACAAATACCTAAAGAAAAATAATAATTTGAACGAGAAACAATACCTGAAGTCTGAGAAATAAACACTAATAATCCAAATGAGTCGAAAAAAGCACAAATATATATAGGGAGTCACACTGTCTTGCCAACGTTTCTTCGTCAGGGCTATGGATGCGAATCCTGACCTCTGCGGATACGCCCTTAATTGACAAAGTCATGGGTTGAAGTTGGACCACATTGACCGTTGTGTAATAAAAGGACCACACGCAGTTCGAAATACTGGTCATGTGGGTCATACCGAACTTGTGAGTATCGTGATAGACCGAAATATGATGGCTATAGTCATTTGGGCCCATTCTACAGTGCGGATACGCCCTTAATTGGCACAGTCATGGGTTGAAGGTGGACTACATTGACCGTTGTGTAATAAAAGGACCACACGCAGTTCGAAATACTGGTAATATGGGTCATCACGAACTTGTGAATATCGTGATACGTCAAAATATGATGGTTATAGTCATTTAGGCCAATTTCACAGTGCGGATATGCCCTTAATTGTTACAAACATGGGTTGAAGTTGGACTACATTGACCGTTGTGTAATAAAAGGACCACAAGCAGTTCGAAATAATTGTGATATGGGTCATCCCGAACTTGTGAATATCGTGACAGACCAAAATATGATGGCTATAGTCATTTGGGCACATTCTACAGTGCGGATACGCCCTTTAATAATTGACACAGTCATGTGTTGACATTGGACTACATTGACCGTTGTGTAATAAAAGGACCACACGCAGTTCGAAATACTGGTGATATGGGTCATCACGAACTTGTGAATATCGTGATAGGTAAAAATATGATGGTTATAGTCAATTGGGCCCGTTCAACAGTGCGGATACGCCCTTTATTGAGACAATCATGGGGTGAAGATGGACTAGATTGACCGTTGTGTAATAAAAGGACCACACGCAAATCGAATTACTGGTGATATGGGTCATCACGAACTTGTGAATATCGTGATAGTCCAAAATATGATGGTTATTGTCATTTGTGCCAATTCTACAGTCCGGATGCGTCATTAATTGACTCAATTTTGGGTTGAAATTGGCCTACATTGATCGTTGTGTAATACAAGGATCATACGCAGTTCGAAGTACTGTTGATATGGGTCATCGCGAACTTGTGAATATCGTGATAGGTCAAAATATGGTGGTTATAGTCATTGGGGCCCATTTTACTGTGGCGATGCGCCCTTAATTGATACAATTATTTGTTGAATTTGGACACTGGGGATCATTGTGTAATAAAGTGACCACTCCCAGTTGGATATCGGGTGATATATATGGGTCATCATGAGCTTTGCCAACATACGATGGCTATATTCAATTGATTCCAATTTGCAGTCTAGATACGCCATTAATTAAAACAACTAAGTGTTAAAGTTAGATTCCGGCGATCCTTAAGTCAGAAATTGACCACATTGAGTTCTCGATTGTGATATGGTGATATGGGTCATGGAAAACTCTGTGAAACCCATTACTGGTATATTAATTTGAGCCAATTATACAGTGTGAATGCTCCTTTAAGGGACACACTAATGTGTTGTATAGCTGGCCAATGGGCATCTTCGTGTAACAATATGGCTACATCCAGTTCGAAATCTGATGATTTGAGCCATCACGATTTGGCGAAACCAATGCAATACAAGTAAGATGCGCACTTGTTCTAACTTCCAACATCAGTTAACTTTTAGTTTCATGTGTTTGTTGGTCAGCACCATGGGTGAAATTCAAATGAACCAAAACCGGAGTACTCCACTCCATATACATCACGAATGGCGAAACTAATGCTTTAAGATTCGCACTCGTTTTATCTTCCAACACCAGGGAAGTTTTATTTTCATCTATTGTTTGACCAAGACCTCCTGTGAACAGCAAATCAACAAAACCGGATTTCTCCTTTTGTATGAGCCCACAATTGGCTTATCTGTAACGGTGTTCTCTGTAATGCTCGCGATATGTGATCGCGCTCGCGGCTCGCGATCGCGGCTCGCCCTTGGCTAACGAAATCGTACATCTCCCGAGCGTTGCTCTTTGAACATGTCAGTTACTATACAACACACAAGGCACCTATTATTAGATGCAAATATAATTTTTGTGAGAGTGCAAAATTATTTGGGATTAGGTGGGAATCGGACCCCATGACGGCGAGCGCGTCTTGCGACTCAAAATCCGACGTCAATACTAACGGACACCGAAGCGACGCCAAAAAAGAAAGCTTATGGGGCATGCATGATCCGTTCTTATATATTGCGACTCAAAATCCGACGTCAATACCACACGGCCACCGAAGCGACGCCAAAAAAGAAAGCTTATGGGGCATGCATTATCTGGTCTTATATATAAGAACGGATCATGCATGCCCCATAAGCTTTCTTTTTTGGCGTCGCTTCGGTGGCCGTGTGGTATTGACGTCGGATTTTGAGTCGCAAGACGCGCTCGCCGTCATGGGGTTCGAATCCCACCTAATCCCAAATAAATTTGCACTCTCACAAAAATTACATTTGCTTCTAATAATAGGTGCCTTGTGTGTTGTATAGCACGTGACACCAGACCACAAGGACTGATAAGACTGGGACTCTGGAGACTACAACAGTCAGAACTTTTCATAATCACTTTAAAAGAAATAGCTCTAAACAGGATATGTGGCTAGATAGTCAGGAGGCAGGTCAGAGAAAATGTGGCTAGAACAATTTTTGCTAAACATTTTTAAGAGAGACTTCACATATGTAGATTGGTGAAAATCCACCTTGAAATTACCAACTGTACACTACTGATCACCCCCTCCTCCTCCAGCTCAACAAGTCCCATTTGACCGGGCTACAGACTCCCAAGTCTTAGGTTGGAATTTCATAACTGACACCTCAAACTTTCCCAATTGTTTGAAATTTCCAATCTCACAAGCGCCTTTTCCCAAAACCATTTAGACATGTTTGAAGCCCAATTATCCATGGACCCAAAACACAATACATGTATGTCAGATTAATCAGTCAGGTGGTTCCAAGGTAGATGTTTTAATGAATTTGGTATTTCAATGATTTTATTAGACACAAAAGTGTTAACTCCCCATAGGCCCACCATTTATTGACAAATTGACCTCATTTTAACAAATCTGAATCTCAGTCACTTAAGGGTCCTCCTGATTGCTCCATACTATATGTAAACTAAATAGTCCAACCTCTCTTGAGAAGACATTTTAAGAATTACTATAGAGACATATAGTTATGTCCCTGGTCCCACCCTATTTAACCTGGTGACCCCATCTGAATTGCAGTCAAGGAAGAACATTCAATGCTAAATAAGCCAACTAGTTCTTGCAAAAATATTTTAAGAATAACTATGTAGTGAAATAGTTAAGTCTCTGGCTCTGCCCTTATTTGACTTTGTGATCCCATTTTCACAAATCTGTCACCCAAGGTAATTCCATACCAAATATAAGCAAAATAGGCCATTTTATTCTTGCATTGAAGACACATCATGAATTACTATGTAGAGAAAGAGTAATGTAGCTGGCCTTGCACCTACTTGACCTGGTGACCCTGATTGAACAAATCTGAACCACAATCACAAAAGGAGCAAGCCTGCAAATAGTGTGCCTATTCCTACATTGTATGTGCCTGGCCTCAAGTAACACAATGTATTATACAATCAAGCCTTGAAATAGTGTGATAGTGTGTCTGTCATTTGCGGAATGAGGTCCCCCAGAGGGTGACTTTAGCGACGCTATCCTGCACAGTGGGCTAGCATCACTAAATTCACCCTCTGGGGACCTCATTCTGCTAAGGCCCTCAACTGCAATGCAGACCTAGGATAAGATTGAAGTTCCCCAGTTGAAGTTGATGTTCACACATTGGACACCTCAATTGTGAATTTTATCTTCTGCAAATTAGGGTATATAGAAACTTCTTAGAAGGGAAATGTAACTAACAACAATGTTAATTTGATACTATAGATACTTCCAAGAAGATGAGGCCTAAGCAGAATGAGGTCTCCAGAGGGTGAATTTGGTGATGCTAGCCCGCTGTGTGGGATAGCATCACTAAATTCACCCTCTGGGGACCTCATTCTGCAAATGACAGACATCCTATTTGCCCTGTTGAACAATACATGATAGATTGTGCCTCTTATTAATGATTCTCTGACCTGCAAATGCCAGACACACTAAATTCAGGCAGTTTGTTTAAAATTGCTAGTAGTATGTTTATACAAGCTGTCAGTGACATTTTATTCTAATCTAGATTAATGACCTGTGTTTCTCTCTGGTCTATCCACAAAGAGATATCTGCAACTTTAATAGAACATGTATTAATGTTGGAAGCTGGAAATGATATCCGTTGGAAGGGATGTTGGTTGGGTGTAGGCCACTGCAGGGTGGGGGTGGGTCTGGGCCATGTGGGAGGGGGATGGGTAATGGAATATTTCTGTAATTTCAGAAGATTAAAGATTAAAGTTTCATAACTCTGCAGATGTTATAATGGTGTCACTTTTTTCAAATTTTATAACATGCTTAAAAAATAAGTTTTTGTTTGTTAATTTGAGTAAGGTGAAAATTTCAAAAATCTGAATTAAATTTTTTTTTTTTTTAGTTATGTCACTGGCTCCGCCCACATTCGACCCAGTGACCTCATTTGAACAAATCTGAATAACAGTCCCCCAAAGACACTTTGTACCAAATATGAACCCATTCGGCCCAATGAAATTTGAGAAGAAGTTGTTGTAAGAATTACATAGTTATGGCCCTGGCTTCGCAACTATTTAATCCATTGGCCTCATTTGAACAAATCTGAATGAGAGTCACCTAGGGAACATCCACACCAAATATGAACCAATTCGGCATTACGGTTTCAGAGGAGAAGATGTTAAAAGAATTGTTCACGGACGGATGGACGGATGGACGGACGACGGACGAGGAGTGATGACTATAGCTCCACCGGAGACTTCGTCTCAGGTGAGCTAAAAACTGAACGCTCAGCTGGGGTGAACGGTGGTTCAGTTGGTCAGTACCATGATTCAATTGTCTATCATTGACCATCCACGCTGGGTCGAACCAAATGACATAAACCTTTGGAATATATATCTTATTTAGAAATGTCAATTCAAATCAACCATCAGATGACAGAGCACCACTATGCATTCGCATGAAGAGGAACACGCCTGGACACAGAACATACACATGGAATGCGATACCATGGAAGTATATCTGATTACATGGAATCAGACCTCTAGTTATACTTCCATATTTTAATATGGAAGTATATTGTTATTCAATTTTTTATTTTTTTCCAATATTATTTATTATTATTATACTTTCATATTTTAATATGGAAGTATATTGTTATTCAATTTTTTATTTTTCACTATTATTATTATTTATTCTTAATATATTTTGTAACCCTTATATCTCAGAAAGTTTAAAAGATAAAACATTGAAATTTGGTAGGTATGTGTACCTTGCCGACCTACAGCGACTCGGGACATTTAGGTTGGCGTCCTAACTTGCTTACCAGAGTTATGGCCCTTAAACAAAAAATTTGGAAAAAGTTTGTGCGGAGATTTTCTCCGGTAAGAAGTCAAGCAGCTGAATTCGGTTCTCGTAATCGTGTTAACTAACGAAAGGCCACGAATCGGGGAAATTTTCACCAAGGTCCGAAAACAATTTGTTGACCCGGGGAGGGGTGCAAACTTTGTCAATTTTTTTCTTGTCACCGATTCCAACCATTTTTACTGTCGGGTATCTATACGATGTACTGATGCTACTCGTGAAAGAATTTTGTAAATCGGGTGAGAAATGACCAAGTTATAACACATCGAAAAATGTACTAATAAAGTCCATGTGTAGAAAGTGCTTGTGTCCCGATCTTCTCCTAGACGAAGCGCAACAGCTGGATTTGCTCTATGTGAGCGTCTTAAACATAGACAGAAGACCAAACCAGGACATTTTGACAAAGGTCGGCTCAATTTTTTCCGGGCTAGGGGAGGGGCAAAAGTTGTAAAAAAAATTCTTGTCGCTGATTTGAACTAAACTTGTTGTGAAGTATCTATAAGATGTACTGAGTGTCATTATGAGTGAATTTTATGAATCGGTTGAGAAATGTAGAAATTGTGGCCCCTTCCTTTTTTTCAAGTTTACATAAAATGCACTATGAATTTAAATTCCTTCAACCAATCGTCACGTGTTTGGTGTCATTCGATGGGGAATTTCTAGTACTTCTAAACGATTACCCACTTGCCGCAGTATGTCGATAGACGCGAGAGATATTCGAAAAGTATAAACTGAACAACATACATATTGGCCTACATAGTAAAATATCGGCGCAATACCTCACCAAAACCCGGTAAATATTATAGGGGCATAAAATACGGACACAATGGCGCAAATATTAGCTCGATATCTCGAAAATTGGCCGATATATGGCGACTTTTCTACCCGCGTCATCAAATTTCGAGGCATGGGTGGGGGTCACACCAGAACGTTCCAACTGAACACAGAAATGTCAATAAACCATACTATCGACATTCCAATCAATTCCGAACGATTCCCTTATTATACTTTCATATTTTAATATGGAAGTATATTGTTATTCAATTTTTTATTTTTCACTATTATTATTATTTATTCTTAATATATTTTGTAACCCTTATATCTCAGAAAGTTTAAAAGATAAAACATTGAAATTTGGTAGGTATGTGTACCTTGCCGACTTACAGCGACTCGGGACATTTAGGTTGGTGTCCTAACTTGCTTACCAGAGTTATGGCCCTTAAACAAAAAATTTGGAAAAAGTTTGTGCGGAGATTTTCTCCTGTAAGAAGTCAAGCAGCTGAATTCGGTTCTCGTAATCGTGTTAACTAACGAAAGGCCACGAATCGGGGAAATTTTCACCAAGGTCCGAAAACAATTTGTTGACCCGGGGAGGGGTGCAAACTTTGTCAATTTTTTTCTTGTCACCGATTCCAACCATTTTTACTGTCGGGTATCTATACGATGTACTGATGCTACTCGTGAAAGAATTTTGTAAATCGGGTGAGAAATGACCAAGTTATAACACATCGAAAAATGTACTAATAAAGTCCATGTGTAGAAAGTGCTTGTGTCCCGATCTTCTCCTAGACGAAGCGCAACAGCTGGATTTGCTCTATGTGAGCGTCTTAAACATAGACAGAAGACCAAACCAGGACATTTTGACAAAGGTCGGCTCAATTTTTTCCGGGCTAGGGGAGGGGCAAAAGTTGTAAAAAAAATTCTTGTCGCTGATTTGAACTAAACTTGTTGTGAAGTATCTATAAGATGTACTGAGTGTCATTATGAGTGAATTTTATGAATCGGTTGAGAAATGTAGAAATTGTGGCCCCTTCCTTTTTTTCAAGTTTACATAAAATGCACTATGAATTTAAATTCCTTCAACCAATCGTCACGTGTTTGGTGTCATTCGATGGGGAATTTCTAGTACTTCTAAACGATTACCCACTTGCCGCAGTATGTCGATAGAGGCGAGAGATATTCGAAAAGTATAAACTGAACAACATACATATTGGCCTACATAGTAAAATATCGGCGCAATACCTCACCAAAACCCTGGTAAATATTATAGGGGCATAAAATACGGACACAATGGCGCAAATATTAGCTCGATATCTCGAAAATTGGCCGATATATGGCGACTTTTCTACCCGCGTCATCAAATTTCGAGGCATGGGTGGGGGTCACACCAGAACGTTCCAACTGAACACAGAAATGTCAATAAACCATACTATCGACATTCCAATCAATTCCGAACGATTCCCTTATTATACTTTCATATTTTAATATGGAAGTATATTGTTATTCAATTTTTTATTTTTCACTATTATTATTATTTATTCTTAATATATTTTGTAACCCTTATATCTCAGAAAGTTTAAAAGATAAAACATTGAAATTTGGTAGGTATGTGTACCTTGCCGACCTACAGCGACTCGGGACATTTAGGTTGGTGTCCTAACTTGCTTACCAGAGTTATGGCCCTTAAACAAAAAATTTGGAAAAAGTTTGTGCGGAGATTTTCTCCGGTAAGAAGTCAAGCAGCTGAATTCGGTTCTCGTAATCGTGTTAACTAACGAAAGGCCACGAATCGGGGAAATTTTCACCAAGGTCCGAAAACAATTTGTTGACCCGGGGAGGGGTGCAAACTTTGTCAATTTTTTTCTTGTCACCGATTCCAACCATTTTTACTGTCGGGTATCTATACGATGTACTGATGCTACTCGTGAAAGAATTTTGTAAATCGGGTGAGAAATGACCAAGTTATAACACATCGAAAAATGTACTAATAAAGTCCATGTGTAGAAAGTGCTTGTGTCCCGATCTTCTCCTAGACGAAGCGCAACAGCTGGATTTGCTCTATGTGAGCGTCTTAAACATAGACAGAAGACCAAACCAGGACATTTTGACAAAGGTCGGCTCAATTTTTTCCGGGCTAGGGGAGGGGCAAAAGTTGTAAAAAAAATTCTTGTCGCTGATTTGAACTAAACTTGTTGTGAAGTATCTATAAGATGTACTGAGTGTCATTATGAGTGAATTTTATGAATCGGTTGAGAAATGTAGAAATTGTGGCCCCTTCCTTTTTTTCAAGTTTACATAAAATGCACTATGAATTTAAATTCCTTCAACCAATCGTCACGTGTTTGGTGTCATTCGATGGGGAATTTCTAGTACTTCTAAACGATTACCCACTTGCCGCAGTATGTCGATAGAGGCGAGAGATATTCGAAAAGTATAAACTGAACAACATACATATTGGCCTACATAGTAAAATATCGGCGCAATACCTCACCAAAACCCTGGTAAATATTATAGGGGCATAAAATACGGACACAATGGCGCAAATATTAGCTCGATATCTCGAAAATTGGCCGATATATGGCGACTTTTCTACCCGCGTCATCAAATTTCGAGGCATGGGTGGGGGTCACACCAGAACGTTCCAACTGAACACAGAAATGTCAATAAACCATACTATCGACATTCCAATCAATTCCGAACGATTCCCTTATTATACTTTCATATTTTAATATGGAAGTATATTGTTATTCAATTTTTTATTTTTCACTATTATTATTATTTATTCTTAATATATTTTGTAACCCTTATATCTCAGAAAGTTTAAAAGATAAAACATTGAAATTTGGTAGGTATGTGTACCTTGCCGACCTACAGCGACTCGGGACATTTAGGTTGGTGTCCTAACTTGCTTACCAGAGTTATGGCCCTTAAACAAAAAATTTGGAAAAAGTTTGTGCGGAGATTTTCTCCGGTAAGAAGTCAAGCAGCTGAATTCGGTTCTCGTAATCGTGTTAACTAACGAAAGGCCACGAATCGGGGAAATTTTCACCAAGGTCCGAAAACAATTTGTTGACCCGGGGAGGGGTGCAAACTTTGTCAATTTTTTTCTTGTCACCGATTCCAACCATTTTTACTGTCGGGTATCTATACGATGTACTGATGCTACTCGTGAAAGAATTTTGTAAATCGGGTGAGAAATGACCAAGTTATAACACATCGAAAAATGTACTAATAAAGTCCATGTGTAGAAAGTGCTTGTGTCCCGATCTTCTCCTAGACGAAGCGCAACAGCTGGATTTGCTCTATGTGAGCGTCTTAAACATAGACAGAAGACCAAACCAGGACATTTTGACAAAGGTCGGCTCAATTTTTTCCGGGCTAGGGGAGGGGCAAAAGTTGTAAAAAAAATTCTTGTCGCTGATTTGAACTAAACTTGTTGTGAAGTATCTATAAGATGTACTGAGTGTCATTATGAGTGAATTTTATGAATCGGTTGAGAAATGTAGAAATTGTGGCCCCTTCCTTTTTTTCAAGTTTACATAAAATGCACTATGAATTTAAATTCCTTCAACCAATCGTCACGTGTTTGGTGTCATTCGATGGGGAATTTCTAGTACTTCTAAACGATTACCCACTTGCCGCAGTATGTCGATAGAGGCGAGAGATATTCGAAAAGTATAAACTGAACAACATACATATTGGCCTACATAGTAAAATATCGGCGCAATACCTCACCAAAACCCTGGTAAATATTATAGGGGCATAAAATACGGACACAATGGCGCAAATATTAGCTCGATATCTCGAAAATTGGCCGATATATGGCGACTTTTCTACCCGCGTCATCAAATTTCGAGGCATGGGTGGGGGTCACACCAGAACGTTCCAACTGAACACAGAAATGTCAATAAACCATACTATCGACATTCCAATCAATTCCGAACGATTCCCTTATTATACTTTCATATTTTAATATGGAAGTATATTGTTATTCAATTTTTTATTTTTCACTATTATTATTATTTATTCTTAATATATTTTGTAACCCTTATATCTCAGAAAGTTTAAAAGATAAAACATTGAAATTTGGTAGGTATGTGTACCTTGCCGACCTACAGCGACTCGGGACATTTAGGTTGGTGTCCTAACTTGCTTACCAGAGTTATGGCCCTTAAACAAAAAATTTGGAAAAAGTTTGTGCGGAGATTTTCTCCGGTAAGAAGTCAAGCAGCTGAATTCGGTTCTCGTAATCGTGTTAACTAACGAAAGGCCACGAATCGGGGAAATTTTCACCAAGGTCCGAAAACAATTTGTTGACCCGGGGAGGGGTGCAAACTTTGTCAATTTTTTTCTTGTCACCGATTCCAACCATTTTTACTGTCGGGTATCTATACGATGTACTGATGCTACTCGTGAAAGAATTTTGTAAATCGGGTGAGAAATGACCAAGTTATAACACATCGAAAAATGTACTAATAAAGTCCATGTGTAGAAAGTGCTTGTGTCCCGATCTTCTCCTAGACGAAGCGCAACAGCTGGATTTGCTCTATGTGAGCGTCTTAAACATAGACAGAAGACCAAACCAGGACATTTTGACAAAGGTCGGCTCAATTTTTTCCGGGCTAGGGGAGGGGCAAAAGTTGTAAAAAAAATTCTTGTCGCTGATTTGAACTAAACTTGTTGTGAAGTATCTATAAGATGTACTGAGTGTCATTATGAGTGAATTTTATGAATCGGTTGAGAAATGTAGAAATTGTGGCCCCTTCCTTTTTTTCAAGTTTACATAAAATGCACTATGAATTTAAATTCCTTCAACCAATCGTCACGTGTTTGGTGTCATTCGATGGGGAATTTCTAGTACTTCTAAACGATTACCCACTTGCCGCAGTATGTCGATAGAGGCGAGAGATATTCGAAAAGTATAAACTGAACAACATACATATTGGCCTACATAGTAAAATATCGGCGCAATACCTCACCAAAACCCTGGTAAATATTATAGGGGCATAAAATACGGACACAATGGCGCAAATATTAGCTCGATATCTCGAAAATTGGCCGATATATGGCGACTTTTCTACCCGCGTCATCAAATTTCGAGGCATGGGTGGGGGTCACACCAGAACGTTCCAACTGAACACAGAAATGTCAATAAACCATACTATCGACATTCCAATCAATTCCGAACGATTCCCTTATTATACTTTCATATTTTAATATGGAAGTATATTGTTATTCAATTTTTTATTTTTCACTATTATTATTATTTATTCTTAATATATTTTGTAACCCTTATATCTCAGAAAGTTTAAAAGATAAAACATTGAAATTTGGTAGGTATGTGTACCTTGCCGACCTACAGCGACTCGGGACATTTAGGTTGGTGTCCTAACTTGCTTACCAGAGTTATGGCCCTTAAACAAAAAATTTGGAAAAAGTTTGTGCGGAGATTTTCTCCTGTAAGAAGTCAAGCAGCTGAATTCGGTTCTCGTAATCGTGTTAACTAACGAAAGGCCACGAATCGGGGAAATTTTCACCAAGGTCCGAAAACAATTTGTTGACCCGGGGAGGGGTGCAAACTTTGTCATTTTTTTTCTTGTCACCGATTCCAACCATTTTTACTGTCGGGTATCTATACGATGTACTGATGCTACTCGTGAAAGAATTTTGTAAATCGGGTGAGAAATGACCAAGTTATAACACATCGAAAAATGTACTAATAAAGTCCATGTGTAGAAAGTGCTTGTGTCCCGATCTTCTCCTAGACGAAGCGCAACAGCTGGATTTGCTCTATGTGAGCGTCTTAAACATAGACAGAAGACCAAACCAGGACATTTTGACAAAGGTCGGCTCAATTTTTTCCGGGCTAGGGGAGGGGCAAAAGTTGTAAAAAAAATTCTTGTCGCTGATTTGAACTAAACTTGTTGTGAAGTATCTATAAGATGTACTGAGTGTCATTATGAGTGAATTTTATGAATCGGTTGAGAAATGTAGAAATTGTGGCCCCTTCCTTTTTTTCAAGTTTACATAAAATGCACTATGAATTTAAATTCCTTCAACCAATCGTCACGTGTTTGGTGTCATTCGATGGGGAATTTCTAGTACTTCTAAACGATTACCCACTTGCCGCAGTATGTCGATAGAGGCGAGAGATATTCGAAAAGTATAAACTGAACAACATACATATTGGCCTACATAGTAAAATATCGGCGCAATACCTCACCAAAACCCTGGTAAATATTATAGGGGCATAAATACGGACACAATGGCGCAAATATTAGCTCGATATCTCGAAAATTGGCCGATATATGGCGACTTTTCTACCCGCGTCATCAAATTTCGAGGCATGGGTGGGGGTCACACCAGAACGTTCCAACTGAACACAGAAATGTCAATAAACCATACTATCGACATTCCAATCAATTCCGAACGATTCCCTTATTATACTTTCATATTTTAATATGGAAGTATATTGTTATTCAATTTTTTATTTTTCACTATTATTATTATTTATTCTTAATATATTTTGTAACCCTTATATCTCAGAAAGTTTAAAAGATAAAACATTGAAATTTGGTAGGTATGTGTACCTTGCCGACCTACAGCGACTCGGGACATTTAGGTTGGTGTCCTAACTTGCTTATCAGAGTTATGGCCCTTAAACAAAAAATTTGGAAAAAGTTTGTGCGGAGATTTTCTCCTGTAAGAAGTCAAGCAGCTGAATTCGGTTCTCGTAATCGTGTTAACTAACGAAAGGCCACGAATCGGGGAAATTTTCACCAAGGTCCGAAAACAATTTGTTGACCCGGGGAGGGGTGCAAACTTTGTCAATTTTTTCTTGTCACCGATTCCAACCATTTTTACTGTCGGGTATCTATACGATGTACTGATGCTACTCGTGAAAGAATTTTGTAAATCGGGTGAGAAATGACCAAGTTATAACACATCGAAAAATGTACTAATAAAGTCCATGTGTAGAAAGTACTTGTGTCCCGATCTTCTCCTAGACGAAGCGCAACAGCTGGATTTGCTCTATGTGAGCGTCTTAAACATAGACAGAAGACCAAACCAGGACATTTTGACAAAGGTCGGCTCAATTTTTTCCGGGCTAGGGGAGGGGCAAAAGTTGTAAAAAAAATTCTTGTCGCTGATTTGAACTAAACTTGTTGTGAAGTATCTATAAGATGTACTGAGTGTCATTATGAGTGAATTTTATGAATCGGTTGAGAAATGTAGAAATTGTGGCCCCTTCCTTTTTTTCAAGTTTACATAAAATGCACTATGAATTTAAATTCCTTCAACCAATCGTCACGTGTTTGGTGTCATTCGATGGGGAATTTCTAGTACTTCTAAACGATTACCCACTTGCCGCAGTATGTCGATAGAGGCGAGAGATATTCGAAAAGTATAAACTGAACAACATACATATTGGCCTACATAGTAAAATATCGGCGCAATACCTCACCAAAACCCTGGTAAATATTATAGGGACATAAATACGGACACAATGGCGCAAATATTAGCTCGATATCTCGAAAATTGGCCGATATATGGCGACTTTTCTACCCGCGTCATCAAATTTCGAGGCATGGGTGGGGGTCACACCAGAACGTTCCAACTGAACACAGAAATGTCAATAAACCATACTATCGACATTCCAATCAATTCCGAACGATTCCCTTATTATACTTTCATATTTTAATATGGAAGTATATTGTTATTCAATTTTTTATTTTTCACTATTATTATTATTTATTCTTAATATATTTTGTAACCCTTATATCTCAGAAAGTTTAA
This sequence comes from Siphonodentalium dalli, assembly GCA_032622095.1. Classification (NCBI taxonomy): domain Eukaryota; kingdom Metazoa; phylum Mollusca; class Scaphopoda; order Gadilida; family Siphonodentaliidae; genus Siphonodentalium; species Siphonodentalium dalli. The sequence continues at coordinate 103,610,435 of CP136069.1, read as the reverse complement.
AAGATAAAACATTGAAATTTGGTAGGTATGTGTACCTTGCCGACCTACAGCGACTCGGGACATTTAGGTTGGCGTCCTAACTTGCTTACCAGAGTTATGGCCCTTAAACAAAAAATTTGGAAAAAGTTTGTGCGGAGATTTTCTCCTGTAAGAAGTCAAGCAGCTGAATTCGGTTCTCGTAATCGTGTTAACTAACGAAAGGCCACGAATCGGGGAAATTTTCACCAAGGTCCGAAAACAATTTGTTGACCCGGGGAGGGGTGCAAACTTTGTCAATTTTTTTCTTGTCACCGATTCCAACCATTTTTACTGTCGGGTATCTATACGATGTACTGATGCTACTCGTGAAAGAATTTTGTAAATCGGGTGAGAAATGACCAAGTTATAACACATCGAAAAATGTACTAATAAAGTCCATGTGTTGAAAGTGCTTGTGTCCCGATCTTCTCCTAGACGAAGCGCAACAGCTGGATTTGCTCTATGTGAGCGTCTTAAACATAGACAGAAGACCAAACCAGGACATTTTGACAAAGGTCGGCTCAATTTTTTCCGGGCTAGGGGAGGGGCAAAAGTTGTAAAAAAAATTCTTGTCGCTGATTTGAACTAAACTTGTTGTGAAGTATCTATAAGATGTACTGAGTGTCATTATGAGTGAATTTTATGAATCGGTTGAGAAATGTAGAAATTGTGGCCCCTTCCTTTTTTTCAAGTTTACATAAAATGCACTATGAATTTAAATTCCTTCAACCAATCGTCACGTGTTTGGTGTCATTCGATGGGGAATTTCTAGTACTTCTAAACGATTACCCACTTGCCGCAGTATGTCGATAGAGGCGAGAGATATTCGAAAAGTATCAACTGAACAACATACATATTGGCCTACGTAGTAAAATATCGGCGCAATACCTCACCAAAACCCTGGTAAATATTATAGGGGCATAAAATACGGACACAATAGCGCAAATATTAGCTCGATATCTCGAAAATTGGCCGATATATGGCGACTTTTCTACCCGCGTCATCAAATTTCGAGGCATGGGTGGGGGTCACACCAGAACGTTCCAACTGAACACAGAAATGTCAATAAACCATACTATCGACATTCCAATCAATTCCGAACGATTCCCTTATTATACTTTCATATTTTAATATGGAAGTATATTGTTATTCAATTTTTTATTTTTCACTATTATTATTATTTATTCTTAATATATTTTGTAACCCTTATATCTCAGAAAGTTTAAAAGATAAAACATTGAAATTTGGTAGGTATGTGTACCTTACCGACCTACAGCGACTCGGGACATTTAGGTTGGCGTCCTAACTTGCTTACCAGAGTTATGGCCCTTAAACAAAAAAATTGGAAAAAGTTTGTGCGGAGATTTTCTCCTGTAAGAAGTCAAGCAGCTGAATTCGGTTCTCGTAATCGTGTTAACTAACGAAAGGCCACGAATCGGGGAAATTTTCACCAAGGTCCGAAAACAATTTGTTGACCCGGGGAGGGGTGCAAACTTTGTCAATTTTTTTCTTGTCACCGATTCCAACCATTTTTACTGTCGGGTATCTATACGATGTACTGATGCTACTCGTGAAAGAATTTTGTAAATCGGGTGAGAAATGACCAAGTTATAACACATCGAAAAATGTACTAATAAAGTCCATGTGTAGAAAGTGCTTGTGTCCCGATCTTCTCCTAGACGAAGCGCAACAGCTGGATTTGCTCTATGTGAGCGTCTTAAACATAGACAGAAGACCAAACCAGGACATTTTGACAAAGGTCGGCTCAATTTTTTCCGGGCTAGGGGAGGGGCAAAAGTTGTAAAAAAAATTCTTGTCGCTGATTTGAACTAAACTTGTTGTGAAGTATCTATAAGATGTACTGAGTGTCATTATGAGTGAATTTTATGAATCGGTTGAGAAATGTAGAAATTGTGGCCCCTTCCTTTTTTTCAAGTTTACATAAAATGCACTATGAATTTAAATTCCTTCAACCAATCGTCACGTGTTTGGTGTCATTCGATGGGGAATTTCTAGTACTTCTAAACGATTACCCACTTGCCGCAGTATGTCGATAGAGGCGAGAGATATTCGAAAAGTATAAACTGAACAACATACATATTGGCCTACATAGTAAAATATCGGCGCAATACCTCACCAAAACCCTGGTAAATATTATAGGGGCATAAAATACGGACACAATGGCGCAAATATTAGCTCGATATCTCGAAAATTGGCCGATATATGGCGACTTTTCTACCCGCGTCATCAAATTTCGAGGCATGGGTGGGGGTCACACCAGAACGTTCCAACTGAACACAGAAATGTCAATAAACCATACTATCGACATTCCAATCAATTCCGAACGATTCCCTTATTATACTTTCATATTTTAATATGGAAGTATATTGTTATTCAATTTTTTATTTTTCACTATTATTATTATTTATTCTTAATATATTTTGTAACCCTTATATCTCAGAAAGTTTAAAAGATAAAACATTGAAATTTGGTAGGTATGTGTACCTTGCCGACCTACAGCGACTCGGGACATTTAGGTTGGTGTCCTAACTTGCTTACCAGAGTTATGGCCCTTAAACAAAAAATTTGGAAAAAGTTTGTGCGGAGATTTTCTCCTGTAAGAAGTCAAGCAGCTGAATTCGGTTCTCGTAATCGTGTTAACTAACGAAAGGCCACGAATCGGGGAAATTTTCACCAAGGTCCGAAAACAATTTGTTGACCCGGGGAGGGGTGCAAACTTTGTCAATTTTTTTCTTGTCACCGATTCCAACCATTTTTACTGTCGGGTATCTATACGATGTACTGATGCTACTCGTGAAAGAATTTTGTAAATCGGGTGAGAAATGACCAAGTTATAACACATCGAAAAATGTACTAATAAAGTCCATGTGTAGAAAGTGCTTGTGTCCCGATCTTCTCCTAGACGAAGCGCAACAGCTGGATTTGCTCTATGTGAGCGTCTTAAACATAGACAGAAGACCAAACCAGGACATTTTGACAAAGGTCGGCTCAATTTTTTCCGGGCTAGGGGAGGGGCAAAAGTTGTAAAAAAAATTCTTGTCGCTGATTTGAACTAAACTTGTTGTGAAGTATCTATAAGATGTACTGAGTGTCATTATGAGTGAATTTTATGAATCGGTTGAGAAATGTAGAAATTGTGGCCCCTTCCTTTTTTTCAAGTTTACATAAAATGCACTATGAATTTAAATTCCTTCAACCAATCGTCACGTGTTTGGTGTCATTCGATGGGGAATTTCTAGTACTTCTAAACGATTACCCACTTGCCGCAGTATGTCGATAGAGGCGAGAGATATTCGAAAAGTATAAACTGAACAACATACATATTGGCCTACATAGTAAAATATCGGCGCAATACCTCACCAAAACCCTGGTAAATATTATAGGGGCATAAAATACGGACACAATGGCGCAAATATTAGCTCGATATCTCGAAAATTGGCCGATATATGGCGACTTTTCTACCCGCGTCATCAAATTTCGAGGCATGGGTGGGGGTCACACCAGAACGTTCCAACTGAACACAGAAATGTCAATAAACCATACTATCGACATTCCAATCAATTCCGAACGATTCCCTTATTATACTTTCATATTTTAATATGGAAGTATATTGTTATTCAATTTTTTATTTTTCACTATTATTATTATTTATTCTTAATATATTTTGTAACCCTTATATCTCAGAAAGTTTAAAAGATAAAACATTGAAATTTGGTAGGTATGTGTACCTTGCCGACCTACAGCGACTCGGGACATTTAGGTTGGTGTCCTAACTTGCTTACCAGAGTTATGGCCCTTAAACAAAAAATTTGGAAAAAGTTTGTGCGGAGATTTTCTCCTGTAAGAAGTCAAGCAGCTGAATTCGGTTCTCGTAATCGTGTTAACTAACGAAAGGCCACGAATCGGGGAAATTTTCACCAAGGTCCGAAAACAATTTGTTGACCCGGGGAGGGGTGCAAACTTTGTCAATTTTTTCTTGTCACCGATTCCAACCATTTTTACTGTCGGGTATCTATACGATGTACTGATGCTACTCGTGAAAGAATTTTGTAAATCGGGTGAGAAATGACCAAGTTATAACACATCGAAAAATGTACTAATAAAGTCCATGTGTAGAAAGTGCTTGTGTCCCGATCTTCTCCTAGACGAAGCGCAACAGCTGGATTTGCTCTATGTGAGCGTCTTAAACATAGACAGAAGACCAAACCAGGACATTTTGACAAAGGTCGGCTCAATTTTTTCCGGGCTAGGGGAGGGGCAAAAGTTGTAAAAAAAATTCTTGTCGCTGATTTGAACTAAACTTGTTGTGAAGTATCTATAAGATGTACTGAGTGTCATTATGAGTGAATTTTATGAATCGGTTGAGAAATGTAGAAATTGTGGCCCCTTCCTTTTTTTCAAGTTTACATAAAATGCACTATGAATTTAAATTCCTTCAACCAATCGTCACGTGTTTGGTGTCATTCGATGGGGAATTTCTAGTACTTCTAAACGATTACCCACTTGCCGCAGTATGTCGATAGAGGCGAGAGATATTCGAAAAGTATAAACTGAACAACATACATATTGGCCTACATAGTAAAATATCGGCGCAATACCTCACCAAAACCCTGGTAAATATTATAGGGGCATAAATACGGACACAATGGCGCAAATATTAGCTCGATATCTCGAAAATTGGCCGATATATGGCGACTTTTCTACCCGCGTCATCAAATTTCGAGGCATGGGTGGGGGTCACACCAGAACGTTCCAACTGAACACAGAAATGTCAATAAACCATACTATCGACATTCCAATCAATTCCGAACGATTCCCTTATTATACTTTCATATTTTAATATGGAAGTATATTGTTATTCAATTTTTTATTTTTCACTATTATTATTATTTATTCTTAATATATTTTGTAACCCTTATATCTCAGAAAGTTTAAAAGATAAAACATTGAAATTTGGTAGGTATGTGTACCTTGCCGACCTACAGCGACTCGGGACATTTAGGTTGGCGTCCTAACTTGCTTACCAGAGTTATGGCCCTTAAACAAAAAATTTGGAAAAAGTTTGTGCGGAGATTTTCTCCTGTAAGAAGTCAAGCAGCTGAATTCGGTTCTCGTAATCGTGTTAACTAACGAAAGGCAACGAATCGGGGAAATTTTCACCAAGGTCCGAAAACAATTTGTTGACCCGGGGAGGGGTGCAAACTTTGTCAATTTTTTTCTTGTCACCGATTCCAACCATTTTTACTGTCGGGTATCTATACGATGTACTGATGCTACTCGTGAAAGAATTTTGTAAATCGGGTGAGAAATGACCAAGTTATAACACATCGAAAAATGTACTAATAAAGTCCATGTGTAGAAAGTGCTTGTGTCCCGATCTTCTCCTAGACGAAGCGCAACAGCTGGATTTGCTCTATGTGAGCGTCTTAAACATAGACAGAAGACCAAACCAGGACATTTTGACAAAGGTCGGCTCAATTTTTTCCGGGCTAGGGGAGGGGCAAAAGTTGTAAAAAAAATTCTTGTCGCTGATTTGAACTAAACTTGTTGTGAAGTATCTATAAGATGTACTGAGTGTCATTATGAGTGAATTTTATGAATCGGTTGAGAAATGTAGAAATTGTGGCCCCTTCCTTTTTTTCATGTTTACATAAAATGCACTTTGAATTTAAATTCCTTCAACCAATCGTCACGTGTTTGGTGTCATTCGATGGGGAATTTCTAGTACTTCTAAACGATTACCCACTTGCCGCAGTATGTCGATAGAGGCGAGAGATATTCGAAAAGTATAAACTGAACAACATACATATTGGCCTACATAGTAAAATATCGGCGCAATACCTCACCAAAACCCTGGTAAATATTATAGGGGCATAAAATACGGACACAATGGCGCAAATATTAGCTCGATATCTCGAAAATTGGCCGATATATGGCGACTTTTCTACCCGCGTCATCAAATTTCGAGGCATGGGTGGGGGTCACACCAGAACGTTCCAACTGAACACAGAAATGTCAATAAACCATACTATCGACATTCCAATCAATTCCGAACGATTCCCTTATTATACTTTCATATTTTAATATGGAAGTATATTGTTATTCAATTTTTTATTTTTCACTATTATTATTATTTATTCTTAATATATTTTGTAACCCTTATATCTCAGAAAGTTTAAAAGATAAAACATTGAAATTTGGTAGGTATGTGTACCTTGCCGACCTACAGCGACTCGGGACATTTAGGTTGGTGTCCTAACTTGCTTACCAGAGTTATGGCCCTTAAACAAAAAATTTGGAAAAAGTTTGTGCGGAGATTTTCTCCTGTAAGAAGTCAAGCAGCTGAATTCGGTTCTCGTAATCGTGTTAACTAACGAAAGGCCACGAATCGGGGAATTTTTCACCAAGGTCCGAAAACAATTTGTTGACCCGGGGAGGGGTGCAAACTTTGTCAATTTTTTCTTGTCACCGATTCCAACCATTTTTACTGTCGGGTATCTATACGATGTACTGATGCTACTCGTGAAAGAATTTTGTAAATCGGGTGAGAAATGACCAAGTTATAACACATCGAAAAATGTACTAATAAAGTCCATGTGTAGAAAGTGCTTGTGTCCCGATCTTCTCCTAGACGAAGCGCAACAGCTGGATTTGCTCTATGTGAGCGTCTTAAACATAGACAGAAGACCAAACCAGGACATTTTGACAAAGGTCGGCTCAATTTTTTCCGGGCTAGGGGAGGGGCAAAAGTTGTAAAAAAAATTCTTGTCGCTGATTTGAACTAAACTTGTTGTGAAGTATCTATAAGATGTACTGAGTGTCATTATGAGTGAATTTTATGAATCGGTTGAGAAATGTAGAAATTGTGGCCCCTTCCTTTTTTTCAAGTTTACATAAAATGCACTATGAATTTAAATTCCTTCAACCAATCGTCACGTGTTTGGTGTCATTCGATGGGGAATTTCTAGTACTTCTAAACGATTACCCACTTGCCGCAGTATGTCGATAGAGGCGAGAGATATTCGAAAAGTATAAACTGAACAACATACATATTGGCCTACATAGTAAAATATCGGCGCAATACCTCACCAAAACCCTGGTAAATATTATAGGGGCATAAATACGGACACAATGGCGCAAATATTAGCTCGATATCTCGAAAATTGGCCGATATATGGCGACTTTTCTACCCGCGTCATCAAATTTCGAGGCATGGGTGGGGGTCACACCAGAACGTTCCAACTGAACACAGAAATGTCAATAAACCATACTATCGACATTCCAATCAATTCCGAACGATTCCCTTATTATACTTTCATATTTTAATATGGAAGTATATTGTTATTCAATTTTTTATTTTTCACTATTATTATTATTTATTCTTAATATATTTTGTAACCCTTATATCTCAGAAAGTTTAAAAGATAAAACATTGAAATTTGGTAGGTATGTGTACCTTGCCGACCTACAGCGACTCGGGACATTTAGGTTGGCGTCCTAACTTGCTTACCAGAGTTATGGCCCTTAAACAAAAAATTTGGAAAAAGTTTGTGCGGAGATTTTCTCCTGTAAGAAGTCAAGCAGCTGAATTCGGTTCTCGTAATCGTGTTAACTAACGAAAGGCAACGAATCGGGGAAATTTTCACCAAGGTCCGAAAACAATTTGTTGACCCGGGGAGGGGTGCAAACTTTGTCAATTTTTTTCTTGTCACCGATTCCAACCATTTTTACTGTCGGGTATCTATACGATGTACTGATGCTACTCGTGAAAGAATTTTGTAAATCGGGTGAGAAATGACCAAGTTATAACACATCGAAAAATGTACTAATAAAGTCCATGTGTAGAAAGTGCTTGTGTCCCGATCTTCTCCTAGACGAAGCGCAACAGCTGGATTTGCTCTATGTGAGCGTCTTAAACATAGACAGAAGACCAAACCAGGACATTTTGACAAAGGTCGGCTCAATTTTTTCCGGGCTAGGGGAGGGGCAAAAGTTGTAAAAAAAATTCTTGTCGCTGATTTGAACTAAACTTGTTGTGAAGTATCTATAAGATGTACTGAGTGTCATTATGAGTGAATTTTATGAATCGGTTGAGAAATGTAGAAATTGTGGCCCCTTCCTTTTTTTCATGTTTACATAAAATGCACTTTGAATTTAAATTCCTTCAACCAATCGTCACGTGTTTGGTGTCATTCGATGGGGAATTTCTAGTACTTCTAAACGATTACCCACTTGCCGCAGTATGTCGATAGAGGCGAGAGATATTCGAAAAGTATAAACTGAACAACATACATATTGGCCTACATAGTAAAATATCGGCGCAATACCTCACCAAAACCCTGGTAAATATTATAGGGGCATAAAATACGGACACAATGGCGCAAATATTAGCTCGATATCTCGAAAATTGGCCGATATATGGCGACTTTTCTACCCGCGTCATCAAATTTCGAGGCATGGGTGGGGGTCACACCAGAACGTTCCAACTGAACACAGAAATGTCAATAAACCATACTATCGACATTCCAATCAATTCCGAACGATTCCCTTATTATACTTTCATATTTTAATATGGAAGTATATTGTTATTCAATTTTTTATTTTTCACTATTATTATTATTTATTCTTAATATATTTTGTAACCCTTATATCTCAGAAAGTTTAAAAGATAAAACATTGAAATTTGGTAGGTATGTGTACCTTGCCGACCTACAGCGACTCGGGACATTTAGGTTGGCGTCCTAACTTGCTTACCAGAGTTATGGCCCTTAAACAAAAAATTTGGAAAAAGTTTGTGCGGAGATTTTCTCCTGTAAGAAGTCAAGCAGCTGAATTCGGTTCTCGTAATCGTGTTAACTAACGAAAGGCCACGAATCGGGGAAATTTTCACCAAGGTCCGAAAACAATTTGTTGACCCGGGGAGGGGTGCAAACTTTGTCAATTTTTTCTTGTCACCGATTCCAACCATTTTTACTGTCGGGTATCTATACGATGTACTGATGCTACTCGTGAAAGAATTTTGTAAATCGGGTGAGAAATGACCAAGTTATAACACATCGAAAAATGTACTAATAAAGTCCATGTGTAGAAAGTGCTTGTGTCCCGATCTTCTCCTAGACGAAGCGCAACAGCTGGATTTGCTCTATGTGAGCGTCTTAAACATAGACAGAAGACCAAACCAGGACATTTTGACAAAGGTCGGCTCAATTTTTTCCGGGCTAGGGGAGGGGCAAAAGTTGTAAAAAAAATTCTTGTCGCTGATTTGAACTAAACTTGTTGTGAAGTATCTATAAGATGTACTGAGTGTCATTATGAGTGAATTTTATGAATCGGTTGAGAAATGTAGAAATTGTGGCCCCTTCCTTTTTTTCAAGTTTACATAAAATGCACTATGAATTTAAATTCCTTCAACCAATCGTCACGTGTTTGGTGTCATTCGATGGGGAATTTCTAGTACTTCTAAACGATTACCCACTTGCCGCAGTATGTCGATAGAGGCGAGAGATATTCGAAAAGTATAAACTGAACAACATACATATTGGCCTACATAGTAAAATATCGGCGCAATACCTCACCAAAACCCTGGTAAATATTATAGGGGCATAAAATACGGACACAATGGCGCAAATATTAGCTCGATATCTCGAAAATTGGCCGATATATGGCGACTTTTCTACCCGCGTCATCAAATTTCGAGGCATGGGTGGGGGTCACACCAGAACGTTCCAACTGAACACAGAAATGTCAATAAACCATACTATCGACATTCCAATCAATTCCGAACGATTCCCTTATTATACTTTCATATTTTAATATGGAAGTATATTGTTATTCAATTTTTTATTTTTCACTATTATTATTATTATTTATTCTTAATATATTTTGTAACCCTTATATCTCAGAAAGTTTAAAAGATAAAACATTGAAATTTGGTAGGTATGTGTACCTTGCCGACCTACAGCGACTCGGGACATTCAGGTTGGTGTCCTAACTTGCTTACCAGAGTTATGGCCCTTAAACAAATAAATTTGGAAAAAGTTTGTGCGGAGATTTTCTCCTGTAAGAAGTCAAGCAGCTGAATTCGGTTCTCGTAATCGTGTTAACTAACGAAAGGCCACGAATCGGGGAAATTTTCACCAAGGTCCGAAAACAATTTGTTGACCCGGGGAGGGGTGCAAACTTTGTCAATTTTTTTCTTGTCACCGATTCCAACCATTTTTACTGTCGGGTATCTATACGATGTACTGATGCTACTCGTGAAAGAATTTTGTAAATCGGGTGAGAAATGACCAAGTTATAACACATCGAAAAATGTACTAATAAAGTCCATGTGTAGAAAGTGCTTGTGTCCCGATCTTCTCCTAGACGAAGCGCAACAGCTGGATTTGCTCTATGTGAGCGTCTTAAACATAGACAGAAGACCAAACCAGGACATTTTGACAAAGGTCGGCTCAATTTTTTCCGGGCTAGGGGAGGGGCAAAAGTTGTAAAAAAAATTCTTGTCGCTGATTTGAACTAAACTTGTTGTGAAGTATCTATAAGATGTACTGAGTGTCATTATGAGTGAATTTTATGAATCGGTTGAGAAATGTAGAAATTGTGGCCCCTTCCTTTTTTTCAAGTTTACATAAAATGCACTATGAATTTAAATTCCTTCAACCAATCGTCACGTGTTTGGTGTCATTCGATGGGGAATTTCTAGTACTTCTAAACGATTACCCACTTGCCGCAGTATGTCGATAGAGGCGAGAGATATTCGAAAAGTATAAACTGAACAACATACATATTGGCCTACATAGTAAAATATCGGCGCAATACCTCACCAAAACCCTGGTAAATATTATAGGGGCATAAAATACGGACACAATGGCGCAAATATTAGCTCGATATCTCGAAAATTGGCCGATATATGGCGACTTTTCTACCCGCGTCATCAAATTTCGAGGCATGGGTGGGGGTCACACCAGAACGTTCCAACTGAACACAGAAATGTCAATAAACCATACTATCGACATTCCAATCAATTCCGAACGATTCCCTTATTATACTTTCATATTTTAATATGGAAGTATATTGTTATTCAATTTTTTATTTTTCACTATTATTATTATTTATTCTTAATATATTTTGTAACCCTTATATCTCAGAAAGTTTAAAAGATAAAACATTGAAATTTGGTAGGTATGTGTACCTTGCCGACCTACAGCGACTCGGGACATTTAGGTTGGTGTCCTAACTTGCTTACCAGAGTTATGGCCCTTAAACAAAAAATTTGGAAAAAGTTTGTGCGGAGATTTTCTCCTGTAAGAAGTCAAGCAGCTGAATTCGGTTCTCGTAATCGTGTTAACTAACGAAAGGCCACGAATCGGGGAAATTTTCACCAAGGTCCGAAAACAATTTGTTGACCCGGGGAGGGGTGCAAACTTTGTCAATATTTTCTTGTCACCGATTCCAACCATTTTTACTGTCGGGTATCTATACGATGTACTGATGCTACTCGTGAAAGAATTTTGTAAATCGGGTGAGAAATGACCAAGTTATAACACATCGAAAAATGTACTAATAAAGTCCATGTGTAGAAAGTGCTTGTGTCCCGATCTTCTCCTAGACGAAGCGCAACAGCTGGATTTGCTCTATGTGAGCGTCTTAAACATAGACAGAAGACCAAACCAGGACATTTTGACAAAGGTCGGCTCAAATTTTTCCGGGCTAGGGGAGGGGCAAAAGTTGTAAAAAAAATTCTTGTCGCTGATTTGAACTAAACTTGTTGTGAAGTATCTATAAGATGTACTGAGTGTCATTATGAGTGAATTTTATGAATCGGTTGAGAAATGTAGAAATTGTGGCCCCTTCCTTTTTTTCAAGTTTACATAAAATGCACTATGAATTTAAATTCCTTCAACCAATCGTCACGTGTTTGGTGTCATTCGATGGGGAATTTCTAGTACTTCTAAACGATTACCCACTTGCCGCAGTATGTCGATAGAGGCGAGAGATATTCGAAAAGTATAAACTGAACAACATACATATTGGCCTACATAGTAAAATATCGGCGCAATACCTCACCAAAACCCTGGTAAATATTATAGGGGCATAAAATACGGACACAATGGCGCAAATATTAGCTCGATATCTCGAAAATTGGCCGATATATGGCGACTTTTCTACCCGCGTCATCAAATTTCGAGGCATGGGTGGGGGTCACACCAGAACGTTCCAACTGAACACAGAAATGTCAATAAACCATACTATCGACATTCCAATCAATTCCGAACGATTCCCTTATTATACTTTCATATTTTAATATGGAAGTATATTGTTATTCAATTTTTTATTTTTCACTATTATTATTATTTATTCTTAATATATTTTGTAACCCTTATATCTCAGAAAGTTTAAAAGATAAAACATTGAAATTTGGTAGGTATGTGTACCTTGCCGACCTACAGCGACTCGGGACATTTAGGTTGGTGTCCTAACTTGCTTACCAGAGTTATGGCCCTTAAACAAAAAATTTGGAAAAAGTTTGTGCGGAGATTTTCTCCTGTAAGAAGTCAAGCAGCTGAATTCGGTTCTCGTAATCGTGTTAACTAACGAAAGGCCACGAATCGGGGAAATTTTCACCAAGGTCCGAAAACAATTTGTTGAGCCGGGGAGGGGTGCAAACTTTGTCAATTTTTTCTTGTCACCGATTCCAACCATTTTTACTGTCGGGTATCTATACGATGTACTGATGCTACTCGTGAAAGAATTTTGTAAATCGGGTGAGAAATGACCAAGTTATAACACATCGAAAAATGTACTAATAAAGTCCATGTGTAGAAAGTGCTTGTGTCCCGATCTTCTCCTAGACGAAGCGCAACAGCTGGATTTGCTCTATGTGAGCGTCTTAAACATAGACAGAAGACCAAACCAGGACATTTTGACAAAGGTCGGCTCAATTTTTTCCGGGCTAGGGGAGGGGCAAAAGTTGTAAAAAAAATTCTTGTCGCTGATTTGAACTAAACTTGTTGTGAAGTATCTATAAGATGTACTGAGTGTCATTATGAGTGAATTTTATGAATCGGTTGAGAAATGTAGAAATTGTGGCCCCTTCCTTTTTTTCAAGTTTACATAAAATGCACTATGAATTTAAATTCCTTCAACCAATCGTCACGTGTTTGGTGTCATTCGATGGGGAATTTCTAGTACTTCTAAACGATTACCCACTTGCCGCAGTATGTCGATAGAGGCGAGAGATATTCGAAAAGTATAAACTGAACAACATACATATTGGCCTACATAGTAAAATATCGGCGCAATACCTCACCAAAACCCTGGTAAATATTATAGGGGCATAAAATACGGACACAATGGCGCAAATATTAGCTCGATATCTCGAAAATTGGCCGATATATGGCGACTTTTCTACCCGCGTCATCAAATTTCGAGGCATGGGTGGGGGTCACACCAGAACGTTCCAACTGAACACAGAAATGTCAATAAACCATACTATCGACATTCCAATCAATTCCGAACGATTCCCTTATTATACTTTCATATTTTAATATGGAAGTATATTGTTATTCAATTTTTTATTTTTCACTATTATTATACTTCCATGGTGTAACCAAGGAAGTATATTGTTTTTCTATTGCGGCCGTTTTCTGTTTAATTGGAAATACTCCGAAACTAATGGGAGGAGGACCGCGAAATCTCTAGCGAATGAAGGCATCTAAGGTCTACTAAAAATAATGGTATCCGGATGTTGGTCCAATATCTTTTGACAGAGTTATGGCCCTTTTTCGATTATTTTTCATTATTATTATACTGGACACTTTTGCAACCCTTATTACTCGAAAAGTACCAGGAGTAGCACACTAAAACTTAGTACGTATCTTGGGATCAAAGAGTTGTATGCCATCGTCGCATAACGAATATTGTCCGCGTTTTCCCCGATGAGTTATCTCCCTTTATCTGAAAAAATGTCATTTTATTATCTCGGAAATTATAAGGAGCAGAGCATCGAAAATTGGACTGTATGCACATCTCGATATGCCCTACTGCCCACGGGCATCAGAACTTGTGTCCGCGCTTTCCCTGAGGAGTTACCGCCCATAGTTGGCAAACCTCTATTTGATTGTACTCTGTTGTCCTCTTGTATCATTCCAGATAACTGCATGTGGTTTTCATAGTCGTGTTGACCGTTGTCAGTTTAGTCAGAGAAGGAAAATTTGGCAGGGTCGGACATATATTTTGACACTGGGGTGGGGGCAAATTTTTTGAAAAATAAAATTTTGATTGACATTCATATATTTAAGTTTATGTATTTCCCGAACGAAAACAAACTCATACCGGAAAGGATTTTTGAAATCCGAGAAGAAATGCAAGAGTTACGGGCCCTCAAAGTTTGAAATTTGGGCCCATGTGCTTGATAACACATCTCCTCCGAAGGTATCGAACATAGGATATCATCTGATACGCCAACGTGTGCGGACGGAAGAGAGCACGCGGTGGGACAAATTTGTCCAGTGTCTGTTCATTATTGTGGGTCTGGGGAGGGGTGGTCCGTGGTACCAATTTGTAATTCTTCTCCGAATCAGATGAAACTTGGAATATAACATCTCCAACATCAGTCGATCTCGAAATTGAAAGAATTTCGAAAATCCATCGAAAACTGACATAATTGCGGACCCTCAAACTTTGCAATTTTGGACCCATGTGCTTGATAACACATCTCCTCCGAAGATATCGAACATAGGATGTCATCTGTTACGAAAATACGTACGGACTGAAGAGGGCACGCGGTGGACCAAATTTTGCCAGTGTCGGTTCAGTATTGTGGGTCAGGGGAGGGGTAGTCCGTGGTACCATTTTTTTATTCTTCTCCGAATCAGATGAAACTTGGAATGTAACATCTACCATATACGTTGATCTCGAAGCTGAAAACAGATCGTAAATCCGTGTGAAAATGGCGGAGATTTTGGCCATCCAATTTTGAATTTGGGCCCATATGCTTTCCAATAACCAAAGTGTTATTCGGGTTCGAATCAGATGAAATTTATGTTGTGCAATCTAGGTCAGCGGCAGATCGCAAAACTGAAAACAATTTTTAAATCCGTTGGAAACTAACGGAGTTACGGGCCCTCAAACTTCGCATTTTGTGCCAGGGTTGATGTTATCCCAATCCCGTCACCCAATTTCGAGGTAGGGGTGGGGTCACGTCCAAACACTTGAGATCAACCTACACATGTTAGGACAACATATACTCACAATACTTATATTTTCCGTCCCGAAACTGCGATTCTTTCCACTCATGATTTTCCCTATTATTATACTTCCATGGTGTAACCAAGGAAGTATATTGTTTTTCTATTGCGGCCGTTTTCTGTTTAATTGGAAATACTCCGAAACTAATGGGAGGAGGACCGCGAAATCTCTAGCGAATGAAGGCATCTAAGGTCTACTAAAAATAATGGTATCCGGATGTTGGTCCAATATCTTTTGACAGAGTTATGGCCCTTTTTCGATTATTTTTCATTATTATTATACTGGACACTTTTGCAACCCTTATTACTCGAAAAGTACCAGGAGTAGCACACTAAAACTTAGTACGTATCTTGGGATCAAAGAGTTGTATGCCATCGTCGCATAACGAATATTGTCCGCGTTTTCCCCGATGAGTTATCTCCCTTTATCTGAAAAAATGTCATTTTATTATCTCGGAAATTATAAGGAGCAGAGCATCGAAAATTGGACTGTATGCACATCTCGATATGCCCTACTGCCCACGGGCATCAGAACTTGTGTCCGCGCTTTCCCTGAGGAGTTACCGCCCATAGTTGGCAAACCTCTATTTGATTGTACTCTGTTGTCCTCTTGTATCATTCCAGATAACTGCATGTGGTTTTCATAGTCGTGTTGACCGTTGTCAGTTTAGTCAGAGAAGGAAAATTTGGCAGGGTCGGACATATATTTTGACACTGGGGTGGGGGCAAATTTTTTGAAAAATAAAATTTTGATTGACATTCATATATTTAAGTTTATGTATTTCCCGAACGAAAACAAACTCATACCGGAAAGGATTTTTGAAATCCGAGAAGAAATGCAAGAGTTACGGGCCCTCAAAGTTTGAAATTTGGGCCCATGTGCTTGATAACACATCTCCTCCGAAGGTATCGAACATAGGATATCATCTGATACGCCAACGTGTGCGGACGGAAGAGAGCACGCGGTGGGACAAATTTGTCCAGTGTCTGTTCATTATTGTGGGTCTGGGGAGGGGTGGTCCGTGGTACCAATTTGTAATTCTTCTCCGAATCAGATGAAACTTGGAATATAACATCTCCAACATCAGTCGATCTCGAAATTGAAAGAATTTCGAAAATCCATCGAAAACTGACATAATTGCGGACCCTCAAACTTTGCAATTTTGGACCCATGTGCTTGATAACACATCTCCTCCGAAGATATCGAACATAGGATGTCATCTGTTACGAAAATACGTACGGACTGAAGAGGGCACGCGGTGGACCAAATTTTGCCAGTGTCGGTTCAGTATTGTGGGTCAGGGGAGGGGTAGTCCGTGGTACCATTTTTTTATTCTTCTCCGAATCAGATGAAACTTGGAATGTAACATCTACCATATACGTTGATCTCGAAGCTGAAAACAGATCGTAAATCCGTGTGAAAATGGCGGAGATTTTGGCCATCCAATTTTGAATTTGGGCCCATATGCTTTCCAATAACCAAAGTGTTATTCGGGTTCGAATCAGATGAAATTTATGTTGTGCAATCTAGGTCAGCGGCAGATCGCAAAACTGAAAACAATTTTTAAATCCGTTGGAAACTAACGGAGTTACGGGCCCTCAAACTTCGCATTTTGTGCCAGGGTTGATGTTATCCCAATCCCATCACCCAATTTCGAGGTAGGGGTGGGGTCACGTCCAAACACTTGAGATCAACCTACACATGTTAGGACAACATATACTCACAATACTTATATTTTCCGTCCCGAAACTGCGATTCTTTCCACTCATGATTTTCCCTATTATTATACTTCCATGGTGTAACCAAGGAAGTATATTGTTTTTCTATTGCGGCCGTTTTCTGTTTAATTGGAAATACTCCGAAACTAATGGGAGGAGGACCGCGAAATCTCTAGCGAATGAAGGCATCTAAGGTCTACTAAAAATAATGGTATCCGGATGTTGGTCCAATATCTTTTGACAGAGTTATGGCCCTTTTTCGATTATTTTTCATTATTATTATACTGGACACTTTTGCAACCCTTATTACTCGAAAAGTACCAGGAGTAGCACACTAAAACTTAGTACGTATCTTGGGATCAAAGAGTTGTATGCCATCGTCGCATAACGAATATTGTCCGCGTTTTCCCCGATGAGTTATCTCCCTTTATCTGAAAAAATGTCATTTTATTATCTCGGAAATTATAAGGAGCAGAGCATCGAAAATTGGACTGTATGCACATCTCGATATGCCCTACTGCCCACGGGCATCAGAACTTGTGTCCGCGCTTTCCCTGAGGAGTTACCGCCCATAGTTGGCAAACCTCTATTTGATTGTACTCTGTTGTCCTCTTGTATCATTCCAGATAACTGCATGTGGTTTTCATAGTCGTGTTGACCGTTGTCAGTTTAGTCAGAGAAGGAAAATTTGGCAGGGTCGGACATATATTTTGACACTGGGGTGGGGGCAAATTTTTTGAAAAATAAAATTTTGATTGACATTCATATATTTAAGTTTATGTATTTCCCGAACGAAAACAAACTCATACCGGAAAGGATTTTTGAAATCCGAGAAGAAATGCAAGAGTTACGGGCCCTCAAAGTTTGAAATTTGGGCCCATGTGCTTGATAACACATCTCCTCCGAAGATTCATATTATGCTACACGCGAAACGGAGATGACTTTGGGGAAATCCAGAGTCCAAAACGGATCCAAATCGACCTGTCCCAGAAAAGTCGTTCATTTTGTTTTCACTTTTTGAAAAAGGCTCCAATAGTTCAACCAAAACTTTTGGACTTAGAACATTATTTTTTCTCAGTCAAGTGAAAAGAGCTCTTCAAAATAAGTCCGCTTATATATATAATATATATTATCTATATATACGCCAAAAATATGTCATTCCCCTCTCCGGCTACCATATCCCCCCTGGGATGGAACCTACCTCCGATTCGAATACACCCGTCTTACCGCGGGCCAGTCTCAATCCTCTACCTGAGAACCGATAGAACGCCCGTTGAATTCCAACAATCATTTTCAGAGTGGTATATTGGTATGAGTTCATATCGGAGCCGTTATAAAGCAAATAACTTGGATTTTAATATAAACCCACCTATTCGTAAATTGTGTAGCCCATGGTGTGTGGTAAATTATCATTTTATCGTGTATAGTGTGTCATGAGCTATCTGCGTGCGTGCATTTCACTTTTGTATTTTCTTTCGCATCTTCAACGCATTGCATATCATATACAACCAAACAAAATAAAAACATTACATTAATTTGATCACACAAGCCTTCGTTATATGGTGTATATTTCTACTAACGTAATGACGACGTATAGCCAATTATTTCATTTGCGATAACAACGATAAACACATAGACACATGCAAACATCATCAGTTTCGTAAGAACAATTTGTATATTGTTATAAACCGTAGTATACTGCTGATAGACATTCAATTCTTTCCGTGAGTATATGTCTGCCAAATTGGAAATGACTCATTTTATACTTTCGCAAAATAAAACACCACTGATAGTTTCGTACTCCGTCATTTAAGTCTTGTCAAAAAGCAAACGTGAAACAACCGGTCATTATTCCTACCATAAAGGAATCTACTTATAGAGAACGCTCTTTTCTGTTCGATTACGTTCAAACTATTTGTGTGTTGTTGTTAATCACTCATTATATTCTTCGGACCGAACGTTCATTAAGCGCGCTTCATGTTATATATGCGAAAACCGACCCACTTGTTTATTATTTTATATCCGATTCAATAACACATCGACGTTTATATTTTAGTTATTTATCGAATATAAAAAGCATCTTTACATTATCTTTAGTTTTGTATTATTCGTATTTGATGATTAAAATACACCAAAACATGTTAAAAATAAAAAAAAAAGATAGTAGATAATTTGACGGGATTCGAACTCACGTCGCAATAAAACACAAACTGAAGGTTGGACGCTCTCACAACTCGGCTACGCACTGCGCTGTTAATTTATAAGAAAATATATTAGTATTAAATATATAGGCATATAACTGTGTATATTTAAACTTTATATCCAAACTGATTGAAATGCGTGACTATATATACCCCTTTCCGCTATACGGGGAACGGGAAAATGCACCTATTCTTCCCACCAAATCCAAAATTCCACCGAAAATCGCAAAGGGGCCAAATTCAAACATCGAGATAAAAACATTTTGACGAGTACATCTGATGGGTAGTTTTCACGCGCATCTAAAGTGCCATTTTCGAATTTTCAGATGGATCGGTTTACTCGTGACAACGCTATCTACTACATATTATGGGACTTCTGTCTGTTTGTCTGTTAGGTATGTCCGGGAAAACTGCCGGACGGATTTCGACGAAATTTTATATCTAGGGTTACTTTTGTCCGGGGAGTGTTTTTGACCCCGACCTGCCCATGACTTTAAAAATGGTCAATTCAATGTCAAATCGTGTAAAACGGATGGATTTCCACGAAATTTTATACCAATGGGTACGTTTTTTGACCGGTAAAATTGTGTCCCCGACCTGACCTTGACTTTTAAAATGGTCAATTCAATGTCAAATCGGGCCATTGGACGGGATTTTGATGAAATTGATACCTAGGGGTAATTTTGTCGTGGGCATGTTTTACACGGGTCAAATCGAGACCCCGACCTGACCTTGACCTTCAAAATTGTCAATAGGGAAAACAGCACGGACGAAGTCGGGTCACCCTGCTAGTATAATATAAATATTTATACTTAAAGGTACTCAACCCGTAAAGAGTGTCCCCATCTCAACAGATTCCAACAACAACAATCCGATCAGAGGGTCCTATATTACTATTGCTTTGGCTTTGGGGGTAAAAAATATTTGATTCGAGTCGAGGAACCCATCAAACAAAGCTCAGAGTTATTAGATATTGATTTTTCAAATTTGTTATGTTCTCGAGATGAGTACTAATAACTGCCGTAATCTGCTCTGGATGTGTACTCCAAATCTATTCAAACAGACAAGGATGAATAACTCTAAAATCAAGTGGTAATTTTAACGCAATTGTGACTGAGTTCTGGGCCAGATAGTATTCCCGATAATGAAAAATAATAGATTTCTAAAATCGATATCTAACAAATCTGAGCTTTGATGGGTGACTTCCTCGACTCGAATCAAATATTTTTGACCCCCGAAGCCATTGAAATAGTAATTGAGAGGAGTTTTATCGGGTTGAGTACCTTTAAGTAGTCTATCACTAACCTAATTGTAGCCCCAAATCCAAACGTGCTAATAAAGATCTAGTTTAATGCAGGAGCATGCACGTCGGTATACTGTAGGTACGCCTCCAAGATGTATGCTCAGCGGAGAGCTTGCGTCGGGTGGGTTCAGACTTGGCAAATTCCACCGGAAACAAATGTGGAAAATTACTTAAAAAATCAAACTTTGAGACAAAAATTTGTTGACGTGGTCAGCAGTATCCAGGTGCAACTTTCGAACGATTGTATAAGTTTTAGAGTGGACCGTTTAATCCTGGTAGCGCGTAACATTGTTAACGGGTGAAATATATTACTCAAATTCAACCGCACTATTTTTGATGCCAAATTCAAACGGGTTTATCAAGGAGCAAGCTAATGCACGAGCAGGTATAACGATATACCATAGATACGCCCCCAAAGATTTACTGCTCTACCATGAAAGTAACCTGCCCGAGGACAGTGGAAAATGGAAAATGGAAAATCGCGAATCTACTCAATATAGTGTTTTATATTTTGAACAAAGCATGTGTTTGGTAGTATATATACGATCACCATTAGTTTTAAAACGGACGGGTAAGCACTCAGATGACATTATCGATTGTGATATAGTTATATCTTGATTACTGTTAACTCTATTACAAAGACGTTAATGGGTATAGTGTGGCGGTGACGCTCTGAATTAATTGATAAGCGGTCTTTCCTCTTCCATTAAAACGAAAAATTCTGAATCCGAAACTGAAAGTACTATCCACTAAATGCGATATAACGGAGTTATTTTACATTAATATGATTTGCACCCTTTTGATATATATACATGCCAATTACTCTATAATCAGGCACACCAAATTTCGTGACCGTTGAACAGGATTTGGGCATCCAGGGGAGCGGATATAATTAGCCATAAAATGTATCCCTACTGAATACAAATGAACTGATTGGCTGGGTGAATGGTGACTCAGTTGGTCAGGACCATGATGCATTAGACAGTCATTAATCATCATGACATAAACCTTTGGAGTATATTTATTATTTAGAAATGTCAATGCAAGTCCACCATCGGATCATTAAGCACCAATATGCATTCGCATGAAGAGGAATACACATATACGCATAACACTCACATGGGATGGAATGGGATACCATGGAAGTATATCTGATTCCATGGAATCTGACCTCTAGTTATTATTTATTCTTAATATATTTTGTAACCCTTATATCTCAGAAAGTTTAAAAGATAAAACATTGAAATTTGGTAGGTATGTGTACCTTGCCGACCTACAGCGACTCGGGACATTTAGGTTGGTGTCCTAACTTGCTTACCAGAGTTATGGCCCTTAAACAAAAAATTTGGAAAAAGTTTGTGCGGAGATTTTCTCCTGTAAGAAGTCAAGCAGCTGAATTCGGTTCTCGTAATCGTGTTAACTAACGAAAGGCCACGAATCGGGGAAATTTTCACCAAGGTCCGAAAACAATTTGTTGACCCGGGGAGGGGTGCAAACTTTGTCAATTTTTTCTTGTCACCGATTCCAACCATTTTTACTGTCGGGTATCTATACGATGTACTGATGCTACTCGTGAAAGAATTTTGTAAATCGGGTGAGAAATGACCAAGTTATAACACATCGAAAAATGTACTAATAAAGTCCATGTGTAGAAAGTGCTTGTGTCCCGATCTTCTCCTAGACGAAGCGCAACAGCTGGATTTGCTCTATGTGAGCGTCTTAAACATAGACAGAAGACCAAACCAGGACATTTTGACAAAGGTCGGCTCAATTTTTTCCGGGCTAGGGGAGGGGCAAAAGTTGTAAAAAAAATTCTTGTCGCTGATTTGAACTAAACTTGTTGTGAAGTATCTATAAGATGTACTGAGTGTCATTATGAGTGAATTTTATGAATCGGTTGAGAAATGTAGAAATTGTGGCCCCTTCCTTTTTTTCAAGTTTACATAAAATGCACTATGAATTTAAATTCCTTCAACCAATCGTCACGTGTTTGGTGTCATTCGATGGGGAATTTCTAGTACTTCTAAACGATTACCCACTTGCCGCAGTATGTCGATAGAGGCGAGAGATATTCGAAAAGTATAAACTGAACAACATACATATTGGCCTACATAGTAAAATATCGGCGCAATACCTCACCAAAACCCTGGTAAATATTATAGGGGCATAAATACGGACACAATGGCGCAAATATTAGCTCGATATCTCGAAAATTGGCCGATATATGGCGACTTTTCTACCCGCGTCATCAAATTTCGAGGCATGGGTGGGGGTCACACCAGAACGTTCCAACTGAACACAGAAATGTCAATAAACCATACTATCGACATTCCAATCAATTCCGAACGATTCCCTTATTATACTTTCATATTTTAATATGGAAGTATATTGTTATTCAATTTTTTATTTTTCACTATTATTATTATTTATTCTTAATATATTTTGTAACCCTTATATCTCAGAAAGTTTAAAAGATAAAACATTGAAATTTGGTAGGTATGTGTACCTTGCCGACCTACAGCGACTCGGGACATTTAGGTTGGCGTCCTAACTTGCTTACCAGAGTTATGGCCCTTAAACAAAAAATTTGGAAAAAGTTTGTGCGGAGATTTTCTCCTGTAAGAAGTCAAGCAGCTGAATTCGGTTCTCGTAATCGTGTTAACTAACGAAAGGCCACGAATCGGGGAAATTTTCACCAAGGTCCGAAAACAATTTGTTGACCCGGGGAGGGGTGCAAACTTTGTCAATTTTTTTTTATTGTCACCGATTCCAACCATTTTTACTGTCGGGTATCTATACGATGTACTGATGCTACTCGTGAAAGAATTTTGTAAATCGGGTGAGAAATGACCAAGTTATAACACATCGAAAAATGTACTAATAAAGTCCATGTGTAGAAAGTGCTTGTGTCCCGATCTTCTCCTAGACGAAGCGCAACAGCTGGATTTGCTCTATGTGAGCGTCTTAAACATAGACAGAAGACCAAACCAGGACATTTTGACAAAGGTCGGCTCAATTTTTTCCGGGCTAGGGGAGGGGCAAAAGTTGTAAAAAAAATTCTTGTCGCTGATTTGAACTAAACTTGTTGTGAAGTATCTATAAGATGTACTGAGTGTCATTATGAGTGAATTTTATGAATCGGTTGAGAAATGTAGAAATTGTGGCCCCTTCCTTTTTTTCAAGTTTACATAAAATGCACTATGAATTTAAATTCCTTCAACCAATCGTCACGTGTTTGGTGTCATTCGATGGGGAATTTCTAGTACTTCTAAACGATTACCCACTTGCCGCAGTATGTCGATAGAGGCGAGAGATATTCGAAAAGTATAAACTGAACAACATACATATTGGCCTACATAGTAAAATATCGGCGCAATACCTCACCAAAACCCTGGTAAATATTATAGGGGCATAAATACGGACACAATGGCGCAAATATTAGCTCGATATCTCGAAAATTGGCCGATATATGGCGACTTTTCTACCCGCGTCATCAAATTTCGAGGCATGGGTGGGGGTCACACCAGAACGTTCCAACTGAACACAGAAATGTCAATAAACCATACTATCGACATTCCAATCAATTCCGAACGATTCCCTTATTATACTTTCATATTTTAATATGGAAGTATATTGTTATTCAATTTTTTATTTTTCACTATTATTATTATTTATTCTTAATATATTTTGTAACCCTTATATCTCAGAAAGTTTAAAAGATAAAACATTGAAATTTGGTAGGTATGTGTATCTTGCCGACCTACAGCGACTCGGGACATTTAGGTTGGCGTCCTAACTTGCTTACCAGAGTTATGGCCCTTAAACAAAAAATTTGGAAAAAGTTTGTGCGGAGATTTTCTCCTGTAAGAAGTCAAGCAGCTGAATTCGGTTCTCGTAATCGTGTTAACTAACGAAAGGCCACGAATCGGGGAAATTTTCACCAAGGTCCGAAAACAATTTGTTGACCCGGGGAGGGGTGCAAACTTTGTCAATTTTTTTCTTGTCACCGATTCCAACCATTTTTACTGTCGGGTATCTATACGATGTACTGATGCTACTCGTGAAAGAATTTTGTAAATCGGGTGAGAAATGACCAAGTTATAACACATCGAAAAATGTACTAATAAAGTCCATGTGTAGAAAGTGCTTGTGTCCCGATCTTCTCCTAGACGAAGCGCAACAGCTGGATTTGCTCTATGTGAGCGTCTTAAACATAGACAGAAGACCAAACCAGGACATTTTGACAAAGGTCGGCTCAATTTTTTCCGGGCTAGGGGAGGGGCAAAAGTTGTAAAAAAAATTCTTGTCGCTGATTTGAACTAAACTTGTTGTGAAGTATCTATAAGATGTACTGAGTGTCATTATGAGTGAATTTTATGAATCGGTTGAGAAATGTAGAAATTGTGGCCCCTTCCTTTTTTTCAAGTTTACATAAAATGCACTATGAATTTAAATTCCTTCAACCAATCGTCACGTGTTTGGTGTCATTCGATGGGGAATTTCTAGTACTTCTAAACGATTACCCACTTGCCGCAGTATGTCGATAGAGGCGAGAGATATTCGAAAAGTATAAACTGAACAACATACATATTGGCCTACATAGTAAAATATCGGCGCAATACCTCACCAAAACCCTGGTAAATATTATAGGGGCATAAAATACGGACACAATGGCGCAAATATTAGCTCGATATCTCGAAAATTGGCCGATATATGGCGACTTTTCTACCCGCGTCATCAAATTTCGAGGCATGGGTGGGGGTCACACCAGAACGTTCCAACTGAACACAGAAATGTCAATAAACCATACTATCGACATTCCAATCAATTCCGAACGATTCCCTTATTATACTTTCATATTTTAATATGGAAGTATATTGTTATTCAATTTTTTATTTTTCACTATTATTATTATTTATTCTTAATATATTTTGTAACCCTTATATCTCAGAAAGTTTAAAAGATAAAACATTGAAATTTGGTAGGTATGTGTACCTTGCCGACCTACAGCGACTCGGGACATTTAGGTTGGTGTCCTAACTTGCTTACCAGAGTTATGGCCCTTAAACAAAAAATTTGGAAAAAGTTTGTGCGGAGATTTTCTCCTGTAAGAAGTCAAGCAGCTGAATTCGGTTCTCGTAATCGTGTTAACTAACGAAAGGCCACGAATCGGGGAAATTTTCACCAAGGTCCGAAAACAATTTGTTGACCCGGGGAGGGGTGCAAACTTTGTCAATTTTTTTTTATTGTCACCGATTCCAACCATTTTTACTGTCGGGTATCTATACGATGTACTGATGCTACTCGTGAAAGAATTTTGTAAATCGGGTGAGAAATGACCAAGTTATAACACATCGAAAAATGTACTAATAAAGTCCATGTGTAGAAAGTGCTTGTGTCCCGATTTTCTCCTAGACGAAGCGCAACAGCTGGATTTGCTCTATGTGAGCGTCTTAAACATAGACAGAAGACCAAACCAGGACATTTTGACAAAGGTCGGCTCAATTTTTTCCGGGCTAGGGGAGGGGCAAAAGTTGTAAAAAAAATTCTTGTCGCTGATTTGAACTAAACTTGTTGTGAAGTATCTATAAGATGTACTGAGTGTCATTATGAGTGAATTTTATGAATCGGTTGAGAAATGTAGAAATTGTGGCCCCTTCCTTTTTTTCAAGTTTACATAAAATGCACTATGAATTTAAATTCCTTCAACCAATCGTCACGTGTTTGGTGTCATTCGATGGGGAATTTCTAGTACTTCTAAACGATTACCCACTTGCCGCAGTATGTCGATAGAGGCGAGAGATATTCGAAAAGTATAAACTGAACAACATACATATTGGCCTACATAGTAAAATATCGGCGCAATACCTCACCAAAACCCTGGTAAATATTATAGGGGCATAAATACGGACACAATGGCGCAAATATTAGCTCGATATCTCGAAAATTGGCCGATATATGGCGACTTTTCTACCCGCGTCATCAAATTTCGAGGCATGGGTGGGGGTCACACCAGAACGTTCCAACTGAACACAGAAATGTCAATAAACCATACTATCGACATTCCAATCAATTCCGAACGATTCCCTTATTATACTTTCATATTTTAATATGGAAGTATATTGTTATTCAATTTTTTATTTTTCACTATTATTATTATTTATTCTTAATATATTTTGTAACCCTTATATCTCAGAAAGTTTAAAAGATAAAACATTGAAATTTGGTAGGTATGTGTACCTTGCCGACCTACAGCGACTCGGGACATTTAGGTTGGCGTCCTAACTTGCTTACCAGAGTTATGGCCCTTAAACAAAAAATTTGGAAAAAGTTTGTGCGGAGATTTTCTCCTGTAAGAAGTCAAGCAGCTGAATTCGGTTCTCGTAATCGTGTTAACTAACGAAAGGCCACGAATCGGGGAAATTTTCACCAAGGTCCGAAAACAATTTGTTGACCCGGGGAGGGGTGCAAACTTTGTCAATTTTTTTCTTGTCACCGATTCCAACCATTTTTACTGTCGGGTATCTATACGATGTACTGATGCTACTCGTGAAAGAATTTTGTAAATCGGGTGAGAAATGACCAAGTTATAACACATCGAAAAATGTACTAATAAAGTCCATGTGTAGAAAGTGCTTGTGTCCCGATCTTCTCCTAGACGAAGCGCAACAGCTGGATTTGCTCTATGTGAGCGTCTTAAACATAGACAGAAGACCAAACCAGGACATTTTGACAAAGGTCGGCTCAATTTTTTCCGGGCTAGGGGAGGGGCAAAAGTTGTAAAAAAAATTCTTGTCGCTGATTTGAACTAAACTTGTTGTGAAGTATCTATAAGATGTACTGAGTGTCATTATGAGTGAATTTTATGAATCGGTTGAGAAATGTAGAAATTGTGGCCCCTTCCTTTTTTTCAAGTTTACATAAAATGCACTATGAATTTAAATTCCTTCAACCAATCGTCACGTGTTTGGTGTCATTCGATGGGGAATTTCTAGTACTTCTAAACGATTACCCACTTGCCGCAGTATGTCGATAGAGGCGAGAGATATTCGAAAAGTATAAACTGAACAACATACATATTGGCCTACATAGTAAAATATCGGCGCAATACCTCACCAAAACCCTGGTAAATATTATAGGGGCATAAATACGGACACAATGGCGCAAATATTAGCTCGATATCTCGAAAATTGGCCGATATATGGCGACTTTTCTACCCGCGTCATCAAATTTCGAGGCATGGGTGGGGGTCACACCAGAACGTTCCAACTGAACACAGAAATGTCAATAAACCATACTATCGACATTCCAATCAATTCCGAACGATTCCCTTATTATACTTTCATATTTTAATATGGAAGTATATTGTTATTCAATTTTTTATTTTTCACTATTATTATTATTTATTCTTAATATATTTTGTAACCCTTATATCTCAGAAAGTTTAAAAGATAAAACATTGAAATTTGGTAGGTATGTGTACCTTGCCGACCTACAGCGACTCGGGACATTTAGGTTGGCGTCCTAACTTGCTTACCAGAGTTATGGCCCTTAAACAAAAAATTTGGAAAAAGTTTGTGCGGAGATTTTCTCCTGTAAGAAGTCAAGCAGCTGAATTCGGTTCTCGTAATCGTGTTAACTAACGAAAGGCCACGAATCGGGGAAATTTTCACCAAGGTCCGAAAACAATTTGTTGACCCGGGGAGGGGTGCAAACTTTGTCAATTTTTTTCTTGTCACCGATTCCAACCATTTTTACTGTCGGGTATCTATACGATGTACTGATGCTACTCGTGAAAGAATTTTGTAAATCGGGTGAGAAATGACCAAGTTATAACACATCGAAAAATGTACTAATAAAGTCCATGTGTAGAAAGTGCTTGTGTCCCGATCTTCTCCTAGACGAAGCGCAACAGCTGGATTTGCTCTATGTGAGCGTCTTAAACATAGACAGAAGACCAAACCAGGACATTTTGACAAAGGTCGGCTCAATTTTTTCCGGGCTAGGGGAGGGGCAAAAGTTGTAAAAAAAATTCTTGTCGCTGATTTGAACTAAACTTGTTGTGAAGTATCTATAAGATGTACTGAGTGTCATTATGAGTGAATTTTATGAATCGGTTGAGAAATGTAGAAATTGTGGCCCCTTCCTTTTTTTCAAGTTTACATAAAATGCACTATGAATTTAAATTCCTTCAACCAATCGTCACGTGTTTGGTGTCATTCGATGGGGAATTTCTAGTACTTCTAAACGATTACCCACTTGCCGCAGTATGTCGATAGAGGCGAGAGATATTCGAAAAGTATAAACTGAACAACATACATATTGGCCTACATAGTAAAATATCGGCGCAATACCTCACCAAAACCCTGGTAAATATTATAGGGGCATAAATACGGACACAATGGCGCAAATATTAGCTCGATATCTCGAAAATTGGCCGATATATGGCGACTTTTCTACCCGCGTCATCAAATTTCGAGGCATGGGTGGGGGTCACACCAGAACGTTCCAACTGAACACAGAAATGTCAATAAACCATACTATCGACATTCCAATCAATTCCGAACGATTCCCTTATTATACTTTCATATTTTAATATGGAAGTATATTGTTATTCAATTTTTTATTTTTCACTATTATTATTATTTATTCTTAATATATTTTGTAACCCTTATATCTCAGAAAGTTTAAAAGATAAAACATTGAAATTTGGTAGGTATGTGTACCTTGCCGACCTACAGCGACTCGGGACATTTAGGTTGGCGTCCTAACTTGCTTACCAGAGTTATGGCCCTTAAACAAAAAATTTGGAAAAAGTTTGTGCGGAGATTTTCTCCTGTAAGAAGTCAAGCAGCTGAATTCGGTTCTCGTAATCGTGTTAACTAACGAAAGGCCACGAATCGGGGAAATTTTCACCAAGGTCCGAAAACAATTTGTTGACCCGGGGAGGGGTGCAAACTTTGTCAATTTTTTTCTTGTCACCGATTCCAACCATTTTTACTGTCGGGTATCTATACGATGTACTGATGCTACTCGTGAAAGAATTTTGTAAATCGGGTGAGAAATGACCAAGTTATAACACATCGAAAAATGTACTAATAAAGTCCATGTGTAGAAAGTGCTTGTGTCCCGATCTTCTCCTAGACGAAGCGCAACAGCTGGATTTGCTCTATGTGAGCGTCTTAAACATAGACAGAAGACCAAACCAGGACATTTTGACAAAGGTCGGCTCAATTTTTTCCGGGCTAGGGGAGGGGCAAAAGTTGTAAAAAAAATTCTTGTCGCTGATTTGAACTAAACTTGTTGTGAAGTATCTATAAGATGTACTGAGTGTCATTATGAGTGAATTTTATGAATCGGTTGAGAAATGTAGAAATTGTGGCCCCTTCCTTTTTTTCAAGTTTACATAAAATGCACTATGAATTTAAATTCCTTCAACCAATCGTCACGTGTTTGGTGTCATTCGATGGGGAATTTCTAGTACTTCTAAACGATTACCCACTTGCCGCAGTATGTCGATAGAGGCGAGAGATATTCGAAAAGTATAAACTGAACAACATACATATTGGCCTACATAGTAAAATATCGGCGCAATACCTCACCAAAACCCTGGTAAATATTATAGGGGCATAAATACGGACACAATGGCGCAAATATTAGCTCGATATCTCGAAAATTGGCCGATATATGGCGACTTTTCTACCCGCGTCATCAAATTTCGAGGCATGGGTGGGGGTCACACCAGAACGTTCCAACTGAACACAGAAATGTCAATAAACCATACTATCGACATTCCAATCAATTCCGAACGATTCCCTTATTATACTTTCATATTTTAATATGGAAGTATATTGTTATTCAATTTTTTATTTTTCACTATTATTATTATTTATTCTTAATATATTTTGTAACCCTTATATCTCAGAAAGTTTAAAAGATAAAACATTGAAATTTGGTAGGTATGTGTACCTTGCCGACCTACAGCGACTCGGGACATTTAGGTTGGCGTCCTAACTTGCTTACCAGAGTTATGGCCCTTAAACAAAAAATTTGGAAAAAGTTTGTGCGGAGATTTTCTCCTGTAAGAAGTCAAGCAGCTGAATTCGGTTCTCGTAATCGTGTTAACTAACGAAAGGCCACGAATCGGGGAAATTTTCACCAAGGTCCGAAAACAATTTGTTGACCCGGGGAGGGGTGCAAACTTTGTCAATTTTTTTCTTGTCACCGATTCCAACCATTTTTACTGTCGGGTATCTATACGATGTACTGATGCTACTCGTGAAAGAATTTTGTAAATCGGGTGAGAAATGACCAAGTTATAACACATCGAAAAATGTACTAATAAAGTCCATGTGTAGAAAGTGCTTGTGTCCCGATCTTCTCCTAGACGAAGCGCAACAGCTGGATTTGCTCTATGTGAGCGTCTTAAACATAGACAGAAGACCAAACCAGGACATTTTGACAAAGGTCGGCTCAATTTTTTCCGGGCTAGGGGAGGGGCAAAAGTTGTAAAAAAAATTCTTGTCGCTGATTTGAACTAAACTTGTTGTGAAGTATCTATAAGATGTACTGAGTGTCATTATGAGTGAATTTTATGAATCGGTTGAGAAATGTAGAAATTGTGGCCCCTTCCTTTTTTTCAAGTTTACATAAAATGCACTATGAATTTAAATTCCTTCAACCAATCGTCACGTGTTTGGTGTCATTCGATGGGGAATTTCTAGTACTTCTAAACGATTACCCACTTGCCGCAGTATGTCGATAGAGGCGAGAGATATTCGAAAAGTATAAACTGAACAACATACATATTGGCCTACATAGTAAAATATCGGCGCAATACCTCACCAAAACCCTGGTAAATATTATAGGGGCATAAATACGGACACAATGGCGCAAATATTAGCTCGATATCTCGAAAATTGGCCGATATATGGCGACTTTTCTACCCGCGTCATCAAATTTCGAGGCATGGGTGGGGGTCACACCAGAACGTTCCAACTGAACACAGAAATGTCAATAAACCATACTATCGACATTCCAATCAATTCCGAACGATTCCCTTATTATACTTTCATATTTTAATATGGAAGTATATTGTTATTCAATTTTTTATTTTTCACTATTATTATTATTTATTCTTAATATATTTTGTAACCCTTATATCTCAGAAAGTTTAAAAGATAAAACATTGAAATTTGGTAGGTATGTGTACCTTGCCGACCTACAGCGACTCGGGACATTTAGGTTGGCGTCCTAACTTGCTTACCAGAGTTATGGCCCTTAAACAAAAAATTTGGAAAAAGTTTGTGCGGAGATTTTCTCCTGTAAGAAGTCAAGCAGCTGAATTCGGTTCTCGTAATCGTGTTAACTAACGAAAGGCCACGAATCGGGGAAATTTTCACCAAGGTCCGAAAACAATTTGTTGACCCGGGGAGGGGTGCAAACTTTGTCAATTTTTTTCTTGTCACCGATTCCAACCATTTTTACTGTCGGGTATCTATACGATGTACTGATGCTACTCGTGAAAGAATTTTGTAAATCGGGTGAGAAATGACCAAGTTATAACACATCGAAAAATGTACTAATAAAGTCCATGTGTAGAAAGTGCTTGTGTCCCGATCTTCTCCTAGACGAAGCGCAACAGCTGGATTTGCTCTATGTGAGCGTCTTAAACATAGACAGAAGACCAAACCAGGACATTTTGACAAAGGTCGGCTCAATTTTTTCCGGGCTAGGGGAGGGGCAAAAGTTGTAAAAAAAATTCTTGTCGCTGATTTGAACTAAACTTGTTGTGAAGTATCTATAAGATGTACTGAGTGTCATTATGAGTGAATTTTATGAATCGGTTGAGAAATGTAGAAATTGTGGCCCCTTCCTTTTTTTCAAGTTTACATAAAATGCACTATGAATTTAAATTCCTTCAACCAATCGTCACGTGTTTGGTGTCATTCGATGGGGAATTTCTAGTACTTCTAAACGATTACCCACTTGCCGCAGTATGTCGATAGAGGCGAGAGATATTCGAAAAGTATAAACTGAACAACATACATATTGGCCTACATAGTAAAATATCGGCGCAATACCTCACCAAAACCCTGGTAAATATTATAGGGGCATAAATACGGACACAATGGCGCAAATATTAGCTCGATATCTCGAAAATTGGCCGATATATGGCGACTTTTCTACCCGCGTCATCAAATTTCGAGGCATGGGTGGGGGTCACACCAGAACGTTCCAACTGAACACAGAAATGTCAATAAACCATACTATCGACATTCCAATCAATTCCGAACGATTCCCTTATTATACTTTCATATTTTAATATGGAAGTATATTGTTATTCAATTTTTTATTTTTCACTATTATTATTATTTATTCTTAATATATTTTGTAACCCTTATATCTCAGAAAGTTTAAAAGATAAAACATTGAAATTTGGTAGGTATGTGTATCTTGCCGACCTACAGCGACTCGGGACATTTAGGTTGGCGTCCTAACTTGCTTACCAGAGTTATGGCCCTTAAACAAAAAATTTGGAAAAAGTTTGTGCGGAGATTTTCTCCTGTAAGAAGTCAAGCAGCTGAATTCGGTTCTCGTAATCGTGTTAACTAACGAAAGGCCACGAATCGGGGAAATTTTCACCAAGGTCCGAAAACAATTTGTTGACCCGGGGAGGGGTGCAAACTTTGTCAATTTTTTTCTTGTCACCGATTCCAACCATTTTTACTGTCGGGTATCTATACGATGTACTGATGCTACTCGTGAAAGAATTTTGTAAATCGGGTGAGAAATGACCAAGTTATAACACATCGAAAAATGTACTAATAAAGTCCATGTGTAGAAAGTGCTTGTGTCCCGATCTTCTCCTAGACGAAGCGCAACAGCTGGATTTGCTCTATGTGAGCGTCTTAAACATAGACAGAAGACCAAACCAGGACATTTTGACAAAGGTCGGCTCAATTTTTTCCGGGCTAGGGGAGGGGCAAAAGTTGTAAAAAAAATTCTTGTCGCTGATTTGAACTAAACTTGTTGTGAAGTATCTATAAGATGTACTGAGTGTCATTATGAGTGAATTTTATGAATCGGTTGAGAAATGTAGAAATTGTGGCCCCTTCCTTTTTTTCAAGTTTACATAAAATGCACTATGAATTTAAATTCCTTCAACCAATCGTCACGTGTTTGGTGTCATTCGATGGGGAATTTCTAGTACTTCTAAACGATTACCCACTTGCCGCAGTATGTCGATAGAGGCGAGAGATATTCGAAAAGTATAAACTGAACAACATACATATTGGCCTACATAGTAAAATATCGGCGCAATACCTCACCAAAACCCTGGTAAATATTATAGGGGCATAAAATACGGACACAATGGCGCAAATATTAGCTCGATATCTCGAAAATTGGCCGATATATGGCGACTTTTCTACCCGCGTCATCAAATTTCGAGGCATGGGTGGGGGTCACACCAGAACGTTCCAACTGAACACAGAAATGTCAATAAACCATACTATCGACATTCCAATCAATTCCGAACGATTCCCTTATTATACTTTCATATTTTAATATGGAAGTATATTGTTATTCAATTTTTTATTTTTCACTATTATTATTATTTATTCTTAATATATTTTGTAACCCTTATATCTCAGAAAGTTTAAAAGATAAAACATTGAAATTTGGTAGGTATGTGTACCTTGCCGACCTACAGCGACTCGGGACATTTAGGTTGGTGTCCTAACTTGCTTACCAGAGTTATGGCCCTTAAACAAAAAATTTGGAAAAAGTTTGTGCGGAGATTTTCTCCTGTAAGAAGTCAAGCAGCTGAATTCGGTTCTCGTAATCGTGTTAACTAACGAAAGGCCACGAATCGGGGAAATTTTCACCAAGGTCCGAAAACAATTTGTTGACCCGGGGAGGGGTGCAAACTTTGTCAATTTTTTTTTATTGTCACCGATTCCAACCATTTTTACTGTCGGGTATCTATACGATGTACTGATGCTACTCGTGAAAGAATTTTGTAAATCGGGTGAGAAATGACCAAGTTATAACACATCGAAAAATGTACTAATAAAGTCCATGTGTAGAAAGTGCTTGTGTCCCGATTTTCTCCTAGACGAAGCGCAACAGCTGGATTTGCTCTATGTGAGCGTCTTAAACATAGACAGAAGACCAAACCAGGACATTTTGACAAAGGTCGGCTCAATTTTTTCCGGGCTAGGGGAGGGGCAAAAGTTGTAAAAAAAATTCTTGTCGCTGATTTGAACTAAACTTGTTGTGAAGTATCTATAAGATGTACTGAGTGTCATTATGAGTGAATTTTATGAATCGGTTGAGAAATGTAGAAATTGTGGCCCCTTCCTTTTTTTCAAGTTTACATAAAATGCACTATGAATTTAAATTCCTTCAACCAATCGTCACGTGTTTGGTGTCATTCGATGGGGAATTTCTAGTACTTCTAAACGATTACCCACTTGCCGCAGTATGTCGATAGAGGCGAGAGATATTCGAAAAGTATAAACTGAACAACATACATATTGGCCTACATAGTAAAATATCGGCGCAATACCTCACCAAAACCCTGGTAAATATTATAGGGGCATAAATACGGACACAATGGCGCAAATATTAGCTCGATATCTCGAAAATTGGCCGATATATGGCGACTTTTCTACCCGCGTCATCAAATTTCGAGGCATGGGTGGGGGTCACACCAGAACGTTCCAACTGAACACAGAAATGTCAATAAACCATACTATCGACATTCCAATCAATTCCGAACGATTCCCTTATTATACTTTCATATTTTAATATGGAAGTATATTGTTATTCAATTTTTTATTTTTCACTATTATTATTATTTATTCTTAATATATTTTGTAACCCTTATATCTCAGAAAGTTTAAAAGATAAAACATTGAAATTTGGTAGGTATGTGTACCTTGCCGACCTACAGCGACTCGGGACATTTAGGTTGGCGTCCTAACTTGCTTACCAGAGTTATGGCCCTTAAACAAAAAATTTGGAAAAAGTTTGTGCGGAGATTTTCTCCTGTAAGAAGTCAAGCAGCTGAATTCGGTTCTCGTAATCGTGTTAACTAACGAAAGGCCACGAATCGGGGAAATTTTCACCAAGGTCCGAAAACAATTTGTTGACCCGGGGAGGGGTGCAAACTTTGTCAATTTTTTTCTTGTCACCGATTCCAACCATTTTTACTGTCGGGTATCTATACGATGTACTGATGCTACTCGTGAAAGAATTTTGTAAATCGGGTGAGAAATGACCAAGTTATAACACATCGAAAAATGTACTAATAAAGTCCATGTGTAGAAAGTGCTTGTGTCCCGATCTTCTCCTAGACGAAGCGCAACAGCTGGATTTGCTCTATGTGAGCGTCTTAAACATAGACAGAAGACCAAACCAGGACATTTTGACAAAGGTCGGCTCAATTTTTTCCGGGCTAGGGGAGGGGCAAAAGTTGTAAAAAAAATTCTTGTCGCTGATTTGAACTAAACTTGTTGTGAAGTATCTATAAGATGTACTGAGTGTCATTATGAGTGAATTTTATGAATCGGTTGAGAAATGTAGAAATTGTGGCCCCTTCCTTTTTTTCAAGTTTACATAAAATGCACTATGAATTTAAATTCCTTCAACCAATCGTCACGTGTTTGGTGTCATTCGATGGGGAATTTCTAGTACTTCTAAACGATTACCCACTTGCCGCAGTATGTCGATAGAGGCGAGAGATATTCGAAAAGTATAAACTGAACAACATACATATTGGCCTACATAGTAAAATATCGGCGCAATACCTCACCAAAACCCTGGTAAATATTATAGGGGCATAAATACGGACACAATGGCGCAAATATTAGCTCGATATCTCGAAAATTGGCCGATATATGGCGACTTTTCTACCCGCGTCATCAAATTTCGAGGCATGGGTGGGGGTCACACCAGAACGTTCCAACTGAACACAGAAATGTCAATAAACCATACTATCGACATTCCAATCAATTCCGAACGATTCCCTTATTATACTTTCATATTTTAATATGGAAGTATATTGTTATTCAATTTTTTATTTTTCACTATTATTATTATTTATTCTTAATATATTTTGTAACCCTTATATCTCAGAAAGTTTAAAAGATAAAACATTGAAATTTGGTAGGTATGTGTACCTTGCCGACCTACAGCGACTCGGGACATTTAGGTTGGCGTCCTAACTTGCTTACCAGAGTTATGGCCCTTAAACAAAAAAATTGGAAAAAGTTTGTGCGGAGATTTTCTCCTGTAAGAAGTCAAGCAGCTGAATTCGGTTCTCGTAATCGTGTTAACTAACGAAAGGCCACGAATCGGGGAAATTTTCACCAAGGTCCGAAAACAATTTGTTGACCCGGGGAGGGGTGCAAACTTTGTCAATTTTTTCTTGTCACCGATTCCAACCATTTTTACTGTCGGGTATCTATACGATGTACTGATGCTACTCGTGAAAGAATTTTGTAAATCGGGTGAGAAATGACCAAGTTATAACACATCGAAAAATGTACTAATAAAGTCCATGTGTAGAAAGTGCTTGTGTCCCGATCTTCTCCTAGACGAAGCGCAACAGCTGGATTTGCTCTATGTGAGCGTCTTAAACATAGACAGAAGACCAAACCAGGACATTTTGACAAAGGTCGGCTCAATTTTTTCCGGGCTAGGGGAGGGGCAAAAGTTCTAAAAAAAATTCTTGTCGCTGATTTGAACTAAACTTGTTGTGAAGTATCTATAAGATGTACTGAGTGTCATTATGAGTGAATTTTATGAATCGGTTGAGAAATGTAGAAATTGTGGCCCCTTCCTTTTTTTCAAGTTTACATAAAATGCACTACTGCGCTTTTTCGGTCTCAGGTGAGAAAACATTTCGTGGTGTAATTCGTATTGGGCGTACTAGATTCTTTGCATGGAGTACTCCAGTAATTTGTTTGCGTGAGAAATCGTTGTGATTGGCTAAAAAACGATGTGTTTTCAGCGGCGCCCGTGTCTTTCATTTAAATTGTACAGGAAATACGATTGCTGTCATTTCTGTGTTGAACGTTGTTGGGACAACATGAATATTATCATCGACTATGGACCATTTTCCTTACACAAAGCGATCTAAATGATCTAGTTTACTAAACTAATCTTATTCCCCTTCTGTACTGGTGAACAAGCGCTTTCATTTTCAACTTGATTCCGAAATATCGAATATGATCGAGATTCGAATCGACGAATGCACAGCCCGGCCCCATGGATTTATTTTGTCATTTAATATACTTATTATTAATATTAAGTAACTTTCTTTGGTCGTAACATATATCAGTATATAATAACATCATTTGGACCATATTCATTGGCAACCAAACTGGTTTCAAGCGAAAAATCTCTAGAAAATTCGCAAGATTGTCAAGATGTAGCAAATTAATTCAAAGAGTTACGGGTGCGGGTGTACTCCGTTGATGCCCCGTTTGCGCGGAGTTAGAAAAGACGGGAAAAGTCGCGTGCGGCGATCTGAATAAACCGATTTTTTTCGTGGTACAATTGGAAAAAGTAGAATTGTACCACAAAACTGGAACGAGATAGCCATGGTAACTCGGGCCACTGGCCAATCAGGACATGGCTTTTAAGCATAGTTAGGCAGGGTCGTATTACAATATTATTTATTATACTAAGCAATTTTATAACCCTTATATCTCAGGAAGTATGAGAGATAGAGCGCTGGATTTTGGTATGTTTATAGCCCTATGATAGTTGTAGTGCATCGGGCTATATAGGATTTTGTCCTAACTTGATTTGCAGAGTTATCTCCCTTTATGTGTAAAACTGGGGGTTGCAGTATCTCGAAAAGTATGAACAGCAGCAACTTGAAATTTGGACCGTATGTACAACTCAGTATGCCCTATTGTGTCCATGCTTTACAATTTATGTCCGAGCTTTCCCTACAGAGTTGTCGCCCATGATTCGCAAAATTCGATTTATTTCATATCCTGTGTCCGCCTATAACATTCAAGGTAGCCAGATATGAGGGCTTCTATGCAGTTACTTATTAGCAACTTGCTATGAAAATAAGTTTTGAACAGGAACGGACTTATATTTTTGGGGTTTGGGTGGGGGCAAAATTTTCGAAATATTTTTTTTCGATGATTTCAACTACTTTTACTGTCGTGTATCTATAGGACGTACTAATGATCCTCCTGAAAGAATTTTGGAAATCGGTTCAGAATTGACCAAGTTACAGATCATCGAAAATTGTATTCATACATCAATTGAGGAGAAAGTGCTTGTCACTCTATCTCCTCCTAGACGACGCACATAAACTGGATTTGGTTTATGTGAGCGTGTTATACATAGAGAGAACACGAGTTGGTAAAATTTTGACCAAGATCGAGTGAAATTTGTCCGCACTAGGGATGGGGTCAAAATTGATAATTTTTTTGTTGTCTCCGATTTGAACCAAAATTGTTGTGAAGTATCTATAATGTGTATTGAGGGCCATTATGAGTGAATTTTGTGAATCGGTTGCCAAATGTAGAAATTGTGGCCCCTTCCTTTTTTTCAAGTTTACAGAAAATGCACTATGAATTTAAATTTCTTCAACCGATCGTCACGTGTTTGGTGTCATTCGATGGGGAATTTCCAGTACTTCAAAACGATTACCTACTTGTGGTATTACGACGATGGAGGCCAGAGATATTCGAAAAGTATGTACTGAACAACATACATATTGGCCTACATAGTAGAATATCACCACAGTACCTTACCAGAACCCTACTAAATATTAAAGAGACATCAAATACGAACACAATGACGCAAAAATTAGCTCGATATCGCGAAAATTGGCCGAGATATGGCGAATTTGCTATCCGCGTCACCAAATTTCGAGGCATGGGTGGGGGTCACACCAGAACGCTCCAACTGAACACAGAAATGTCAATAAACCATACTATCAACATTCCAATCAATTCCGCGCGATTCCCTTATTATACTTCCATATTTTAATATGGAAGTATATTGTTATTCAATTTATTATTTTTTTCCAATATTATTTATTATACTAAGCAATTTTATAACCCTTATATCTCAGGAAGTATGAGAGATAGAGCGCTGGATTTTGGTATGTTTATAGCCCTATGATAGTTGTAGTGCATCGGGCTATATAGGATTTTGTCCTAACTTGATTTGCAGAGTTATCTCCCTTTATGTGTAAAACTGGGGGTTGCAGTATCTCGAAAAGTATGAACAGCAGCAACTTGAAATTTGGACCGTATGTACAACTCAGTATGCCCTATTGTGTCCATGCTTTACAATTTATGTCCGAGCTTTCCCTACAGAGTTGTCGCCCATGATTCGCAAAATTCGATTTATTTCATATCCTGTGTCCGCCTATAACATTCAAGGTAGCCAGATATGAGGGCTTCTATGCAGTTACTTATTAGCAACTTGCTATGAAAATAAGTTTTGAACAGGAACGGACTTATATTTTTGGGGTTTGGGTGGGGGCAAAATTTTCGAAATATTTTTTTTCGATGATTTCAACTACTTTTACTGTCGTGTATCTATAGGACGTACTAATGATCCTCCTGAAAGAATTTTGGAAATCGGTTCAGAATTGACCAAGTTACAGATCATCGAAAATTGTATTCATACATCAATTGAGGAGAAAGTGCTTGTCACTCTATCTCCTCCTAGACGACGCACATAAACTGGATTTGGTTTATGTGAGCGTGTTATACATAGAGAGAACACGAGTTGGTAACAAATCGAAAATTAAATAATTTGGCTAATGAAGGAGCATGGGAGAGGATGAAGCATAACCGGGGCGGCGACGAAAGTATGCTGGGTAATGATACGAGGTCGGGGTGGTGAGACCAGGCCGAGGGTGGTGAGACCAGGCTGACGGGTGGCGGATGTAAACGGCAGATTTTGCAAAAAAAAAAAAAAAAAAAAAAAAAAAGTCCAGCGGTATAAAATTTTTATAGCTTTTTCCGAATGGGAAGAGTGATTCGCACCGGAATATACCATTTTTAAGTTTTTTTCCCAAACCGTTACCGATCTACGACATCGACAATAAAAATGACTTATTTTTGGCGCCAAATCCAACGGGCTAATTGATGAGCAAGGTTAATGTAGGAGCAGGTACTGCATTATCCCGTAGGTAGCCCCCCAAAGTTTGACAGCTCTACTTTAGCAGTAAACTATCAAACAGCGTGCTAGCTTCCGGTGAGTTCAGACTTTTTGCAATTTCCAACGAAAATCGAAGGGGGGAAAATTGTCTAAAAATCAAACATCGATATAACAAAATTTTGATTAGTGGATATGATAGATAGTATCCAAGCGCAACTTATCGATATCTTCTTAATTTGCCCTAAGGTAGAAGGTTTACCCGTGGCGAGGCTTTATAATGTTAACACGTATATTTAAGTGCTGTATCACTAAGCTATTTTTCTGGCCAAATCCTAAAGGGTTAATGAAGGAGCGAGGTAATGCAGGAGCAGGTACGTTGATATATTTTTGTTAATATCCCAAAGTTTGACCCCTCTACTCACAGAGCAACCTGACTAACGGACAGCTTGTGTTCAGGTGGGTACATATTGGCAAATTCCAACAAAAACCAAAAGTCTAAAAATACTTGGAAAAATCAAATATGGAGATAAAATTTTGTTGACGTGTGGTTGTGATAAGGGATACCAACGCCCAACACTGGTACGATTTCTTAAGTTTTAGAGCAAATAATTCACTCGTGGCGACGATATATAGCGTAATACATACTACATGCATAGGAACACAGCCTACATCGATATGTGGCAAAAGTCGAATTTCAGGCAGGATAATGAAGGAGTGAGTGAAATGTATGAGCATCTGCATCAGTATACCATAGATACATCTTGAAAGTTTGACTGTGGTATAAAAGCCATCCGTCTAACGGAAAACACGCACCGGTTGGTCGAGGCTTTTGGCAACTTCAAGTTAAACTCGCAAAGAACAAAATGGAGAAATTGAGATAAAACAAATTGGATGTGGTCGGTACTACCCACGTGGAAATTCGGTGAATTTGTTTAACTTTTCAAATGAATGCCCAATGAGTTAATCAAGATTAAGTGCCCGATAGATATTACATGCATTCACTTATCATGTAGAAAAATACTCCCGGATGACAGTATACAGTTATAAAATTTAATGTGAAGGGTTAAGAATATGACTAACTCTTTAAATAACAAGTTTTAAATAGTTTTGTGGATACAAAATGATAAATATGAATTAAAGACCCTCATATTGAATTTATTTCAAATATTTCATTATGAAATGAGATGTTTAATTGGGACAGGTTAT
Source organism: Siphonodentalium dalli (assembly GCA_032622095.1). NCBI lineage: Eukaryota > Metazoa > Mollusca > Scaphopoda > Gadilida > Siphonodentaliidae > Siphonodentalium > Siphonodentalium dalli. The sequence goes on along the minus strand of CP136069.1, from coordinate 103,568,568 downwards.
TGATTTATTTTTAGAACAGACCTGGTCACTGGTAACAGTAACCATTATTGTTCGTTAGCTGAACAACCACACATTTTTAGACCAGTAGATATTCGAAATGAAATCAATATTAATCAATAGAATAATTTCCGGTCAGAATTCTTCGACTCATATTTAATATGTTATACCCTGATGACTATATAATACATTAAGTATAAGATTATATATGTGTGTAGATCAGGGTTATGTTTAATGTTAAAGTTATGGACATGATGTGGTTTATAAATTGGGTTACAGTTGTGGATATTGTGAATGTCAAAATTGTGATGTTGTCAGTTTTACAAAGGATTTGGTTTTGGGTACGTGCATACGTATGACTAGGCTTGTCGAAAGGGTTATGGTAAGGTCAATGTATAGCTATGGATATGGTTTGCAGGAGGGTAATGAATATGTTCAGGGTATTTTATTGGGTTAGAGTTAAGTGCTGTAGATATGTCTATGGAAAGGGTTGTGATTATGGATCGGCTACGACTAAGGCTGTTCTTATTGAAATATCAGGGTTATGAAGCGGTTTATGGGTAAGGATTGAATAGCGGTGGGTGGAGGATTGAATTATGGATGGTGATCGGGGATGGGGAATTTATATGGAAGTATCAAAATTCTGCAGGCCAGAATTTTAACCCTCTAGTTATTATTATTATTATACTAAGCAATTTTATAACCCTTATATCTCAGGAAGTATGAGAGATAGAGCGCTGGATTTTGGTATGTTTATAGCCCTATGATAGTTGTAGTGCATCGGACTATATAGGATTTTGTCCTAACTTGATTTGCAGAGTTATCTCCCTTTATGTGTAAAACTGGGGGTTGCAGTATCTCGAAAAGTATGAACAGCAGCAACTTGAAATTTGGACCGTATGTACAACTCAGTATGCCCTATTGTGTCCCATGCTTTACAATTTATGTCCGAGCTTTCCCTACAGAGTTGTCGCCCATGATTCGCAAAATTCGATTTATTTCATATCCTGTGTCCGCCTATAACATTCAAGGTAGCCAGATATGAGGGCTTCTATGCAGTTACTTATTAGCAACTTGCTATGAAAATAAGTTTTGAACAGGAACGGACTTATATTTTTGGGGTTTGGGTGGGGGCAAAATTTTCGAAATATTTTTTTTCGATGATTTCAACTACTTTTACTGTCGTGTATCTATAGGACGTACTAATGATCCTCCAGCGGTATAATATTTTTATAGCTTTTTCCGAATGGGAAGAGTGATTCGCACCGGAATATACCATTTTAAAGTTTTTTTCCCAAACCGTTACCGATCTACGACATCGACAATAAAAATGACTTATTTTTGGCGCCAAATCCAACGGGCTAATTGATGAGCAAGGTTAATGTAGGAGCAGGTACTGCATTATCCCGTAGGTAGCCCCCCAAAGTTTGACAGCTCTACTTTAGCAGTAAACTATCAAACAGCGTGCTAGCTTCCGGTGAGTTCAGACTTTTTGCAATTTCCAACGAAAATCGAAGGGGGGAAAATTGTCTAAAAATCAAACATCGATATAACAAAATTTTGATTAGTGGATATGATAGATAGTATCCAAGCGCAACTTATCGATATCTTCTTAATTTGCCCTAAGGTAGAAGGTTTACCCGTGGCGAGGCTTTATAATGTTAACACGTATATTTAAGTGCTGTATCACTAAGCTATTTTTCTGGCCAAATCCTAAAGGGTTAATGAAGGAGCGAGGTAATGCAGGAGCAGGTACGTTGATATATTTTTGTTAATATCCCAAAGTTTGACCCCTCTACTCACAGAGCAACCTGACTAACGGACAGCTTGTGTTCAGGTGGGTACATATTGGCAAATTCCAACAAAAACCAAAAGTCTAAAAATACTTGGAAAAATCAAATATGGAGATAAAATTTTGTTGACGTGTGGTTGTGATAAGGGATACCAACGCCCAACACTGGTGCGATTTCTTAAGTTTTAGAGCAAATAATTCACTCGTGGCGACGATATATAGCGTAATACATACTACATGCATAGGAACACAGCCTACATCGATATGTGGCAAAAGTCGAATTTCAGGCAGGATAATGAAGGAGTGAGTGAAATGTATGAGCATCTGCATCAGTATACCATAGATACATCTTGAAAGTTTGACTGTGGTATAAAAGCCATCCGTCTAACGGAAAACACGCACCGGTTGGTCGAGGCTTTTGGCAACTTCAAGTTAAACTCGCAAAGAACAAAATGGAGAAATTGAGATAAAACAAATTGGATGTGGTCGGTACTACCCACGTGGAAATTCGGTGAATTTGTTTAACTTTTCAAATGAATGCCCAATGAGTTAATCAAGATTAAGTGCCCGATAGATATTACATGCATTCACTTATCATGTAGAAAAATACTCCCGGATGACAGTATACAGTTATAAAATTTAATGTGAAGGGTTAAGAATATGACTAACTCTTTAAATAACAAGTTTTAAATAGTTTTGTGGATACAAAATGATAAATATGAATTAAAGACCCTCATATTGAATTTATTTCAAATATTTCATTATGAAATGAGATGTTTAATTGGGACAGGTTATTGATTTATTTTTAGAACAGACCTGGTCACTGGTAACAGTAACCATTATTGTTCGTTAGCTGAACAACCACACATTTTTAGACCAGTAGATATTCGAAATGAAATCAATATTAATCAATAGAATAATTTCCGGTCAGAATTCTTCGACTCATATTTAATATGTTATACCCTGATGACTATATAATACATTACGTATAAGATTATATATGTGTGTAGATCAGGGTTATGTTTAATGTTAAAGTTATGGACATGATGTGGTTTATAAATTGGGTTACAGTTGTGGATATTGTGAATGTCAAAATTGTGATGTTGTCAGTTTTACAAAGGATTTGGTTTTGGGTACGTGCATACGTATGACTAGGCTTGTCGAAAGGGTTATGGTAAGGTCAATGTATAGCTATGGATATGGTTTGCAGGAGGGTAATGAATATGTTCAGGGTATTTTATTGGGTTAGAGTTAAGTGCTGTAGATATGTCTATGGAAAGGGTTGTGATTATGGATCGGCTACGACTAAGGCTGTTCTTATTGAAATATCAGGGTTATGAAGCGGTTTATGGGTAAGGATTGAATAGCGGTGGGTGGAGGATTGAATTATGGATGGTGATCGGGGATGGGGAATTTATATGGAAGTATCAAAATTCTGCAGGCCAGAATTTTAACCCTCTAGTTATTATTATTATTATACTAAGCAATTTTATAACCCTTATATCTCAGGAAGTATGAGAGATAGAGCGCTGGATTTTGGTATGTTTATAGCCCTATGATAGTTGTAGTGCATCGGACTATATAGGATTTTGTCCTAACTTGATTTGCAGAGTTATCTCCCTTTATGTGTAAAACTGGGGGTTGCAGTATCTCGAAAAGTATGAACAGCAGCAACTTGAAATTTGGACCGTATGTACAACTCAGTATGCCCTATTGTGTCCATGCTTTACAATTTATGTCCGAGCTTTCCCTACAGAGTTGTCGCCCATGATTCGCAAAATTCGATTTATTTCATATCCTGTGTCCGCCTATAACATTCAAGGTAGCCAGATATGAGGGCTTCTATGCAGTTACTTATTAGCAACTTGCTATGAAAATAAGTTTTGAACAGGAACGGACTTATATTTTTGGGGTTTGGGTGGGGGCAAAATTTTCGAAATATTTTTTTTCGATGATTTCAACTACTTTTACTGTCGTGTATCTATAGGACGTACTAATGATCCTCCAGCGGTATAATATTTTTATAGCTTTTTCCGAATGGGAAGAGTGATTCGCACCGGAATATACCATTTTAAAGTTTTTTTCCCAAACCGTTACCGATCTACGACATCGACAATAAAAATGACTTATTTTTGGCGCCAAATCCAACGGGCTAATTGATGAGCAAGGTTAATGTAGGAGCAGGTACTGCATTATCCCGTAGGTAGCCCCCCAAAGTTTGACAGCTCTACTTTAACAGTAAACTATCAAACAGCGTGCTAGCTTCCGGTGAGTTCAGACTTTTTGCAATTTCCAACGAAAATCGAAGGGGGAAAAATTGTCTAAAAATCAAACATCGATATAACAAAATTTTGATTAGTGGATATGATAGATAGTATCCAAGCGCAACTTATCGATATCTGCTTAATTTGCCCTAAGGTAGAAGGTTTACCCGTGGCGAGGCTTTATAATGTTAACACGTATATTTAAGTGCTGTATCACTAAGCTATTTTTCTGGCCAAATCCTAAAGGGTTAATGAAGGAGCGAGGTAATGCAGGAGCAGGTACGTTGATATATTTTTGTTAATATCCCAAAGTTTGACCCCTCTACTCACAGAGCAACCTGACTAACGGACAGCTTGTGTTCAGGTGTGTACATATTGGCAAATTCCAACAAAAACCAAAAGTCTAAAAATACTTGGAAAAATCAAATATGGAGATAAAATTTTGTTGACGTGTGGTTGTGATAAGGGATACCAACGCCCAACACTGGTGCGATTTCTTAAGTTTTAGAGCAAATAATTCACTCGTGGCGACATATCGTAATACATACTACATGCATAGGAACACAGCCTACATCGATATGTGGCAAAAGTCGAATTTCAGGCAGGATAATGAAGGAGTGAGTGAAATGTATGAGCATCTGCATCAGTATACCATAGATACATCTTGAAAGTTTGACTGTGGTATAAAAGCCATCCGTCTAACGGAAAACACGCACCGGTTGGTCGAGGCTTTTGGCAACTTCAAGTTAAACTCGCAAAGAACAAAATGGAGAAATTGAGATAAAACAAATTGGATGTGGTCGGTACTATCCACGTGGAAATTCGGTGAATTTGTTTAACTTTTCAAATGAATGCCCAATGAGTTAATCAAGATTAAGTGCCCGATAGATATTACATGCATTCACTTATCATGTAGAAAAATACTCCCGGATGACAGTATACAGTTATAAAATTTAATGTGAAGGGTTAAGAATATGACTAACTCTTTAAATAACAAGTTTTAAATAGTTTTGTGGATACAAAATGATAAATATGAATTAAAGACCCTCATATTGAATTTATTTCAAATATTTCATTATGAAATGAGATGTTTAATTGGGACAGGTTATTGATTTATTTTTAGAACAGACCTGGTCACTGGTAACAGTAACCATTATTGTTCGTTAGCTGAACAACCACACATTTTTAGACCAGTAGATATTCGAAATGAAATCAATATTAATCAATAGAATAATTTCCGGTCAGAATTCTTCGACTCATATTTAATATGTTATACCCTGATGACTATATAATACATTAAGTATAAGATTATATATGTGTGTAGATCAGGGTTATGTTTAATGTTAAAGTTATGGACATGATGTGGTTTATAAATTGGGTTACAGTTGTGGATATTGTGAATGTCAAAATTGTGATGTTGTCAGTTTTACAAAGGATTTGGTTTTGGGTACGTGCATACGTATGACTAGGCTTGTCGAAAGGGTTATGGTAAGGTCAATGTATAGCTATGGATATGGTTTGCAGGAGGGTAATGAATATGTTCAGGGTATTTTATTGGGTTAGAGTTAAGTGCTGTAGATATGTCTATGGAAAGGGTTGTGATTATGGATCGGCTACGACTAAGGCTGTTCTTATTGAAATATCAGGGTTATGAAGCGGTTTATGGGTAAGGATTGAATAGCGGTGGGTGGAGGATTGAATTATGGATGGTGATCGGGGATGGGGAATTTATATGGAAGTATCAAAATTCTGCAGGCCAGAATTTTAACCCTCTAGTTATTATTATTATACTAAGCAATTTTATAACCCTTATATCTCAGGAAGTATGAGAGATAGAGCGCTGGATTTTGGTATGTTTATAGCCCTATGATAGTTGTAGTGCATCGGACTATATAGGATTTTGTCCTAACTTGATTTGCAGAGTTATCTCCCTTTATGTGTAAAACTGGGGGTTGCAGTATCTCGAAAAGTATGAACAGCAGCAACTTGAAATTTGGACCGTATGTACAACTCAGTATGCCCTATTGTGTCCATGCTTTACAATTTATGTCCGAGCTTTCCCTACAGAGTTGTCGCCCATGATTCGCAAAATTCGATTTATTTCATATCCTGTGTCCGCCTATAACATTCAAGGTAGCCAGATATGAGGGCTTCTATGCAGTTACTTATTAGCAACTTGCTATGAAAATAAGTTTTGAACAGGAACGGACTTATATTTTTGGGGTTTGGGTGGGGGCAAAATTTTCGAAATATTTTTTTTCGATGATTTCAACTACTTTTACTGTCGTGTATCTATAGGACGTACTAATGATCCTCCAGCGGTATAATATTTTTATAGCTTTTTCCGAATGGGAAGAGTGATTCGCACCGGAATATACCATTTTAAAGTTTTTTTCCCAAACCGTTACCGATCTACGACATCGACAATAAAAATGACTTATTTTTGGCGCCAAATCCAACGGGCTAATTGATGAGCAAGGTTAATGTAGGAGCAGGTACTGCATTATCCCGTAGGTAGCCCCCCAAAGTTTGACAGCTCTACTTTAACAGTAAACTATCAAACAGCGTGCTAGCTTCCGGTGAGTTCAGACTTTTTGCAATTTCCAACGAAAATCGAAGGGGGAAAAATTGTCTAAAAATCAAACATCGATATAACAAAATTTTGATTAGTGGATATGATAGATAGTATCCAAGCGCAACTTATCGATATCTGCTTAATTTGCCCTAAGGTAGAAGGTTTACCCGTGGCGAGGCTTTATAATGTTAACACGTATATTTAAGTGCTGTATCACTAAGCTATTTTTCTGGCCAAATCCTAAAGGGTTAATGAAGGAGCGAGGTAATGCAGGAGCAGGTACGTTGATATATTTTTGTTAATATCCCAAAGTTTGACCCCTCTACTCACAGAGCAACCTGACTAACGGACAGCTTGTGTTCAGGTGTGTACATATTGGCAAATTCCAACAAAAACCAAAAGTCTAAAAATACTTGGAAAAATCAAATATGGAGATAAAATTTTGTTGACGTGTGGTTGTGATAAGGGATACCAACGCCCAACACTGGTGCGATTTCTTAAGTTTTAGAGCAAATAATTCACTCGTGGCGACATATCGTAATACATACTACATGCATAGGAACACAGCCTACATCGATATGTGGCAAAAGTCGAATTTCAGGCAGGATAATGAAGGAGTGAGTGAAATGTATGAGCATCTGCATCAGTATACCATAGATACATCTTGAAAGTTTGACTGTGGTATAAAAGCCATCCGTCTAACGGAAAACACGCACCGGTTGGTCGAGGCTTTTGGCAACTTCAAGTTAAACTCGCAAAGAACAAAATGGAGAAATTGAGATAAAACAAATTGGATGTGGTCGGTACTATCCACGTGGAAATTCGGTGAATTTGTTTAACTTTTCAAATGAATGCCCAATGAGTTAATCAAGATTAAGTGCCCGATAGATATTACATGCATTCACTTATCATGTAGAAAAATACTCCCGGATGACAGTATACAGTTATAAAATTTAATGTGAAGGGTTAAGAATATGACTAACTCTTTAAATAACAAGTTTTAAATAGTTTTGTGGATACAAAATGATAAATATGAATTAAAGACCCTTGTCCGGAAAGACTTCTATCAGCTCATATTGAATTTATTTCAAATATTTCATTATGAAATGAGATGTTTAATTGGGACAAGTTATTGATTTATTTTTAGAACAGACCTGGTCACTGGTAACAGTAACCATTATTGTTCGTTAGCTGAACAACCACACATTTTTAGACCAGTAGATATTCGAAATGAAATCAATATTAATCAATAGAATAATTTCCGGTCAGAATTCTTCGACTCATATTTAATATGTTATACCCTGATGACTATATAATACATTAAGTATAAGATTATATATGTGTGTAGATCAGGGTTATGTTTAATGTTAAAGTTATGGACATGATGTGGTTTATAAATTGGGTTACAGTTGTGGATATTGTGAATGTCAAAATTGTGATGTTGTCAGTTTTACAAAGGATTTGGTTTTGGGTACGTGTATACGTATGACTAGGCTTGTCGAAAGGGTTACGGTGAGGTCAATGTATAGCTATGGATATGGTTTGCAGGAGGGTAATGAATATGTTCAGGGTATTTTATTGGGTTAGAGTTAAGTGCTGTAGATATGTCTATGGAAAGGGTTGTGATTATGGATCGGCTACGACTAAGGCTGTTCTTATTGAAATATCAGGGTTATGAAGCGGTTTATGGGTAAGGATTGAATAGCGGTGGGTGGAGGATTGAATTATGGATGGTGATCGGGGATGGGGAATTTATATGGAAGTATCAAAATTCTGCAGGCCAGAATTTTAACCCTCTAGTTATGATTGTTATTGTAGTATACAGGGAAAAGAGTCGGCCCATACCATGACTGTGTCATCAGACACACAAGAAGCAGATCATTAGATGCTTATTCAACTGTCTATATACTACATCATACACAGACTTCATGGAACAAACATGCCATTAGCTATTTCAATAATTGTATTCTAACATATGTGCCTTTTCTATAACATTTTACCAAGGGTTCCTATACCTTGGACATCTTTTAGCAACGACAGCAAAGTATATACTCCCGATCATAAATATATTACCAACATTTCTAGTATAAAAACATACGATATTTACTACGATATTTGCATGTTTACAGACCAGACTAGTGATTTTCTTATGCAAGGTTTTAGTGAGCCGGTTCGTCGCGACAGAATATGTAGAATCGGTGGTGGAGTGGCCATATATGTACGCGATTCGATCACATTTCGTCCACGTAACGACATCTATGACATTAATCTTGAATCAACCTGGAATGAATTAACCCTTCGTAATAAGCATACTTTATTTGATTGTTTTTGTCGCCCAACCGACGCCCCCACTTCTACATGGGGGGGGGGGTCGAGGATGTGATTGATAAAGCTTGAGACACCGGTTTTGAATTAATAGTTGACGGAGATTTCCATGAAGACCAAGTTTTATGCCCAAGATGAAGGTTCACCAAATATATGCAATATGATATGTTTATCGTCAGTGATTTAAGCGGCGCAACCAACTTTGAAGTACTGGATCCATTTCATTTAGAAATGAAAAAAAATATCACTGACCTTAAACTATTTTTGAACTATGTAGAAAGCGAACTGAATGACTCAGTGAAACGAATAGTATGGAATTTTAACGCTGCTGACAACAAAGGGATGAACAATGAATTAAATGAATGGGACTTTCGAAGTGATCTCGGAATTGACAAACATAATATTGATACTCATGTGAATGTTTTAACCCACAAGATAGAGAAACATGCGCTAGCCTACACACTTCATAAAATGCAGTAATTCGCAAAGGCTTTCCAGCATGGTTAACGTGCGAAATCCGACGACTAATCCGACAAAGACGCCGATTACATAAAATGGATAAAAAAAAAGTCCAACTCTGAGCAAAACTGGTCTAACTATAAAAAAAAACGTAATGAAGTTATTGGTACAATACGAAAATAAAAAAAAACATACTTAACGAAAACTGAAGAAGTTCTGAATGACAATAAATGTGAGTCTTCAAAGTGGTAGAAAACTCTCCGAAACGTCTTATACAAATATAACACATGCTGAGAAGGCCGAAACACTAAATCGCTTTTTTTTCTAGTATTTCTTCCGTTGACGAAACTGGAATAACATTGGCTGACATATCTGTCAATCCATGGAGATCAACGCTATCAACATTGGAATAACACATGAATTCATTAGAATCATTAAAAGCACCAAAAGCCTGTGGTGCTGACATGATAAATCCCAAACTTCTCAAGAACTGTGCAACTTCGCTTTAGCCTCCCTCTTGCTGAAATATGTAATACTTGCATTCACCAGTCTTACTTTCCTCAAGCATGGAAAAGAGCAAACATTGTGCCAATATTTAAGAAAGATGATCCATCAGATGTCTCAAATTATAGACCAGTAGCATTACTCAGCTGTATATCCAATGTATTTGACAGATGCATCTTTCTTCAAAGGAATCATAACGCAATGACAGTTTTGATTTGTCCACAGTGTTCCAACTCACAGATTTGTATGATCACATATGTTCATCGCTAGACATGGGAATAGAAATCACATGTGTATTTTGTGACACAAGCAAGGCGTTTGATAAAGTCTGGCACCCTGGCCTTTTATATAAACTAGAAAGAATAGGTATTACAGGGAATCTGTTGAAACTTCTGGAGTCCTAGGTAACTGGCCGTGAACAGCGAGTCTTAATTGAGGCAGATCATTCTGAATGGAAACCTGTCATGGCGGGTGTGCCCCAGGGCTCTATACTGGGCCCCTCCTTTTTCTCATCTACATTAATGATATAACGCAAATGTTAACTGTCACATGCGCTTGTTTCAGGTGATTAATCATCGGTGATATTGAAAGATTGCCATACAGGTAACAAGAATGGCTTGTAAAATTTAACACATCGTAAACAGCAGAGACTCTTCTGATATCGCGTAAGAATTACCCCCCCCCCCATCATCATCGACTCCATATGTCTAACGCGGACGTAAATGATGTGACTTTCCACAAACATCTGGGACTCACGTTTAACAATCACGGCTCATATGATGCTCTAAGTGACATTATAGATAGAGCATGGAAACCAGCTAGTGAACCACCTAAGAAAATTCAAATACTATCTGGATCGTATAACTATAGAGAGAATGTATTTTGCTTATATAAGACCCGTGTTGGAATATGCTTCACCCGTATGGGATAACTGCACGCAAGCAGAAAGTGAGCTAATTGAAACAAAAATCCAATTTGAGGCTGCTAGAATAACAACTGGAGGAACAAGAAGCATATAGATCATTGATATATTGCGAAACTCTTCAGTATATCAACATGTGTGGATCCAATGGACCTATCCTATGTACCGCCCACATAATAAACTACATGGTTACTGTTACTAAGCACCACAAGCCATCTCAATCTCGCTATATATTCATTACTAAAATGAGAACGGACTGTGTTTTTAAACTCCACGTAACACGATAATTTGACTTCTTTTCGAGATTCAAGATTTTCAAGATGCTTATATGTGTATATGCATCTTGTAAAAGTGACTGTCGTTAGATATAAACAAAAATAGAACCAGAGTTGAACAAAAAACCAAGAGTTACTTTTCCGATAACCATAAACCAACAAAGATCCATGTTTACGTTGAATCAAACTGTGTAACAGAAGCCATGGATTATAACTTCAATATCGAATAGAATATATATCGAAGCTATGCTAATAGTTCACACATTGATGAAATAAGCCAACTGTAGGTGTAAATGTGGTAACTAATCTATAATCACTCTTTTGTCGAAATAAATATAACGATATCAGTTCCCCGTCCCTAAAGCGTCCTGCATGAGCCCCGGAGACATTAGAGGTGCCGGCAACTTTGAGACCAGATGCAAAGGATTATCAAATAGTGGTCTTTTAAAATTTCACATCCTATTTGGCCGTCACTAAATTACATTAAAGAAAACGCCGACTATCATGGAGTCAGTTACTTGTTGTGGCAACAATGGCATAAAGTGAACTCGTTAGATGAAGGTTGCGTGTATACACCGCGAAATACGTGCAATGTGTGAAATTGCGTGTAATTCTCTTGGAAAACAGTTGTTGATTCCCATTTACATGTAAATTTTCGCATTAATATGGAGGAAGCTTTAGATTCTCAAATGGAATCAGTAAAACGTTCGCAGAAGATCCCACAATTTAGTGTGAATAGCAGACATATATACATATATAACGAAAAACACTTCATATAACAAAAATACTCGCGGCACAATTAATATTTATAACGCATGATGCATCGATCGGGACTATTATTTCCACTTTTTAGTGTGAAATCTGTTATATTAACATATTGGACTTTAAATAACATTAGGATCCGAGGGTGAACGTTGACTTTGGTAATCCAGCATAAGCAGTTGTCTTAGTTACTTTTTGGTTTAGGAAACCGAACTAAAAACACATCGGGATATTTGTATAGATATCGTTCGTCAACCGGACATGTTCCCCATGCACATTTCAACACCTTTGTAGCTAAATAACAGATATTTTGCTCTCGTGTTTGTAAACACCCCTACTGCTTATAATTGTTGTTAGTCGCTGGTGATGTTTCCCATATCGCTAGGCAGATACATGTCGCGTCGACGATTAAGCGATCGGCTCATTGGCTATAATTAACGAGAGGCCGATCACGATCAGCAGATGTTTAACCCATACGTGGCGATACTTGGCGATAGTGAATGATGGCAATAAGGTCATGATTTCTTACATTTGTAATGTGAACATATTTATATATACACATATGATTCTGACCAAGAGACACAAAAAATTGTCAAAAGAATTATAAAATTTGGTTATATTTGTACTCACCTCAGGCATTCTTTCTACGGCAACATCTTAGATGACAGAATGGATGTTCTAATGCCCATTTTGGTAACTTACCTACAAAACCCTTTATTAAACAGCATGTGCTGTGTATTGTTGAAACTTTTTTAAAAACTAGATACAATAGCTTTTATCGGCATATTGGCATAAGAGACATCAGAAAATAATATAGCCATATTAATAGCTAAGTAGTACAAAGGCATGGGATGGAATTGGTGAATATGGCTCAAAACAAATTCACCAGTATATGACAATATTTGGACCGATTTAAACCAAATTTGTTGTGCTGACTCGGGGTACCCTTGGCGGAGTTATAATAGTGTTAGTTAAAAATAAAAATTTATTTAAATTTTTTTTTTAATTAGGCGACACCATTGTTTAAGCCTGGTTTACGAACATGTGGGGAGAAAAAAATTAGATGCAGGAGGGAAAAAAATAAAAATAAAAACAATTGTCCCCTAATTTATATCAAGTAAATCGGGGAATTTTACATAATTTTTACAAAAATTGTGAAATTATGTTTTTGAATGAAATTCTGAACCAAACAAGACATTTCTTGTCATGAAATAAAAATATGGATCTGTAAATGATCATAAAGTAGAACCGGATGCGATGAAAATCAGTACGTGTGTAAAAAAATTTGGGAGAAAAAAGTTTTATATTTTTTCATGAAATGGACAAAAAGTTGTAGGTGTTCGTAAACCAGACTTAAAAATTGGTGTCGCCTTAATATTTAAAAAAAAAAAAATTATTATTTTGTTTTGTTATTTATTTAATTATTTTATTTTGTTTTTGTTTTGTTAGATTGAGCAAGGAATTAATTAATTTTTTTTTTTTTTTTAAGAGTGAATATTTTTTTAGAAAAAGGGCCGTAACTCAGTTAAAAATAGTCGGATCAAACCCATATTCGAACTCGATCTGTCTTATGCTGAGAAATTCATATACAAAACTTGGTTCCGATCAGATATAAAATGTTCGAGTTATCGCACCATGCGTAAAGTGTCTACAGACAGACAGACAGACAGACGGACGGACGGACGGACTAACGACGAGTGGTCAATCCGGACAACGACACAATGTTTACCATACTATGGTATGGGTAAACATAAAAATGGGGCGGTACCTACGGATAGGTCCATTGCTATTCACCTATAATTGTATAGTTACCAATCATGGACTTGATGTCCAAAAGCATGGATACAAAACAGATGTTTTGACTTAGAAATAGCATTTAATACAACTATTAGTTATTTAAGTCCAGCATGTATGTTCATTGTACCTGAGCACCGGTGGGCTATTAAAGTCCTCATGTTTTGGAAGATTCGGCAGAAGAACAATATGAGTCAGGACCCTATATATCATCAATTTATTAACTCTGAAAAGTTTGTAAAATAAAACATAAAGTGATCCAGAGAGACTGATGGACAAAACAAAAGCGCTGCCACTGATAATTATTATAGAACAAATTTCCGGCTACCACCATTGACCAAGAAATCTTAACCAAATATATACCAATCAAATTCCCATTGCGCACTGTTCCTGAATACTGAATAGAACCTGGTGTAAAATCGTCTACTGTGAGGGCTTACGAGCAAATAATTTTACCCATTCACAATACAAACGGTTCATAACACCATGCATACATGGCCTCAATAGCTCGAAGACGAGTGTGACTCGCCACACAGTAGTATTTAAACCAGGCTCTACTAATGATTCAATCCATGAACTGGATAATACATGCACACTGCTACGATATGATAGGTAGTTTTATTTTTGCTGACGATAGGATATCATATAAATATCACGATTCAGTTTAGACTTGGAAAAAGTATCGAAATTTCAACACGCAGTGACGAATGGTGACTTATTCTGCTTGGTTCGAATGGGAAAAAGATATCATGAGTCATATACTAGGATCGACGACAGTAAACTCAAAATATACACTGGACAAATATAGAACACTGACCTTTGTATAAGAAGATACGTAAAACTATGGAACAGTTACAGAATATTGGTTACAATACCAAATCATCCATTAGAGGGGCCGTGAAAAAATATGACAATATGGTGTTGAGTTACCTCGATCACGGCGATGATACCGATATGGATTAGCCAGCTGAGCTTCTGCTTAACAACTATATATATATTTAAAAAAAATAAAAAATACATATATTGTAAATTGGATAGCTTCTCACTCTCCGCCAATACATTTAGCCCGTTTGATGAGGATGTATATATATACATAAATAACGTTTCATATATTTATTGAAAAATATCTTTTTAAAAATTTCGTTTCCTTTCTTCTTCTTGTCACTTTTCAGACTGCCAATTTCGTTCCAGCAGACTTTTCGCACGTTCCACGGCTTGGTCGCTCGGCGATACCAATCTAATGTTCAATTTATCCTTTGATTTCTTGTTTGGTGAGGGAATAATCTCTATTGGTATTATGTCGGAAGAACGTTCCCCAGAAAATCCTAGTCCGCCGCCGCGGCTCTCTCCATTCTCTCCTGGTAAAACTTCACCTATTTCTGAGTATCGGGAACATACAGTTTACTGTTATCCATACTTTATAATCGTATATGGTTCACTATATACCTGTATATGAGAAGAGTCACACAATATATCGATTATATCCCAAAATAAAAAGACAATGTTCCGTTTAGATAGTTGATAAATATACCTCTATCTGTCAATTCGATTGTGAAGGAGGAACTCTCCAAATATGTTTGAAAAGGAACATAATATAGTTATTCCGATCCATTTAGATAATTTTGAAGATATATAATAGTCATTTACATATCATACATACGCCTGTAAGTATCTATATTTATTCGAATTGCTCTCTCGTCCGAACACCCTCTTCAATTATATACACGTCCCTTCCCAGTTACTCCTCCCTCTCTATATCAATAACTGATACACGATTCGGGAATGTTCTATATACGCTAATTGATGGGACCAGGGGTGTGTGTGGATGTGGGGGTATCAGACCCCGGCCGCGACACGTGAAGGACATATAAGACATATAATAACAACACTGTATATACAAGGGGGTGTAAAATAAAACATTTGGATCAATTAACACAGCCGTCATTTGTGCAGCTATTGTCCGGTCAATGTGCTGGTCGCATGGTGGGAATCGGTTGACGGAAAGAGGAGTAAAGCAATTTCGAAGTAGAGTAGCCAACTGTCGAAATGTTACCCTCGAGGGTAACAAGTGATGTGCGGCCCGCCATGTGATGCACCCTCAGCCAATCACAAGAGAGGAAAATGGGATGAAAGATAACAATGTATAAATGGTGTTATCACGTACATAAATCCGTTATAAGGTGTATTGTTATCCTTCATCCCATTTTCCTCTCTTATGATTGGCTGAGTGTGGGTCACATGGCGGACCACAAATCACTTGTTACCCTCGAGGGTAACATTTCGACAGTAACTGTTGTTGACCGCTCAGCGATTATCAGTAAACATAGAACTACGAAGAACTCAACGTGCTCAGCTCTCTAATAATTTCCGAAAACACTCTTTTTATAATTATAACCCCACTGTTTCGTAACAACCACGAACTGTGGTGTTTGCTAATTTGCATAATTGTTGTTCTTAATTGTAAATTAAAGCAGGTTATGTATAAATGGTGTTATCACGGACATAAATCCGTTATAAGATGTAATGTTCCTATTCGACCTTTTATAGCAATAATAAATACTGTGGAACAAATAGTTAAACCTTATTATGCAGTTGGTATGTACTGCAGACAATTGCACACACGATGCACACGCGTTTCTATACTGAGCTCTAAATATCAAATAGCCACTCTTTACTGTTTATCAATTGACAATTTCCTTTCGGCTATACATTCTTCAGACTTCATATGAATACCCTTATGTTGCGTAACAATCTGTAACAGTTGTCAATTTCTTTTTGCACCACTACAACGTGTTAGTGTCACATTTTAGCGTTCTCGAAATCAACACGTCTACCTGCGTCTTTACGCTCATTTAAAACGAAACCAAACATTTCGCCGCATGGCTACTCTACTTCGAAATTGCTTTACTCCTCTTCTGTGAACCGATTCCCACACTGCGATCAGCAAACTGAACGGACAATAGCTGCGCAAATGATGGGGGTTAACTGATCCCAATTGTGAATGTTTTATTTTCAAAAACGCTTGGATTCCAACATAAAATTAACTCTTCGAACTGGATTAAATAATATACGTGCGCACTAAATTGGGCCTGCCATCAAGGAGATTCGTGTGTACTCCTTTGTCAGATAACAAAACAGTTGTCACTCATGTTTTCGTGAGACACGGGGATTTGTCGCCGCTCTCGACCTGGACATTAAAGGTCTCGAGCGGGCGACAAATCCCCGTGTCTCACTCAATCCTGCGCGATAACTGTATAATGCCCCGGTTCCATATCCCCGATTTCCCACCCCGAATGTTCCCGAATGACTCCCGAATCATAATTTTGCAAAAATCGTGGAGTAAGTTCGGGACAAGTCGGGACAGTGAATTTTAACCCCCGAACATGATCGGGGATATCGGTGCTATCGGGGTCGATTCGGGACAATTCTGGACTCGCTCCCGACAGTTTTGAAATGTTAAAAACTATCGGGAACCAAGCCGAATCGCTCCCGAATTGTCAATCATCGGGAGAAATTCGGGAGCAATTCGGCACCTATTCGGGAGTAGTCGGCAATATTCGGGTGGATATTCTGGAGTAGTCGGCAGTATTCGGTATGTTATTCCCGAATTCGCCATGTGTGGCTGCTTTTATACTGAGATCGGTGTATATGCAAAATTCGTCATCGATTCGGCAGCAATTGAATACCAATTCGGTATTTATTCGTCATCAATTCGGTACCAGTCCGGCATTGATTCGGGGTATTCGGCAACAATTTGGTATAAGTCGGTAGTAATCTGGGCAATTCGGCAGCCACTCGCACGAAATTTCGGTATCAGTTCGGGATAATTCTTGATCATTCGGGAAGAAATTCGGAAGCATTCTGGAATACTCGTCAATGTTCGGGACGATTAAATTTTGTCATAATTCGGCATCAGTTCGGCGGCTTTTTGGAATAAAACTCGTCCAGAATTATCTCGAATGCTGCCGATTTGGTCTGGTCCCGAATTGGTGCCGAATATACTAATTCGGGAGTCGGGACAGAAAATCGGGAATATGGAACCGGGGCCCTATTGGACCCTTTTATATCAATAATGGATACCGTGGAACAAATAGATAAACCTTATTATGCAGTTGGTATGTACTGCAGACAATTGCACACAGGATGTACATACGTTACAAATACGTTTCTGTACTAAGCTCTAAAGATCAAATAGCCACTCGTTACTACTAATCAATTGACAATTTCCTTTCGGCTATACATTCCCCCGACTTCACAAGAATATACCCCATATGTTGACTAACAGTCTGTAACTGTTGTCAATTTCTTTTTGCATCACTACAGCGTGTAAGTTTCACATATTAGCGTACTCGAAATTGACAGTATACCTATGGGAGGCCAAATTCACATTTAATAATTAATTGTGATCAATTGCGCTTAAGCGCAATCAATTGCGCTTAAGTGCAATTAATTACGCTTAAGCGCAATCAATTGCGCTTAAGCGCAATCATTGCGATTAAGCGCATTAAGCGCAATTAATTGTGCTTACGCGCAATTAATTGCGCTTAAGCGCAATTCATGGTTATATGTAACAAAACACCCCTGGTGAATAAATAGGTTTCTCCATAACTTAGCATTAACTCCTATTGACATGTCACTTCTTGGTTTCATTGGTTTGGATGGGTAGGTAGCTAGCCCAACTTCTTTATCAAAATGGCTGACTCGCAATAGTATCACCTTCTGTTTTAGTTGGAGCGATTCGTGATAGCATTATATTATCTTCGGTATATATTAGTTGGGGCTACTTGCAATAGCATTACTTTCTGTATTAGTCGGGGCGACATTGATTTTCTTCAATTTTCGAGTATACAGGCACACCATATGAGGGAAGCAAACCCTCGGTGACACCACATTCACACTATATGATCATGGAAATACTATAGATTTGTGCAAGAGCTGCTGATTTAATAAGAAAAACTAGAGCTTCAGGACTGAGACACCAAAGCTCCAGTAATTACACACCATTTTTTGGACAGGGATGCTGATAATATGAAAATAGGGTTTTTCCCCCTGATTTAAGTAAATAAGTAAACCATACAGTAATGCTCTAATTAATCGACTCCTTAACCACAGCAGAATTATGGATAACTTTTCAGGATTTAGTCGGAAATATGGCTTGTTGCCATTCATCGGAAAGCTCTCGAGAGCTTTTCGATGAATGGCAACAAGCCATATTTCCGACTAAATCCTTAAAAGTTACCCATAATTCTGCTGTGGTTAAGAAGTCGATTAAATAGAGCATTACTGTATGAGGTAAGAAAGCCCTCATGCAGTGACACCGCATGCATGTATAGTATATTACCATAGTAAAGGCTAAAACCTGTGCAAAAATACATTCAAAACATCATACAAAACATTACTAGAGTTCCGGGAAGGCGACATCAATTCTTTGGATAGAGGGATGCTGATAATATGTAATTAGGGAAATCTCCTTGTTGAACACATACTCACAGTTTGACTGTTGAGTACAGGTCAACATTAGCCCAATGCTCATCTTGTGTTGATAGGTGATACACCAGGTCATGCTAATAGTTTATGGGTAGGTTAGATAGTAGTAACAATTACGCTTAAGCGCAATTGATTGCGCTTAAGCGCAGTTAATTGCGCTTAAGCGTAATTAATTACGCTTAAGCGTAAATGCCCTATTTTCTATAAGCACAATATGGGGTATTTGCGCTTAAAAGCGCAATCAATTGCGCTTAAGCTCAATTCATTATTAAATGTGAATTTGGCCTCCCATATATACCTGCGTCTTTACGCTCATTTAAAACGAAACCGAACATTTCGCCGCATGGCTATACTCAACTTAGAAATTGCTTTACTCCTCTTTCCGTGAACCGATTTCCACCATGCGACCAGCAAACTGACCGGACAATAGCTGCGAAAATTATGAGTGTGTTAATTGATCCAAAATGTGAACATTTTATTTTCTAAAAAGCGAGGATTCCAACATGAAATTAACTCTTCTAACTGGATTAAAGAATATACGCGCGCATTTAGGCCTGCCATTAAAGAGGGTCGTGTGTACTCCTTTGTCAGATAACAAAACAGTTGTCACCCATGTTTTCGTGAGACATGGGGATTTGTCGACACTCTCGAGATGGAATGTCACCCTCGGACCTGGCGGCCATCGGGTGACATTCCAGGTCTCGAGCGGGCGACAAATCCCCGTGTCTCACTCAATCGCGGGCGACAACTGTATAATACCCCATAGCAATACCGGTCAATAGCGCGACGTACATAATGACGCATTAAATCGTGACTTAAAATTACTTTTTTAACATATTACCTCGACATTTATAGAATAAAACAGCGGAACTACAATGGCATGTTGACAGGAAGTGGGCGGATCAAGTCACGTGGCTTTTAAAAGAGGAAATAGGCGGATCACATGACTAAACAAACGCCATTTTGAATATAATTATTTCACAACAATGTGAATTTCCATCAAGTTAAATTCGCTGGTATTCACTTCTCTACACCAACATAGCTAAATTTGAATTGGTGCATGGCCCCCTATCTTCTTTCATGTTGCATGTATAGGAAATAGGCGGTCGTGTTTCAACATTAACACACGGGATATACCGTTTATCGGAAGCGCGCCCATATCTTCTTTCACAAGCGATAGAAGTGGTCGGGATTAATGATAACAGCGCGCACTCTCTCACCCCCCCCCCCTCCCCACCCCGATGGCTGAGGCTGATGAGCTTAGACTTGGGAAATCCAAATCAAACCATCTATCCAAAAAGGGTAACCTATACTACTAGTGTCACCAATGTCACCACCGAAAGGCGCTGGCAGCTTTTATCATATTTTCGCATGAGCTGAGGACCAAGTCAATTAAGGTGGCTGACTTATCAGTGACACATGTTACAGTTTTTACGTATTGCTTTAGACCACACGATACTTCTAGCATTTTTATATTTGGATGGTTTTTTTTGTAGACAATCTGCATAAAAATCACCAACTATTATGCATTTACATGTAATTTCTAGTGACATAGAGCTATATATGAGATCCCAATAACTACTCAATTCATTTGGTTGACGGTAAAACAAACACACCTAGATTTGAAAATATTATTGAGACCAGGTTTATCAAAATTTGTTAAGTGTTTATATGTAAACTCCCTTTTGACATAAATAACAATACCACCTCCTTTGTTAGCAACTGTCAATGCGAGTGGGAGGTTAGTGGAATACTGGGATATCTAATAAATCATCAGTTACCTTGTCACTTTTAAAAGACTTTCCGTAATAGAAATAATATCACAATTTGCTAGTTCAGCTGTTACCAAAGGTACTATATTTCTAAGTCCTCTGACATTTAAAGATCCAGTTGGAATATTTGTATTGTGGGTCGTGGATGACCTCTATGTCTACAGACCATTTTACAGATAACCATTTTGACTGTTGCATTCTGGGCCAGAAAGTATCCAAACAAAGCCATGTGCTTTACGGCCGCATGCATTTACTATGGGGATTTAGGGTGGGTCTACAAAACTAATTATAACTTTGGTATCTGTCATAGTTTACGCGAGAAATTTTAAACATATATCAGGGACATGTACCCCTTCTAGAATGTTCAAAAACATTTCCAGTTGCTTGTCGTATTTTAATTGATTTTATGCGATGAAATAATGCGAAAATTCAGAAAATTGCACTAATCTCTCAATATTTTGCGGTTTTAGTAAACGCCTGATAAAAGTCGTTCTATTCGGAATTTTTAAACCAAATTTTCAGAGAATATAGAGTAAACACAGTACTATCGGAATATCGTCAAGGAGTTCTGTGCATTTGGTATTAATTAACCCTCAGACTGCCGAAGCTGCCGTCAATAAATTCGCTTTTTCGTGTTCGACGAAAATGAAACTTGTCTGTTTAAAGGTCCCATTTTCCAAAGCAGCTAACATTATACTTTCAAAAATCAAATGACAAACGATCCTGCCTCCTCCAAAGTAATCTATTATAGCTCGATACATTTCTAAGTTAATCCCCATTGGGTGAGTAATGGCAAGTTCTGGAATAGCTAAGATATGTCAGATTGGGTTTGCAGCATCGCTTTTGTTGATTTCTAAGTGCTTATATTGGATGTGTGTAACTTTCCATGATACAAGACAAGACATTAGAGAGTTTGCGATTTCAAACCGGCACGGGTACGCGTACGAGTACGGGTAGCTATCCGTACCGGTACACGTTTTGTAATCGCAAACTGTTTTACGGGTAGAATTCATCACATCGACTGGTATGGTTTGAGCCAACTTCAACAACAAAAATATTATGATATAAATAGATTGTTATTCGCATTCGCTTTATTGGCCGATATTATACTTACCGTTATGGATTGTTGGAACGTATTATTTAGCTTAGATTGGCCTCATGGTAATCAGTTGCTTTCATCAATCGAGAAGTAAATATTTACAATTGCGCGTAGTTAAGACGATGTTTTCTATGGAGTGGTAAAGTCGATTTGTTTGAAATTTTCGGCGATGTTACCAGAATGCTATATTCCACCAGTTGGCATAGCGCCAATGAATACTAACTTACTATTTTAACACACCAGAATAAGTACATAATATGTTTTTAAGTAAACATTGGTTTGGAATCTTTCAACAGATCGAAGGGTCGGGGCAAGGGAATAATTATCCCAATAATTATTTGGGATTTTTCCGTTTATTATACGGATTGAATAAAGAGCGTTTGCTTCAGTTGTGCTGAAACTGAAACTCGCTCTGATTATGGTTAGATTTTGTATAGATATTTTGTGTCTTTAGCGACCTATATTACACCCTTTACAATATACACCAATACTGTGGTTCAAATGCGCCATGTCCATTCAGATGGTAATTATATATTTAAATGAGAAATCAGTCCCCACCTACATACGATAAAGTAACTAAACGGTCGTATTCAAATGTGCAATACATGGATGAATCCACGATATATTGTTGCCCTTGTAGAAAGGGTTGAGACAGTGACGTGACGACAGGGGTGTCTGACCCCCCCCCCCCCCAACTTTGTTAAAAAATTTTGAAATTTGATATACCTGACCAAATTTGTTGGAAATTTCACACCAACAATAGGTTTAAATTGTTCTCGTAGTTTGATTTTCCAACAATTTAGTAGTGGAGAATTTGTAGCTTTTAGACCAAAAGCTGCATATTTTCCTATTATTGGTAAAACAATTGGACTGAAATGGCTATCAGAAACTGTTGGAAATTTTACAACATTTGGGGGGGGGGGTGTCATGTCTTAAAATTTCCAACAATTGGAAAGCTTGATGCCAGTCTGGATGCTAGGTTTGAGCAAATTTCATAACAATTCATTGATTAATTTCATTGATAACTAATTTAATAAAATACAAATCGGGGCGAATTTGCATGGCGTTAGACCACCAGATATTATGATTTTTTTCAGGCTCAGATCTACACATTTTCTTGTACTGGTCGGCCCAGTGGATTATTCGAAGGTGGACACCCCTCATAACCCGGAGACTCTCTATAGCCACGTCCCTGCAATGGGTCGAGACTGCGTCTATAGCACCATCTACTCACTCTATTAACCACAACTTAATGCAGTGAACAAAGTATAGTTAGTGAAAAGATCTGCCTTCCGTATTTATCTAAGTGATAGAAGCCACCTCGAGAATTTGAACATAAAACCTGGCTTAAAATGACAACTTTATCAATGATATTTGCCAATGAAATCTTGCAATAAATAGGTTAATGCATAGCTGTCTTTAATTTCATGGAATTCATGAACCTGTGAGTGAGAAAATCGCAGTGAAAGGTTACCGGTCAATGGGACACATCTACCCGTTCCAAATCGCTATCGCTTTATGTGCTGCATTGAAAGTACCCAAGTGACCTTGACGATGTTCACCGATTTATCCGTACACGTTCCCGTCGGACGGTATCGCAAAGTCGCTAATAACAAA
This sequence comes from Siphonodentalium dalli, assembly GCA_032622095.1. Lineage (NCBI taxonomy): Eukaryota > Metazoa > Mollusca > Scaphopoda > Gadilida > Siphonodentaliidae > Siphonodentalium > Siphonodentalium dalli. The sequence goes on along the minus strand of CP136069.1, from coordinate 103,544,924 downwards.
AATACATAAATAATAAAAATACTGGTCTGAACTATTACAGAAACACCGACCACTTGCTTTGATGACCAGGAATGTGGTTTTAGCTATGACTCTTTTATTAAAATCAGTGTGGCTTTGGTGGTTATAATTTTTTTTCATGAATTTATTTCCTCATACATTTTGGGAAACATTAGTCTCTAATAGCATACTTGTTTTCTTTATGCAACAATATAACAAGTTCCCTGTTTAAAAGGTTAACAGTTCCAATGTGTTATAGGTACTTTATACTTTAACCACTATCATATTACATGCAGACCGTTGAATCCATCTCAAACGAAACACTTTTGATATTCTAATATGTACATGTGCCTTCATGGCACTCCGTAGACCATATATAATATTTAATTGTATAGATAGATAGATAGATAGATAGTTTATTGGATAAAGCATGTACATATACAATAGGATTTATAAAAATAATATTAGAAAATTCAATGCACATACAGAATCCGGGCGGTGGTGTGACCTAACGGCCGTCTTCCCAGCATCGCCCAGGCAAAAGAAAATTAACGACATGTTTTATCTCTGTTCAACAGTTCTCATCGACACACACACATTAGCATCTACTTGTATACTTGTATTGAATACTAAATACTTCATTTCTCGACAATACATTAAAATAATGTAGTACTTTGTAGTAGTATAATGGTAATGTATATCAAATATACATAGAATGTGAATGTGACAAATCGATATGCATGTAAGAAGGGTTTATACCGTAGGTAATACCTTGTTACTTATTGGTTCGTACAGTCAGGGCAATATCGATTTTCGCAAATAACTTTACTTTTATAGTTTTCAATATAACTATCTACTATAAGTCGTTTAAATGTAAATCTTGGGATGGAGGTTTTCATTGTGAGAGGTAATGAGTTCCAGGCATTTGGGATTTGGTGAAGTGGCAATCGCTCAGTATATTTTATCCTGGGTGTCTTATGTGCAAGGTTGTTTATTTGGCGGGAAGCCCTACCAGTCTGCGGTGTATTTTCCAAAAGATTATTCAATGAATGTGGTAAGAGTCCGTTTTTCCAATCATATGCAGTAAGGGATGATTTCAATGAATGGAGATTACTAATTTTCAATATTTTACTTTGTTTAAATAAGGGTTCTGTATGAGAATTATATTTTGCATTATTTATCAGTCTAATGGCTCTTTTTTGTAGTTTAAAAAGTTTCTCAATACCTGTTGAAACACCCCATATTTCAATGCCATATGATAGTTTACTATGTATGAGAGAGTCATATATGCGATTTAATGCATTTCTTGGAAGAAAACGTTTTGCCCTATTTAGGCAATGTATAGTTTTGGATATTTTTTTATAAAGATAATCAATATGGTACTTGAATTCCAGGTTTTCATCTAAGTGAATACCGAGAAATTTAAAGGATGGATCGCCCACTAATGCGCTTACAGGTTGAATACATTGCTCATCCAATTTAAGTTTATTACGAATAAGGTAGCTTCGGTCAGGATTGGCATTAAACACCATGTATTTCGATTTAGATGCATTTAGAACAAGTTTATTGGCAGCACACCATAGAAATATGTTGTGCAATTCAATATTTGCGTCATGGAAGAGTTTCGCAATGTCAGGACTGGACGCATATGCAGTTGTGTCATCTGCAAAAGACAGCATGTTAAATTTTGTGGAGTTTGGCATGTCATTTACATATATTAAAAATAATATCGGCCCGAGTATGGAGCCTTGAGGCACTCCAGTGGAAACGGCTCTATAATCAGATTTTTTTCCCGGAATGATCTACATATTGCTTTCTATTGGTTAGATAGCTTCTGAAAAAATTGCTGACTACTCCACGGATCCCACAGTATTCAATTTTGTTCAATAAGATATTATGATCTATAGTATCAAACGCTTTCGAAAAATCTAAAAATAATGCCAATGTTGAATCTTTAGTTTTTTTTATCATTCATTTCGCCTATGTGATTTAGAAGTTTCAGGAGAGGGTGGATCGTAGAGTGATGTTTTCTGAAGCCAAATTGCATAGGGTTTAGTAAATTTTTCTTCTCTAAAAAATCAATCAGTCTTCTATAGGTAGCCTTTTCTAATATTTTTGAAAATACAGGAAGGATGCTTATTGGTCGGTAGTTGCAGACATCATTTTTATATCCGGTTTTATGAATTGGGACTACACGGGCAATTTTCATTGCATCAGGAAATTTACCGCTTTCATAGGATAGATTTACAATATGCGATATTGGATGAGACATGTACTGACATGTCTCTTTCAAGAGCTCTGTAGTAAGACCAAAGTTATCAACACTTTTTTTATTTTTGAAGCTGCCAGTAATATGAAGAATTTCATTAGGACTAGACGGGTACAGGAAAAAACTATCCTTTTTTGGTTCCTTTAAATATTCTGTGTAGGATTTTGTTATGGGTACCTCATTTATTTTTTTGAGTGTGTCTTGAGCTGCTTCAGAGAAGTATGTATTGAAGGCATTTGCTATTTGTTCTGGATCATTATAATCTATGCTATTCCTAGTTATTGTACATGGTATATCAGAATTATTATGTTTTCGGATAATTGCATTGTTCATAATTTGCCAAGTTTTCTTCATATCTTTTTTATTCGCTTCCAGAATGGTTTCATAATACAATCGTTTACTAACTCGCATAGTGGAGTTGAATATTTGACAGTATTTTTTATATTTTTCTTGGTTTCCTGTTGTTGGATGTTTAATTTTTTTTCGCAATAGTTTGTTTTTATTTAAAGCTGATGTAATTAGGCCATTTGTCATCCATGGATTTCGCTTTTGTTTCTTGTTTTGTTGCACCTTAATAAGTTTTAGTGGGTAGGCAGTCTCATAAGCTGTAGCTATAATGTTCTGAAATTTGTCAAATGCATCATTTGGACAAGACGACTCAAGAACAGAAGAAAATGAACACGAGGAAAGTAACAATTTGAATCGTTCTTTGTTGTGATTATTTAAGCAACGTTTTTTGACAAATTTACTTTCGGTAGACTTTATTATATTTTTTTTAGTTAGGCAATAAAATACACCAAAATGATCACTAACATCAGTAACAACGACACCTGATATAAAAGGAGATGGATTGTTTGAATATATATGATCTATTAGTGACGATGAATAGTCTGTGACACGAGTTGCCCTTGAAATCACTTGAACAAATCCTTGAGTGAATGCGTTATCAATGAAAGTTTCAGTTTTAGGGTGAACATGATAATTTAAGTTATTAATATTGAAGTCACCCATTATATAGGAATATTTCCCTTCCTTATTTATAGCTTTAGTTATTAAGTTAAAATGTGCCATGAATAAGTCTAAATCAGCCTTTGGTCGGGTGTTCGGGCGATATATTACACCAATGATATACGGCTTACAATTTTGTGGCTGGACTTCTATAAAGACTGATTCAAATACATGTGGTAAGAATAATGTTAGATCATCTCTTAGTTTATGGGTTAATTTATTATTAACAAAGCACCCAACTCCTCCATGGCAGTCATCATCTATTGATCTGGTTTTAGTATACAGGGTATAGCCATCAAGGTCAAAACAGCATTGCTCAGGTTGTCTAAAGAACTCACTTATTCCAATTATATCGAGTGTATTAGAGTTTGCATGTAAAGAGTCAATCAGTTCATTAAAAGGATCCCAATGAGCGCCGATGCTCTGACAGTTCAAGTGAAATAGCTTGAGTGACAGCCCTGTTTGTTTGTTTAACTGACTATATTCTGCAGGGGAATAATACTTACAATCGGTACTTAGCAGTGTATTATATAGCAGTGGATTATATCTCAGTAATCAGTACATCAAAATGCCAGTTATCAGGAGTACATGTCCCAAGAGATATACACCTCCCCCTCGAAACATGCACCAGAGGAGTCCCCCCCCCCACTGGCAACAAGCAAGCAGAACCATACATGTATATAAACCTGACCATATCATATCAGAACCAAGTTACCAGTAGTGGGCTCCATGAGTACATGGCCCAGGACGGATTAACTTTTCCCTGATAAATGCACTAGAGGAGTCCCCCACCGATAACAAATAAGCAAATCATAGATATATATATAAATAACCTGACCATATAAAATATTGTCATAACCAAGTTACTAGGAGTGAGCCCCAGGAGAACGTGACCCAGGAGGGATTCATCTCCCTCCTGAGACGTGCACAACTAAGAGGAGTCCTCCACCGGTAACAAGTAGGCAAAATATAGATATAACATGACTCTATTCCATATCCAATACATGTCAGAACAAGAACCATTAGCAAGTATACTGGGCTAATATATCACAGAAACACTGACCACTAGTTTTGACGACTAGGAAGTCGGTTTAACCTACATTTCTTGGAATTTTATTAAAATCGGTGTAGTTTTTATGGTTATACATTTTTGTAAGTTTATTTGCTCTTACATTTTTTGACCAGTAACTATTACGTGTTAAATCCATCTCAAACGAAATACCTTTGATATTTTAATACAATGTATATGTGCCTCATGACATTTCTCAGCCCATATTTAATATTTAATTGCATGGCGGTTGAGTAGACAAGATGATATCTCATTATTCTTGCTTTCTGAAATCCTTAATTAATAAGGATCTCCAAAAGCAAGTTACCAGGAGGGGTCTCCAGGAGTATATGACCCAAGATGGAGTCACCTCCTCCCTGAGCCATGCACTAGAGGAGTCCACCACTGGCAACACGTAATCAGAATGTTAAAATGTTAACAGTTCCAATGTTAGGTACTTTATACTTTGACCACTATCATATTACATGTAGACTGTTAAATGACAGAATCCATATCAAAATAAATACTTTTGATGTTTTAATACAATGCACATAAGACCTATTCAACACTTAGTACTATAGTACAGGTAAGCAGATCAATAGTTATAAAATGACCAATACCTGTCAGTAGCGAGTTCACAGGATGTTCCCTAGGAGAACATGGCCCAAGAGGGATTCACCCCCCCCGAGACATGCACTAGGGGAGTCCCCCACTGGCAAACAAGTAAGCAGAATCATACAAGTATGATCATATCACATAAAAGTGAGAAATCAAGTTATCAGGAAGGGGCTCCATGCGTACTTGAACCAAGAGGGAATCTCCTGCCACTTCAAGCACACAATAAAGGAATCCCCCACCGGTAACAAGTACATGTAAGCAGACCATACATAAAGCGTGACTCCTTAATATCAATTAGTTAGTCATTGAAGACAAATTGAAGAATCATGACTCAGCGAAGAATAATTCAGAGATATCATGACTCGTGTTAAGATTAAAATGAATATCCAAACCAAGTTATTATTAACTGTAAAAGTTTGATAACTTATCAAATTAATACTAATAAACATGTTGACATGAAAAAATAAGAAGAAGCAAAGTCTACACATCAAGTAAAGTTTTTACTCTAATTTAAAGTACGTGAAATGGCTGGATCCACCACTTCAAACACATAATCCTAGACTTAAAGCAGCTTTAATCCTAGACATAAAGCAGCTTTAATCCTAGACTCCAGGTACACCAATCTGGCCCCAAACTAAGGAGATTCTGGCAAAGAATTTTTTTGCTTAATTGATATACCTGAATAACTTGTTATTTTATAACAAAAAACATTTAAATTCAAGCCACTATTTAAAAAACGTAGGCAGGAACCCTAATTGTTTATTTGAATGAGCAAAATTTTAATAATCAATACAGTTTCAATTACTTCCCACCAAATATTAACGTATACATAGTACAACCTCATGTAAAACCCTTACTAGTACCGGTTACCCAAACATTTATCAATACAATGTTTATTTAATATTCAGTCCAAAAAGAACACATGTGTAATTTCACTATTGCTGTGAAATATTGGTGTCCTTCACTATCTTTATGGGGGAAACAGGAAGACAGCCCGGCAGGGCTATGTTCCCCCCAGCAATATACTGAATTATTCTAGTTATATGTTAATTTATTGTACTATTCATATGTGTATTGTAAATAATAATATCCTATCCTATCTTCTGAAATTATTCGAAGTCAGTCAGTCTTCGAATAAGATATCTCTTTTCCGAATTCACAGCTTTGACAAACAACTTCACGTCATAAGTGTGTCATTTGCCAAGGTTCTCTGCGTTCTTAAGTTTCAATGCTTTCTTAAGAAGATTGAATTTTGCTTGTGTGAGGTCCTAATTTATATAACACTTTTTAAGATGTTCGTCTTCTGACTCTCGAAGTTTGGTACATGACATTAGGATATCCATTTTCAGATCATAGCTAAAAAAACTTTGCTATTATTTGGCGAGGTCTTGTATTTTCAATGTTCTCTCCCACCAGTAGGTTTTCTGTACTAGTGTTACTCTTCAGCTTTACGTTGCACAATCTGTGAGCCTTATCAACGTCACAAGTCTTAATCACGATGCAGGCCATCGAATCCGCTTATCGGAAGAGTAAGCCTGGACAGAGTAGAGGGCCAACTCTCATTTATGTCGTTATCTTTACATACATGTACTACAGGTTCTTTACAAGATTCACTATCTTTTTCAGGAAATCTAGATATTCGAATACTTGTTATTCTGGTATAGTGTTCGAGTTAATCTCTTCAACACATCATTAAAATAATATGTACTTCATATTACGGTTAGCTCTTGTAACAATGCACGGACTATACATATTCATACTTGCATTTTTAATTCATTCTGAAGTGGAGGGAATATATATCATTCATTCCATTATAGGTCATATCCATGGCTACACATAACGTAAATCTGAGTGAGGTTCGGGATTCTGATGAATATAACTTTACAATGAAATGGAACGAAACGGAACAGGAACATGACGATTATTTTAATTCTGCTATTAATACCTGCAATGAATGTGCATACATTTCACCATCACATGCTATAGATCAACCAAATAAAAAATCTAAATTTTCAATATTCAGCCTCAACTGTCGAAGCATTAACGCGAATTTCGATTCATTGTGTAATCTCCTGTGCGACTTAAAGTCGAATAACAATTCATTCGACGTTATAGCTTTAACGGAAACATTCAAAATACGGCAAGCATCACACTTTCAAATCCCGGGATATCACCCTATGGAATTCAAGTGTAGAGATGATGACGATGATGGTAGAGGTGGTGTATGCCTTTACATAAAAGAATCAATCCACTATAAAAATCGACCCGACCTTAGTGAATTTATTCCACACGTGATAGAAACAATATTCGTGGAAATTAACCCAGGAAAAAATGACTCTCGGATAATCGGCTGCGTTTACAGACCAAATACCGCACCAAAGGCCAACATTGATCAATTTTTGAAAAAATTTGACGATATTCTAGAAAAAATTAATAACCACAAATCATATATATCAGGAGACTTTAATATTGACCTCCTCAATTTCAACTCGCATACAAAAACGAATGATTTCATAAATAACATTTTCACAAGAGGATTCGTGCCAAGGATAACTAAACCCACTCGAATGACTGATCATTCAGCAACTCTTATCGATAATATATATACCAATAATCTACAAGGCGAATGTAAATCTGGTATAATCACATGCGATGTATCCGATCACTTCGGCATATTTTATTCAGAATCTAACCAAAAGAGACAAAACAGCCCCAATAATAACGAAACTATCACTAATCAAAGAAGTTTTAGTCCTGATAACATAATTAGATTCAAAAATCTTTTAAAATCTTGTACCTTTGACTCCGTTACATCTTGTAGAAGTGTCGACCAAGCATATGAAATCTTCTTAGATATCTATATGAATGCATATGAACTAGCTTTCCCCATCAAAAGTCGACATATACCCAAAAAATTCATAAAACGCGAACCTTGGATGACATCTGGATTGATTAAGTCTAGTATTGTTAAGAACCAGCTATATTTACGCAAATTGAATAAACCCACGGAAACGAACGTAACTAAATATTTGAGTTATCGTACCTTATATAATAAACTAATCAGAAGGAGTAAACATATATACTATACAAATATTCTAGAAGTAAATAAAAATAACTTAAAGAAAACATGGGAAATACTTAAGGGTGCATTGAAGATAAATGGAAACACAAATAATAGCCCAAAGACCTTTACTGAAAACGGAATAGAACTTGAAAATTCCAAACTCATATCGGAAAAGTTCAATGACTTTTTTTCAAAAATTGGGCGGGAAACTAGCCAACTCAATGAAAATGAAAATGACTCTCATTTTACAGATTTTCTTCATAACCGCAAACCAGACGACATCAATTTCAAAATAATTCCGACCTCTATACAGGAGATCATCCTCACATGTTTCTCTATGACTGGGAAAGTATCAAGGGATTTCAATGGTCTATCAACTAAACTTATCAAGGAAACAATTGAGGTGATAGCCCCAGCATTATTGCATATTTTCAACTTGTCCTTAGAGCATGGAATAGTCCCTAACAAAATGAAAATTTCTAAAGTAGTCCCGATCCCAAAAAATAATATCACTCATGAAATTTCCAACTACAGACCTATCAGCATTCTTCCAGCTATCTCTAAACTTCTCGAAAAAATGATGCATAAACGATTATTAGACTTCTTAAATGAACAAAACATACTCTATAAACACCAATACGGCTTCCGTCCTAATCATTCAACCTTCCATCCTGTATTACACCTCCTCGATCAAGTTGTCTCAAATAATGACAAAATGACAAGAGATTCCACTTTAGCTCTATTTCTCGACCTCTCAAAAGCATTTGACACGATAAATCACGATATTTTACTCCATAAACTAGATCACTATGGTATACGAGGCACAGCATACTCATGGTTTCAGAGCTATCTGCAAAATAGAAGGCAATATGTTGAACTCAATGGTATTAAATCTAAATTAACGGAAGTGACGTGTGGAGTGCCCCAGGGATATATTCTGGGACCGATAATTTTCTTAATATACGTTAACGATATGTCAAATTCGACAACCATGGATATCTTATCATACGCGGACGATACGACTCTAGTAACTGGTGGAAAAGATGGCATCCTTGTAGAAAGTTATGTGAATAATGAGTTACGCAACATATTTGCTTGGTGCTGTAGCAATAAGTTAGTGATCAATACTAAAAAAAGCAACTATATGCTAATACACCCAGAGAACAATGATGACAAATGGAACTTTATAAAGGTTTACTTAAATAATACAGAACTAAACAAGGTAGGAAATCTTGAGCACGAATCCTCCACAAAATTCTTAGGAATCCATATAGATGAAAACCTGACTTTCAAAAAACATGTGTCCTCTGTTTGTTCTAAAATGGTGAATGCCATATACCACATCAATAAAGTTAAACACTTCTTTCCTGGTAGCGCACTTAAAACATTATATTATGCTCTAATACAAAGCCAACTCGTTTACGGTATTCAAATATGGGGACATGTCCCTGCGGTCAAAAAAATTTTCATGCTTCAAAAACGCGCGATGCGAGTTTTATGTAATAAGAAATATAGAAGCCACACAGAACCTCTCTTTAAAAAAGAAAATATACTCAAAATCTACGACATCCACAAAGTACAAGCGGCTGTTTTCATGCATGATTGGTATCATATGCGCTTAATAGAATCATTCACCGACATGTTTACCAAACGCAAAACCGGACCAGAAACCCGGCAAAAGCACCCACTATTTTAAAAAAAACCAAGAACATCTTGGTCCCAACAACTACCATTCCATTCTTTTCCAACTATATGGAACAATTTAGATAACGAATTTACATCATACCAATCCAGACACACATTCAAACGGCGTTTACATGCCGATGGCATTAAAAAATATGCTGCAACAATTAAATGCAACAATCAAAGATGTCCCGACTGTGTGGTAGCTCGTCAATAAGTGACTTCCCCAATATCGCAATCATCAACCTCACTCAGCATATTCCTACTCGACTTACAAGGAACATCCCACTGACAAGAAAGAGACAAACCATCGAGTAACCAATAAGCGATTTATCTAGACGTATACCCTCCATGTATATAATCCAGTTAAATGCAACCATTGTGTGATACATAATTATATAGCCGTGCATTGTACAAGAAATCTTGACCGCCTATCGTAACATCTTTTCTTCTTTAAGGGGATGGCAGTAAGACAGTCTAGTCTGACTATGCCACCCCCTCGAATATACAATATAATATTTGTCAAATGTATTATTCATTAATATGTGTATATTGAAATAAAATATCCTATCCTATCCTATCAACCCTCAGATCATCAACTTCACTTTCGATACTCCTTACCCTTTTTTTTCAATGTTTTTACTACTTTTGTAATTTTTTTTTTTTTTTAAACCTGACACAGCTTCGTTAACAACTTTGATATTTCGTTTTTTTTGTGTAGTTTAGAATACAAGATTTAATAGCATTGACCAACAACTGCACGTCAAAGCCAAAATGTTCTGTAACTTTGAAATCAACTTTAGGTGTGTCCATACTCTCACATGGTTGTAACACTATTGAACTGGAGTCTGACTCCGAATCCGAATCTGATCCTGTTTCAGAACTAGTGTTGGAAAGTTTACTTTGCTTCCCTTGTTGTTCAGACAAAGGTATTTGTATGGGTCTTTTCTTCTAATGCTCTTTGGCTTTGAGATACATAATATTTCAAGAAAATAAGACACGCAACATCAACACACGTCTGCTCACAGGCCAGTTAGATCGCCTATTTCCGTGCGCACACTGACGTGGTCCGAATGTTTAGTCAAATGCTGACAGCATGTCTATATTTCAGCCGTTTTATTGCAGCACACACTTCACATATTACATATTACATTAGATTATATGTGAGCATGAAATAGCATGCACCGTCCACAAAAAGAAATAAATAAAAAAAATATCGGAGCTAAATTTCGTCCGGCTCCACCATTGCTGTCACGTAACCCATAACCTATAGCCCCCATACAGTTTTGTTACATGCGGAGTCGAATAAAAGTCACTAAATGTTAATAAGAATACCTTGTTTGATTCAGACAGAATATGTAAGTTCAATCGATTGACATTTCGAAGACATAGTTATGTTTAAATTGTCCTAAATGAACATAACATTGCTGTACGATTCGTATATAACGTTGCGACATATGGCTGTCGTCGTACACGACTAGGCGTACAGTGACTGGCGAATGGGATGTCCAAATAAATAGTCTCTACGTTCAGAGTGTGATCGTACCTGAGCCCAGGTAATGTCAATATAATCTGCAAACATAACGGCCTTTATGTTGCAATATAGTAGGATTTCCGACAGATGCTGCATATGTGTTAAAATGACATTTGAAGAGGGAGTTTTTGCAAGGAAATTATTTTTCGAGTGAAGACCGTGTATGTGTATGTACAATATACGTTTATAGTTGTTGGTAATCCGTCTGTCCAGTCAGAAAACTTGTTTTATGTTGTTGTTTTTGTTATTCTTTTGTTATTCTGTAGTACTAAAACATGCAAATAATTTATAATTGTTTCTAATGATAGCTTCATAAATGGTATGCGTTAGTTTCAATGCATGTAAGAAAATAAATACACAAAACATGATATATTCCCAATAAGTTGGTGCACAACTTCATAGTGAAACCACACCAATAAATGTAAAACGTCTATGTCTATGTCTATGCTTGCTTCTTTCTATTGTTTCAGTCGTTTCTTGTTTCCGTGTTATGTGGTGATGTTTTTATTCAATCAAATTTGATATTTTAATATGATTTATAATTTATTTATTTCATTATTTATTCCTATGCGATCAAACTGGTTGGGAACTAACAATTGTAATCAGATGTAATCAAAAAGTAATCGATTACATTTACTAAAGTAATTGTAGTCGTAATCGAATACATTGGAAAAAAAGTTATTCAGTAATCGTAATCATGTAAATCAAAAGTAATTGTAATCGTAATCGATTACAATTACATTGGCATGTAATCGCCCCAACCCTGGTGGGTACCTTGAAGGTATCCACCAGTCCAATTATATCTCATTTCCGGAAAGATCAAGTTTGGGTCTCTACCTCTATTTGCGGATTTTATCCGGTGAATATTCGCGGTTTCGTCGTGAGGCTGTGTCGATTGATAGATGGCAAATATGATATACTAGCAGGGTTACCCGGCGTTGCACAGGTTTAAGTGATGTGAAACTCTCTGCATGCTGTGTATATTTGGTGGGAATAGAGAATACTCTTGCTCAAAGTGCTACACGTATTCTCATAAATTGTATATTCAAATAACATCACAAAACATTATTCTTATACATGGAATATAAGTATAGTGGATCACCTTGTCGATTGTCATTTTGTTTATCGCGATTAATCCGTTCCACTATGGGCAGCCAAATTAACATATACTCAAATATTTGGAGATATCTCTAAATATTTAGAGATATCTCTAAATATTTGGAGATATCTCTAAATGATTTGGAGATATCTCTAAATATTTGGAGATATCTCTAAATATTTGGAGATATCTTTAATTGATTTGGAGATATCTCTAAATAATTGGAGATATCTCTAAATATTTGGAGATATCTCCAAATCATTTGGAGATATCTCTAAATCAGCACATATCCATAATTGAACCTGGAATTGGACTTATCTCTAAATGAATTAGAGATATATCCAAATTAATTGAAGATATCTCTAAATCATTTGAAGATATCTCTAATTCATTTGAGGATAAGTTCTTTTTGGACATATGTCACATATCCGTAAATAAAATACTTCTCCATAATTCGATTTGGAAATTCTCCAAATAATTGGAGATATCTCCAAATGATTTAGAGATATCTCTAGTCATTTGGAGATATCTCTAAATGAATTGGAGATATCTCTAAATAATTGGAGTTATCTCTAAATCGACATATCCACAATTGGACATATCCGTAAATAAATACTTCTCCATAATTCGATTGGGAGATATCTCTAAATATTTGGAGATATCTCTAATTCAGTTGAACATATCTCTAAATATTTGGAGATATCTCCAAATAATTGGAGATATCTCCAAATGAATTGAAGATATCTCTAATTATTTGGAGATATCTCCAAATGAATTAGAGATATCTCTAAATGATTGGAGATATCTCCAAATGAACTGGAGATATCTCCAAATCGAATTAGAGATATCTCTAAATGATTTGCACTTCTCCTCAAATAGTACTTATCCGTAATAAAGAAGAGCAATTGGAGATATCTCCAAATCATTTAGAGATATCTCTAAATACAATGGAGATATCTCTAAATGAATTAGAGATATCTCTAAATGATTTATGGATAAGTGGATAAATCGAATATACTTCTCCGTAAATGCATTTGTGGATATCTCTAAATGATTTGAAGAGATCTTCAAATATTTGGAGATATCTTCAAATATTTGGAGATATCTCCAAATCAATTAGGGATATCTCCAAATATTTGGAGATATCTCCAAATGAATTAGAGATATCTCCAAATGAATTAGAGATATCTCCAAATATTTAGAGATATCTTCAAATGCTTTGGTGTCCTAAATAGTTATGGTACGAATTGAAGAGCTCTCCAAATCGACTTAGAGATATCTGCAATTTATTTGAAGATATCTCCAAATGAATTAGAGATATCTTCAAATATTTGCAGATATCTCCAAATATTTAGAGATATCTCCAAATATTTAGAGATATCTAAAGTATATGTTAATTTGGCTGCCCATATTCCACCGATATATTATTTATTTACAACTGCGAATACGTCAGACGTTATGATGTGAAACATGAACATCATAAACACATTAGTCCGCAAATATAAAAGACGACTATTGAGTTTTACATATATATGTATCAATGTATCAATCAATCTTGTGGGTTTGACTAAGATTTTGAGGACACCTGGCTATCATATCGCCATGAAGATACAGATGTTTTAAAGAAATGTGCAGGTGCTCTTCTGTCCATGGCGCTATATATTGGCGAAATATTCTCAGTTTAAAAGAAATGTTGATGATATGCATGTATATCAGCTACCTGTGCCCAACACAGAGCAAGATTTTGAATAGTTTATTGTAATGGGTAGAATTTATATTGAATGGAACAGACTCAATTGTGCTATATATACTTGATCCATTCTAATATGCAATCCTCTGACGGTTCGAGGTCTATCAATTTGCAAGAATATGTGTATCTCTTAAATAAAATGATAAATACGTTTAATATTTTGTTATATATATATCTGTTTTGCTAGCTCGTATAAATTGAGAAGAACGTGTATGAATTTGACTGAGCAATCTCACCAGATAGATCATATTGGCAGTTTTACAAACATCAAGCCTACACAAGGTAGCAAATAGACTCACCTTCCTTTTGTCAATGAACGACAACCTACAAGACCATGTACAATAACGATTGACTTATACATTTTAAGACAACTGTATGACGTTATGCCTCCAGCATAAACGCCTGCGTTCGTCAAAGATAGATATATAGGTTCATCTAAGTTGTGTGCAAACACTGTTAACAAGTCTAGAATTTAAGCTAAATTTGTTCTCTATTGATACCGACAATTTAGAAGTAATCGATTCGATGGTCCCCGTATCATCAGATTCAATAACAACAACATTTCTTCAAAGACGCGTCAGTTGTCAGAATCGACTGGTTGCCAAAAAAATAATTTGATTTGAAGTGACAGAATTAAATTTGGGGCGAAACATGCCAACTTTCTCATTGGTCGATATTTACTATAGGGTCTACACTTTGCAGTAGGCATCAGTTTGCTTAAATCAATTTCGGAAGTAGGGATTCCCATTCAATAGCGGAGCTACGCCTATTAGCGAATATAATTAACACAATATCCACTATCATTGATTCTCGGTCACTAAACGTTTAAAACCGTCTCAATTAACAAATACACATATCCGTGGCTTCCTTCAACCGTTGTCTCTTTAAGCGACATCCTGTAATACGTGCAGACAGAAACCTACTCCAAAATCTCACATGAATATAGGGGCAACAATCTGTAGTAGATCAGTTTGCGTAAATAAAATTCGTAAGTCGGGATCCCAATTTAATAGCGGAGCTAGGCCTATAGCAAATATAATTAACACAACAAGCCACTGTCATTGATTCTCTTGTCAATAAACGTTTAAACCCGTCCCAATTAACACATACACACATCCGTACACAACAAAGTCGTCATGGAAAAGTATAGTGCGCAAGGCAATATCTGAATATTCAGAACACGAATGGGAAAGCGCGGTGATCGGCGACAAATCACTCAGTCGCTTTCATGTTATACACCCACAGTTATCAGTCTCCCATTTGTGGCGTTGCTGTCGAAAGTTCCCTAGACACAAAATAGCATATTTGACTGTGGCCGGCATCATAGCTTGTACTGAGTCCGAATTTTTAACTTGCAGCAAATGTGGTGTTGCTTATGATGATCTCCCTCTACACATCATCATAAACTGCCCCGCCATTGCGGAATATCGCAACGACATATGGTATGAGTTAATGAACCAGTTCAATATTCAATGTATTCTCAAACTAGACAGCCTTTGCCCAGATGTACAATTGAATGTATTTCTCACTGCACGTCCACCAGAGTTATTTGATTTAATTGATGAAGCTGACTTATTCACAGACTTTGTAGTATGCAGTACGTATTGTTTGTGGAAAGCTTATACCACGCAATCTCAAATATTACTGACATGCAGTGGTGATAGTAATAATTTATGAATATTATCAATTAGGACGCCGATAAAACATCGGTAACTGATGTACATGCTCTATTTCACATCCGTATGAACACATGCTGGTGTATATTTATATATGTTGACCCGTATAGCGTCGGTTTGAATGATCAGGTTAGCATATAATGAATGGTGTATGTTTGCCGTGTGGGGGTGAGTGTGTGTGTATGTGTGTGTGTATGTGTATGTGATATATGTGTATATACGTATATGCATGCGCGTGCATACGTGTGTGATGTGTATCTATGCACAAATGTATATATATATGTATGTATGTATGTATATATATATATATATATATATATATATATATATATATATATATATATATATATATATATAGCTAGCTATATATATACATATATATGTATGTATAAGGGTGTGTATGTATATGTGTAATTGTATGTATGCTCATATGTATGTATGTATGTGTTTGTGTATATATGTATGCATATGTGTATTTAAGTATGTAAGTTAGGGCCTTCCTGTGTGCGCGCCCGTGTTGTTTGTGACTGCATGTGGACGTTTAGTCTGCGATACTACATCGGTGTTATGTTTGTGTTGGGTCCATTTGTTAAAAAGTTTATGTACTTTTCATGTCAATTCTTTTTTGTCAAACAATGTATGTATATATATACATGTAACCTGTAATTATGTTATTACTGCTCTCCGATATTGGAGGAAATAAAGGTATATATATTGATTCTCTTGTCAATAAACGTTTAAACCCGTCCCAATTAACACATACACACATCCGTGGCTCCATTTAACGTTGTCTCTTTACGCGACATCCGGGAATACGTGCAAACAGAACCCTACTGAAAATGTCACATAACACCAGTCCTGTCAACATATTTGGGCTGGTTTTAACCGATTCGGTATGATTACTATGGAAATAAGCAACAAACCATCGTTAATTTGACTTGTATTTTTGGCTAACATTTACTCACCAAACTCCTATGAGCAAAAACTGACAAACACAGAAACATAAATCTCCGTATTAAACATCCACACTTCGGGCGAAATGATGTGCTCATTGGCTATTAAGTCATATCACATTGCCTTATTTTTTATTGCGCTTTTAGTTCAGGCACATTAGGCGTGAATGGGGAAAAGTAAGGAAATAAATTCCGGAAAGCTGATTTTTTTATATTATTTAGACCATAACATCGCGGATGCGTCACGAAAAGTCCCCTAAAATCGGAGTTGAGCTTTCGGAGTTAACCTATTTTTTTCATAAAAAAAATAAAAACATATATTTTTCACAATCATAGGAATAATGGGATGTTATAACAATTTTTCAGCCGAAACATATACTAAATGTACTCAATATTGTTCGATACACAATTCTCGAACCAGAGATACAAATTCAACGGGGGGATTTGAATGAATTTCGCAGATATGGATATAAAATAACATAATGAACCCAAAAAATGACAATTTTTTCAGACAATCTGTATTATTCGATGTCAAATTTCTCGGGCTATTCATTACGTAGGCGCAAGCAATTTGTTTTAAAAATTGCACAGATATCACTCCTCCAACATAATATGCGGGATTAGCAACTATACCTATGATAAGTGGTCAATACTTGTAAAAACATAACCCTGTCCCCTAAACTGGCTCTCGTCACATTTTGCCCTTCCGCTAGCCCAAGTGCTTGTTGTAGAAAACACACCAACTGTGAAAAGGGCAATACAAGCATGAAACTTGGCACATATGTTCCTTATACGCTACTGCTCATTTTCACATGTGGCGTCATTTGCAACAGGCTCTTCTTAGCAACGGTTGCTAGGCAACTACCCGGCATCGGATTAATGCATATGACTGATATTATACGTGTTCTAACAAACTAAACTACGTCGTGTACCATGTTTATGGTGAACATATTTGTTGTCAGTTTTGACCTGACTGACAAATTGCCATATTACTTACTTACAAGGGGTGGCGGTTGCTAGGGACGCACACACAATCTAAAAATGCACATATGACTGATATTATGGTAGCTTTAACAAACTAAACTACACCTAATAGCACTTTTGTGTTGAAAGCAATTAGAATAGTTCTTGTTAGTGTTGAGATGGCTGGAAAAAAACCCATATAATTCTTACTTATATGAGTGGTAACTGTTGCCAGGGTCACACCCGAAATACAAACATGCACATATGACTGATATTATGGTAGTATTAACGTTTTTATGGTGAAAACAATTATAAATGTTGTTAGTGTGAGTCTAACCAGAATATGGGTACATTTATCCGTTGTGGTCCATCAGTTTAGATATCGGGAATTCAAAGTGAGAGTTGAAAAGTTGTTGCTTATATTTAATATGAGGCATGGCCATAATAGTTATATAAGCCATAGACCCAGACAGCTAGTTATATAATGTAAGTCACGGACCAACTCTACTATATATGAAGAACATAGCTAGGGTCAGCCACCAATATGTTAGCCATGGCCCTAGCCTACAATAGTTAGGTTAGGAACCCAGGCACATATATACTCACAGGACCCATGTCCATACATATATGCTATGTACGTAGGATATGTATAGTCCATGAACCAGACCGCTTCATATAACCATACATGTATGATATCTATGATCATGACTATGACACTGTTACATGGTGCAAATAACCAAGTGCCCACAGATAGACCATGTACTAAGATACCATAGACCAAGCCCGATGCACAATAGATTAGTGCACCATGGCTTCAGGAACCTATATATGGTATGAACATATGAGACAGTTTTATGACAGACCAACCTATATATAGATATTGGACCGATGCCACATAGACGAAAGTTAAGGATGGGGGGCCCTTATAAATAGCCCATACACATATGGCACTGTATGTTGGCCATGGACACATATCCATACGTGTAGGCCATGGACCAATGCCGATATATTTATGCCATATTGAATTATACCCAGGCATAAGCAGGTGTTTGTCTATATGTAGGATATGGACCCACCCCTCGTACGTGATATATCTACACCAAAGACCCAGGCAAGTTTAAATAGTGTTAATACACAAGTGACTATTATGATGTATGCAGTGATACACTGACTGGCAATATTACAACTGACAAACACAGAAACATAAATCTCCGTATTAAACATCCACACTTCGGGCGAAATGATGTGCTCATTGGCTATTAAGTCATATCACATTGCCTTATTTTTTATTGCGCTTTTAGTCCAGGCACATTAGGCGTGAATGGGGAAAAGTAAGGAAATAAATTCCGGAAAGCTGATTTTTTTATATTATTTAGACCATAACATCGCGGATGCGTCACGAAAAGTCCCCTGAAATCCGAGTTGAGCTTTCGGAGTTAACCTATTTTTTTCATAAAAAAAATAAAAACTTATATATTTTTCACAATCATAGGAATAATGGGATGTTATAACAATTTTTCAGCCGAAACATATACTAAATGTACTCAATATTGTTCGATACACAATTCTCGAACCAGAGATACAAATTCAACGGGGGGATTTGAATGAATTTCGCAGATATGGATATAAAATAACATAATGAACCCAAAAAATGACAATTTTTTCAGACAATCTGTATTATTCGATGTCAAATTTCTCGGGCTATTCATTACGTAGGCGCAAGCAATTTGTTTTAAAAATTGCACAGATATCACTCCTCCAACATAATATGCGGGATTAGCAACTATACCTATGATAAGTGGTCAATACTTGTAAAAACATAACCCTATCCCCTAAACTGGCTCTCGTCACATTTTGCCCTTCCGCTAGCCCAAGTGCTTGTTGTAGAAAACACACCAACTGTGAAAAGGGCAATACAAGCATGAAACTTGGCACATATGTTCCTTATACGCTACTGCTCATTTTCACATGTGGCGTCATTTGCAACAGGCTCTTCTTAGCAACGGTTGCTAGGCAACTACCCGGCATCGGATTAATGCATATGACTGATATTATACGTGTTCTAACAAACTAAACTACGTCGTGTAGCATGTTTATGGTGAACATATTTGTTGTCAGTTTTGACCTGACTGACAAATTGCCATATTACTTACTTACAAGGGGTGGCGGTTGCTAGGGACGCACACACAATCTAAAAATGCACATATGACTGATATTATGGTAGCTTTAACAAACTAAACTACACCTAATAGCACTTTTGTGTTGAAAGCAATTAGAATAGTTCTTGTTAGTGTTGAGATGGCTGGAAAAAAACCCATATAATTCTTACTTATATGAGTGGTAACTGTTGCCAGGGTCACACCCGAAATACAAACATGCACATATGACTGATATTATGGTAGTATTAACGTTTTTATGGTGAAAACAATTATAAATGTTGTTAGTGTGAGTCTAACCAGAATATGGGTACATTTATCCGTTGTGGTCCATCAGTTTAGATATCGGGAATTCAAAGTGAGAGTTGAAAAGTTGTTGCTTATATTTAATATGAGGCATGGCCATAATAGTTATATAAGCCATAGACCCAGACAGCTAGTTATATAATGTAAGTCACGGACCAACTCTACTATATATGAAGAACATAGCTAGGGTCAGCCACCAATATGTTAGCCATGGCCCTAGCCTACAATAGTTAGGTTAGGAACCCAGGCACATATATACTCACAGGACCCATGTCCATACATATATGCTATGTACGTAGGATATGTATAGTCCATGAACCAGACCGCTTCATATAACCATACATGTATGATATCTATGATCATGACCATGACACTGTTACATGGTGCAAATAACCAAGAGCCCACAGATAGACCATGTACTAAGATACCATAGACCAAGCCCGATGCACAATAGATTAGTGCACCATGGCTTCAGGAACCTATATATGGTATGAACATATGAGACAGTTTTATGACAGACCAACCTATATATAGATATTGGACCGATGCCACATAGACGAAAGTTAAGGATGGGGGGGGCCTTATAAATAGCCCATACACATATGGCACTGTATGTTGGCCATGGACACATATCCATACGTGTAGGCCATGGACCAATGCCGATATATTTATGCCATATTGAATTATACACAGGCATAAGCAGGTGTTTGTCTATATGTAGGATATGGACCCACCCTCGTACGTGATATATCTACACCAAAGATCCAGGCAAGTTTAAATAGTGTTAATACACAAGTGACTATTATGATGTATGCAGTGATACAGGTGCCTATATGTGGGACATGTACACATGTCCCTAAATAAAAGCTACGGCACCGGCGTTATCAATCATTTCATAGATTCACATATATGCTGGTAGGCCATGGACTGATCCACATATATAGGAGACACATGGACCCCATGCCTACGGGTAAGTCCATGCATGTGCATGGATCCACGTCTCTATAGTATATGAATACCGTATACATACGTCCGTTTTCAGCCATTCGACCAACGCCATATAGCATGAAGGTCCCTATCGATTGGTCGTGTGCACCACCATAGCTTGGCTATGGACCCAGGCTCATATAGGTAGGAAATTGAGACGGGCCACTATGGACAGCCGATGTATCCAGGCTGATTTAGTTATGACTTTATTACAAGACATTTATATGTAAAACATGAACCCATCCCATGAATGTACATGTGCCATGACTATCTAGGTTATAACCACAGCCACGCATACGCTATGGACCCATATGAACACCACATGTAGTGCAAATACACAAGTGTCTATAGTTATGTACACATGACATGTACCCAGGCAAATCAATAGAACGAACCCTAAATAGTATATCATCGGCCCAGGCCCCTTTCTATGGCATGGACACAGTAGTTAAGACACGTCATTGGATGCTGTTCCTTAGTAACTGTGGGTTGGTAATGGGCCCATGGCTACCCATGTAAATGGGTATTAGTCACCGGTTCCAAAGGGTAGTTCATGGTATCTCAATCTGAAATATATAGTCCACGCTCATGTACGAGCTCCTATAGACTTGTAAATGACTCATGACCATGTATTGACATATATGTAGTTATGGCATGGATATGAAAGAAACACAGTTAGTTCATACCGTATAGCAACTGGTATGCGGATGCTATCACACCGTGATAGTGTTCTGCATTGATGCCATTGTCAAATGTAGTGCAAATGTCGGATTCCATGGAGGGGGGTTCAGGTGGTATCGACATAAATGTGGGTCAATATTTTTACATGTCTCATCAAAATGTATTCCAAAAATCGAATCATGGAAGAAACAATAGTAAACTCCACACAGGTATGTGATTCTGATAAAACTAACTGAATAGTCTGTCAGTTTAAAGAAGATTTGTCAATCGTAGGTGGTTACCTAGCAACAATGAAACCTCAATACCAATTTGCCACACGAGAATGCGTCAGTACACAACACAACAACCTTTAGTTATGCATTATTGTCAATATAAGCATAATATGACATATTATGAAACAATTATATCATGCAAATTTCCCAAAACTCATACCATATCATGAAACAGTTATATCAGTTAAATTACCAGAAACTCATACATATGGTATGCTTTCAAATGTGGGTATGTCCATAGCAACCACTACACACCCGTTAGGTAACGAATGCGGCAACTTTACTGCCATGTTCACTCTAACAACAATTATAATAATTGTTTTCAATATAAAAATGTTACATGACGTAGTTTAGTTTGTTAAAACTACCATAATATCAGCCATGTGTGCATTTTTCGATGTCTGGTATGTCCCTAGCAAGTTAGCAACGCAACCGTTACCAGAAATATATATTAATTTTAAAGTCGAACCCACACTAACAATAACTATTATAATTGTTTCACCATAAAATGATAATGACGTAGTTTATATTAGTTTGTCAAAACTATCATAATATCAGTCAGCTCGGCATTTTTCGATTTCGGGTATGTCCCTAGCAACCGTTACCACCCCTGTAAGTAAGAACTATGGTAATTTTCCAGCCAGATATACTCGAACAACAACTAATATCACTTTTACCATAAAAATGCTGCATGACGTAGGTTATATTGTTAAAACTGCCACAATATCAGTCATATTTGTATTTCTTCGATGTGGGATAGTTGCCTAGCAACCGTTCTCAAGGACGGACCTGCCGCGACGTCTATACATCTGAAAATGATTAATAGTGTACAAGGAACCTATGTGCCAAGTTTCATAGTGTTATCACCATTTGTACAATTGTTTCGTCAAACGCCAGAACTATTATGTGGTATTTTGCCTTTCAGATACTCAAAGCCATGGGGTGCGTTTTAGGGGGTAGTGTTATGTTTCCGGCTATAAAATCTTAAAGATGGTAATGGTTCGATATATCTCATCACTTTCCTGTTCCGAACTAACCACTCTTCTTGTATAATGGTTCATATTTTAGCTCATTGTCGTCTGAATATCTTTACTCGCCCTCTTTTGTTAGGAAAATTTTGAATCACCATGCGATTTATATGCTCTCTTCACCAATAAATGTCATCACAATTATGGAAGATCGACTGTTAGTAAGCTCTAGCACCAATTACGCATATCTATCGACACATGCTTCATGATGGACGGGTATGTGTGAAGATTGAGTCCACAAATTAGCCTACATATGACTGCATTCGGATATGGTCTAATGGAATTTCGTCAGAAATTGCACCATTGCGAAAAATCATGATATCTCAAAAAGCTCAACTCTGATTCTAGGGGACTTTTTCCAAGTTGTTCATAAACATGTTCTTATTAATCCCTGAAAAATTCAGCTTTCCGGGATTTTTTGCACTAGTGAAACCTAATGTGCCTGGACTATTTGGGATAATATTGGTCAGCTCCGATTCAGTAATGCATGTGATTGCAAAGAACATCGGCCACAACGTTTGTAGATTTTGATTTTTTTCTGCGAAGATATGAAATTGTTAACACATTCAAAGTGGTCTGATTCAAAACTCTCATCTTGAATGGGAAGAAAAAGGTTTGAGTAATATGAGTAAAAAAAAAAAAAAAAAATCCATTTCAATTTCCCACGGTAACAAATAGATAAAGATCAGAGACCAAATCCAAACCGGGAACACTGGATACATGCCTGGGAAACCTAACAATGCTAGGGAAATTTTTCCAAAATGCCCCCCCCCCGCATGAAAAACTATAATCATCGATACCAGAATACCAAAAATATGTTACAACATGTACTAATATTTCAGATATTGGGTCAATTGGCATACTTTAGTGGACTAGTAAAGGAGAAAATATTTATATTTACGAAACTTGATGTAATAATAATACATATAATATATTCCTACCCTAGGCGAACTGGTGTACACAAAATCAGAAAATCACCTTAATTCCTTACAGAGCCAGTGTTCGGCTACATCCAACTAGGGCTATGCATCCCTTTGTTGCCCCTTCCATTCAACCTTTCGGGAAGGGGGAAGTCATAGGGGAGAGCATACCCCTGACTGGTCACCTTCCAATTCATAAATTACCAGTCGACGATGAAGCCGAACACCTCCATGGTCTCAAAAACACTGGCAAGTAATTATTTATTGTTTCCCCTGAAAACTCTCCCGACCCCATTTCGGGAAGAGTAAAACTATCCCATAAAGTTCATATCTCCAAACTATGATTTTGTTCCCCATTTTCGGGAAAAGACATATAATATCGGGCTAATGATTACCCCGTACTTATATATCTAAATTATAATAATAGATCTGACCTTAATCCCAAAACTAAAAAAAGGTGTTTACAAAGAAACAAAGCCATTCCAAAAAGAAAATTAATAAATAAACAAAAAATAGCTATAATAATAAAAAATAAATGAAAAATGAAATGAAATAAATTAATAATAATCTTTTCACCACTAGCCTCTCTAGATAATGGTCACCAGTGCGCTTTGGGTAGAAATTTTTATAAACCAGTCCACCACTCAAATAGTTACTAGTAAAGCTGTGATCTCCCCCACAAATAGTTTTGAATTGTACCAAGTTATGTCTCAACAAAGACAAATCGTCAAGTATTAAGAAAACTTTATCGTATTTTGGGACAAACTGATTCATACATGTACATTCCGGTACTCCTTAAAATGACAGATTGAGCAAAAGTCCAAATTTAAATAAAAACAAACCAAACAAACAAAATCATAAAAAAAAAAATCATCTCCACATTTAAACTAGTAAGTATGCACATAATTACACAACAGATTCCATTTATATGCTAAGCTCTAATAGCTAGAGTTCTGTTAAATAATACTACTTGACACCCAAATCATTTCTGGGAGAGATCACTTTAATCTACTAAGAGCATTTCCAATACCGATACTGGGTACATGTATATGCTTTGTAAAATATTGTTATTTAATGCTATAACAATAGCTGTTGTATATTCTACCAGGTTTCAAACATCTTGACCTACTGAATAATGTACAGTAATGCCCTAATTAATCGACTCCTTAGCCGCGGCGGAGTTGTGGGTGGCTTTACGGGATTTGCTCGGGGTGTGGCTTGTTGCCGTTCACCGGAAGGCTCTCGGTGAGAGCTTTCTGATGAGGGGCGGCAGGCCATATTCTCGACTGGATCCTGGTGGGTTGCCCGGGGTTTCGGATTTGGTTGAGGGGTTGATTGTTTGGAGCATTACTGTAGTACATCAAATGACATTGAATAATAACCACAATTCATACCACACTAAATGATGGTGATAGCTTAATAATAGTGCCAGACAGAAATAGTCACTAAAATAAACTGTTATGGAAATCATACTCCATATCCTCTTCCCAAAAAAATAATAAAAAATTCTTGCAAACAATAATGTCAACACTATCATTGGGCACCTAGGAGTCCATTATGACTTGCATGGTAACTGTTAAATTGTAAATCATATGGAAATGGGCAAATAAAAACCCATACACGTCCCTGAAATTGGAAGAAGTCCCACTAACAATTATTTATAATTATTACTATTGCCTTGGCAAATTGGAATGGAAACATTTTGAATGGGGGATTTCCTGGCAGATCTCCCACAGCAAGGTTTATATATGAAGCAGTTGTAGCAGCCATATCAATAAACAGTCAAAATATTTTACCGCCAGAAGGGCCTGGTAAATTACAAATCTTTTCTATAAATCTATTTCAAGAATTTTTCTCTTGAACCAACAACACTTCACCTAGTTTCGGAACAAAATCATAAAAAAATCAAATATAAATACACCAAGTTTCTAATGGAGAAAAACAAAAACAAGTAACCTAGATCATGCCATGAACCTCTACTAATGCTAACGCACATAGAGCGTTAGCATTAGTAGAGGTTCATGGCATGATCTACAAATAACCCAGAAATATTTACAACTCTGTGACCTTTGCTGTGGAGATTTTGCATGGAGGTGCCCATTCGGAATAGGTCACCTGACCTCTCATCGTTAACTGGAATTATGAACATAAATTGCTTAGTTTTTGTTACCCCCCCCCCCTGCCCCGGCAGTTGTGAACCGAAAAGCAGCCATGATAAAACCACCTGACCATAAACCCACCCTCTCGATTAAAAAAACAAAAAAACAATCAAAATAGCCAAGAGTACGCTGATACATCCCTTTAAATGAACTGCACTTGTCAAACGCAGCTAAAAATAGAACAGTTCGACTACAGTGCTTAGATAATTGTTTTTCACTTAAGGGCTTTGTGGACCCAATTTTTCCAAAATTTTATAGAGTTCAAATACAGGATTCTGTTCATGTATGTTAGTAATCATAGAAACAATGCCAATTGATGCAACATTTTATGAGTATACTTTATGGTGGATTATGTTGGAAATACAAAATGTGAACTTTATTGAGATTTGGAACGAGAGGCCGATCA
This sequence comes from Siphonodentalium dalli, assembly GCA_032622095.1. NCBI lineage: Eukaryota > Metazoa > Mollusca > Scaphopoda > Gadilida > Siphonodentaliidae > Siphonodentalium > Siphonodentalium dalli. The sequence continues at coordinate 103,518,347 of CP136069.1, read as the reverse complement.
CGATCGGCAGATGTTAACCCATCCCTTGGCGATAAAAATTTAATATGATCGGATAAATGAGAGTTATAGAGTATACTGTTATGTACTATTTTAGACAAATGTACATAACACAAATTATTGGATTTTATGGGTCACTGGAGTTTATATAAGAGAATGCACTGGTACAGGATCTGAAATGCTAAACCGCCACATCCAGCAAGCCCATGGGTTAAATGTGTAGGTGTGACCTGGACATGGAATACTTGGGTTATGAAAGTCCAATTTAAGTTTACAATAATAATGTGTCCTAGTTATTTTAAATTAGATACCATAGCCTTCTTTATCAGATTATTTGCACATTGGCATAAGAGACATCAGAAAATAATATAGCCTTATCAATAGCTAAGTAGTCCAAAGGCAATTGGTGAATTGGATTTAATGTTGCTCCAAACAGATTTACCAGTACATAACACAAGATTTTGGACCGATTTAATCAAATTTGGTGTGGTGATTCGGGGTACCCTTGGCAGAGTTATAATGGTGTTAGTTTTTCAAAAAATTTTCACTTAAATTTTTTTATTTTGTTTTTAATTATTTAAAAAAATTAAAGGGACACATTGGAAATCTTTTTATCATAATCATCAATATCTAAATGAAAACAAATGACAATGTCAATGACATTTTTTTTATTATTATTACAAAAGTTAAAAATAAATTTTTTTTAAAATCGAATTTTTTTCTTCAAATGTTTTTCTTTCGAAAAAGGGTCATAACTCCTTTAAAATTAATCGAATCAAACCCATATTCGAACTCGATCTGTATTTTGGGCTTAGAAATCCATATACAAAATTTGGTTTCGATTGGATAGAAAATGTTTGAGTTATCGCATTACTCGTAAAGTGTCTACGGACAGACAGACGGACAGACAGACAGACAGACAGACGGACGAACGACGAGTGGTCAATCCGGGCAACGACACTATGTTTACCATACTATGGTATGGGTAAACATAAAAATAACATTTACAGGCAATGGGCCAAGAAAAATAAAGTCCATATCTAAGAATCAAATATGGGAATATATACTGAACACTGTGATGAATGATGTACTACAAAAAAAAAATATATTTCTTGAATGTTCTTTGAAAAATTTACTTTGAACCATTTGTTGACAAATGATATATACTTGCTTAAACATTAGCTGTGTGGATTCCAGCATGCCTACTTAAGTAAAATAAAGTGTCATTTTATTTTACTTAAGTAAAATAAAACCATGTAGATGGCGCTTTATTTCGCTTAAGTAAAATAAAATGACACTTTATTTTACTTAAGTAAAATAAAATGTCATTTTATTTCACTTAAGTGAAATAAAGTGTCATTTTATTTTACTTAAGTAAAATTAATATTAAATAGCGGTTTGGCTTGCCATAGCATGCATGGGTTAGCAGCTGGCCATTGTAAGCTGTGGACAATAGAATGCTAATCCCCAATCAAACCCAATTAATTGCATTACTAGTAGTACTGCCCACGGTTTATGCAATCTCATCTTCACTGTCACTGTCAATTTCATAAAATGTGATGGTATCAGTCAATAGCATTCCCGCGCAACATCTTCAGGGAAGAATGGTTCAAACAGCTCAGGTTGCATATCGGCCGTCCATCCATGACATGCTTCATCGGGAGTGGTTGATTTGGCAACGGTTTCAAGTCTCCACTATTTTGCTATCATGTTGGCTCGTTTTGACTGTATAATTAAAGATTCCTCACATATCAGAAATAGCAAGTACCTTCTGTTGATTCTCAAACTTCTGCTGGAACATTATCCACCTAGCTTGATTCATTTTTATCGAAAGTTGATCATATAAGGCACATGCTAACTCCTCGAGTGTAGTAATCATGTAACTATCCAAAACCCAATTCATTCCTGAATAAGCCATGACTTCCATATATTTTAATCGTATTGCCAGCAACATCCAGAAGAGTTTTTTTTCCTTTTAGGAAGTTAATCATTACCCGTGAACGAATGGAACCCAATAAGTGCATTCTTCAGTATATTTGACATCTCGATATCACCGACTTCAAATTTGATTAACTATTGTCCAGGTGTTTAACTTTTCCTCCATTGTGCATAAATGCCATCAAGATGGAGAACTCTGACATGACCTCTCTATTAATTAATATGTCCTTGAGTTAATGTGGAAAGCTATAGCCACCAGGATACACAAGTACAAACAACCCAATAACATACGGTCACTCAATATATACACATAAACAACACACATATGACAAGCTAGTCATTCACTCTATACACATTAACCTGATTCATGATAATATGTCACTCCCTAGCTGTATACCTACACACCACTTTCATGATCATAATTCAATCCTTGTATACCTATTCATCTCATCGTTGGTCATACGATCACTCCCCGTATACATATTCGCCACACATATGGCCACATAGCTATTCAAGATATACATATACACCCCATCCATGACCATAGAGTCACTCCAGGTATACATATGCATCTCACCAATGGCCATATAGCCACTCGCTTTATACACGTACCTCTCACCCATGACCATATACATGTATAGCCACACTTGTGTATACCCGTGCACCCCACAAATGCCATATATCCACGAGTCACACCATGCAGGCACACTAGGTGATGATCATTCATGATCATACAGTCAATCCTTGTATACCTATTCACCTCACCATTGGTCTTGTGTAACTCCCTGTATACATGTTCACCAAACCCATGGCAAAATACCCACGCAAGATATACATATACTCCCCAACCATGACCATAGAATCACTCCAGGTAAACATATGTACCTCAGTAATGGTAATATAGCCACTCACTTTATACACATACCTCTCCATAACCATACAGCCACACTTGTGTATACCAGTAGACCCTACACATGACCATACATCCATACAGACACACCAGGTATACGCCTACACCTGACCCATGACAATATAGTCACACCCACTATACATATCCACCACATTCATGATCATACAGTCACTCCATGTGTACCTGTTCACCTCACCATTGGCCATATAGTCACTCCCTGAAAACATATTCACCCCACTATTGGCCATACAGTCACTCACTGTATACCTTTTTCAATAGTCATATAGCCACTCGTTATATACATATACATCTATACCTTTTTGTCACATCAATAGTCATATAGCCACTCGTTATATACATATACATCTACACATGACCATCCACACGCTAGTGAATGACCATCCAGCATACTCCACTGTACTGTCATTCCATGCACACCTACACGCATTACACATAGCTGCACATCTATTTATCCATTCACCCCACCCATGATCATACAGACAACACATGTATACATATATACCCACCTGTGACAATACAGCCACACACGTTATACATGTACATCCCATCCATGACCATACAGTCACTCCATATATACACAAACACACACAATGACCATGTAGCTACTCTCGCTATTTACATAAACCACAGCAATGCCCATACAGCCACATTTGGTACACCTGTACTGGGTATACATAACCATATAATCATAGTCACTCCATGTCTACCTATTCACCTCACACATGACCATACACTCACTCCTTGTATACCCATACATCTCACCATGTCCACCCCATTCAAGAACATACAGTAAACATGTATACCTAATCACATTATTCATGACCATACAATAACTCTCTTTTACATACTCACCTCACCTTTGACCATAAGTTGACTCTCTGGTTGCCATCTTGACCTGCACGCGGTATAAAGTTGATCAATTTTTATCCTAATAGGCCAGAATAGCCACAGATTATGATTCATTTCAGTTCCGTTTCAAAGTTCAGCCCATTTATTAAAACAAATATAGCCAGTATCCCAAAAGAAGTTCTCGGCCAAATTCCACAAGGCAACTTTAAAATTAATTTGTTATACCCCATAAGGAAATGGGACAACCAGAATAGAACATTTAGTTGTCAGTTGATTAGCTAACATGTATAATAACCAAGTGAGTCACAATTTGCTACATTTTCGGAACAGCAGAATTCCAGATATTTATGTCAAGTTTGTGAGAGAGACATCCAATATTTTTGGTAATGTCAGTGGTGACAAATTAAGTAAAAAGTAACCAAGAAGCATCAGACATGTTAGTGTTCAATGTATAGAAGGCAGAATAGCCAATTTTATACATCAACCACAACTAGCGATTGCGGGGCACTCTGGTTGCAATATCTACAATTTTCCATATTTTGGCAGCCAACTATACAGAAGAATGGAGTTATTGGGTTCCATTTCTTCACAGGTAATAATTACCTTTCATCGTTTCTCCGAAAAGGAAAAAAACTCTTCTGGAAATTGCTGGAAAGATGATCAAATATATGGAAGCCATGGCTTATTTAGGCGCGAATTGGGTTTTGGACAGTGACACGCTTAATACAATCGACAAGTTAACATGTGCCTTAATATACATATATGGCCAACGTTCGAGAAAAGTGAATTAAGCTAGGTGGGTAACGTTCCAGCAGAAGTTTGAAAATCAGCAGAAGGTAGTTGATCTTTCTGCACTTCCACCATGTAAGGAATCTTTAATTCTACACTCAAAACGAACCCACATGATACCAAAACAGTGAGGACTTTCAACTGTTGCCAAATCAACCACTCCCGATGTAGCACTTCATGGGTGGACGGCCGATAGGCAACGTGAGTTGTTTGAACCAATCTTTCCTGAAGATGTTGCATAGAAATTCTATTGACTGATACCATCACATTATTAATGAAATTGACAGTGATAGTGAAGATGAGATTGCATAATCAGTGGGCAGTACTATTGCAATATATGTTATGAATTATATTCACTAGCCGGAATGACCTTTCGAGTTGAGTAGCATATAGCATAAAATTGAAAGCATTAAGAACACTTGGGGTAGGGTTAAGTTTAACTTCTTTTCTTATTTCTGGTCTGATACATGATTATAGAATTCCATGCCTGGTATTGGGGATGAATTTATTCTTATTGTGGTGCATGTTTGCAGCTGTATCCATAAAACTGACAAATTCATGGGAATTTTTCAGAATTTGTTCACATAAAAATAATCAAAATTTTAGCTAATTTACCCCCAAAAAATCTAATATTTAAACAAACTAGACTCTCCCATATTAACTCGTTTGGGACGTGATTCTTTTGAGAAAATATTACTCACAGACGAGATTGTTTACAGAAATGCTTACTTTTATACAATTTTATAGCAATTTATGCGTTTATTCAATGTTGGGTCAGACCATTTGCCATGGCAGAATTCTCCGCGTGACAACTCATAATATATGGGTGTGCATCTGTAGTCTATAAATCTTCTAGGAATTTTGGGTAGATACCACCAAATTGCGACCGGTTGCCATAGCAACATATTTTCGGAAATCTATGATTTTGGGGGCTGTAATTTCTCTATATGACGATATGTTTGCGATATTTTGAATCAAATATAAATGGTTTCCAAGTTAAATGATCCAGGAATATTTTGCCAACATCTAGAACTAACCTTTCTCGAAAATCACCCATCACCGACAGAGGGCGCCATTCAAAATGGCCACCAAACCCCCGTTTTCTAACGTTAAAATGCTTACTTTTATATCATTTTATAGCAATGTATGCGTTAATTTAATGCTGGCCAGACTATTTGTCATGACATAATTCTCCACGTGACAACTCATAATATATGGGTGATCATCCGTGGTCTATAAATCTTCCAAAATTTTTGGGTAGATACATGTACCACCAACTTGCGACCGGTTGACATGGCAACCGTTTTTCGGAAAATTATGCGTTTGGGGGCTGTAATTTCGTATACGAGATGTCTGCATGCGACATTTTGAATCAAATGTAATTAATTTCCAAAAAATATGATCCAGGAATATACTTAAATTGCTCCCGCTTCTATTTCCTTCCGCTGAAGGAGTCAAGATTCACCTGCCATGGTGATTACCAACCGAAAACTTGTCTACGCGTCTACGGCTTAGGCTACTGGGCGCCGACATTTTGGAACAATGACGTCACGAATCACGTCACGCGACCCCCACGTGACGCCAAAATTAGGTTACATCTTCCTGGACCCCTCACTGAGTGATCGGCCTATATTGAATACATGCTACTATGCTCAAAACATTTAATTATAAAAGATTCATGCGATGATAACAAGTGCATGAAGTGGGAAACGGATATATCCGTTTCCCGTCCTGTAGGTAATGTTTTGGGAAACGGATATATCCGTTTCCCGTCCTAAACGAGTTAATAAACACAAACCTCCTCAGATACATTCTAATATTCCATGATATATGATAAGACTCTGAATTGGTTAACAAAACGGAACAAAAACGGGCTATTCTGACTTGACAGTTATTTTCAGATATAAAATCAGTTTTAGGGGAGGGTTAAGTTTTTGAAATATCTCGGCTTGTTGGATATCAGTGGTTGTGAGGTTGATATCAATGGATCAGGTATATAATGTTGAAATGCACCATTGAGAGCTTTATACCAAAAAATGAAAATTTTATAGAAAATCTTCTGGAAAACTTTTTTGAAAAAGCACTGCAATTTATGCAATGTTGGAAAATATCATTTATTGCACATCATTAATGTTAAGCAACCCAGATAGAATAAATATCTGATATTCAAGTATATTTTATTCGACATTTGTCTTGTTTTATTGGTGAAATTTGCAGGTCAAAAACACTAAAAAGGTCAAAAAAATATTTTCCACCTGCTCCGCCCTGGATACCTCCGTGGGTTGGAACCCCATAGGGCAAGGATAATTGGAGATCGCGTCAAAATTTCTACCCTTTCGTGTGATAATACCATCTGGGGGCCGGTCTAATATAAGAATGACTTGCTTCTAATGAATGAAAGCCGTTAAAAATAAATTCTCTGATTTATAAATAAAGGGCATACATGAAAATAGTGATTGGGGTCTTCAATTTCTAAGTTACAGGGGCATATAATATAGGTGAAGCGGATATATTATTATTATAGACTAGCAGGGTTAGCCGGAGTTGCCCAGGTTAAAGTGATGTGAAACCCTCTGCAAGCTGTAGATATTTGGTGGGAATATAGAGGATACTCATGCTCAAAAGTGTTGCACGTATTCTCATAAATTGTATATCCAAATAGCATCACAAAACATGATTATTATACATGGAATATAAGTAGTGGCTCACCTTGCCGATTGTCATTTTGTTTATCCCGATCAATAAAGAAGTATTTATTCATTTACAACTGCGTATACGTCAGACGTTATGACATGAAACATGAACATCGTAAACACATTAGTTCTAAAAAATAAAAGACGATAATTAGGTTTTACATATACATGTATGGAGATGTATCAATCAATATAATGGGTTAGACTAAGATTTTGAGGACACCTGTCACCTGGTTATCATATCTCCATGAAGATACAAATGTTTTATAGAAACGTCCAGGTTCCTCTGTTCATGGCGCTATATACTGGCGAAATATTCTCAGTTTAAAAGAAATGTTGCCCGACACACAGCGAGATTTTGAGTGGTTTATTGTATTATTTTCGTGGAAACTGTATTGAATGGAACAAACTCAATTGTGTTATAATATATACATGATTCATTCCCTATATGCAATCATCTGACGGTTCGAGGTCTCCCAGTTTGCAAGAATATGTGTATATCTTAAATAAAATGATAAATATACGTTTAATGATTTCTTCTATTCATCAGTTTTGCTAGCTCATTATACGTTTTTAACACGCACGATTTGATTCCTCGTTTCATTTGAGAAAATCGTGCATGAATTTGATGGTAATTGGCACTAAACATATTTTTTTATCAGTTTTGGTCCCTATTTGAGACTGAAGCGTTGCCACTTTCGTCATCATTAAACCACACACTTAGACTCATTATGGAAAGGCCTACATATCTACAATTGGTGAAAATTGGCAAGTACACATATTCGTATCAAATTTAGGGCCCCCATATCTCTCGCTAAAAACGGCACCAATTTGGCGTATCTAAACCACACGATTGGCTTCCTCGTACCACGGAGAAGAATACGTATCAATGTGGCGGAAATCGGCGCCAAACATACTGTTTATCTTTGTGTGTGTCCCTCTCACCCTCTATGCACCCCTGACTCGAATGGCCCACTTGTGACACCCTTAAACCACACAATTAGACTCCTGATATCATGGAGAAGATTATTTATAAGTTTGGTGCTAATCGGCGTGTAAACACATTTTGATCAAATTTAGTGCCAATCCCACACCCCATCTCTCACCAAAACAGCACCAATATGGCATATTTAAATCACACTATTAGACTCCTCGTATCATGGATAAGAATGTGTATCACTTTGGTGGAAATTGGCGCTAAAAATATTGCGTATCAATTTTGGTGCCACTCTGCCTTTCAGTGCACCCCTGACTCGAATGATCGCAGTTGTATCAATCGGGAGTCCGTCAGTCCGTGTTTCTGTTAGCCCCGTTTCAAACGGCGGATTTTCGTCGACTCGAATCTAATACCAGACCGACGATTGAATTAAATGCGTCAAAGATGCGACGCATGAAACAAATGCAAATGCTATCAGGGTAAATTGAGCAACATCTGTTGAATTTTGGTATATGACTGTCATCTTGACATCCAACCTACATTAAGTGGATGACTATGAATAAAATGATCATTATAGATTGTGGTCCCTCTCACTTCCTTCGCAACGTTCTGGTCGTTCTCTTTAAGACGTGGGCAGAATCCCAAAAGACACTTTCAGCAAAATGCCATACTGCATCCTTTAAATTGAATTTGTCATCCTCAGTAAGGTACAGTGACGACCATAATAGTATATGTAGTTGCCATGGGATTAAATGGCATGTTTAATAACAAAGTTAGTCAGAGTATTACTCTTTGCGACCTTTTAGAAATATAAGAGAATAGTATTCTGCATATGTGTAAAAAATGACATTAAAAAAGTGAATTATTGCATTTTTAAAAACCACCATTAAGACAATTCCGAAAACAAAAAACACCCATGACACTAACTGTAGTTACGTTTACTTGAAAACATTATCCAAGCTCGCGAACAGTGAATTTAGCTGATTTTAATGTCAAGTTTAGAAAGAAATAATTGATAATATTCGTAGTGTATGCTATTACGATAGTTACAATTAATCACCGTACATCAGATTATTAGTCATCAACCACAACTTGGAAGCGAATGCAGGCAATCAGCAAATGCTGGCAATCACCATTTAAAATATTTTTGTCGCCATGTTGATGTCCATTTTGATCTAAATTGAACAGTTTGGTTCTATTGAGATGAAATGTTCATAGGCGATGTTATGCATAACTTACATTGAACATTGTTGAACTATAACTGGAATCCCAATGGCGATTATTGGTGAAATTTCATACTGCATTCTGTAAAATCGGCCATATTATTATACTTCCATGGTGTAACCAAGGAAGTATGTTGTTTTTCTATTGGCGCCGTTTTCCGTTTATTTGGAAATACTCAGAAACTAATGGGAGGAGGACCGCGAAATCTCTAGGGAATGTAGGCATTTAAAGGATACTCAAAATGAAAGTACCGCGATTTCGGCCAAATGCTTTTTACGATTATTTTTCATTATTATTATTATTTTACAGGACAATTTTGCAACGCCTTAATATCTGAAAGTATGAGGAGAAGCAAACTGAAAGTTTACATGTATGTTGGGGCAAATGAGTTCTATTCAACGGTCATGTAATGAATATTATTACCACTTTATAGGGCGTTCTCTCGGCCATTGATAATTTTTTCGGGGCGTTCCAAATAGCGTATTGTTACCAAAAACAGCGGGCCGCGGGCCGATAATGAGAAGCCTAGTTCATTATCGGCCCGCCGCCCGGAAACTATAGATCTCGTTTATTATCGCAAGAGTTACGTCCCTTCAACTTCCGATCTGGCGTGTTTATTTCAAGAAAATAATGGGAAGATGTATCCGATTTTCTCGACACTATAGTGGTTTTATGATTGGAATTCACGCTATATGATTGAATTATTGTATCAAGCATAAGAATGCACTGAATTTTTTTGCTGTCAACCTCCCATTGGTTCTTACTCGTCTCCAATGCTGGTTTTCCCTTGTCCTATTTTCGAGACTCCGTCAGTCCGTGTCAGCTGACAAGTCAAATGATATCAAATTTAAATGTTCTTGAAAATATTTCTCTCTTAATCTACTTTATTATTCCACTAAATCCTCAAATGGGTCAAATGTCCAAAACTGTGGTAATAATAGTAATAACATGATTTCATCGGGCATTATGGTTTATTAACGGCCCTCTGGAATGATTAACAGCCCTCGGGCCTATTAGCGTCCCTCGACTTCGTCTCGGGCCGCTAATAGGCCCTTGGGCTGTTAATCATTCCAGTCGAGCCGTTAATAAACCATAACGCCCTCAAAAATCATGTTATTGTTATATTGTCGTCGCTTTCCTCGCGAGTTATCTCCCTTTAACTGAAAAATTGTCATTTTACTATCTCGGAGCAGGGCATCCAAATTTGGACCACATGCACACCTCGATATGCCCTTCTGGTCACGGGCATCAAAACTTGTGTCCGCGCTTTCCCTGCGGAGTTACCGCCCATAGATAGGCAAACACCATACACCAGGAAGTATAAACTGAGATTTTTTTTTATAATAAGTCCAACGCTATTATTGTTTATCGCATGTTCCGAATAGGAAGAGTGATTCGGACCCGAATATACCACTTAAAAGTTTTTTTCTCCCAAGCTTTTCCACTATACGGGGAACTGAATAATTGCACCTATTTTTCCAAACGGGCTTATGAAAGGTATTGCCATAGCAGGTACGTCGGCATACTCTACATATTTTACCGCTATATTTCAAAAGCAACCTAGCTGTCCAACGGAGAGTGTGAGTTGGGGTGGGTTGAGACTTTTGGAAAATTCCGCTGAAAATCGTAAAGGGGCAAAATTCAAACATCTAGATACATTTTTTACTAGTACATCTGATGGCTATTGTTCACACGCATCTAGAATGTGGTTTTCTAATTTTTAGAGGGAACGGTTTACTCGTGACAACGCTATATAACATAAATACGTATATTTAAGTAGTCAATCACTAACCTATTTTTAGCCCCAAATCCAAACGCGCTAATGAAGGAGCGAGTTTAGTGCAGGAGCACGTACGTCGGTATACCTTAGGTACGCCTCCCAAATTTGACTGCTCTACCATAAATGCAACCTCCTCAGCGGAGAGTTTGTGTCGGGTGGGTTCAGATTTGGCAAATTCCACCGAAAATCAAATGGGGAAAATTACTCCAAAAATCAGATATTGAGATAAAAACTTTTCGAGTGGATGTGGTTAGTGGTATCCACGCTCAAGATTAGTACGATTTTCAAAGTTTTAGAGTGGACGGTTTAACCCTGGTAGCGTTTAACGTTGTTAACGGGTGATATATATTACTCAAATTCAAACCCACTCTTCCTGACGCAAATTCTGACGGTCTTATCAAGGAGCAAGTTTAATGCATGAATATGTTCACCGATATACTATAGGTATGCCCGCTCTACTATGAAAGTAACCTGCCCAATGGAGAGCGCGCGTATGCCCCGGGGAGGGTCGAGGCTTTTGGCAAATTCCACTGAAACTCGTAAAAGGGAAACATGGAAAATCGCGAATCCAGTGTTTTATATTTTGAACACTGCATGTGTTTGGTAGTATATACGGACAACATTAGTTTTAGAGCGGACGGATAAGCACTCAGCTAGCATTATCGATTGTGATATAGTTATCTCTTGATTACAGTTAACTCTATTACAAAGACGTTAATGACTATAGTGTAGCAATAACGCACTGAAATACTAATTAATTATTAACAAAGTGGTCTTTCCTCCGCCATTAAAACTAAAAGATTCTGAATCCGAAACTGAAAGAACTATCCAATAAATGCGAAATAACAGACTTATGGTGTACCACCTTTTGATCTACATGTCGATTATGATATAATCAGACACGCCAAATATTTCGTGACCGTTGAACTGGATTTTGGCGTCCTGGGGAGGGGTTATAACTAGCCCTAAAATGTATCCCTACCGAATAAAAATGAACTGATTGGCTGAGGTGAATGGTGGCTCAGTTGGTTAGGACCATGATACATTAGACTGCCATTAATCATCCACGCTGAGTCGAACCAAATGACATAAACATTTGGAATATAAATTTATTTAGACATGTCAATGCAAGTCCACCATCAGATCACAAAGCACCAATATGCATTCGCATGAAGAAGAACACACATATACGCATAACACACACATGGAATGGGATACCATGGAGGTATATCTGATTCCATGGAATCTGACCTCTAGTTATTATACTTCCATGGTGTAACCAAGGAAGTATATTGTTTTTGTACTGGTGCCGTTTTCGGTTTATTTGGAAATACTCAGAAAGTAATTGCAGTAGAAACGGGAAACCTATAGCGAATATGTAGGCATCTGAGGTCTACTAAAAATAAAGGTATCCGCATGTCGGTCCAATGTTTCCTGACGGAGTTATGGCCCTTTTACGATTTTATTTTTCACTATTATTATTATTATACTCAACACTTTTGCAACGCCTTAATATCTGAAAGTATGGGGAGTATCGAACTGAAAGTTTGTACTTATGTTGGGGTCAATGAGTTCTAACCGGTCGGCATACAACGAATATTGTCCGCGTTTACCCCGCGGAGTTATCTCCCTTTATATGAAAAAATGTCATTTTATTATCTCGGAAATTATAAGGAGCAGAGCATCAAAAATTGGACCGTATGCACACCTCGATATGCCCTACTGACCACGGGCATCAACACTTGTGTCCGCGCTTTCCCTGAGGAGTTACCGCCCATACATAGAGACACAATATACACCAGGATGAATAAACCGAGATTTTTATTTTGTACAGAGCTCTCAATTTTGTATTGCATATTCCGAATTGGACGAGTGATGCGGACCCGAATATAGCGCGTAAAAATGTTTTTCCCAGGACTTTCCGAGTTACTGGGAAAGGAAATATTAAACCTATTTTTCCCGCCAAATCCAAACCGGCTAATTAAAGAGCAAGATAATGTGGTAGCAGGTACGTTGACATACTTTATGTACGTCCCAAAAGTTTGACTGCTATACTTCAAAAGTAACCTGCCCAACGGAGAATGCTAATCAGGGTGGGTTGAGACTTTAGGAAAATTCCATGGAAATTGCAAAGGGGGGGGGGGATTCAAACATCGAGATAATTTTTTTTAGTTGAGTAAATCTGGTTGGTATTGTTCAGGCGCATCTACAGTGCGATTTTCTAATTTTCAGATGCAACGGTTTACTCGTGACAACGCTATATAACATAAATATGTATACTTAAGTAGTCTATCACCAACCGATTTTTAGCCCCAAATCTAAACGGGCTAATGCAGGAGCGAGTTTAATGCAGGGGCATGTAAGCCGGTACACTGTGGGTACGCCTACAAAATTTGACCGCTCTACTATAAAAGCAACCTGCTCAACGGGGAGTTTGTGTCGGTGGGTTCAGATTTGGCAAATTCCACCGAAAATCAAATGGGGAAAATTACTCCGAAAATCAGATATTGAGATAAAAACTTTTCGACGAGTGGATGTGATTAGTAGTATCTAAACGCAAGATTAGTACACTTCTTAAAAATTTAGATTGGACGGTTTAACCCTGGTAGCGTGTAACGTTGTTAATGGGTGATATATATTACTCAAATTCAAACCATCTCTTCATGACGCAAATTCAAATGGACTTATGGAGGAGCAAGGCAAATGCATGAATATGCTCACCGATATACTATTTAGGTATGTTCGCTCTACTATAAGAGTAACCTATTGTCACCTATTGACCTCTCCATAACACTCCCCGGACAAAAGTCCCCCTAGGTATCAGATTTCGTCGAAATCCGTCCGTTTTACCCGATTTGACCTTGAACTGACTATTTTGAAGGTTAATGTCAGGTCGGGGTCACGATTTAACCCGCCCAAAACACTCCCCGGACAAAATTACCCCTATGTATCAAATTTCGTGTAAATCCGTCTGTTTTAACCGTTTTGACCTTGGATTGACCTTTTTGAAGGTCAAGGTCGGGTCGGGGGTCACGATTTAACCCGTCCAAAACACTCCCTGGACAAAAGTACCCATATGTATCAGATTTCGTCAAAATCCGTCCAGCAGTTTTTCCGGCCATAGCTAACAGACAAACAAACAGACAGACAGAAGTCCCAAAATATATATTAGACTAGAAGGTGACCCGACTTCGTCCGGGGTTTAACCTTGAATTGTCCATTTCGAAGGTCAAGGTCAGTTGGGGTAACGATTTGACCCGTCCAAAACACTTCCCGGACAAAAGTGCCCGACAAAAGTACCCGCCGAAATCCATCCTGTTTTACCCGATTTGACCTTGAATTGATCATTTTGAAGGTCAAGGTCAGGTCGGGGTCACGATTTGACCCGTCCAAAACACTCAGTGGACAAAAGTAACCCTATGTATCAAATTTCGTGGAATTCCCATCAAAAATCGCGATTTGACCTTGAATTGACCCAATTTCAAGGTCAAAGTCACGTCGCACGGGCCAATGAATAGGCTTATGAGACTACCCACACGAAAGTATCCCTAGACACCAAGTTTCATCGAAATCCCGCGATATTCGGGCGTTTGACCTTGAAATTACCCGATTTCAAGGTCAAGGTCACGTCGCACGGGCAAATTAATAGGCCTATGTCATTCCCCGGCCGAAAATACTCCCACATACCGAGTTTCATCGAAATCGGCTCGGCCGTTTTCGAGTCCATCGATTACAGACACACACACAGACACACACACAGATAGATCTTCCAAAATATATAATAGAAGATAGATTGGCAGATTCCAGTAGCTTTATAACGGTATATCTGGGGAGAAATCTGATGCTATATTCGTGATTATCTGGGATGATTTCGGTATATACCGATACTGTAAAAACAAAGCGCGCCACACTCACGTACCAAGTTTCGTCCCGATCGGTCGAGGTGTTGGTATCTGATGCAAAAGACGAAATTGTGAGTGTTGGTCAATAGTCCCCGTCGTGAACCCCAACGCGACGTAAACATGTGTTGCGTTCTAAAAATAGGAAAGCACTTTCTCTCTGCATAATACATTTCGAGCGATAACGTTTGCGTTTGTGAGTGTTGGTTTGTTATTCCGGGATTTCTGAGAAGCATTATGCCTATAACTACCCCCCCCCCCCTAAGCCCTGACCTAAGTGTCATACATACTATAACAATGATGTTGTAATAGTACTATGGCATCCAATAAATCTCCCCGCATAGGAAATGCACTCAATGTTCCCGCATGACTCTGCAGATGCTAATAACGTTGAATGGGAAACAGACGCTCTTTATAGCGATGCGTCAAAAACAAACGCTCATTAAATAATCACTTGATTAACCCCCGCCGTGCCTTTGCGGTGATTGGGAGTGGATAACGGGTGCTCTGAGCTTCTCCAAAACGCGACCACGGCGGTGTCGGTGGGATTTTACACTTACATACGAAATTTGATCTCAATCTGTACACGCGTTTTGGATTCTATAAAGTACACACACACACACACACATATATATATACGGAAGTCTCAAAATATATAGTACTAGCAGGTTAGCCCGCCACTGGCGGCAATCGTCAGAAACATGACAAGTTTTAATTTGTTTTAATTAAATTGTTTTGTTTTTCAATGAGTTAATTGTGCCTTTTTAATTTTTCGTCTCATGGCTTTGTTCGAAAAAGCAATTGACTGCCGTGGGCCACGGACTGCCGTAACAGTTGATAACATGTTCACATTCGGCGGATCGGGCACTGCGGTCAGTCAAAAAACATAACGCGCACGCTATAACTCCATATCACTAACGTACGCGGCATTGGAAGGGTCAGGTTAACTTCCGCCTGGACCCACGTGGCGTGACGTAATTCACAACCACGTGTATTTACTTCGAAAGTGTTAAAATTGCGGGACCGCGACACACACAATGGCCCGATAATGGGCACACGTTCCCTGGCATTTCCCAGAAGATATTCATGGGGAGATCAAGTGGACCCCATCACCAACGGCAACGCGACATGTGCTGCGTTCTAAAAATAGGTCGATTGCAGTGGATTCGTACAGATGACGAAATATGAGTGCGACAAATAATATTGTTTGATCGAAAGCATTTGAATTAATACGTCGCAAAACTCGCCTTGATGTTGGCTAATATATATTTGTCCCTGCTAGGTGTTGGGAATGTCGTCACACAACACGCTCATGTATGCATACAGTCTTACACGCACACGCCGAGACCCAGACGTAAGAACGACATCAGGCATATACGCTCTTTATCAACTACAATGCGATAGGAACGCTCTTTAACTATCAACGCGATTAACCCCCGCCGTGCCTTTGCGGTGATTTTGGGAGTGGAGAACGCGTGCTCTGAGCTTCTCCAAAACGCCGCGACGACGATTCCCGTGGGTTTTTACATTTAGATGGGAAGTTTGAACTCAATCGAGCGAACCGTTTTCGATTCTATGAAGTACACACATATATATATATATATATATACGAAGTCTCAAAATATATAGTACTAGCCGATCAGCCCGACGTTGTCCGGGCTATTCAAAAACCAAATTTCAAGTCGATGAGCCCAAACGTTGTCCGGGCTATTCAAAAACCAAATTTCAAGTCGATAGCTCTACCCGTTTCCGAGATCTGGTCTGCGCATGCGCGAAGCTGGCGTCGCACGGGCTCGGCGACCCGATAAAATTCGTATCCGGGGAAAGATACACTCACATAACAAACTTCAAGTCGATTGCTCCACCCGTTTCCTAGATCTGGTCTGCGCATGCGCGAAGCTGGTGTCGCACGGGCTCGGCGACCCGATAAAATTCGTATCCGGGGCAAGATACATTCACATACCAAACTTCAAGTCGATAGCTCCACCCGTTTCCAAGATATCGTCTGCGCATGCGCGAAGCGGGCGCCGCACGGGCTCGCCAATACGACAACGTCCACCGTCAAACTACACACACGTAACAAGTTTGGTCGAGAATCGTAGATTTGTATAAATGACAAACATACAGACAAACATACAAACATACAGACAAACAAACAGACAGAGGTCTTCAAAATATATAATAGATAGACTAGCAGGTTAGCCCGCCACTGGCGGCATTTGTCCCATGGCTTTGTCAGAAACATGACTTTCAATGAGTGAATTTTTAATTTAATAAATGTTTTTAAGTAATTTTTTAATTTAATTTTTAGTTTTTCAAGGTCAGGTCGGGGTCAAAATTTAACCCGTCCATGACACTTCCCGTAGGTAGCAAGTTTGAGCTCAATCGGTTCGAGTCTATAAAGGACACACATTCACCACGGCAATCTGCATTTCCGTGGCAATCGCCGTAGGCTTCAATATTCGCCACGGCAATTGACTGCTGTGGGCCACGGACTGCCGTAACAGTTGATAACATGTTCACATCCGGCGGATCGGGCACTGCGGTCAGTCAAAAAACATAACGCGCACGCTATAACTCCGGTATCACTAACGTACGCGGCATCGGAAGGGTCAGGTTAACTTCCGCCTGGATCCACGTGGCGTGACGTAATTCACAACCACGTGTATTTACCTCGACCGCGACACACACAATGGCCCGATAATGGGCACGCATTCCCTGGAATTTCCCAGAAGATATTCATGGTGAGGTCAAGTGACCAATTTTGAAATTTGCTGGTCGCATTCGTCTGTAGGTCTGAGGAATTCTCGGCTAGATATTGTTACCAACATGACATATTTAAATTAATCCCGCCGTGCACCCCCATCACTGGTACCATGTGTTGCGTTCTAAAAATAGGTCGATTTCAGTGGATTCGAAATATGAGTGCGACAGTAATATTGTTTGATCGAAAGCATTTGAATTAATACGTTACAAGACTCGCCTTGATGCTGGCTAAGAGATATTTGTCCCTGCTATAGGTGTTGTGAATGTGAATTAAAATTGCCGTGGGGATGCCGTGGGGGTATAATTTTGCCACGGTAATACACAAAATACGTCACTCAACACGCTCATGTCTGGATACAGTCTTACACGCACACGCCCAGACCCAGACGTAATAATTACATTACACACATACGCTCTTTATCAACGACACTGCGGATATGAACGCTCTCTAACTATCAACGCGATTAACCCCCGCCGTGCCTTTGCTGTGATTTTGGGAGTGGGGAAAGGGTGCTCAGAGCTTCTCCGAAACGCGACAACTACGGTGTTCGTGGGATTTTACCCTTAGATGGGAAGTTTGAACTCAATCGAGCCAGCCGTTTTTTATTCTATGAAGTACACACACACATATATACGAAGTCTCAAAATATATAGTATAGATAGACTAGCAGGTTAGCCCGCCACTGGCGTGGTTGGTCAGAAACATGACAATTTAAATTTTTGAATTAAATTTTTGTTTTTTGTTTAATAAATTTGTGGTTTTTCAATATTATACCCGATTTGACCTTGAATTGATCATTTTCAAGGTCAGATCGTGGTCACAATTTAACCCGTTCATGACACTTCCCGTGGGTAGCAAGTGTGAGCGCAAACGGTTCGAGTCTATAAAGGCCACATGCACACATATATATATATAATTTGTGGGTATCCGTTTCGAGGTGAAAATCACCTAGGGCGGAAAAACTGACCCGACCCGCGTTCATAGGAAGCCATAAGTACGTAAGAATCACACAACACGCATATATATAATTTGTGGGTACCCGTTTCAAGGTGAACATCACCTAGGGCGGAAAAACTGACCCGATCCGCATTCCTAGGAAGCCCTGAGTATGTAAGAATCACACAACACGCTCATGTCTGTGTTAAGCGATTATATAAGACGAACGTCTACTTGACGAGTTCACCGCTCCCAACACAACCCAACCCATTCCAACCCCCCTTTTGAGTAACTTAAACAGCACGAACATTCCCTATATGACCATATTCCTGATATGTAAACGTTAGAAGATATGTACTTATTTGTTAGTATCAACGCCATACCTCTTTTATGTATATTGTATTACATGTATATTTGTGATCCCTATATATCATATCATGATGATGAATGAGAATAAACTAATTTGATTTGATTTGATTTATATAATGACGCAATGTAGACAGTGCCGTTCGCGGAGAGCACTCAAAATATTGTTCCCGTATATCTCTGCGTTGCGTTGAATTGCAAATAAACGCTCTTTTTATAGCGACGCGTCATATACAACGCTCATTAAATTATCACTTGAATAACCACCGCGGTGATTTTGATGATTGGGAGTGGAGAAAGGGTGCCCAGAGCTTCTTCAAAACGCGACAACTACGGTGTCCGTGGGATTTGACCCTTATATACGAAATTTGAGCTCGATCCGACCAGCCTTTTTCGATTCTATGAAGTACACATATACACACATACATATATATACGGAAGTCTCAAAATATATAGGAGACTAGCCGATGAGCCCGACGTTGTCCGGGCTATTCAAAAACCATATTTCAAGTCGATAGCTCAGATACTAATAACGTTGAATGGTAAAAAAAACGCTCTTTATTGCGATGCGTCAAAAACAAACGCTCATTAAATTATCACTTGAATAACCACCGCAGTGCCGTTTTTGTGACTGAGAGTGGAGAATGGGTGCTCTGGGCTTCTCCAAAATGCGACGTCGACGATTCCCGTGGGATTTTACCTTTGGATAGGAAGTTTGGTCTCGATCGGTCAACCCGTTTTTGATTTTATAAAGGACATACAGACATACAAACAGAGGTCTTCAAAATATATAAGAGATAGCCGATGAGCCCGACGTTGTCCGGGCTATTCAAAAACAAAATTTCAAGTCGATAGCTCAGATACTAATAACGTTGAATGGTAAACAGACGCTCTTTATAGCGATGCGTCAAAAACAAACGCTCATTAAATTATCACTTGATTAACCCCCGCAGTGCCGTTTTTGGACTGAGAGTGGAGAATGGGTGCTCTGGGCTTCTCCAAAATGCGACGTCGACGATTCCCGTGGGATTTTACCATTGGATAGGAAGTTTGGTCTCGATCGGTCAACCCGTTTTTGATTTTATAAGGTCTTCAAAATATATAAGAGATGAGCCCGACGTTGTCCGGGCTATTCAAAAACAAAATTTCAAGTCGATAGCTCTACCCGTTTCCGAGATCTGGTCTGCGCATGTGCGAAGCTGGCATCGCACGGGCTCTGCGACCCGATAAAATTCGTATCCGGGCAAGATACATTCACATACCAAATTTCAAGTCGATAGCTCCACCCGTATCCGAGATCTGGTCTGCGCATGTGCGAAGCTGGCGTCGCACGGGCTCGGCGACCCGATAAAATTCGTATCCATGGCAAGATACATTCACATACCAAATTTCAAGTCGATAGCTCCACCCGTTTCTATATAATAGATGTTCTCGTATATCTCTCTGCAGATGCTAATAACGTTGAATGGTAAACAAACGCTCTTTATAGCGATGCGTCAAAAACAAACGCTCATTAAATTATCACTTGATTAACCACCGCAGTGCCGTTTTTGTGACTGAGAGTGGAAAATGTGTTCTCTGGGCTTCTCCAAAATGCGACGTCGACGATTCCCGTGGAATTTTACCTTTGGATAGGAAGTTTGGTCTCGATCGGTCAACCCGTTTTTGATTCTATAATTGATATACAGACAGACAGAGGTCTTCAAAATATATAATAGATTTAGAAATGTCAATGCAAGTCCACCATCAGATCACAAAGCACCAATATGCATTCATATGAAGATGAACACACCTATGCGCATAACACACACATGGAATTGGTTACCATGGCAGTATATCTGATTCCATGGAATCTGACCTCTAGTTATTATTATTATTTGATTATGTTTTATTGAGGAAGTATATATAACAAAAACAAAAAATGAGACAGACATACATACGTATAGCACAAGTATTGTAGTAACGATACATTGATAGATATTATATTCTTGCACTCACTTTTGCATGCTCCCAAGTGAATTTCACTTGGGCTACTCTCTCACTGGCGACATTAATACAATCAATCATACGTGAATCATATAGTTGTTGTGGTGTAGTTTTTGTAAAAAGATAAATATATTGTTATTCCGTTGACCAAACGTTCGCGCACTCAATGAAGAGTGTCATTTATACTGTAATATAAAGAGTTAAGTTTGACCCAGATAAATTTGTGTCGGCTTTTTGATGATCGAGTTAAGAAATGATTAATGTAAATTTGAGATAGCTCGGGTTCCGGGGCCTATGAATATAATTGTGTTATTCGGGGTATATGCATGTGTACTTATCGCATTCTGAATTTCAATTCAGCTAGAAATGCCTTTATTGAGAGTTGGATCGGGTCAAATTTAGTCCTGTATATATATTGCTTTAGCACAAGTAGAAAGTAATTTATGATAGGATTCACTTGACAAATGATTAGCGCAAAAAAGCATACTTGGTTTGGTAATATGTATGGACACTTGATTTATTTTCAACCAAGACTGATGTTCGGTTATGAACCGATTTGTGTGTGTGGGCAGTCTCTGACAATGTGAGAAATGTTTTCTTGAGTATTTTCGCACCGCTTACATAGATCATTGGCTCTTGGTGTAAACATATTTATTTCTCTAAATCATGCACATAAATTAACAGAGTTGTATAATATATAAAAACAATTATTTTAGAGAATGGGATTTGGCAGAAAGTGGCTCTTATGCCTGCTATCTTCAGAAATGTGTTCGTCGAGAGGATTCTCGTATTGATTCTATATTGGAGCCATTAGAGTTTCCAGTCAGGCGTGGTAGGAAATGGGTTGCGAAATATATTGTTCCCTGATTGGGAGTCGTCTTTTATTTCCGAATTCCATTTTTACATGAGTTTTGCAACCCCTATTGACACGGTTCGATGAAAGAGTTGACCGCCTTTCTGATCCCTTAATAACGGGCTCAACGTTTTTGGTAAGAACGGAGATGGCAATCATAGGAGGGGTTGCTTTCGAGAGTTTGAAAGGCTAGGTATTTGGCGTTTTTGGCTAGCTATAGTAATGAAGTTAGTAGAAATATTGAATGTAGCCTTAAGGGAGTCGGAGGTGTGAAATTCCCCATTGGCTTGGAACAGATTGTTTATAAAATATATGCCTTCATTTCTCCACGCATTAACGTTAATTGGGTTTCCTCCATTCTAATGTTAGAATTATTCCATATGGTCGCTGACATGATATTACCATTTTTATCATCTATTATGAATTTGCACCAAGAACTGAGAACATCCCTCCAAAATGGATTAGAATTTTTTTAAGTTTGGTTTGACAGGAACTTAGCATCATATATTAGCTACATGGGGTCATAGATAACGGGGTTGTCTTTTAGGACAGGGGCCAACTTTGATTATTAACATATTAGACGTCTCAGCCATTGCGTCGTTAAAATGTTCCAAATTGATCATTTTGAGTCCTTCTGAAGAGTAATCAAGACATAACTGCTTCCTTTGTACTCTGTCTCGTTTAGAGTTCCAGATAAAATGGAATAAAATTGTGTTTACCTTCTTACCGAACGCATCGTCTGGACTGGGGAGAGACATGAATATGTGGGTTAGCTTTGAAAGAATAAGAGTCTTAGTGACAGTTATTCTTCCAATTGGGGTTAATAGCCTGTGGCTCCATATCTTGGTTGGTTGGTCGTTCTATTTCGTCAAATTTACCAGAGTTGTTTAACATCATTTTTTGAAGATCATTAATGCCCAGAAAGTTGAAGGTTTTTGAGTAGGATAATTTTAAATGTTGGCACATGGTTGACTCATAGTTTGTTCTTGATCCTATCCATGCCGCCTGGCATTTCTCCGGGTGAATACGCAGTCCTTAAACCTGAGCATAAAGGTCAAGTATTGAGTAGCCTCACGTATGCTACTTTCATTGCCATCAATTATGAATGTTGTGTCGTGCGCGTACTGTGATATTTTATACTCTGAACCACCAAGGACTATTTAATTTTGTCAATCTGTCTTACCAACAGTGCTAACACCTCAACGCAGAGGAAACAATATATGGGGATATGGGATCACACTTTCGACAGCCACGCCCTAATTTAAACGTTGTGATATGTGACTGTTAATCAGGATAGACGAACTAGCGTCTTCATATAGCATGGCCATCCATTTTTTTTATGGAATCGCCAAATTTGAAAAAAATGAGGCATTTATGTATGAACGACCATGACACTGAGTCAAATGCTTTTTCGAAGTCTACTAGGAGTAGGACCCCAAGCTTATCGTGGGCTTTCGACTGATGCATTATGTCATATATATGTCATAATTATATGAGCCTTGTATTATCTCCAATGTACCTGTCCACAAGAAAACATGTTTGGTTAGAATTAATTATATATGAGAGGGCGCGTTTAAGCCGATATGCCACTACTCGATGGGGCGAGTTTATAAGTTGTGTTCAAAAGGGAGATGGGACGCCAGTTTTTCAATGACGGTTTTTGTCCTTTGGAATAAGTGTTATAATACCCTGTTTTTGTGTGATAGATAATTTTCCGACTGAAAACGATTAGTTAAGTGAGTCTCTCACAAAGGGCCCCAGATAAGACAAGAAAAAAATTGAAGAATTCATATGTGTAACCTGATGGTCCCGAGCATTTACAATTATTCGATTGTTTTAATGTATGTGTCAATTCTTGTAAAGATAGCGGAACCCCAATGCTCGATGCTTGAGATGGGGTGAGCTTGGGAGTTTCAGAATGTTTTAACATTCGGTTTAGATCTTGATCAGAATTATATTTATGTGAATAAAGAGTTTGGTAGAAATGTCGTTATTCCGACATGATACTGTCCTGTGTTGTCAAATTATTACCGTTGTTATCTGTCAAACTGGACAGGGTTTTGGAAATATAGTTACGTTTCTCTGAATTCAGAAAATAATTTGTTGGTTTTTCTCCTTCCTCGACCCATGCCGCTCGGGACCTATACTCATAGCACCACGATTGCTCTCTGTTCGTATTTTTTCTCATTCAGATTCGGTTTTCCATGTCTTCCATGAGCTTCTGCTTACATTCGAAACTTTGTGATGGCTTGTCCAGATCAATTAATAAGCTGTTTTTTTCTTTTCAGAGAGGAGTTGTTTTCTTTTAAGATGTTCTCGTTTACGGTTCGCACATATCTTTATAGTGTATATGTCTAACAAAATGGAATCTAAAAGAAGTCTTTTATTGACATTACATGAAACTTTACGTTCACCATAATCTTCTACATGTGAATAGCCGATCCTTTTAACCAAGTCGCAATATTCCTTGCTATGTAAAATAGTGTTATTGAACTTCCAAAACCCATGACCAGTTTTCATTTGGCTAACTGTTATTTGATAGGAGATAATTGAGTGATCGGATTTATATCCCGGTATTATCGCGGACTTTGTTTGATTGAGGAGTTCCGAGGAAACTAAGAAATAGTCTATCCGAGCAATTTTTATCGGGGACTTCTCCATGTGAATCATGTTTCATTGGTATTGTAGATTCTCCAAATGTCGATTAGTTCGAGACTGTCGATAATACATTTAACTTGAATTTTTGCAAGTGGGTTGTTTTCTTGCTTATAGTTATCAAGATTCTGATAAAGTTCCAAAGAGTCTTTATTTATCTGGGACTATTTCTTTACGCGTGCAACAACGCAGAGTTACAGGACACGTCATCGTGTGCCTTGCAGAAGCCGATGTTAGTTTCGCGTCCCATTTGTTGATTCAAGTATGTTTTGTCGAAGTTTTGGATCATGTAATAAATAGAATCTACAACTCGTCCCCAAATTATAGCGGAATTTACAAAACTCGTCCAGAAATTAGGTCTGGACCTCGCCAAAGGCTCGGTCCAGACCTAATTTACTGGACTCGTTTTGTAAATTCCGCTATAAACTGGGGACGAGTTGTAGATCCTCTATATAGGCATCTATCAGAAAGAGATGTCTGGTGTATTCACGACCAAGCACATGGTGCAAACATGGCCAAATTACCTCTAGATATGAAGCTTGGTCGTGCATTTACAATTTGATAATTACCTGCTCATATGGTTTGCCGATAGATTCAAATCGTGACATCCAATATGCAGACGGGCATATGCCTGTTGTAACGTATTCCAAAGATTTTAATGATGCAAAGAGTAAAATCCAAGATGTATGCTGAGGTTCATTTTTCGGGAATTCGGAAAAGAAACTTTAGCTTATCTAGTTGACACCACAAATATTCATATGCAATTTGAGATATATCAAATAGAAGATGCTGCCTATATAATCAAATGCAATAAAATTATGTATACCCAACCGCCTGTACCACGCCGCTGTGACCAGCCATGATAACATACACATGAAATGTTCAAACCGACCCGACAGTGTTGCATGAAATATAAGTATACGTACACCCCTACACCCTGTTCCACGCCTCTGTGACGTGTGATCAGCCTTGAAATAATGAAATAATGAAATAAACCAGACAGTGTCCCATGCAATATAGGTAAGCACACCCTAATACCATGTCGCCACGTCTCTACACGCGACATATTGTTACATGTGAAAACATGCACATGAAATGTTCAAACAGACATGGTCCCATGCAATATACGTGCGTATATGCCAAACCCATGTCGCCGCGTCCCTACAACTTACCAGTCGTGAGAAAATGCACATGAAATTGTCAAATAGTGTCACAATCAATATTAGAAAAAAGGTACATACGTGCACAAGAACCGACTGTCGCCGCGTCACTACATGTGATGACCAGGCGTGAAAACATACAAATGACATTTTCAAATAGACCAGATAGTGTCCCATACAATATAACTATGTACACCACAACCCCTGTCACCGCGTCCCTACTTGTGACCCGCCGTGAACACACGCACATGTTATTGAGTTTAATGTTTTAATTCACATGTTATAAACCTGTTTACTTTACTAAATGTCAGTACTAATATTAACTATTCTACTTTTAATTAACTATCTGCTTCTTCTCATCGTAAATACGCCACTACAAAGTTTCCGTCCATGTATTAAATACCGTAATTTTTACTTCATTTCATGTCACAAACTTCATTTAAAATAGTCATTAAGTGGTTACCAAGAACAAGCATAAAATTAATAATTGCACATTACCCCTTTTAAAAGAGATATATATAGTTAACATGTATAGTATATACCGTGTACTTTAGTAGAACACGTTATTTAATACATCATACATTGTATCAGATATTACAAGTAATTCTTTGTAAAATAATTCATAGGCGATCTGATGCATGCATCTTTATTTCTTGTTGCGGATAGTTCTCGGTATACAGTTGTACCATTGACACATGCCGATATATATTGGGCTGGTTCGATCCGATTCGGAGCTGGTTTAAAACGATTCCATATGATAACAAAGAAAAGCAATGGTAATTTCGGGCTAACATTTACTCATATTGGAAAACCAAGAGACACATGTAAAATCTGTTGACACAGTGAAATTCAACATTCCCCAAGTTATAGTCTCCCTTTGGGCGACATAATACATTCATTCCAGTTGACGATTGTGTCATAAGACAGCATCAGCCACCCAACAGCGGTTTTAATACTATTTCAATTCAATAGCTTATTTCTTATAAAACATACATCGTATGACATAAAGAAAGTACATATATAGACAGACCGACCCCTGGTTCACATTTAACTAAACAATCATTGAATCATTACAATCCTTACATCGAACTTTGAAAGATAATTATGACATGTATATGGACTTCTAGAACAACATAATAAAGGTGAGGGGTCGGTCCAAAAATAAACAATTGCATGCGTCTGTCCTTGTGGACAAAATATATATCGACTTATAAACGTATAAACGGTATAATAGCTATATATAAATAGCCTATATTAAATAATGTGGATTAATATATATAATTTATGTATATAGCGCTGATTATTAGCATTCCCCATAGATGTGTGAAACATGACGTCGGCCGATATCCCGGACTTCCCCATGCATGGACAAATGTCCATACATGCGGAGGCCCGGAACATATCCGCCGCCGACGACCGGTCCACATATCCATGAAAGGAATGTAGATATTCGAGTTAAATAGCCTATATATTATATAGTTAACATGCATGTCGATACTTTCGGACCAGGATTGTCGGGTATTCTGGGTTACACCCAGGTCAGTGTGATTGCGCGCGCCGTATATACCTACTATTCCAGATTAAAGGGGGTGCAGGAGGAGATATTGCGAACCAACCATATGGAAGTGCATGGTGGGTTCGCCGCCAGTGGGTCAACATGACTCAGTGACCCACTAGCCTTGCTGCTCTATTAATTTGGGGGGGGGGTGAAAGGGGCATATATGTGTAAATATACGTATAAATGACATTAATGGGTATGTATCTGCACGTATAAAGTAATCCTATCAGTTCTATATATATAAGAAATCTTTCGCCTCTATCAAAAATCTACAGATATTTCGCACTACTGACTTGTTCTGGTTGAACATAAGTTGTCGGGTTTGTGTAGTAATATCTTTTGTCGTATGTGGGATCATTTTTGGCAAGTCAATAACAAATGAAATTCATCTCCAACAGAGCTGTTACATAAATTACATTGTCTTTTGTCTAGATCTATTCCCGTCCAATCTCCGACTTCCACCGGTGTTCTGAAACGTGTTAAAGCTACGACTTCTCGCTTTTTCAGGTATAAAATATAGTGTTCTTGTACGTGATGCTCTTTAATTAATCGATAAAAACGAAACTTAGAAGAACTGAATACGCCATACCATTCCTGACGATAAATATCTAGCGTTCTCTGTTTTACTGTGATGCTTAACAAGTTCAGGTTGACATATTGTGAGAAGAAAATTGATCCCATTCCTAAATCATTAAGAATATTTTTCACCCTGGTTATCCAGTCCATGCGGCCAGCCTTCGATTTGTTGTATGGCATTTACATGTACTACTTATATAGGCTACAATAAAGCATAAAACTTATCTTTGTTTGTTAACCCATCATCAGTTTGGACCAAAAATTTATAATTCTTTGCTTAATTCGTGTCTCTGTGTGGAATAATCCAGTTTCACCGTAGACCATTACTGATGGTGTTGTGGTCTACAAATTGAGTATAAACTTCAGAAACCATAATTCAGAAGTATTTATAATAGCAATATTTCCCACACCCCATACTTCAGAACCTTATAACAAAATAGGAACAACTGTTTTCTCGTAAAGGCCCAAGACACATGAAATTGAAAGGTTCAATCTCCGCATTTTACAAATTATTCCGAACATTGAACGTTTTGCTTGGTCACAGCATATTTTTTTCTCGGTGGTGAATGAACCATCGCGAGAGAATACAATTCCGAGATATTTATATTCATCGGCTACTGCAATTGGTCTATTGTTAAGAATAAAGTCATATAACTGTGGGTCTGCGTCTTTATCGTCGCCAAATATTACCACATTACTTTTACTATTATTAATAGAAAGTTTCCAACAATTACAATAAGATGAATAGTAGTTAAGCATATGTTGTAAATTGGATGCACTCAGATATAGGAGGACCGTATCATCTGCGCACAAGAGACAAAATAGCCTGATAAATCCATAACTAAGATTTATGTTTAAGTCTGATATATCTAATCCATTTCAGTACTTGTTTGCAAGTATGCTTCGAGGTCATTGGTATACAACAAGAAGAGAACAGGAGATAGACCTCCCTGTCATATACCTGTTTCGCAAGGAATTTCACTGTACATGTTGATTATAACATTCAAAATTCGACCCTTAATTCCTATGTTAAATAGTTTCATCCAAAGTCCATTTCGCCAAACACTATCAAACGCTTTCGACAGATCAACAAACGCACAGAACAGTTTTGTGTTGTATTTTTTAGCCAACTCAATAATACTATTTAAGGAAAAAAGCTGATCAATAGTAGAGTACTCTCGTCTAAATGCAGCTTGGTTTTCGGAAAATAGGTGGTTATCTTCCAGGAAATTCTGTATACGATTACTCAAAATTGATGTGAATAACTTTGACACACAACTTACAAGGGTAATTGGTCTATAATTATCCGGATCCCGTAGATTTTTTTATTTAAATATGGGATGTATAATTCCGATATCCCATTCATTTGGAACAGTCCCACTTTTTAATATAAGATTGAAGAAATTTAGAAGAGGATACCTCAAAACACCAGATGCAGATTTGATATATTCCGGTTTGATACTGTCAATACCAGAAGCTTTACCGACACTTATATTTGATATTGCATTATCTAACTCCTCAACTGATATATCAATATCGAGAGCGCATGTATCCAAATTTTGAAGTAGCAAGTCATGATCATGGTTACTATTATAGTTTAAAGTGTCATAGCGCTGATGGAATTCGATAAAGTTAGCTTATTTGACAATATTTGTATAATTTTGCTTATTCCCCTGTTCCCTAGTAGTCTTCAATATTCTCTGATATTTGTTGATCTCATCTTCGATAGTTTATCGCGCAGATCGTTATTGAATTGCAATTTACTTTTCTTAAGCAACGATTTATACTTACGCATCATTCAAAATATATTTGTTTTCATCGCTACGATTTTTTTCTGAAATTTTAAAAGGCTTTCCGGTTTTAATACTTTTAACGCTGTCCTGTGGGTCACACTGCCTGCCCTTCCGTAATATATATGAGCTGTTGCATAACGCTGAGGTTCAAAACTGGGCCATAACCTGTTACTATTTTGGAGCTTTGAACAATTTTATTGTTGTTTCTGTTGGAAATGTTACCGGCATATTAAGACAATTCACCTTTAAATACACTTATCTTAGATTGTACTAATCTCTGTCAAATTAAGGTATGGTTCCAAGGGACAAAAATAGGACGCCAAACATGCGAGGTACCTTTATTCGTCATCCTATTATCACTTTATATAGATACATCTAATTCGTGGAATGTAGACATATTTAGATCCGGTATTTCTTTGGCACTAATTACTACCGAGCGTTCGTGGTAATTATCCTTTAAATTGTAGAAAAAAGAGCGTTTCTTTGTTTTTTCTTTTTCTTTGTGGAAAGCTTAGCTCGGCTAAAATCAGGGGCATATAATGTTGGACAGGTGTTTTTATTAGCGAGTTTGCGATTTCAAACCGGTACGTATACGGGTACGTATAAGGGTACCTACCCGTACCGGTACACGTTTTTGCAATCGCAAACTGTTTCACTGGTAAAATTCAGCATCTCGACTGGTAATGTATGGTGAGCCAACTGCAAACAAATTCATGTATGTTATATATAGAGAAAGTGATATTCGCATTCGTTCGTTTTATCGATATTACGTTATGGAAACAATTGGCCTCTGGAAAATCGGGTACATTCATCAGGCAGTGCATAGGAGGGGGTTAGGGTGTTTCTTTCAATCATCGCAGTAACATTTTCAATTTGTTTGACTAATGACAGATCGATTGGTGACTGAAATAATTGGAATTTTCAGACTGAGAATATTAGGTTATGATAGATCTAATATACAATTAAATTTTCCAACCAATATTCGGTGTAAAGTGTATTGTTTTTATACCCAGGGTCCATTAAAGGTCTACGCCTACATGTAGTTTTAGTCAAATGTAAGACAGAATTGCCCCCTTATATTAGTCGAAGAATATTTAGTCATATTAACTTTTGGGTTGGACTTTTACAACATATCGAATGGTCGGGACACAAAGTGTGAACGTTTATTCCAAGAATTGGGATATTGGTCTGGATCTAAATCCGGAGGTAGGTTGACAAATTCAACTTGGAAACGACAAAGAACATTCAATGATATTGTATTCATCGTGTGGTCTGAATGAAGAGCGTTTTCTTCACTTATGTGTGAGAAACTCACGAAACAAATGAAACTCGCTCAGACTATGCCATGATAAGATGTTGCACATATTATAAGTTCTATATATCGGTTATAATTATAAATTGAATGATTGATTGATGCACTTGGTATTCTTAGATTCGAGAAATTTTAGCAGTGTGAAAATTTAATGCCTGGAACTCGAAATTAGACACCCCCACCGAGAGTGAAGAGGCTCTATATGTATATTCCTTATGCTATACATGTATACTTCCAGTTGTCAGTCAGAGCGTCATTATACTTCAAAATCGTTGTATATGAGTTTTGTGTAGGTATGGACTCAGTACGATGGTTCATTTTTTCAAATGTGCTTGCTTCAGTTAACAAATTCCCAGTTAGTATCGAAATGGTCATGTCTATATCGATCGGAATGGCACACTGAAATGTTCAACTCAGATCAAGCTAGAACAGCATTCCGGTTTTCGCCCATGTCGGGGTTATAGCACCTGTGCCAACCTCGCTAAATGCATATATTTTGTTATCACGCATGTACATGCAAGTCATATAAAATAAAGAGTTCACATTGAAATAACTGTCAGTTAAAGCCACATGGCGGTTTGCGCTCCAAAATACACAAAATAATATTCGCTTTTGAAATTTTCCCGGTATCAAAATAGGTAGATAAATACCCAAACTACCTTTCTACGACCAATATATGTCCCATAAAGACGCATTCAAGTCATGAAAATTACAACAAAATAGAAATGTTCGGGTCCCGAACATTTTTTTCCAACCTGCCATTTTGGATGATGCAATAACCACCGACAACAGCCGAGGATTTCCGGGTATATTCGTAAATAAGCTTCCCCGGCGTCTTATAATTTCCGGTACGCGATAAAGGTGTTTCAATTTGATCGTATATGAAAATGGTCTCTGTTGGCAAGAATTTAATGATATGACGGTCATCCTGAATTTATCCGAGACGTGACGATGGTACGATTGGGGGAGGGGGTTCAGAAAGGAACATAATATTACTTATACATGTATAATAAGTAATTATGTTCAGATGCATTTGCATTTAAATTTCAATCCAACATCATTATCGTAGTAAATTGCATGTATAATAAGTAATTATGTTGAGATGCATTTGTATTTAAATTTCAATCCAACATCATTATCGTAGTAAATTGCATGATTTGCATTATATGTTGAATATATTTCTTATAAAATATAGGAATGGGTCGCCAAGTATTAGATCATGTCATGAATTTATACTTTGGCTACGGTAGAGATCATATTCAACCAGTTAAAAATATGTGAACGTTTTAATGACCTGATGGAGAACTTTATAGCATTGAAGAAAAAACAACTCAGTGACTATATATATTTATTTATTACTTGTTCCTTCATAATATATTTCACAATAGGGGGTGTTATACTCCATATTTAATGCAACATCGAGTTGGGATCTTCGTGAACTACGTACATGTACACAGTGGAATACACTATTTACTGAGGAACGATATTAACTAAGAATATATTATAAGTTGCACTGGTTTTTTAAAAATGTTTATAAACTTCCCTATCTGAACATGAAAAATTTCACATTACTTGAACTGGTGTAGAATTATCTCTACGGGCGTAGCCAGGGTAGCGATTCATGATATGATTTAGCTAAGTATATATATATGCATATAGTTTTTCACAATTTACGCAGATCCGTCCATTGCATGTTTATATGTTGAAATCAACTGTAGATAAGATAGACAGGCGGGGGAGTGTGTACACACGCACGTAGCATTGGAACTGTGTTAATTATCTACATGGATTAACTGTTTTGAATATATTTTTTTAACACACGGAAAAATTAGATATCATATGAAAGTAGAAGATGTGAGCTTTGTGTTCCGCACTGCTGTATAATTTGAAAGTTGTGCGTGGGAACGGCGTGTGAACAATGTAGACACATTTTGAGGAAAAATAATTTAAAACAAATTTAATCCTATTCTACTACTGAAACCGATGGCGAATACGCTGTTTTTTGTGTTATTTTTCATGTCTATTTTCTAACTATTCCAATATTAAATGGGGTAACATGTGTGATATGACCAAGTTGGTACAGACATTCTACATAATGATATGGTTTACGACTAAGCATTGTTTGTGTATATTTCATTTTATTACTAAGTTGGCGATAGTTGGTGCACCTAAAGCCACCTATCACAGAAAATCAGCATTTTTTCAATACCAATTATTGTCATCATGGATCCCATTTTGAATAGAACATTTTGCTCTAAGACTAAGCGGATATATCGGATTTTGGATATGTTATAGAGGATATGATTATTATTCCTCTTCAAAATGGAATAAAAACCAACTTAGTCCAAATATTTGCTAGGTCAAAACTTTTATCGACGAGACTATATTTTGTCTTTTCAGCATTTACCCCTGACCTGGAGGTCTTACATGTTTGCCCTTTTCCCACATTTCGTCTTGTGACTCAGAGGCAGGTGGTTTTATTTCAATATCGTTCCTTTTTATTAGAGGTAGAAACATATTTTCCCAATTTTCATATCGGTCCTAAATTAGTGTTTCTCTGGCTTCGGGGATTAACAAAATATTAGACTTGAGTCGAGGACCCCACCACCAAAGCTCAGCGTGAACATATATCGATTGCTGAAGTTTGTTCATTCTCGAGATGTGTAATAATATGTGGCCCAGAAACACGTCATCAAACGGAGGGTCTCGGACAAAATTGCGGATGAAGATGGATAACTCTAAAGTCAAGTGGTAATACGGTAAATTTGTTTGATTATACGAACATATTTTGTTGAACAAAATGTTGATAAACAACAAGTTTTGGGAAATTTGATACTATAGTTGACAGTGATTAGCATTATGTTGTTGCAATACATCAATTCTGATAACTAAAGCGTATTTTGAAGAAATGTTGTTGCTGTTGTATCTTGATGGTATGGGGACCGTCTGATCGGATTGAGTACCTTTAAAAAGAACTGCGGAATTTAACTAACTGCAGTTCATCGACACACTCAACTGAAAATTATTGCCTACAAATTTGCGATTAGAGTATATTTGAGAAAAATCAATATGTTCCAAGGATCAATGTAAATGACTAAAATTCATGTTGACATTGTGTATCAAACTTTAAAAACTTTAGTGAAATATTACCGGTCAACGGGACACATCTACCCGTTCCAAATCACTATCACTGTATGTGCTGCAATGAAAGTACGCAAGTAACCGTGACGAAGTTTACCGATGTATCCGTACCCGTTCCCGTCGGACGGGTATCGCAAACTCGCTATTATTACATTTAAACTGAAAATTGTAATGATTTATAAAGTATTAATGCAATGATGTGAAAACACATATCATAATATTTGTTCTTTTTCAAATTTCTGGGGTCTTAAGTTGGTAATTTTGTTACGAAGTTGATATGAACGGTAGATAGATTACTGTAGGCGTATAACTAATTATCATATCGCATGTCCAAGCCTTTGTTGACGACTATTGAGAATGTCAACAACGGTGTTGTATTTCACAACCTAGGTGAAAGTCACCCTCTTCTCATAACATAACTCCCTAAGCTTTGAATGTACATTGGGTCAATAGAGTTACATGTTCCTCCCACATGACATTCTCAAAATGGCGACCGCGATAGTTTCGAAGATACTATTTTTTCGTGGGGGGTTTTAATATCGTGGTCGTTGATAACTACGAAAACCACGACAATTGGAACAGCACGAATAAATGTAAGTTTACAGTACGCCCACATCATTCACATGTTACTTCACGGTCAGCTTTTTACAAAATAAGTGACACTGCTGATGATGCGTTGATGCTTCCAACAACCGCCCTTATTTATGTGCTCTTTTTTTTTGCCAGCGATATCTACAATGATGCCAAGAATTGGATTGTTGTCATGGCTGATGACGACCTCGACAACATTTCGGGAGATGAAATTTACCGGAAAGTGGATACGATTGTACAGGTATGATTCTATTTGATATTGTTTATTTCCAATCAAGATCCCTTTCGACAGATACAGATAGTTTATTGCTCATCGAAATCATGGTTGACGTGTGAGCGCGTACAACACTCGTTCATATGTATATACAATTAGATTATGGTGTGCATTACATTTTGAAATTACAAACTCATGGTTCTTTGTTTTGTGCATAATATCTATTTTGTTTGGGCATTTCATTTTGTCAAAGTAGGGGTTAACTTATATGGGGTTAGTGGCTGGGTGTGGAGTGGTGGTCACGATGGGCACACAGGTTCGGTGTGTAATATCTATGTGACAAGGGGCCCAATACAAATATATAATGGGCATGGTGGGTGGGTGGTATAGGGCTACGGTGGGGATACGGATTTAGGTTCCCTTAATTATGTGCATAATAGATATCTAGCATGGTGGTTGTTACTTGGTTTCACATTTATGTTAGGATGGGGTGAGTTCATGGTTGGGTTATTTGATTTGTTTCTGCCTTAGGGTGCTCTCGTGACATTTAGGGCTTCTTTTATGAATATTGATAGATTTGTTAGGGTTTTCCTGTTTGTAGAAGTGAAGAGACTATTTAGTTTCATAATATTTTGTCGGATATAAAATACGGTTTTATATATTTGTGTCTAAGATCTTCTAGTTTGCCACATTTCAGAACAATGTGGTATTCATCGCCCAAATCATTTTCGCACAGTTTGCATATTCTATTTTCGTATTCTTCTCCTGTCCATGAGCCTGTCTCTACGGGCAATATGTGGTTGTGTGTGCGGAATTTCAGGTGGCACGAAAGTACATTTTGATTGGCAAGGGATAGGTAGTACTCTATGCCATAGTCATGTTTGATGATGCGATATAATATGCTTTTGTTCGAGTTTGATATGCTGCCTCTCCATTCTTGTATATAGCTATCTGTGATTTTTTATTGCCGAGTTAAAAAATATCTCGGTTATGGACCTTCTGGTCGAGCCAATTATATGATAGTCCTAGTTTATCTATATATATATCCTTTTATTGCCCCCACTATCGGAGAGTTAAATTTAAATAACATAGTTACAAACAATTCTAATACAAAAATGACAGTGGAATATATGCACATTTAAGGAATATGACAACACAAAATAAAGCGAGATTACGCACACAGTTACACGCACACACACTGAGTCTCAGGCACATGCAACCATCCAGCCGCGCACAGGCGTACACATAAACACGTCCAGACGCGCCTAGGCTTAGACGATTTTACAGACAAACATACACGCGAAAGAGACATACAGACAGACAGGCAGACAGTCACATAAGTATCTAGACAGACATGCATGCTGACAGATAAACGTGCAGACAGGAAGAAACACGATTGACAGGCATGCAGATGCAAGCTGACCGACACGTTCTACACATGCACGTAAGTTTCATCAAAGATATGGGAATCTAAGATTTGACAATAGAGTCAGACACACGCGCACTCCATCACCTAGCATTCAGTCGCACACGAACTCACCTACCCTCACACGCACCCTCACACAACCAAATGCACACGCACCCTCATTTAAAGACCCACACACATGCACACGACCTCACACAGCATCACACACAAAATAGACATCAGTGTATATATATGCAACATTATGTCAAATGAACTCATCAAGGTGACATCAAACACAAATCCGATCAACTCACATGGAAACCGTTAGACATTGAGCCACCATTATAGACATCAACCCCACTGTCTTTCACGAATAATGTTTCCTTCAATTATAATATGTAGTAGCCAAAAATCCGGATTATTAGGGCTAGTTTTCCATCTGTAACTCAATGACTAAGAGTTTCAAATCGGACCGTAGATACCGTCACAGGAACAAAAGTGTCAATTGGATAAGAAACTGGACAGTAGCGTTTATTGGACAACAAATTGAGTAAATGTGAAATTTTTTTGCTCACGGAGTCCAAAGGCGGTAATTACCGAGTGTTATATACGGAAACATCGAAAGCCGGAATCAGGTTGAGGCCGAATATTGAAAAATCGACGACCATGGGAAAACCAAAAGTGCCTGAACACGTTGCTGCAAAATTATCATTTTAGATGCAATAACGAGAGGGCGCCTTTGACTCTATGAGTAGTATATAACGAGCTGTCTCGCCCCCATTCGAGTAGCAACAGCGCAACCAATGTTTACATCACACGTTGCTATGTTGTGTTGTTAAGGGGGTATTTAAAATTAAAGGTAGATAATGGGTTTAAAGGGACAACAATTGAATTTAAATGCCTGTTATTGAAATGGATTTAAAGGGAAAGATAGAAGAATGAATCGGGTCATTGAATTTAATGAGTGTGTTGA
The DNA here is from genome assembly GCA_032622095.1 of Siphonodentalium dalli. NCBI lineage: Eukaryota > Metazoa > Mollusca > Scaphopoda > Gadilida > Siphonodentaliidae > Siphonodentalium > Siphonodentalium dalli. The sequence continues at coordinate 103,481,024 of CP136069.1, read as the reverse complement.
ATGGGTTGTAATTGATAGAGTATACAAGAATGAATCGGGTCATTGAAACTGTTTCGAATGAGATCGGGTCAGTGGTTTATCTATAATTGAATGACAGATATATAAGAATTTGTTTTGTGCAAAAGCATAGCTGAATTAGATAGGATCTTGCATGGGATAACAAATGGATGTAATTGATAGAGTATACAATACAGGCATAATTGGAATGATATGCGGAAGCAACCGATCAGTAAGTATTAGTCAAATGAACGAGTTTTATATATGTTACTATTTGGCAAGATCAGTCTTCATCAGATGACAGTGGGTACGAAGCGGACGATGACGAATGAATACAGCGAAAAAGAAAATCTCGGGATTCTTTTGAACCCCCAAATATCAATAAATATTAGTTATATTCCATAATCCCTCGGTTGATTCAATTGGTTAGGACTCCAAGCAGATATTTCGTCCCAGATCGAGCAAGTCGTGGGTTCAAACAGAGTGATAGTAGTCGACAAGTTTGAACATAACCTCTGTGCGCCGTTGGTTTACATATATCACGTGGTTTCCGCCACCAAGGTAGAGTTTATCCATGTAGCAGGAGGTGACCGTATATGATCGAAAATGGGTATAAATATTATATAGTATAGGTTACGTATATTCGGGTAGATGGTTTGACTGCCTAAGCCCTAAGCTCCTCAACCTCAGCCATCAGGGGTGAGAGGTCACGTCACGGTGTATTGTCACTAATGGAATAGGATATCGGGGTGATAAACGATCGCGTTAACCCTATTGCGTATCGCCTATACATGTAATATCAAAGAAAATAGGGGGGTCGTGTACTTGTGTGAAGGTTATGCGGATATTGCAGATAAGAAGATACACCAATTTTTAATGTGCCTTTGTACATCATGATGGGTCTCAAATACGACACCACAATCGTCACAGCTTGGCATGATGTTGTCTTCTTACAGAGTCGTATTCCTGCTGTGACAATAGCCCAGGGTATGTAGTTTCACTGATGTTATCTTTCTTTTGATGCGTTATCACCTCGACGGGCTCATCAACACTACTGTTATTTGGCAATATGCTTTCTTGTTTTATACTCTTCTTTGTCAGCACATTACTACGCAGTCGCAAATTTTCTGGAGTATTCGTTTTTAAGTCAACTACGAGATAACCAAATGGTTGATTGGTAGCTTCATTGAAATGGGACATAAAGTGTTGTGTTTTCTCTGGATACATTTGACGAGCTAAAGTCATTACCTGCATTTTATCTATAGGGTTGTTGAATAGAATCAAGTAGTGGCAATTTCTCCGTTTGGTAGGGTCCTTGTTATAGTAGAGAGATTGATTAATCGCAACCACTGATATACCCAAATGGTGACTGCCTTCCGTGAATAATTCAGTAACCCGCGAATCCTTGGATGCCGTAGACATAAGGTCATCAAGTACAATCAGACATTTTTTCCAGAATGAATGAGGGTGTCCGAGTTAGTCGGAAGACCTTGTAGAAACTGGACAGATGGCGCGACTGTGTCCTTGATTTCATCGTATAATGGCTGCCAGTACTTATAGAACCAAATTATTTTGTCGGGTGAAGGCTGTATACTCGCTGAACAATTTTGAAGTATACTCTTAAGCAAGTGTGTTTTGCCGCAAGAAGTGGGTCCCGAAATCCACGCGGTAAATGAAAGTACACGACCCCCCTATTTTCTTTGATATTACATGTATAGGCGATACGCAATAGGGTTAACGCGATCGTTTATCACCCCGATATCCTATTCCATTAGTGATAACACACCGCGGCGTGACCTCTCACCCCTGATGGCTGAGGTTGAGGAGCTTAGGGCTTAGGCAGTCAAACCATCTACCCGAATATACGTAACCTATACTATATAATATTTATACCCATTTTCGATCATATACGGTCACCTCCTGCTACATGGATAAACTCTACCTTGGTGGCGGAAACCACGTGATATATGTAAACCAACGGCGCACAGAGGTTATGTTCAAACTTGTCGACTACTATCACTCTGTTTGAACCCACGACTTGCTCGATCTGGGACGAAATATCTGCTTGGAGTCCTAACCAATTGAATCAACCGAGGGATTATGGAATATAACTAATATTTATTGATATTTGGGGGTTCAAAAGAATCCCGAGATTTTCTTTTTCGCTGTATTCATTCGTCATCGTCCGCTTCGTACCCACTGTGATCTGATGAAGACTGATCTTGCCAAATAGTAACATATATAAAACTCGTTCATTTGACTAATACTTACTGATCGGTTGCTTCCGCATATCATTCCAATTATGCCCGTATTGTATACTCTATCAATTACATCCATTTGTTATCCCATGCAAGATCCTATCTAATTCAGCTATGCTTTTGCACAAAACAAATTCTTATATATCTGTCATTCAATTATAGATAAACCACTGACCCGATCTCATTCGAAACAGTTTCAATGACCCGATTCATTCTTGTATACTCTATCAATTACATCCCATTCAACACACTCATTAAATTCAATGACCCGATTCATTCTTCTATCTTTCCCTTTAAATCCATTTCAATAACAGGCATTTAAATTCAATTGTTGTCCCTTTAAACCCATTGTCTACCTTTAAATTTAAATACCCCCTTAACAACACAACACAGCAACGTGTGATGTAAACATTGGTTGCGCGGTTGCTACTCGAATGGGGGCGAGACAGCTCGTTATATACTACTTCTATGGACAGGCGATGCGATATATTGAATACAAATAATATAAAAATGCATACTAATGGTGTGAATAAATCAAGTGATGCACGATTTGCATAAAAAATATCATTTAATCGTTCATTCAGACAACGGCTCAAAGTCGACAAGACATTTGAGAGCATGATTCATATAGCCTCCAAAGTTTTGCTATGCAACACAAATGTGCGTGTAAAATCAGAAATATCCGCTACTTCATCAGACAAATCAATTGACATGGATCTCAGGAAGACAGCAAGTAATTGGTCCGAGTTTAGAGCCTCAAGCTTTAAATAACATGGAATACAAAAGTGAGTTATGAAGTCATACCAGAATGTGTTACGGATACTGCTAAAGGCAGGGCAATACAATATGACATGCCACACAGGATTGAGATAATCGGATCTACAAAGTTGACAATTCCCCCCATCTTCGTATGTGGTACGAGAGACGAGTCTTCCTACAGTTAGGAAGGAAGCTTTATCTCTAGGGTACTTTTTGCAGGCTAACCAAAGAAGGCTCGTCTCTAGGCGAGGGTGAATTAATTTTAATATCGAAAGAGCGTTGTCTGCGTGAACGTCATATTCCCATTTCATGAGGTGAACAGTGTCAACGTTATCGCGAATCAAACTCTTCCAAAGAAATTTAATTGGAAAGTGACCGGTATTCGAGAAGTGCACGAGATGATTGAGTAGATTGTACTTTGACAACGTTTGGTGGAAGTTCTCGATAAGATGACTCTGTTCGCCCAATAAAATGGATTCGTTAAGTCTGAGAATGAATACCCTAGCGGATGTTTTCTCAATACTGGTTCTACATAGCGTAGCAATAAATGACAGTTTGCGTCGTTCGATGACGTTGTACAGAGAAATGATGCCACAAAGGCCCTCTGCAAGTAGGGTGCGAGCTCTTGTGTGTAAACCCTGGATATTCTTCACGCAACAACGATGTGCTTTCTCGAGCTGTAGTATATTTGACTGTGATATGTTGAAAAGAAGTTCTGACCCAAAAAGTGCTCTGGGAAGAACGACCGATTTATAGATTTTCACGCAGCTGGAAGGGGTTATACCACCAGCATATAACCCGGCATTTGATAACATGAAATATGTGGAGAGCAATTTCTTGCATATGTTTTCTATGATAGCAGTTTGTTGAGAGAACTTGTGGATTGGGATGCCCAAATGAGTTGCGTGGTCGAATTCTTGAATACGGTGGTCGCATAGAGACCATGAGCGGATAGCACGGTTATAATCTGAGTGGGATTCATTAAATACAATGCAGACATATTTCGTCGGATTATATTTGAACCTCCATTTTCTGCTGTAGTCGGTACAGATATCACACATAGACTGCAGACCGGGACTAGTAAGTGAAAGGAGAGGCATGTCGTCGGCCTGAGTTGGGGACGAGCAGTTCAGAGACGAGATGGACAGACCATTCCAGGATGTTGAAAGCAGGGTTATGAGTTCATCAATATATAACATGTACATGAGCGGAGAAATTATGATGCCTTGTCTGGTGCCCTGCTTGACGTCGAACCAGTTTGAGAACACTCCGTTGTATCTAACACAGCACGAAATTCCTGTTAGGACGTTTGCGAATACACGCCAAGCTTAACTTTTCAGACCCTTATTATGTAATTTGTAAATAAGGCCATTTAACATGACTGTATCAAAAGCTTTTTGTGTGTCAAGGAAACATGAACATAATTTGCTTGATTGCTGTTTCGTATAGGAGATACACTCTTGCAAAAGGTACGAAGTCGAGATGGAACTCACGCCCTTCTGGAAACCGTGTTGTAGCGCATTTACATGGCTAAGTTGGGTGTGTTCGTTTCAAGTCTGTTGAGTAGTAATCTTTCGAAGATCTTGTAAACAATAGTGAGGATTGTGATGGCTCTATAGTTATCGAATTTATGTCTGGATTTCGTAGCTCCTTTAAAAAGGGGAACCATAACTCCTTTCTTGGCACTAGATGGGATCGATTCAAGTTTAATCATGTGGGTAAATAAGATTGCTAAGTTGTCGAAAAGACGCACACTCCCACTATATGACATGCTCATATGAAAGTCCATCACAACCTTGTGCTTTCTGTTTACTGAGCGAAGGTATAATTGCGGTAATTTCATCACGAGTCACATCGGAGCATAGTAATTTGTCAGTATTAGCCACATTTTGATCATTTGATAGCTCATAGACAATGTCGTTTACGGAAATGAAGTGATCATTGTTGAAGGACTCGTCTCCAGATGGAGTGTAGATGCCCTCGAAGTAGGCTGCCCATGCATCATTTATTTGTGTTTCGGTACGCAAGATTTGAGAGTTGTGTTCAAAGTAAGTTGGTTGAGATGTGCCTAGTCTGGATTTCATAGAGTTAAACGTGCGAAAGAATCGTTCTTGGTCGATTTTAGCGCAGTGATCGAGTTTATCATCCGATTCGGATACAAAAGCCGAGACTCTTTGGCGATGATATTTACGGAATTCTCTGTTGGCATCCTTGTACCTCATAAATGCAATATCAAGATTTGAATGAATTCTACCAGAATAAATCCAACGTTTACGATATTCACGCATTTCTCTATGGAGATGTTTTAGAGTTTGGTCCCAGTATGGTTTGAGATGTTTGTTGAATTTTTTACGTGGTATAGTTTGAGCGGATGCCGAATTCAATGCTATAACGAGTTCATCATAGAAACTTTCCAAGGAGCTGTTATCGGATATTGCCATAGATGGGAGATGATGTGCGTCAATCGATTCTTGGTAGTTGAGAAGATGTTCATGTGAAGAATCGAGAAGCTCCCACTTGAAACGGACAGCGGTGTTTTACATCGGTGCAGAGTGGGTAACAAACTGAAAGTTAAATGATGCAAAAAGTGGTCTATGGTTCGATACGTTCAGTGCATCATCATCTAAGACAGACACATTGATTAGTGAGTGGATGTCATATTCAGACACAAGAATGTGATCGATAATAGAGTTCCCATTTCCATTTGCGTGAATTTAAGTGGATGGCAATCCATAAAAAAATCTGAATGCGTTATTGCGAGAGTAGGTTTTGTCGATGTTACCATTGAAATCACCCATTAGAATTATTTTTCTTAGGGTGGAGTAACTATTCACGAGATTAGTTAATTTGTTCAAATACTCCTTATAGAAATCGACTGTGTAATTGGATGACGGAAGATACACTTGAAATATGTACAAGAACGTGTGATCGGTCATTTGCAATTGAAGTCCAACTAAACGGTCGTCTTGTATGTCAAGTAAGGCAACTCTATTGGCATAGCGTTTATGCCAAAATAGACATGAATAATGATCGCTCAAGGTTTGTAAGAAATGGGCATTATGGCTGGACAGCCAGTGCTAACTAAGGCCACACACATCAACAGTATCAGTGTTTAGAATTTTTGACAAGTAGGAACAGCTGGAAAATGCCCCAGTCAAATTCCACGAGAATATGGACAAGGCCATAATGCTGGCACAGAGAATGCGAAAATAAGAGTGACGTAACATCGTATGGATCTCGAGAGTAAGCTGCACAATCACTTATCGCGCACAGAGCTGTTATTTACAGCGGTACATGAAAACAGTTCACAAATCAGTGGGCAAAAGTTATTGGAAGTTACAATAATCCAAGTAAAGTTCAAGGCATCGAAGCTCGCGTGTACTTCCCGTAATGCCACTCTGACAGCCACGGGCGACAGTAAACTCCTTTGGGCCAAAAGAAGGGGTCCATGACCTTGTGTGACTGTTCTTGGTCAACGTTGATACGCACGATTAGTTTTTCTCCGTACCCACCTCTGATTCGGCGAACAATAGAGAAGCGAAGACCACATTCACTTAAACTGTTTTCAATAGATCTAATTGTCACATAGTCCGGGAAATTTGAGACATAGAATCGTTCAGTTTTAATAGGATTTGGGTTTCGAAGCTTCGCATTGTTAGTGCTCCACTGCCGATTAGATTGTGAATGACTATGTCTACTCTTATTGTGGTCACCACTGGCTTGCTGGTGGGATAGTGAGGTCGAAAGTCATATCCATCCTCTTCCCCAGTATCAAATTCAGAATCTACACCATGTTTGATAACGTGGGATTCCATTTAGATTGTTCGATGTAATTATCCGAGTCGTGGTTTTCAGTTAAATAAGGTCGCTTAACTTCGGTATACTGATCTTGGTTGTACACGTCACTGGTATCGTCAATAGCACTGTCACAAATAAATGGAACTTGGTTGGCACTATTCACGCAATCTGCAGAGTCGGTTTTGATGATGGGAGAGGTTGGGTGATGTCTGTTGTCGAGGTGAGCATGATACATAGCGCTATCTGGGCATATTTGTTCCTTGAATGTAGAGTTATGTGGCAGTGTATCAGAGATTCGAGCGTTTGACGTCACGGGCGTTGGATCACATGTCAGGCCTGTTGCGTTGGTACTTTGCGATAGAGAGGAGTCGGAGTGAAAAGTTAGGTTGGAAGCAATTTCATCGATGCGCTTGTTCATTGAAGCGAATAATTCATTGACTGCGGACTGTGTGTGTTTGAAGCACTCGTCTTTGCAAATAGAGTGGGCTGATTTCTTATAAGTATTAAAGTCATTGGATATTTTCTTCATTTCAGTTTTATTGTTACCAATAGCGCTACCGTAGTCATTCAACTTCTTGACTAGACCGTCCATTGCCCCCAACATCTCAGCGAAGTCCTTTTTCAGGAATAGCATGTCCGTTTTCATCTTTGCAATTCCGTTTAGGCGGTCATCTTCACTGCGCTCAGCTGACAGTTTCAATTCCTCTTGGGTTTGTTCAATGGTATTGAATTTCTCATCGTTTTTAATTTGTTCTTCCATAAGACTATCGACGTTGGAAGTCAATGAGGGCATATCCCCGTGAAAGAATTTTGATAGAGATTCATTCTGTACATGCATAACCACAACATCAGTTTTAACATCGGCAATTGCCTTAGCAAGAACATGTAATTCTGCCATTGTAATATATTTCTGACCATCAATGTTGGCACTCGAGTCGTTTTGTAAGTGTTGAGACAGTTGAGAATTTGAACACTTCGGGAAGAAGTTTACAATTTCAGAGAGATTGGACGAGTTATTGTCAAAAATAAACAGAAGAAGCTCATAAATATCCTTAGAAAGTTTGTCGGCAATTGCACCATTCTTTGAAACCCTTTGAAAAAAAAATTATGATTGAAATCTGGGCATAATTTTAGCTTCATTGAAGATTACAACACGAATCCTGTGTAGAGTTGATTTGTTCCGTTTAGACTCCATAAGGAAGAGATCTGTGATATGGTTTTTCGGAAATGAGTGCATAAAAATGAGTGCATAAAAACCATACTATTTGAGCATGAGAGTTCGGAGCATATTCGTTAGATTGTCTTATGAAGTCTACGAACAACGAAACGGGTGGATGACAAACTTGATGATGATAAGGATATGTCAGTAGATTTATCATTGACAAAACAAACGCTGTTCTGTACTGGCATTGTCTTGTTTACCGTGTCGGTGATCATTGACCCATGATTGGTGTTAGGATAAGTGCCGTTGAGAACAGCGTCAGTTTCCGTGAGAATGTTGTCGATTGTCATATTTAGGTAAATAAAGCGGACTTGCGTCGGCCCTATCCAACTGCTGAAAAGTTAATTAGAAATCGCTGAGCCGTGAACATTCCAGCCAGACAGGGGTTGTCGACTGTGGTCGTTTTCAATTAGCAGTGAGTAGAGTTCATTAGTAACATGGCGTCAATAGGCGGGTACAATAGACCAATATGTAAACAATACCTCAGCATTTGAAAAAACATGTTTATATGGCAAAATCCCCAAAGAATGAACAAATGAAAACTGGCACAATCCAACATTATTACATCCTGGAGGAAGTACACAAATTCTTGGTAGTCATGTTTGATGATGCGATATAATATGCTTTTGTTCGAGTTTGATATACTGCCTCTCCATTCTCGTATATAGCTATCTGTGATTTTTTATTGCCGAGTTAAAAAATATCTCGGTTATGGACCTTCTGGTCGAGCCAATTATATGATAGTGCTAGTTTCGGTCCTACTAAAACCCGACCGCACTCGACCGCACCCGACTGGACCCGACCGCACCCGACCGGACCGCCCCTAGGGGTCCGAGCGAGATGGGGTTTGCACTATCGTGTAGAATGGACCCGAATGTACCAAAGTTCCAATCCCCAAGTCGATAGCTCGAGCGGACACGGCACTGTTAACCCCTGACTGGCGGCCGTTTCCACCAGGTACGGGAAATCCAAAAAGGCGCCGAGCGCACCTCCCATGACTGCCTGACCACGGAAATGGACATTATATCATGAAGTGAATACCCATATGCAGCCATGGGCGATCGGACAAGTCGCTAGCTGCAGCGGAAGTGAATAAATTAACCCATACGCTGCTGCCAAATTCGCTATAAATATACGCAAAAACGCCGAAATTAACACCCGCCGACCGGACCGCCCCTAGGGGACCGAGCGAGATGGGGTTTGCACTATCGTGTAGAATGGACCAGAATGTACCAAAGTTCCCATCCCCAAGTCGATAGCTCGAGCGGACACGGCACTGTTAACCCCTGACTGGCGGCCGTTTCCGCCAGGTACGGGAAATCCAAAAATGCGCCGACCGCACATCCCCTGACTGCCTGACCACGGAAATGGACATTATATAATGAAGTGAATACCCATATGCATCCATGGGCGATCGGACAAGTCGATAGCTGCAGCGGAAGTGAATAAATTAACCCATATATACGCTGCTGCCAAATTCGCTATAAATGTACGCAAAAACGCCGAAATTAACACCCGCCGACCGGACCGCCCCTAGGGGTCCGAGCGAGATGGGGTTTGCACTATCGTGTAGAATGGACCCGAATGTACCAAAGTTCCAATCCCAAAGTCGATAGCTCGAGCGGACACGGCACTGTTAACCCCTGACTGGCGGCCGTTTCCACCGGGTACGGGAAATCCAAAAAGGCGCCGACCGCACATCCCCTGACTGCCTGACCACGAAAATGGACATTATATCATGAAGTGAATACCCATATGCATCCATGTGCGATCGGACAAGTCGCTAGCTGCAGCGGAAGTGAATAAATTAACCCATACGCTGCTGCCAAATTCGCTATAAATGTACGCAAAAACGCCGAAATTAACACCCGCCGACCGGACCGCCCCTAGGGTTCCGAGCGAGATGGGGTTTGCACTATCGTGTAGAATGGATACGAATGTACCAAAGTTCCAATCCCCAAGTCGATAGCTCGAGCGGACACGGCACTGTTAACCCCTGACTGGCGGCCGTTTCCGCCAGGTACGGGAAATCCAAAAAGGCTCTGACCGCACCTCCCCTGACTGCCTGACCACGGAAATGGACAGTATATCATGAAGTGAATACCCATATGCATCCATGGGCGATCGGACAAGTCGCTAGCTGCAGCGGAAGTGAATAAATTAACCCATATATACGCTGCTGCCAAATTCGCTATAAATGTACGCAAAAACGCCGAAATTAACACCCGCCGACCGGACCGCCCCTAGGGGTCCGAGCGAGATGGGGTTTGCACTATCGTGTAGAATGGACCCGAATGTACCAAAGTTCCAATCCCCAAGTCGATAGCTCGAGCGGACACGGCACTGTTAACCCTGACTGGCGGCCGTTTCCGCCAGGTACGGGAAATCCAAAAAGGCGCCGACCGCACCTCCCCTGACTGCCTGACCACGGAAATGGACATTATATCATGAAGTGAATACCCATATGCAGCCATGGGCGATCGGACAAGTCGCTAGCTGCAGCGGAAGTAAATAAATTGACCCATACGCTGCTGCCAAATTCGCTATAAATGTACGCAAAAACGCCGAAATTAACACCAGCCGACCGGACCGCCCCTAGGGGTCCGAGCGGGATGGGGTTTGCACTATCGTGTAGAATGGATCCGAATGTACCAAAGTTCCAATCCCCAAGTCGATAGCTCGAGCGGACACGGCACTGTTAACCCCTGACTGGCGGCCGTTTCCGCCAGGTACGGAAATCCAAAAAGGCGCCGACCGCACCTCCCATGACTGCCTGACCACGGAAATGGACATTATATCATGAAGTGAATACCCATATGCATCCATGGGCGATCGGACAAGTCGCTAGCTGCAGCGGAAGTGAATACATTGACCCATACGCTGCTGCCAAATTCGCTATAAATGTACGCAAAAACGCCGAAATTAACACCAGCCGACCGGACCGCCCCTACACTCTTATAACTAATGTGTAGAAACGATTACACATCAAATGTGTAAACCCGGTTAATACACATAGCAATGTGTAGTTTTACATACAAATACATTGACCAGTGCCGTTCTACACATAATGTGTATATTTTGTTACACGCAATTGTGTAAGAACGTTGAGCATGCGCATTGCGATGCCTTCAGTTGCATAGTCTGCTACGTGACGGCCATATTGTTTGAGTATATTTTTTGGAATACAATCTACAGCGATCGTAGACAAGGATGTAAGTTCGGAATTCCAATGTGTGGGTATAGTATTAATAGTATATGAGGATTTATTTGTTAAAACTTTCATGGCGATTACTGCGCTTAGACTCTTGTTATGATTGTTGTAATAATACTAATATTATGCAATCACGCCTCGACCCTGGTTTGTTCATTCAAAGCAAAAACTCACACTACAGAACAAAATACTACATCCCACTATGCGCCATGAAAGTTTTAACATATAAATCTGCATATATCTTTAATAATATACCCACAGGTCGGACTACTGAACTTGCATTTCTTGTCTACGAACTGTGTGTGTAAGAACCTACACAAAATGTGTAAGGGATATGTGTTGATTTTATACACACAGTTGTGTATAAATGTGTAAAAATTTACCCATTTATGTGTAAAAATTGTTACACAATATGTGTACGAATATGAAACTACACATATACTACACAAATATGTTTAAGATCAAAATTGAATAATGATTGTGTAGCAGGGCTACACATTTTGTGTAGAAAACCTACATATTAGTCATAAGAGTGTAGGGGTCCGAGCGGGATGGGGTTTGCACTATCGTGTAGAATGGATCCGAATGTACCAAAGTTCCTATCCCCAAGTCGATAGCTCGAGCGGACACGGCACTGTTAACCCCTGACTGGCGGCCGTTTCCGACAGGTACGGGTTAAAGGCAAGTGCGGCCTTAATTGTCGATAATATTCATATTTGTTCCAAACACCGTAAACAGAAAAACATTAAAACGCATACAGTTCCGTTCATACCATGACCATCGCGTAAACAGCATGTTATCATAAAGACCTACTATATTTTACCTAAGCAAGAGCCTGATTGTGTTACAGAAGACAGCACAATGCTACTGGCTAATCACACACAAATGACACAAACGCTCTTTATTAGTTCCATATCAAGTATTCACCAACAAAGAACGCTCTTTATGTTTACCATCATAATATACACAAACACCAGAAAAGTAACTTTTTATGCTTTTGTTTAGATAACAATGGTCAAACATATGACCATAACATACTGTTTATGCGATATTTCTTATTTGTATACGGACAAAGTCTATCTACATTTTGACGTTCTTTCTGTTTGTGGCGGTTTTTAACGGGTTGAGATATTTTCACAGGATACCCACCGCCACCGTACACCGTACATTTATAGCGAATTCGACAGCAACGTATGGGTTAATTTATTCACTTCCGCTGCAGCTAGCGACTTGTCCGATCGCCCATGGATGCATATGGGTATTCACTTCATGATATAATGTCCATTTCCGTGGTCAGGCAGTCAGGGGAGGTGCGGTCGGCGCCTTTTTGGATTTCACGTACCTGGCGGAAACGGCCACCAGTCAGGGGTTAACAGTGCCGTGACCGCTCGAGCTATCGACTTGGGGATTGGAACTTTGGTACATTCGGGTTCATTCTACACGATAGTGCAAACCCTATCTCGCTCGGACCCCTAGGGGCGGTCCGGTCGGCGGGTGTTAATTTCGGCGTTTTTGCGTACATTTATAGCGAATTCGACAGCAGCGCATGGGTTAATTTATACACTTCCGCTGCAGCTAGCGAATTGTCCGATCGCCCATGGATGCATATGGGTATACACTTCATGATATAATGTCCATTTCCGTGGTCAGACAGTCAGGGGAGGTGCGGTCGGCGCCTTTTTGGATTTCCCGTACCTGGCGGAAACTGCCGCCATTCAGGGGTTAACAGTGCCGTGTCCGCTCGAGCTATCGACTTGGGGATTGGAACTTTGGTACATTCGGGTTCATTCTACACGATAGTGCAAACCCTATCTCGCTCGGACCCCTAGGGGCGGTCCGGTCGGCGGGTGTTAATTTCGGCGTTTTGCGTACATTTATAGCGAATTCGGCAGCAGCGCATGGGTTAATTTATACACTTCCGCTGCAGCTAGCGAATTGTCCGATCGCCCATGGATGCATATGGGTATTCACTTCATGATATAATGTCCATTTCCGTGGTCAGGCAGTCAGGGGAGGTGCGGTCGGCGCCTTTTTGGATTTCCCGTACCTGGCGGAAACTGCCGCCATTCAGGGGTTAACAGTGCCGTGTCCGCTCGAGCTATCGACTTGGGGATTGGAACTTTGGTACATTCGGGTCCATTCTACACGATAGTGCAAACCCCATCTCGCTCGGACTCCTGGGGGCGGTCCGGTCGGGTGCGGTCGGGTCCGGTCGGGTGCGGTCGGGTGCGGTCGGGTTTTAGTAGGACCCGCTAGTTTATCGAGAGTTGTGTGTATGTGTTCTAACGAAATGCACTGAGCATTTTGAGTTGAATATGTTTATTTCATGACACAGTACTATATGGAATTCTACCAGAGGCCATTGACATTATTCTACCCCAGTATTGTATCATTTCAGCTTTATTCTTATACGAATAAATTTGGGGTACTGTTCTTAAGCCCTAGGATAAATTTCAAGAACCATAACTCAAGTTTCTACTAGGTTTCTACTATGTTTTGGTGTCCCATTACCTCAGAGCCATATGTCATAATCGGAACAATTGCCTTTTTATAAACATCAATTGCGCAATCTATTGTTAGCTTATATTTTCGCATTCTACATACCAGCGTGAACATGGATTGTTTTTTACATCGCAAGTTTCGTTCGTGGTTAAATCTTCCTGATTTATCGATCCATGTGCCTAAATAATAATTATTATCTGGGTTAAGCAGGGGGGGGGGGTCGGAAAAAAAATTCAGGCACGTATGGCATTTTTTCCCTTTCGATCATTTTTTGTACCGACCCACCCCCACCGCCAAATTTTTTTCCGTTTACGGCAGTTTTTTCCGACCATTTTTTGACACCCACCCCCCTTTTAACACTAAAACAGAGATTTGCGGGGGGAAATTCACTGTAAACAGCTGTATATGAATTTCTGTGCATACTATTTATCATGGATGTTAACATGGACATGTAAATAGGAATGAGTCATTTTGAGGTCATTCGGCCAAAAAAACATGGCTGCCAGCGGCCATCTTGGATTTCAAAATTTGCAACAAAATACAACACGATAACTGCCTGCAGTCAGTTTACCAGTTAGAATTACATTATTTCTCTCATTCAAAGTGGTTTTGAAGCCCAACTCATTGCCAAAACACTAAAAAAACAAGCTTTTTTTGTTTTTTTTAGTTACGGAAAAAATTGCTTGTTGGTGGCTTTGACCACCCACCCACCCCAGCATACGTGCCGGAAAAAAAAAATTCACCCCCCCCCCCCTGGGTTAAGGGGGTCATATTTGTTTTTAAAAATTGGACTTACTATACTAATGGACCAGTCTCTTGGTATATATCAATGAGCAATAATAAGGTTAAACAAATTAACATATATATAGAGGTCCTAACTTGTAGAAGCTATGTTTGGTCATTTCTCCCGTCACTTGGTCATATCCAGGGGCATTCCCTGGTTTGAGACTCTTCACTGCGTTTTCAATTTCCTGAAGTGTAAAATCTCTATTAATACAATCATTTTGAGCACGTCAGTGGCGGGTGAGTAATTTATCGTAGGTAATATATTATCTAGGGTGGTTTCTGAGAGAATTGTTTGTTCCTCTGACTCAAAGTATACTTGGAATTCTTCCGCGGTTGGCACTGATGTAGCTTTTTGTCCTTTGTCTAATTCGCGTATGATCTGCCAAAAGTCACTGGGTGAATTCGCTCATAGCTTTTGTAGTTTCTTTCTGAATTTAGACAAGAGGTCGCGTTTACTCGATCTAATGGCGTTTTTGTACTGTTTTCTAAGTTCTATCATGTTTGCTTTATTTAGGTGGGTTGGCTTAATTTTATACTATTTACTGTCATTTATGTAAATTGTTCTAGTCTGGTTACAACTGCGATTAAACCATGGTGGGTTGGATTTTTCTTTTCGCTGGGATGTAACGGGGGTCCCATGTGGCTTGTGGTAATTTGGGTATTCTAATGTATCACTGGCATTCATAAATATGTTCTTTAGAGTTTCCACTGTTTCATCTTTTTAAGTCGGGCCTCTGATTTAGTCTCACTGTTAATTTTTGCTAAGAATTTTGCCTTGTGTGTCTCGTCCCATATATGGGTGACAACTCTCGGTTTATGTTTGAATATATGTCAGCCTGGGTTAGACCTCGGGCGTTCCTTGTGATTTACGACTAGTGGTTTCACATTTGGTGGCTTAAGGCCGACACACACTCGCGGACAGTGCGGCGTGTATGTCAGAGAAAAGTTTATTAACGTCGTTTACGTGAAAATAACTAACCATATCCGTCATTTTTGTCGTGCTTATCATGTAGTCAATCACGCTATATTTGCTTGTGGTGAAATTTGCATTTGGATAATCACATCCTTTTCTGTCGTTAAGGATCAACATATTTGTATCTTCGCACAGCTTGATAAGCCTTGCGTCTGAGTTATTTTTGATGTGTCTGGGTTTTGTCGAACCCTAATAACAGATTCAAGTGAATATTGGGTGATTAGTTTGTCACCGTGTGCGCTATCATCAAGATTATCGGTTGAAATCTCACAGAGCAAAACGTGGTTGTATGAGATGATCTTTTCTAGTATAGATACATGTATTTCATCAAAAGTAGCATTGCTAAAATATTTGGAGTTTTCACATGGGATATATATATTTCCAAAAATAAAACTTTGACCATATTTAGATTGGTATTTACACCATTGTATGAAATGACATTTTTAATCAATCTCACTGAAGTTCGAGCTCAATGGTTCTCTTACGGCTATAGATAGTCCGCCCGACCTATTTTTCGAAACTTTCTCTCTATTTTTAAATCCAAGTATATGAAAGTTATCAATTGTGATTTTATCTACATCATCGGTTTTGGTTTCTTGAAAGATAAGTAAGTCAAACATGTTGACATATTCAACGAACTCCGGATCTTCTAGTCTGGATGATAGCCCACATACATTAATAGATAGTATCTTGAGTTGGGGCACACCCGGGCCGTCCTACTTGATTCCAGCTTGCTGCTGTGAATTAACTAGTTGCTCCTCCTGAGGGACTTGCAATTCCTGCAGAGGGGTGGCATCTGCTGGGGGTAGGCCCGTGTGTGCCCGTGCTGGGAGGCTGGGATAGTGCTGGTGGGGTGGGAATGTGGGTTGATGCAGGGGTCTGAATTTGCCCAGGGTGGTGGTGGTGGTGGTGTTGGTGGTGGTGGTGGTAGTGGTGTGCTATGTGCGTTATAGTAACTAGAAGTGCCACTTTGAGTGGTTCTGGAACTTTGTGGTTTTTGTGTCCTTTGGTGACCATTTCCCAAGGGGAATGAATTTCCAGTGTGTCCACCATGCCCCCGCCCTCGTCCTCGTCCGCGACCACGTTGATAACCGTTATCTTCACGATTTCCACGATTAGCATATAATGTCGGTTTAACACCGCAATATTTCGACTGGCTTTCAACTGTCCTGTACGGAGGCATGACATTGGGAGGAACGAACTTGTCGCCATGGGTTTCAGTGTTTCCTGTCTGTACTTGTTAATCACCTCGGGAGAGGTTTTCATTTACAAAGCAATCGGTACCACGGAGAGTTCCACTTTTCCTCCGCACAAGGTCATGCCCTATAATACTAGATAATTTTTCCAGAATAGGCCTAGGTTCCCGACCGGATCCAATTCTTCAAACAAATTAAAACTCAATTGATTCACCTATGTACATATGGTCCTCGAGAAACGCGCATAGAGTTTCCCCAACGGGGGACTTTGGTTCATTGGGGTCAGTGCCTAATGTGTCGGTAAAAATTAGCTCGTCACACATAACTTTTGATTCAACATCGGTGACCTTTTCCAATACAAACTGTATTCTCTTGTCAATGATATCCACCATCAGCCTCAGAATGGAAAACAACTGTAGATGAACGAGTTGATGAATATCAGAGAAATGAGTGGGTAGCTGAAGTGGAGTGTAAGCAATCTCTTCGATGTCTTCAAATACAAGATCAGCCAACAAGAAGACCTCATGCTATATGGCGCTCTTTAAATACAGATCCGAGAGAAGTCCATAAAGCTATGATCAAGGCAAGGGTACTAACTGGAACATTCACACTGCAAGCAAACATATATAGATTCAACCAGTTTGATGTTAGTCCAACCTGTCTCCTGTGTAAAGAACATCCTGAGGGAAGACACCACTTCATTATTGAATGTGAGCAGTTAAAGGAAATCAGGAACAGCTTTATGAAAGGGATCCAGTCAGTTTTGGAAGAACATTGTGACCAAGGTATTGCTGAGAGGATTTGGGGTAATAAAGAGTTAATGCTGCAATGCTTTCTGGACTGTACTCATCAACATATCATCAACACGACTGCTATGTCCAACTCGTGTGGTCGGTGATGTTCATGCAAGTGAATTGATAGATATATACATGTATGTATGTCAAATGGTGACAACGGCAGCATAAATATAAATACAAATAATCCGGCATTTTTATAAACCTGACAAATAACTTTGCGTTTAACTCGATCACAATTCGAGTTCAAGAGAAAATTAAAGAGCGGTGTGTCAAGATTTTTCATAAAAACATTACCGGGATTTGGGAGAGCTACAAAAAGGTGCGTTAATTTTGGGAGTATTAGTGATTTTATCACCGTTGTTCGACCAATGGGTGTAAGTAACCGGTGTTTTCATGTTTCTATCAAACGATTGACTTCAGCAAGTTTTCTATCATAATTGATATCCATTTTGTCATGGTTGGTATCAAAGTGTATTCCAAGGAGATTGAAACTTTTCAGGCCTGAATAATCTGCAAATGAGATTAAAACAGTATATATACTTCCCTAACGTCTAAGATGAGAGTCGTTTCGTCTGGATACTGTGTAATTTTGTATTCTAACTTGCCGAGGTTGACACCAATAATGCGGTCATTGGACTTTATCGTAATAGCTAAGATTTCCGCGCATATAAAAACAATATACGGCGAGACTGGGTCATCCTGTCGACAGCCACGATATTGTTTGAAACTCCGAGATATATGCCCATTTATTAAAATAGATGAGTTGATATTCGTATAAAATATAGAAATCCACCTCTGTATGGCATCTCTAAAAATTAAAAAAGTTAAGACATTTATGTATACATTTCCATAAGTCAGGTTTTATGTTAAAATTCTCGAGGCGGCTTCTAGCGCTCAGATAAATACGGAGGCCAATCTTTTCACAAACAACTTTGTTGACTGCATTAGAATGATGTGAAACACTCCGGTTAGGTAAGGTGAACAACTAGAAATGGAGAATAATCCTGTTAAAAGAAGTTATTTTTACAAATATTATATCTAAATTTACAACACACACCGTCATTCTTAATTATTAATTAAATGCAGTGACTGCCGATGGCGAACTCGTTTTCATTAGTTTATCGCCGATAAAAGTAGTAGTAAATATTTACAATTTAGCGTAGTTCAGACAATGTTTTCTATGGAGTGGTACGGTCTTTTTGTTTGAGATTTTCGGTGGTGTTAGTAGAATGGTATATTCCTCCAGTTGGCATAGCACCTGAATACTAAATTATCTTATCAGTTTCACGCATATGACAGGTTATGCTTAACAGAGCGAGAAGAATGTGCTATTCAGGCGCAGTCTCGACTCATTTCAGGGACGTGTCTATAGATGGTCTCCGCGTTAGGATGGGGTGTTGTGCCATGCAATTTCACCACGATTTGTTCCCCTTAAATTAATTATCAGTTTCTGACTGGCCACTGGGGAGGGATCGGGACACACCAGATCAACCATGGTTCGATTTGACCAACGTTGGGGGGACACCGTCTCAACCCTTTTGTACATGGGCATCAATATATCGTGGATATTTCCATGTATTGCACATATGAATACAACTGTTTAATTACTTTATCGTATGTATAAGGTGGGGATTGATTTCTCATTTTAATATATGGTCCATCTGAACGGACATGGTGCATTTGAACCGCAAGACTTGTGTATATTGTAGTGGGGATAACATATGTCGCTAAAGACACGAAATACATAGACATATACATACTCTACAAAATCTAAGCATAATCAGAGCGAGTTTCAGCTGTTTTCTGTGTTTCGCACAGAACTAAAGCAAACGTTTTTTATTCAATCCGTAAAATAAACAGAATACATTTTAACAACTTTTATCGTTACCAAGTTTAACTTTTCAACCTGTCTCCGGGTTTAGATCCCGACAAGTCTGAATATTCCTACCGATTTATAGTCAACACTCGATCGGTCTATGACTAGTAGAATCCAATTGTTAAAAAATGTTACCAAGATGAGTGAAACAAAAGCACCAACCCTTCCAACTGTCGCCTCGCCCTTGATCAAAGCAACTGATTATCCTGAGGACCATCCAATCTAAATACAAATTTCCAACATAACGTATACGCATACCCGTACCTGTACTGGTTTGAAATCGTAAACTCGCTATTATATATGGTAGAACACGTTTTAATCTTTCAGCTATGCATAAAGAAGCTAATTTGTAAGATATATTCAAGAGTGAAATTGGTCGCCAGTTTTTCAGATGATGTCATTCTTTGTCTTTTTTGGGGATCAGAGTAATTAGTTCTTGTTTCTGGAAGATTGAGAGTTCCCCTTTATCAAAAGCTTCATTGAGTTATTCACATAGAATTGGGCCTAAGTCAAGCCTGAAAAATTTCCAAAACTCATATGGGTATCCATCTAGTCCGCTGCATTTATCATTTTGCGATCGCTTCAATGCACAGGTTAGTTCAGTTAGAGTTACTATGCATTCTATACTGTTGGCAGTGTCGTGGGACAATACTGTATGGTCTTTTTCAAGAATAGTATGAATATCAAGATTGTTTGTGTTTTTCGATGCATATAAATTCTCGTAAAAATGTCTATCTTCATACATTATGTCTGACTGATTGTCAATGTTTTTATCGGTGGAGTCGGTATAAAGGTTGCATAGAGTTTTCGATATAGAACTGCGTTTTTCTGGATTGAGGAAATATTTTGTTGGTTTTTCACCTTGTTCAATCCATTTGGCTTTTGATCCTACCATTGCCCCCTCGTGTCTTCTTTTCTTATTTCGTAAAGCTCTGTATAACTTTTTTTATTTATCCAGTAATTCGTCTTTATTTTTTGTATATCTAAGTCATTGTTATCTATTTCAATTTCGATCAATATTTTTGATCTATTCAGTTCATTTTCTTTCACCTTTCGTTCTTTCTTTCGTTTCGACGCAAAATGTATGGTCCCGCCTCTAATATCTAGCAAAAAGGTGTCCAGAAATAAACGTTTACTTGTTTACATGTAGCTTGCGGTTTATTCCATTCTTCGGTATACATTTTATATCCGTATCTTGATTTATTATTCTCTATCATATATAGATTTGACCAGTTCAGCATATTTGTCATCACGGAGTACGGAGGTATTAAATTTCCAAAAAGCCACGACCTCTGTCGATTGCACTTTAAAGGGGTACTGTACGCCAAATGTTGTTGGTTTCAATAGTCTCCGAGTCGGAGAATAAGGTAACAATTTTTCCATTATTTGAAAGTCTGTTGAGTACAAGTCATGTTACGGATGACAAATTTACCGGAATGCAAAAATACAAATTGTCGTTGTCGAGTAATTTTTGTAAAGTTTTCAACCAAATGAATCAAATAAAAGTTATATTATATGCATACTAGTCCCATATAATCATTTACGTTATTGTACGTCGCTAGTCAGTGAGTGGCTTGAGTATTCTCCCCGTATCATCATACTATTTTAAGCGATCGTGTGTGCGATCGGTTTAACAAGCCAGTATCCCTCAATTAATTTATTTGATTACGGTAATTCGTAATTTAATTGACGCCATTTTATGGCTCCAGTGATAAATACAATTTATATCAAATTATTAACTTTTAAATTATTAAATTTTAAGATAGCCTATTAACCTGAGCGTTTACAGAATACATCTTCGACTCAAATTACTTATGTTTCTATATATTATCGATATTAGATCGTTGTTGTCACCGGAAATTTAATGAAAATGGCGTACAGTACCCCTTTAAGCGTAAGAGTTATTATCGAGTGATCTGAGCGGTATCCAGGTACTATGTCGGTTTCTACTCCAACTATAGGCTGAGTATATCTTCAAATATCATAAAGTAATTTAACCTAGCCATTTTTACAGGGGACTTTTTTCGCCATGTATAACGTTGTTTCTCCTTGTTATTGACCCTCCAAGCGTCTACCAATTCAAGTCTGTCGACAAGGTAACCCACTGCCAATTTAGCTCGTTGATTGTTAATATGTTTATAACTATAAGTATGCATTGATTGGTCCTGAGCGATATTCCAATCGCCACATATTATTTGGGTGTTACCGACTTTAGGAAGCTTATTCTTCAAATGTTTGTAGAACTATGGGTTATCTTCGTTTGTGCCGTATATATTAGCTATAGTCGTCCTAAGTTTCTCAACAGTTACGTCAATTATTATGAAATTTCCAGAGTCATCTTTAATAGAGTTGTGTATTTCGAAGTCGAGATTTTGACTGAATAAATTGGCCACACCGCATGACTGAGATGAAAAAGAAGCCAATTCTGTTTTAAACTCCCATTCAGATGATATGCATCTGTCCATTTCTTTGTAAAGTGAGTGTCTTGTAAAAAATAAATTGATGCATTGTGCGTTCGGAGATATCGGAATTTGTCGCGGCGTTTTTCTGAACGATTCAAACCTCGGTAATTTGAAGACAGTATTTTATAGACATGATAGCATACGAATATGCAGGCATCCGAAACGTCGACACAGAACAAAGACTAAGAAATTAATTAACTCGGTCAATGAAGAACAGTAATAAATTGAGTCGCTGGAATAAAGATCTGCCATACAAATCATGCATACTGATAAACAAATACACTGTATATAAATATAGAAACAAAACAAGTTTAATTGACTTCCGATGCGAAATGGCGTTTTAATGCAGGGGGGATTTTCCGACACGTATGCTGCGGGTGGTGGGTGTCAAAATATGCCCAAAGCAATTTTTTCCGTGACACAATTATTTTTTTTCCTTCACACCTTTTATTGGATTTTTACTAGTTTGTACTGGTTTGTAACACTAAGAAATCAATAATAAGGAACTGCAGCAACACTAAACACGCTAGGGCCATTGGATGTTGATTTGTGCCTCTTTAGGACAAGGGAAAGTATTCTTAATGCAGCTGAATCGCCCATGCAGTATTCTATGTAATTAACATCAAATAAGGATAAATTTAATGAAATCAATTTAATGCCAAATCTGGCCAAACATGGACATTAAACACTGATGTATACACTGATGTATAAAGAAAAAAACATGTACCATACATAGACTTGTGAGTGGATAATACAAATAATACCTTTTCTGAACTCATACAAGATTCCTGAATTCATACAAGATAAACTGTGAACGTTATAAAATTTCTAACCAATCCTGACCAATCTGAATCAATTGGAATCAATCGTAACATTAACTTTCTTTGATTTCCCATTGGTGCTCTAGTGTATTGCTATGTGTGCGATAAACATGTTTTATTAATGTCTAATGAGTCTGGGTGGCACGTGGCATATAACAATTTAACCTATCTGATATAATACAGTCACCTATCTGGTGTAAAACAATATCACCTATCTGGCGTAAAGCAAAATCACCTATCTGATGTAGAGCAATTATATCACCTACCTGGTGTATAGACATAATATCTTTATAAATTTCCATAACAAAGTAACAAAACACAAAAACTAAAAAGGTCTCTAAAAAGGACTACCACACACATTTTGGCACTAAAACAGTGACTATTAATTATGATTAACCGTGCACGCTGTGTCAGTGACCGGTTACCCACTCAGGCATAGATGCTATTCACAATAGCAATAAAGTTGCTTAATAGGTTTTGTGACGAGAAGGAAATTGAATGCAACCTGGACACAATACAATGACTTCAGTTTAGCAATAAAATGTTCGCTGGTATATAATATTAGAACGTCAGTTTGTCTATAAATGTTCGATATAATATAATGATTAGAGCACATCTTGTCGTTGACTACGCGAATGTAGTGTCCAGTGGGAATGGTGTAGTTCGTGAGCCTTCCCACTGGCCCTACATTCGCGTAGTCAACTCCAAGCCATGCTCTATTCATATACTAAGCTTTAAAATAAATTGACTCCAGAGCTGTGGAAATATGATATTTAACAAAAACTGCAGTCAAGAATATACTGCTAGAGACCAGACCTGCTGTTCATTACTAGATTCACTGAATCTCAATGTAGGAGGTTTGGTCCTGGTTTTCTCTGTATGTTTGTGTTTTGCGTTCCACAAGGGGGTGGCTGTCAACACATGGCTGAAAAAAACTCTATGAAATGGAGAGAAAAAATTGGGGTCGGGGGGGTGGGTGGGTTCAAAAAGTAGTCATCGGCAAAAAATTAACATACGTGTCTGGAAAAAAATTCCGACCCCCCCCCTGTTTAATGCACAATTAAAAACGAACTTGAAACATGGTCCGTTCTCATCGGAAGCCATTTTAGTAATGAATATGTAGCGAGATTGAGATGGATTGTGGTGCTTAGAAACAGTATGCATGTAGCCTATATGTGGGCGCTACTTTCGGATAGGTCAGTTATCAGACGCCTTGGCCTGAGTACTATCAGTCTGGTTTTGGACGCGATAGAATATGAAGGGACGGTTGTGGTATTAATTGAAAGTGGAATCCTTCGTCAATTCACTCGTGGCGTCATTGCTCGGATAATTGTGCTAAATTATCGTTCACATTTTTTCTCTTGCATACCACTAAAACGTAAAGCAGGCGCGTATATATAGGAACGGCGCATAATGGCAGTTTGGGCGGGGGTGGGTGATCGGGGCGCATTACAGGTCCCTGTGTTTTGAACATAGCAATTCATCCACATGAAATTGTGTTCACTCAAGTATGCAAGTAATTCGCTGGTCAACATTATCTGACTTCATCAGTCGTATCAGATGCGTATGTAAAATTTCCCAATAATCGGCCTCGGGATTCTTGAGATGCAGCGAAATATGTCACGGGGAAATTTAATCATTTTGAGTTGTTCAATTTTTTTTTTCAGCACCCTGCGTACATTCGAACTAGCAATTTCCCAAATGACATCGCTTTAATGAAAATGGACCGAGAAATGGACGTTAACGCAGCTTATGTGAGGCTGTCGTGCCTTCCCGACGAGAACGACTTCCTGGATGCCGAAGAACAATGTTGGATAAGTGGCTGGGGAGAGACACGAAGCGGTAAGATACATGTATAGGTGACATCTAAGGGGGTATTTGAGAAATGAATATAAGTGACTGTGTTTCATTGAAGAACTCGCATGATTTTTGCATTATTGAAGAACTAGAATGCAGGGTTGTCCTCTTTTCCACGAGTCATATAAAACAAACAAAACTTTTAATATTTTTTCTGTCAGTTAAAAATCACTGTCTAGGTCGGCGCCATGTATAGGAATATTCAAACTGCACTATTATACAAAACATCTTGAATATCAATATGACTATAAAATAACGTTGGTGAAGTCGGCAACAATTTAGAACAAATGTTGGTGTCCTTCCCCGACCTCCATTCTTGACTAGGACATCTCCAATTAAAGACATACTAGATGTGTTCGTATTTAAGTCAACCACACTGATACGCGAATACACAGGAACCTGTCCAACTGAAATGATGCAGCATTCAAGTAATATTACCAAATCTTGCAGCCACGCTGATCCTAACATTTTAGAAAATACAACGACGTGATGAACTGCTCAAATGTAAATATGTACTCCTTAATTCGGAGCGAATTTATCCGATAATCGAACGGCAATGATTCTGCCAAATGTAGTCGCTGCATAACATTCCTATTTAAGAATGACATTTCGTACTGTTGATTTGGGTACAACATTTATGAAAATAATTATGTTATTATGTATTCCCGTTCAGTCACCCAGCCGAGTGATACCCATCACTTTAAAGGTTGAAATGTGCCTTAAAAGGGAGTTCTATAGAATTTTTGTTTATACAGAATTAAGTGTTGCCAGGAATACATAGAGCATCTTTATGGTGTACATCATATAATCGAATAACTTTCTTTCTGGTGTAAACATTATTTATTTTGTATCCCAAGTTTATACAACAATTTACAAGATATATGTGTAGGTATGGTAAGTTGAGAGAGAAGAGGATTTGACATTAAGCGCCAGGCAGAAAAGAACAGTATATGGGTAGTGGAAAGATAGAATTGGAGATCGCGAGGTAGGAGACAAAATATATGAAGTGAAAAACGGAGGCATAGATGATTAAGTAAACATCGAATTTAGGGAATGAAAAGGGAAACAAGACATATAGACAAATGTTTTTAATGAGATGTTCACCGCTCTGTATATATAAGTATAATTTATAAATTTGAAATTAACGTTTGATTCATTTAACTATTACTTATATGGATTAGCCAAACGAGTTGCCAGTCGAGAGGAGTCACTTGATCGTTATGCATATATGAACACAGCTATTTTTCTCAGGCTGCATGCACCATGATTCAATTCATTCAATTAGCATATCGAGAGTATAACTTTAAATGTTAGTTAACTTTTGATAATGAGTTTATTTGAATCTATTTGTAGAAAGTATAATGACTGAGTTGCTTCGAATATGGTACGATTAAGGCTTATCGGGTACGAAGTGGATCCTTTCAATAGAATGTCAGGGGCCTGTTTCATGAAGCAATGTCATAAGATTATCTTAAGATGGACTTAATCTAAGATATAAGGTGGATCTTATGAATTAACGCATTTCACAAAACAAGATTAAGTCCTACTTAAGTAGTAATTTAAGTTCGCGCGCTTTTAGACTGGCTCTCGACAATTTATTACAGCTATGCACAGAAAATGTTGGTTCTGTGTATGTTATATACCTAGGTACAGTGTCTGGTGACAGATACTAGGGCGTGTCTAAGAATAATTATGATATTTTAATGCAAGGGCGATAATCAGTATAATGACTGGTGCATACTTAACTGC
Source organism: Siphonodentalium dalli (assembly GCA_032622095.1). Lineage (NCBI taxonomy): Eukaryota > Metazoa > Mollusca > Scaphopoda > Gadilida > Siphonodentaliidae > Siphonodentalium > Siphonodentalium dalli. Next base: position 103,454,760 of record CP136069.1, on the reverse strand, counting down.
ACGAGCGCGCTTTTTAACTGTGTTTTCGCGTCAGACCCCATCAACACATAGCTGCATGCTTCCAATGCCTATTTTATACAAACGTAACGAGCTCAAATATTTTATATCAGTTATTAAAGGGACTTATACATCGTAACTCAGAATGTGAACCTTCACCCATATGCCATTAAGGCGACGCGCGACATATGTTCGCTCCTTTCAATGCTGATATTAGGTTCTAATACATTATACGCCTTTGAAGTATCTATACTACCAGGAAACCGAATATGTCACCACGACGACATACACATACAATACACGACAATGGAAGCACTGAGCTAAACGCTCTTTATTGATTGCCAACATTAACGGAATACTAACACAAAACGCTCTTTATTTATATTGTTATAATATGAATAGGACTTCATATCGTGCTCCAAATAGACTTATTTCCAATCTGAGACATAATTGTAGAAGCCATATATAAATGATATTAATGCCATATGCTCTGGTTCTGTTGAAAAATATGCTAAACGCCTGTTATAATTAACAAACTGCGTATGAACTGCGAAAGTACGTTACGTTGATCGACATTCTGCATATATGTTTTAATAAAAACCAAATCAACGACTTCTAATAAAGAGCGTTTATAATGAACAACAAGTGAACCGAGGGCCCTGGGGAAAATTACTAAAATACAAATATAGACTATACCACTGGTATAGTCTATATTGGTATTTTAGTAATTCCCCCAGGGGTCTGTGGGTCGGTTCACAGTGATATTATATGTTCTTTCGCGGATCCCGGTGTGCTCGCGCGGTCCGTATACTATATACATGATATATATTTTTTTATTTCATAGTTAATTGAGTATGATAGTATCCATAATAATAATAAAATAACACATATTATGTATTATTACCACTTTATAGGGCGTTCTCTAGGCCATTGATAATGTTTTTCGGGGCGTTCCAAATAGCGTATTGTTACCAGAACAGCAGGCCGCGGGCCGATAATGAGAAGCCTAGTTCAATATCGGCCCGCCGCCCGGAAACTATATATCTCGTTTATTATCGCGAGAGTTACGTCCCTTCAACTTCCGATCTGGCGTGGTTATTTCAAGAAAATAATGGGAAGATGTATCCGATTTCCTCGACACTATAATGGTTTTATGATTGGAATTCACGCTATATGATTGAATTATTGTATCAAGCGTAAGTATGCATTGATAATTTTAGCTGTCAACCTCTCATTGGTTGTTACTCGTCTCCAATGAGCACTGGGTTTTCCCCTGTCCTATTTTTCGAGACTCCGTCAGTCCGTGTCAGCTGACAAGTCAAATGGTATCAAATTTAAATGTTCTTGAAAATATTTCTCTCTTAATCTACTTCATTATTCCACTAAATCCTCAAATGGGTCAAATGTCCAAAACTGTGGTAATAATAGTAATAACATGATTTCATCGGCCATTATGGTTTATTAACGGCCCTCTGGAATGATTAACAGCCCTCGGGCCTATTAGCGTCCCTCGACTTCGTCTCGGGCCGCTAATAGGCCCTTGGGCTGTTAATCATTCCAGCCGGGCCGTTAATAAACCATAACGCCCTCAAAAATCATGTTATTGTTATATTATTATCTTGCCGATATATATACGGGGTACATATACAATACATTTTACAATCAAATTATAACATAATAATATAGAAAGGCAAGTAAATAATAATAATAATAATAATAGCTGACATAAGCATTTATAAAAAAAACTGAGTATAAATCATTTACTATTATCCTCGATGTGAAAATGTTCGGACTAATTGTCTCAACATGATTATTGTCTACAGTGCGATTGGGTGATTTGAATCGCAAATGATGTTCAACTCTGTGTAAATATATGTTTTGTTACAGCAATTAGAAATGAATATATAGTCCGGTCTTGGCGGTTTACAGTTAGTAGCGGACACCCCGCCAATCTTGCAATCACTGGCCACGTCACTGCTATAGCTTACCAGTTGGTTATTAATTACTACCATTTCTGAAACACCCCTCCGTGCTAGCAAGGTGATATTCAGTTAAATGTGGTTATAATAATATATACATGAACTAGATCCCATCCACATTTCGGACCAACTGCGGATCACAACGTAGGTCTTAACTTTAAGATTATCTTATGACACCTCACACCAGTCTTAAAGTTAAGACCAAAGTTAAGACCATCTTAGGTTAAGACTATGTTCGTGAAACGCACTTATGACTGAAGTTTGAACTTATGACCATCTTAAGTCCCAACTATGTCATAAGGTGCCTTCATGAAACAGGGCCCTGGTCTCCAGAGACTGCGATTTAAAACAGAGAAGGTTTCGTTTCTAATGCGCAAGTATTTGGGACAGTACAGCAAGAAGTGGTCAGCGGTTTCGATTAGTCCACATGTGCACTTGTTCGTCTGAAGTAGGCGATTCTGGTAGAGATCATCATTAAGATTGCTACATTTGAGACGTAGTTGTGTGTGAATTATATGAGCTTTACGGTTTTTGGAGTAGTAATAATGTCGTACCTTCGCCTACTTCAGTCGTAAGTCAGAGTTCAGTTTATACTTAAAAATTTCCAAAGTATCTGAGTTTTTCGTCAGGGAGTGGATTCCATTCCCGTGTAGTTGCGGGTAAGAATGAGTTGGTATACGATGACGTTTCAGAAAATGGGGGTCTCAAGTCAATTCTTCTGAATTCATTCCTGTCTGCTCCAATGTGCTGACGGTTAACTGTGTTGGAAAGTACAGGTGGTGCTTGGCGGTAGAACATTTTATAAAATTGGGGAAGTTTTGCTTTTATTCTTCATTCGAATAATTTTTCCCAACCTAATTCATATAATATATTAAGGACAGTTGTGCTTTTAGTCCCACCAGTTATTATTCTGGCTACTTCGTACTGTATTTTCTCTAGTATATATCAGTTCACTCTCTGTTTCTGATCAGTTGTCCTATACGGGTGAGGCATATTCTATGAGTGGTCTTATGCATGCAAAGTAGATTTTTTGGAGAGTTATCCTATCAAGTGGATATTTGAACCTTCTTAATTGGTTAACCCTTTTCCATACACTATTGGTAATATCGTTAATGTGTGCATTCCATGAACCGTGATTTTTTTTTTTTTAAACATATTTTATTGTAATATAATATTACAAGAGGGATCGAGGCACAAGTTTTAACAACTTAAATCCGCCCCTCTCCCATTAACATTTTAACAAATACAACGTAGATGACGAACATAACATATATACAGGATGATGTATGGTGTGGTTGTGATTGCTGTCAGTCCTATCCTGCTTTTGAAATGTCATCTGAGGTAGTCAACATTTGCAACGCAAAGGAGGATCTCGCCTATATTTGTTAGCGGAGGGGGCCTAATTAAAGCGTTTCGTTGATGAAATGTATGAATAAACAAAATGGAAAAGAATTTCATTGCGTCGATTCGATTCTGATGATATCCCTGTGCACATGAGTAATAGTACAGAGGCCAAAACCACAAAAAACTCTAGAAATCATTTTTGTCGACATATGAATGTATATAACTGAAACCTTTTCTAATGTATAAAGGGACACCTCAGGGTCACTCCACGCCCGGTAGTCAACCCGTACATGTTTGCGGGGCCATACAAGGGGCATAACTCTGTCGTCCATAGAAAAAAAATCTAAAAATACATAATTGGTCTCTATCCATTGACAACACTTTTTAAAGATGAGATTTTTTAGCTGATTTCTTCTAAATAGATAGAAGTAAAGATGTACTAATATGTATTGAGCTGTAAAATTATATATTTTTAAACATTAATGTCATTTTCAGACATTTTAATAGGAAAAATTGTCATTTTTTAGTCATTTTCTACTGTATATTCCTTTAAAATTATGTATTTTTGTCTGCAGGACATATTATAAAGCAACATGTATTCCATAAAAAATACTATTAGCCTTTGGTTTGTCAGATAAGGCCAACTTTTTTATTTTTCTGCTTTACGGATTTTTTTTAACATTGTTTTGGTAGGGTCGGTTGGAGAGAAAAAATAAAAATAAAAATGCTTGAATAATTTTTATTTTTTTTGGACATGGTGGTAATTGTGTCTTCATAATTCTCTGTCAGTCACTAACAGCGAACAGTTTTCAGACGTATATCACAAAATTCAAATCCAGTACTATTATTTGAAACAGCTCAGATTATTGAATAATATTGAATAAATCCAGAAATAAAGTTTGTTTTTGTTCAACATTTCAATTATTAAATAAGTGGACTCCACCATTCAGTTATAATGTATACATTGAAAAAGTCCATTATTCATCTGGATGGATGTCATGGAAAAATAAGTAACCGACAGATAATATATAGTACTCTATTATCCACAGAAGAAAATGAATCAGTGATGGCTTTGGAAACTTCTGCCTTGAATAATCTCATCAGTCTGGTCGATATAGGCTTTCAGCAAGGACATGTGTTTCAAATGGATGCAGTCGTACAAAAATATGAAGAGCTCATATCTAAGAATTGTCCAACAAGTGCCAACAATATTCGCTCAAGTACACTGAAACTCAAACTCCAAGCACACTATGGACCGGAAATTATATTTCGCAGACAGAGAAATAAGACAGTCCCAAGCTTGGTGTTTTCTTCATGCACAAACGATAATAGTATCGAGGAGCTGAACAATTTGTTTGAATCAACAGACAATGAACTTCTATGTAATTTTCAATCTGATGCATCAGTGGATCAAGATAGTGATACTAGTATTATGAAAGAATTCTACCATGTAGCATTGAGAGTTCACTCCGATATGAAATCGTCAAAAAACATAGGTTACTCTATTTCTACAAAGGCAGCTGAGGACTGTATTCTTGATAGCTTGTATACTCTTCTTAGCTTAATCCTGGATCCAAATCAAGATGAGTTGACTCTTAGTCGCAAGAAGAAGTCTGATACTCATCAAAATATTCTAAATCTTGGCCAAGATATTGTATATGCTAAGTTCCATGGTAATCGGAATACTCCAAAGCATATAGCTGTAGTTGTTCACCATATATCTAGGTCAAGGTTTCTTGTTAACTTTCTACATGCTGGTGGTCATAGCATTTCTTATGAAACTGTTCAGTGAATTGACGCAACGGAAGCAAATGCTCAGATAGAGAGATTCCATTTAAACAATTCAACTTTCATTCCCAACAATTTACAGAAAGGTCAATTTATTAAATTTGCTGCAGATAACCTGAACATCATTGAGGAGACTCTAGATGGAAAAGGAACCTTCCATGTTACACAAGTGGCAGCTTTTCAGAGAGCCGTAGACAAACCGGATGACAGCACTGCTTCATGCAAAATACAGCGGAGTGATAGAAATTCATAGAATACAACGGGATAAAGTTCTTAAATCTGTCCCACCAGCATTTAATAGTGTCGAGTCTGTAAATGTTTCAGGCCATGTTTCACCACAAGGGCTTGGCAGGATTGATGTTAAACCAAATGATGACCTGCAATCAGAAAGCAAATACAAGGATTTAGTCTACTTAATATCACGGAATCATGGTGATCAACAGTATGTTCCTTCTTGGACAGGCTACAACCAGAAAATGTCCACTGTACAATCAGAGAAATCAGTTATCGGGTACTTACCAATCATACCTGCCCCAACCAATGATATGGACACAATTCTTACCGTTCTTCTACGATGCTGCCATATTTCTAAATATTTCTCACAACCAAATACTGTTATTACATTTGACCAGGCACTTTATTGCAAGGCAAAGGAAATTGTTTGGTTGTTGCCAGAAAAATTCTCAAATGTCGTTATCAGGATGGGAAGTTTTCATATAGCTTTAAATTTCCTTCGAGTAATTGGGCAACATTTTGCTTTTTCTGGCTTGACTGACATATGGATAGACTCTGTGATATATAGTGAATGTACATCTGACAAGATAATGAAGGGGAAGTTGTGGAACAGGTCTGTTCGTGCACACAAGCTAATGTTCGAGGCGATGTACAGAATATTGTTCCAGGAATATCAGAGCTGGCTTCGGGAGCATGAGGATACAAGATTTGATGTCTTGGATTATGAGGGAAAGAAGTTATCTACATATTTTGAGGTAAGGAAGGACATGGACAGCTGTAGACAGGTATCGGAAACAATGATGATGAAGATGGGGAAATTATCTAACAAGCTTGATTTATTCTGTGAATTAAATTCCGAGAACAGCACATTTCAATACTGGTTGCAGTACATCAATTTTGTTCAAATTTTATTGTGCTTTATTCGAGCTGAGAGAGAAGGGCAATGGAATCAACATCTAGATATGTTTAGGAGAATGCTGCCGCTGATGGCTGTATATGACCATGTGAACTACACAAGATGGGGAATTGTATATCTGCATGAGATGGAGAACCTGGATTCCAACTTTCCTACAGTTCATGCAGAATTTAAGAATGGTAACTTTGTCATAAAAGAAACAGGCGAGAGGTTTAACCATGTGTCGGTTGATATAGCACTAGAACACACTAATCGGAAATGCAAGACATCAGGCGGTTTAGTTGGTATAACTAGGAACAGGACTGCTTTGGACCGCTGGATGCTTTAAACATGTGGTGAAAGGACCAAGAACGTTGAAGTTGGATGTTCCTTGATCGGAATGAAGACTGGTGCAACTATCAATATGTCAACAGATAGGTACTCTCCAAAGATCAAGAAAGATGAAGAAGATGTACAGAAGGTGAAATCAAAGGTAGAACAATTCAATCCATTTTCTCGAAGAGACAACAACCTTATGTGCATTTCAACTAATGATTTGGCTACCGAGGACATTAAATATGATTTGCTTTCTGTCATTGAAACCGGGATGTCAATTAATGATATAGAAAAGAATTTTCCTGCATCAGTAATTAATGGTTTGCCAATTTACCATGCAGTTACAGGATGTGATACAACCAGTCAACTATATGGAAAAGGGAAGAAGTCTACTTGGAAGAAATACATGAAGACCCCTTCCCTGCTACAACCTATTGACCTGTATGGTGAGTTTGATAAACTTCTGGCAGAAAAGTTTATCATGCAACTTGATTCTCTATCATCAAATGCATGTGGTGTGAATGAATTCAGGGCTGAAATGTTCCATCAACTAGCAGACTTATCAAAACTTCCACCAACTAAAGATTGTATGCATCAACATCTACTCCGCAGTCAATACCAAACATTTGTGTGGTATGCAGCCCTCACGTCTGTTCCGAAGTTACCATCTCCTACCAGTTACGGTTGGAAAGAAGACGAAGGAGGCATGACACCGAATCTCATGACTGCCGAGCCATTACCAAAAACATTTCAATAAATCACAACATGTAAATGTTCAAGTTCCAGATGTTCTTTGTCCAGATGTAGCTGTCGAAAATCCAACTTGAATTGTTCACTCACCTGTAAATGTCAGCTGAATTGTTTAAACCCATACAATCTGGACAATATAGTGGACAATTGTGACAGTGACTCATCTTTGGATGATACACATGATTGAACTGTTTAAAACAATGTGAGATTCTGGTATTCAAATTTTAAATGAAAATATAAATTATGAATCTCAAATTCAAACAATTTTGTATCAAATTTGCATATTTTAGTGAATAGTCACATTGTTTGAAGTGATGTTGTTAATCAATGAACCCACCACAATCTGATATAAATATCAGCAGACTTCCAGGAATGACCTATTATACATATTTTTACATTTTATCGGATTATACCTAAATATAGAAAATTTCGGGATTTTTATTTTTTTAGGGGGAGGGGTAGTATATTTATAATAATGTTCAAACTATTGTATGTATGACATTATATTCTATCCTATTATTAAGGGAATAAATCAAGGCAAATTTTGAGGCCATAAACTCCATGTAAGGATTAAAAATTCTTGGGGAAAAAATAATTTAAGATTGATAAAATATCAAAATTTTCTCCAAATAATTGAACTTTTTTAGAAAAAAAAAATTTCTACTAAATTATTAAATTATTTGGTTGCATTTTCAGGTAGAATATTCATAGTATTACACATGAAAAAAATTTGGATGTTCTTAGTATTCAAAAATTTGGATAAATAACTTTTTATTAAAAATAGTGTTTTTTTTACGTCAAATCTACATATTTGACCAAAAAAAGTCGCCGCACACCTTAAACTGTTGACTACCGGTATTGGATGGTCCACAGATACACTGCCTAATTGAAAAAAATGGTTTCAGTTATATACATTCCGATGTCGACGAAATTATTTTTTTCTTGTCTGGCCTCTGTACTATAAGGAGGAAATGTTAGATATTATAAATTGGTGGGCTGCAATCTTATTGAAAAGTTCGCATCTTTCGGTAGCATACAGGGGGCACTCAAAGAAATAATGAAAGGCATCTTCGACTTCGTATCCACATGTGCATTTAGAGGTATCAGAGATATAATTGTTGTACATACGAACCGTGATCGTTAAAGGAGAGACATAAATGTTTGTTCTATGCACGTCATTTATAGAAGCATCTGGCATATAAAGGGGTGGGTGGTCAACTGGATTGCTCTTACGGGATATAAGGAGGGTTTCCGTTTTGGAAGGATGTTTGTGACCAGTTTGTCAAGCTCGTAATATCTTTATTTATCATTTTTAACCGCCAAAACTGAATAACTTTCTTTCTCATCTGCTTGACGCCCCCAGAACAGAAAATAAAGCGTGGGAATAACTCCACATTGTCGCACGGCATACTATTTATTTGGACGCGAGTGTGCCGGAATCGTACGCCATTCAATCGATGCGTTTGGTTTAAAGGGATCCAAGGCATCGAATTGGGTAATAATGTGTAATGAATATCACCACTAAGAAGAACTGGGAGAAATAGATAAACGTTGTTCTTAGCCTATATTCATTATAGAAGAGTATAATGTCCCTCTCCACTCCATGTAAGTAATATATATTTATCACATAATTAGCCCCTAAATCCGGTCTCATATTCTTCGGTAAGACACACGTGTATTATCTGCACACAAGATAGTGACGTAAGAGCTTAGCACAATGATATCGGTGTCAATGCCGGAACTTCATATTAGTATGTTAATTAGATTATAATTATGATATTCAATTTGTGTTGGGTTATCTAGTGTTGACTGCTAGTTAAACATGTGTGATAAGGGTGGTTGGACAATTTTGTCAACATGAGAAGACACATTTAAAATGGAACTATACTTTTTCTTGAAGGTGTCTGTACTTTCTGTTTGGTTGTGATAATGAAATCAATATTATTTTGTTTTAAAGCCAGCCATTTCGAGATCATATTCCTTGCTAAATGTGATTTTGTGATAAAATGGATCTAAAATTCGTCGCAATTCTGTACGAAATGTAATAACCACGTCCACTAAATTCTATTCGAGCCTGGCTAAAACTCTGCTCGAATATAATTTAGTGCACTCAGTTAATAAATTTCGTATAGAATTGCGACGAATTAGAGATCCTATATTTATATCTATACCCGTCATTATTCTTGCATTGGGACCACCTTTTTTCTTGGTATGTTACTAGTTCCTCATCCAACCGATGGCATATTTCTCTTGCTACAGTTAAAGGATCTGTGGAATAGAAGAACCGTGTCCTGCTGTTACGTATAGTATAACAGTATCAACATCTAACAATTTACCTCTCTGTTTTTTGTATTTAAAATCATATTCTGTAAAGCTAAAAGAAAATATTTTATGAATCCAAGTTTTGTCATTCATATATATACATAGCCTCTGTTTGACGAATCGCGAGAATATTTGACGGGAAAATTGTCGAGGTGTGTGAACGTAACCTCAGTTCCGTGGGTGAAGATTGGCTGTTATAGATGGTAAACACGTTGATATGGTATCTCTAAAAGAGAATAGGAACAGGCTATGAGGGTATATATAAATAAGGAAGGGGTGTAGTAATTGATTATGTATGCGGTAGGCGTTTATGTGTTCATTCGAGGCAACCCAGGGACGGCTATGAATAGTACGAGTAATATACAATAGTAATAATAATACTGAATTTTCTGATAGTAATAAGAGTAATTATTGTGAGGTTTCATCCACAATTTGAGCAAGAACCAGTCTTTTTTTTTTTGAATTGTTCAAATTTCGATTCACGGCGGGAATTATATTTTACACATTTATATCGAAAGAGTAAATCGCCTAGAAATGATAGAATTGTTAGTTTTTCTTGTGTGAATTTTGTTCTATAGATATGGTTTCACTGTGAGCCAGAAGAAATAAGTGGTACAGTTTCCATTTACACAGCATCAGGACCCTATTATCATTGTTCGCTTTGTCGCTTTCAAGTTGACGTTCTTTCGGTTACCCCACGAATGGATATCTTTCAGGAAAACTTGATCGTGTTCACATTCCCCAAATATATATGTTATGTTCTACTTATCTTTACAACCCACACATCTGTCATCTTGTAATTTTGGCTAATTTCAGGAAGCTATTAGTTGAAATTAAATTTCGTATCTTGTCGAGTAAACTCTTGGAGTACTGAGACCCTTTTGTCTGAAATTATAATTGGTTAGACTTCCAGATTCAATAGGAACGAGAGTATATAAGTAAGGGGCGTGGTTCTCTTAATCATTTTTAAAAAATGCACAAGTTTAGTGTTTTCTCTCCTGCTAGATAGTGTGTCGCAACCGGTTTCCCATAATAATGATTATTTACTGTAGCTTCTTGTTGCTCCCGTGACTAATTTAGCAGCCTCGTATTGAATATCTTCCAGAAAGGTTGAACCTTCAACTGAGCAATTACCCCACAATGGACTGGTATATGACAAGTATATACACCCAAGGGTTCTCATGTCCAGTATGAATTTATAATTTCTTATTATATACATTCGACTTGCGGCTCAATTTTCAATATCAGTGATGTGATCTTTCCACGTACCGTCTCTGTTAAAAGTAAGACCTAAATGTTTGTGAGTTTCGACTTCTACAATATTCATGCCCGACATCAGAAAGGGAGAGTAGTCGATTATGTTATTTTTCCATGATACTAAGAGTGATTCTGTTTTCATGGGATTAAATTTCACTAGCCATTTTTTAGACCATTCGAAAATTAGACTAAATACGATATATGTTGGAGTTGACTTTTTGAGGTTTAGAATAATCTTACAAAACTTTAAATGTACTCGTTCAATAGAACTTATATCACCAAGCCCCCATATCTCACTGCCGTATGTAAGTAGTGTTACCACCATTTGATCAAACAACGTGAACATGCATTTAATAGAGAGGTTATTTCGTTTTCCGATCTTAATCAAATCATACATCGCTTTGGTGGCTTTGTTACAAGTGTATTGCTTCATGGCATTGAAAGAACATGTTCTACCAAAATGAACACCAAGGTAGTTAAACGCATCGACATATTGTAGTTGGTTTCCAAGGAAATTTATTGCTGGGTAATGTTTTGGTTTTCGTTTGGCGAAACTGACTAACTTTGTTTTTGAGATGTTTACCCTAAGGTTACAGATATCACAGTAGTCAGCAAATAAATCAAGTGAATATTACAGTGCGTGTGTGGATTCAGCCATTAGAACCGTATCATCAGCATAAAGCATGACGAACAGCTTCATATATATATCTAATGTTTCAGAGTTCGCCAGACGTGGTTTTCAAGCCGCTTACGTCAGATTCCACGAGAAATTTCGTTAAATCATTTAAGTACATCGAAAATAATAAGGGAGATAAATTGCTACCTTGCCTCACTCCTACATTTGACACGAAAACATCAGATCTTTTACCGTTGAAAACAACTCTAGATTTGATAGAATCATACATATTCACAATAACCCTCATCATTTTACCCCGATACCATCAATTGACATCTTATACCAAAGTCCCTGCTTCCAAACAGAATCAAAAGCTTTCTCCAGATCAATAAATGCCGCGTAAAGTTTTTTCTTGTAATGCAGTTGAAATAGTTCGATTAATGATCTCATTGTATACAAATTATCAAGAGTAGAGTATCCCTTTCTAAATCCTGTCTGGTTATCGTTTAATACATTTCGCGATTCAATAAAGAGATTTAGTCTGTTATTTAATACGGAGGTAAATAGTTTGCCAAAGCAACTCAATATTGTGATTCCCTGTAGTTATTGGGGTCATCTCGTGATCCTTTTTTCTTGTATAAAGGGTGAATGTTACCAATCAACCAATCATCTGGTATGCAACCAGAATCGAATATTAAATTGAACAGGCAAACATAAATTGGCATCATTTTATCGGCTGAAACTCTTAAATATTCATTCCGAATGCCATCATCAGATGTAGCTTTATTATTTTTCAACTTACTAATGCATAGACGGATTAATTCCTCTGAATTTTTTTTATTAAGATCTTCACTATTACAAACCTCAAAATCAGGTAACTGACTACGTGAACCGATTCACACCATGCGACCAGCAAACTGACCGGACAATAGCTACGCAAATAATGGGTATGTTAATTGATCCAACTTGTGAATGTTTTGTTTTCTAAAAAGCGGGGATTCCAACATAAAATTAACTCTTCGAACTGGATTAAAGGATATACGCGCGCACTTATATATAGGTCTGTCATTGAGGAGGCTCGCGTGTACTCCTTTGTCAGATAACAAAACAGTTGTCACCCTTGTTTTAAAAACGGATTTTGATCACAAACAGGTCCCAACAAACAATTGAAACAGTGGATGTGTTCTTCAATACAGAAGAAATTAGTGAAGGCCGAGGATATCATTACAGGAGTTACATTGAAAATGTGCTGTCGCCATGCACTTATAACGCCTTCCCCAACACAAACCTGTTCATCAAACAAAAAGCTGGTTTGTGGATACACAGTTTGTTGATGATATGCGACAGGAGAAAATTACAAATTTAACACGGAAGGACAATAATATGACACATAGAGAGTTCAGTTAACTGAAAGTCTCCATTGTGATACCCTTTTGCAAGAAAGACTCATACTTCCTGGAGTTCAAGTCACTTTGCAGAAGCAATCTAGATTTTGCATTGCAAGGAATTGGCGGACCATTCAAATTAGTATAGAATCGATAAAATGTTTCGTTTGAACCGTCTAAGTTAGTGATGCTGAAGCAACTTCGATAATGTCGAAACCGTTTGCAGGAAATAGAGCATACTATCCGCTTAACATACACTGATAAAAAAAATAGCCGTCTTTTTAACGGTGGCACACCGCGCAACATCGCTGCCAACCTTGGGTTGTTATACATACCTGTAGCTGTAGCATGTTCCACGGTACAAAACCGTTTAAGTAACTGGCAGACTGTAACCAGTAACTGTCAGACCGTTGTATTTTTTACGGTTCAACACCGTTTAATTAATATCAAGACCATACTAGTAACTAAACGGTCATACCAATGGTATTTTTCATGAGTCAACACCAATGTCTTGCTCTTAATTGCTAATTTACCATAGAAATAGCCAAGTTCCGTGGTAACAATATGATTTCCCTGTAGGCATTACGATTCATATGTTTCAGAATGGTCGAAATTAGTTTTATTCGTAACTGAAGAATATATATTAGTGCTTCTATTACGAGCATAGTTTTTATTAAACATAAATCCTCAATTCATAAAGTAACAGAAAATACTTATGAGACTTTGAAGAGAATCAAACTTGGTATCTACCTCGATAAAGACTACCTCGATAAAGACTGTGCGCGCGTGACTACTGTATAAATAATGGCTGTAAATAAAAAGAGATAGCAGCTGAAAATCCGAGCCATCGTTCCGAGTAATACTAATGTCGACCATTCTAAAACATATGAATCGGGAACGCCCTTTTAAGACTAAAAGGAATAAAGCTACATGTATCACAGTTAAAACTCAAATTTATGTGCATGTAAAGTAAAACATCTTAATGGCATACTTTTTGGTAACATGTATAAGCCATGAAATTGTCCACTCACTTGGAAACACAGTTCTTGTTTTAACAGGTGAATGTCACGACAATATATCAGTAACATTCTCAGCTTGTTGTGATTGAAACCTTCAAGACAATAGCAGATCCCATAATAACTGTGCGAGATGGCATGGTGACAACGTTTCCATATAGTTGCATATGTTTCGATGAAATTTGATAGCATGATGCATCAAACTGCGTATAGTGAATTTGTATCCATATCGATTGTTCGATAAGAAAATTCTAACCAATGTCAAAATGACGACGAGTATATACCAATAAATTGATTGATTGATTGATTGAATAAATATATAGTGTAACCACTGTCCCAGCTTGTTTCGTGATGTTTCCACTGAATCAACTCGAATTAAAATTGCTCCCGAGTCTTAATATTGTTCGGGAATGGTTTGTTTCCTCTGTTTCCTCTGTTTCCATCGTATCATAAAAAAAAACAAAAAAATAAATTAAATAAAAATATATAGTGTTACCACTGTCCCAGCTTGTTTCGTGATGTTTCCACTGATTCAACTTGAAATAAAATTGTTCCCGAGTCTTAATATTGTTCGGGAATGGTTTGCTTCCTCTGTTTCCATCGTATCAGAAGAAAAAAAAATTAAAAAAATTAAATAAAAATATATAGTGTTACCACTGTCCCAGTTTGTTTCGTGATGTTTCCACTGAATCAACTTGAAATAAAATTGTTCCCGAGTCTTAATATTGTTCGGGAATGGTTTGTTTCCTCTGTTTCCATCGTATCAGAAAATAAATAAATAAATAAATAAATAAAAATATATAGTGTAACCACTGTCCCAGCTTGTTTCGTGATGTTTCCACTGAATCAACTCGAATTAAAATTGCTCCCGAGTCTTAATATTGTTCGGGAATGGTTTGTTTCCTCTGTGTCCTCTGTTTCCATCGTATCAGAAAAAAAAACAAAAAAATAAATTAAATAAAAATATATAGTGTTACCACTGTCCCAGCTTGTTTCGTGATGTTTCCACTGAATCAACTTGAAATAAAATTGTTCCCGAGTCTTAATATTGTTCGGGAATGGTTTGTTTCCTCTGTTTTCTCTGTTTCCATCGTATCAGAAAAAAAGAAGAAAAAAAATTAAATAAAAATATATAGTGTTACCACTGTCCCAGTTTGTTTCGTGATGTTTCCACTGAATCAACTTGAAATAAAATTGCTCCCGAGTCTTAATATTGTTCGGGAATGGTTTGTTTCCTCTGTTTCCAGCGTTTCCATGATCTCAGAAAAATAAAAAACAATTTAAACAAGCAAATCCACCATTTTGTATACTGTGAGTAAACATCAAGTGCACGGAATACCAAGCATGGTCTGAAAGTTGAAAAGGATGATTTCTAAACTGACTCTGAAACGGACTGCAATGAAAATTTCACTGGGGGGATGTCTGTTTCCACTTGTTTCCACTTGTTTCAAGGGCCTCTACGTGAAACGAAAATGGTGACCCTGTTTTATTCTGCTCACATTCCCTGCCATATATGTGCTTTTGTTACATAGCGTACATACATTTGCTTTTGTTGATGCTGTTTCGGCGATTAGTTTTGCGACTGTATAAAAGGCAACCTTTTTATCTGGGTACATGCGGCAAGCTTTTCATATATGGGATGGTTGCAAGCAGGTTTGCATTTGACTAAACCGAACCAGGGACAGATCATTTGACATGTCCTCATGCCAGACAAACTCACAACGAATATTTATCGCGGTTTTAACGATCCGATTCCATTCCGATTTAGTCGGGAAAAGACCACTGTTGGAAAAGTTCTCAAGATATTGACTCAGATTATATGACTTTAGAACTTGTTCGATATCCGAAAAGAATGAATTGTTATTTGAGAACTCTTGGGCGAGGTGCGAGTAGAGTCTGTTTACAAATATCTCTTTGCATGCTTTGGACGGCGAAAGGCGACAAAGACTTCCAAATAAACCCAACTTACGCGCATCAATGAACGAACAAATTGGGCGCATGCCCAGTAAGCCTAACGCGATACACGTTCTTGTCCTAACAGGGAAGCATTGGATACGCTTAAGACAGAATCGGTGGATCTTTTCAATGGATAATGCGTCAGAGACGGTCATGCCACAAAGAAACTCAGTACCATATAGACCTTTTGTTAGAACAACCGACTTATAAATAATTTCACAGCTTAATGGTGTGATTCCTCCAGCATACAGACCGGTATTACTAAGGAGAAAATATGTTGATCTGATTTTGTCACAAACTTTCTCAGCTAGATCTTTGACGAAGTTTTGATTACTGATGTGTATACCTAGGTGAGTTATTTCGTCCGTTTCTGACATACTGCCATCGTTAAGCCTCCAATGTCTGATAATGCCATCGCTATGTCTAGCTGATTCATTGAATACAATGACTTTGCATTTAGTGGGGTTATACAGAAAACGCCATTTCTGGCTGTATGAAGAGCAGATGTCACACAAGCGTTGTAGGCCGTAACTAGATAGTGACATTAACGTCATGTCGTCAGCCTGTGTTGGCGACGAACAATTTGTGGAGATAAGGCGAAAACCAAAGTTTGTAGCCTCGAGTGCATGCAATAAGTCATCGATATACATCATGTAGAGACGAGGAGAGAGTATATCTCCCTGCCTTGCTCCCTGTTTTATTTCAATTGCTCTAGAAAGTATACCGGCATGTTTAACAATACATGGTATACCACTGAGAAACTCCTTTAATAAAAGCCATATTTTACGATGAAAACCACGGAGGTGCAATTTCAACAATAACCCGTTTATCCAGACGCGTGTCAAATGCCTTATGCACGTCTAAGAAACAAGCAAACAGCTTGGTATGTTGTTCTTTGGTATAATTAATACTTTCATGTAATATGTATGAAGACATGAGGCAGCTTACTTTTTTCTGAAAGCCGTTTTGTAGGGGGTGTACTTTGATAAGGTTTGGTGTGTTACACTCCATCCGGCATAAGATTACTTTTTCTAATGTTTTGTATATCACTGGAAGAAGAGTTATTGCCCTGTAACTAACAAAATTTGTTTTCGGGTTATCTCCACCTTTGTGCAAAGAAACCATCATACCGATTTTGACTTTTGGAGGTATGTATTGAAACTCAAGCATTTTGCTCAATACATGCGCGATACATTCTTTTAGTTTGTTACCTCCATAAACGATATGTTCATAGCATACCATGTCGGGTCCCGCGGCTTTTTCCATATTCATGGCCTTAAGAATAATTTCCAATTCATCCACAGACACGGGGTAAAGAAGAAGTTTGTCGCAGACAGTAGCGTCACGGTTATTTTCATATGTCAGATTGTCAACGAATGAATTAACATATTCACGATGGTCCTGGTCAAATGTGCCTGATTCAAGTGGATTATATAAACGTTCATAGTATTCGCCCCACGCGTTTGTGATTTCTTGCGGATTTCTTAGTGTGGAACCATCGAACGTAAACAAATTGTTGTTATCGGAATTACTTTTCGCCTTGCGCCGATTGAATAGTCTGAAAAAATGTTCCTGATTCATCTCGGCCGCGTTGTCAATAACGTCGTTTTGATCTGACAAGAATTTCGTGTTTGATTTACGAAGCTCTCTACGAAATGCACACTTTGTGGCTTTGTAGTGAGTGTATGACATATGGTCTTCCCCACGTGGTCTACCTTCGGCAATCCATGTGCGCCTGAAGCTACGCATGTCGCTGTGCATGCCGCTCAGTTTATCATTCCAAAACGGCTTGACGTGAGATTTAAACGACTTCTGTGGAACGAAGAGCGTTGATGCCGAATCAATTGCTTCCACGATGTTCGAGTAATACGTGCAAAGACTGTCCGTATCAACGATTTGCGTTTCAGGTACCAGATTTGCAACACAGTTTTGATAACCTATTGTAGACGACTCTGAGGAGAGGATTTTTTTCCAGTTTAGTACACAGCATGGGCTTTCTGTAGGGATATATTTCGAAGTGATCTCGATGCTTAATTTCACAGGTCTGTGGTTTGAGTAATCTAAAGCGGAGTCGGATAGAACCTGTGTGGCCGTAACGAGAGGGAGGTTATTTTTATGTGTTAATATATGGTCTATTATTGTGCCAGGTCCACCAGTTGCAGGGACGTGGGTTGCTATCAGGCGTGTGAGTGGATCAGAATAGTTAACTGAGACCAGTTTCCTGCGTGACAGAAATTTCGAATAACTACGGTTTCTGGCATCAGTTTTCTGGATATTTCCGTTTAGATCACCCATTATAATGACATTTCCCATTGTGTAATAATAATCTACAAGTTCATCTAATGTATCGATATAATTTCGATAGAATTCGACAGTATAGTTAGTTGACGGAAGGTATACTTGAAAAATGTATGTGTACTGTGATTCTGCTAGCTGCAATTGAATCCCGCATATTCTATCATCATTCAGTTGGATGATCGAGACGACACTATCCAACTTCTGGTGCCAGAAAATTGCTACTCCCCCTTTATCGCGACCCCTTTGCATCGGAATTCGCTGCGAGAAATCACAAACGGCGTGGTACCGGTATGAGTTACTGATTGTGTCAAGAATATGCACATTATGTTTATGAAGCCAGTGCTCGCTAATACCTAGTATGTCTACATCTTGATTTGCGAGCAACTGTGACATGTATGGCGTACTTCCCATCGCCCCTGTGGCGTTCCATGTGATAATATTCAACATGGTCTCGGTGACAAATTCTACTAACAACAATAAGACAATACAGCGTGTAAGTACGCGCGACTTGAACATGTTTGGCAAATTATTATTAATATGCACGATAGGAATCAGACTGATCTCTATTTATATAATTAGATCGCTGCGACCTCGATTGGTTTCTTTCGTCGAATGATCTTTTGGATAGCCATTGTCTGCAGAGAACGTTAGGCGGCCAGAATCCATCTTCAAGGACGACATCGAAGTCATCAATGTGCACATTTATTCTAGCCGAAACTGGTGAATCGTAGCGACCACCTCTGAGGATTTTTACCACAGAATGTCGAATATCGTATTTGTCTAAGTAGCGCGACAACACAGAGGCGTCAACTGCCACATCGAGATTACCGACAAATACACGCCTTGTTTTGATCGGCTTTTGTGCGAATCTCTTGTAGTCTGGGGAACTCCTTCTATTGTAATCTGGTGTGCGCTCTCTGTGGTGTGAATGACGCTCACGTTGAATATGCCGGTTTGCGGAATCGTCGCTTGATTTATATCTTCGATATGCATCGTCAGAATTGTGCCGTGGGGTTTCGTTGATGTCGTCTACAGTTATGTTCTCGAGTCCGCTATTGGTTTGTTGAAATTCGAGATTATCATATTCGTGTGGGTGACGCACAACATATTTAGAGTTATCTCTCTTGTCTGCTGTGCTCATGCTTGTCTGTGTGGTTGTACGTTTATCCGCAGTCGGGGTTGACGTGTCCTTAGGATGAATCTTGGATGGAGACGGTAATGATGAGGATAAGTGTTCATCAGCTGAGGCCAGGGTTGGGGTAATCGTAATCAGTAATCGTAATCAAAGAAATCGATTACACAATTTTGAGTAATCGCCTGTAATCAGTAATCATGACATATTTTGATTACAAGTAATCGTAATCGTAATCGATTACTTTCAAATGTACATGTAATCATGATTACATTTTGATTACTTTTTGATTACTTTTACTAAAATATCCATATGGATGGTTATTGGATACTCATAGTCTCACACTGTCGTACTGTGGAGTGTGCACAGATACAAACAACATATCAGAAAGTTAGTACAATCATGTGTTATGTTAGTGGTGCACTGTGTACATTCTGGCAGTGGACACATATAACAACACACAACTGCTGAAATGTTGAATACAGCATGGATTGCAATAAACTTATGATACAGACAATAAAATGTTCTAATATGACTAAAATAGGCTAGCCAACTTCAATTATGATTAAATATTATTGGGACTGCTGCAGACAATGGCTGTAGAGTCATACTGGTACAATATGGCTAATTATCTGAACAAAGCAGGTGTGGTGTACATCAGTAGACCTAATTAGCTAAACCTCACCAATACATGTAACTATAAAACGTTTATGTGTTTATTGCTTGCTTCTTTCTATTGTGTCAATCGTTTCTTGTTTCCATGTTATGTAGTGATGTTTTTATTCAATAACATTTGGTATTTTAATTTGATTAATTTCATTATTTATTCATATGCGATCAAAATGGTTGGAAACTAACAATTGTAATCAGATGTAATCGATTACATTTACTAAAGTAATTGTAATCGTAATCGATTACATTGGGAAAAAATGTAATCAGTAATCGTAATCGTAATCATGTTAATCAAAAGTAATTGTAATCGTAATCGATTACATTGGCATGTAATCGCCCCAACCCTGGCTGAGGCAGGCTGAATGTCTACGGTACTCTGTGTATTGCCGTTTGCACTTGCGCCTTTTGAGTTTTGCGATCGGTCGGTGTTTGCATTTACAACTTTCCATGTAACTTGGGCGAATCGATTAAGCTCACCATACACATGCTGTACAAATTCCCGGAGGTCTGCATCAAGTTGTCCACACATCTATGCTCACAATCACACGGTCCGTCGTTGCATTTTGAAGACTTGGAACTACTCTTGTTCGCCTTGTGTGTGTCCTCAAGTGATTTAATTCTGCCACTTAGTGAAGCGATAGATCCCTTGGCTGAATTCCGTTGATTGAGAAACATCTCGCATTTATCTAAAATAGATGAAATGTCTTGCTTCGTGGTTTTAATTTCTGCTTTTATTCTGGAAACCCCATTGCATTGATCACTCTCGATTCTTTCCACAGCCAGCTGATTCGAATTGGAAACGCTCTCCACGGACTCAAGTCGACGAAGTATTTCATGGAACTTTACCTCGTTCGTGCTCACTCGTGCAGATAGGTCAGAAGCAACGGTATCAATCTTTGTCTGCATTTGGTCGCGGGGTTGTTGCAATAAGTTCACCGTAGCAGCAAGTTGCACGTTGGTGTTGGGCTTAGACCCCGAAGCCACGACAAATAGTTTTCATGGCTGGCTCAACCGATTTTCGTGGCTGGTTAGCTAGCTAAGCCGGCTCCGTCACGACTTTCGTGGCTGACGAAATATGGCGGCTCAGCCGGCTGAGATGTTATCATTCAGCGTATTTTCGTTTCCGAAATGTTCCTAATCCCCTGTTACCGTTTATAGACGCCGTTTTTTTAGCGTTTGTGGTGAACCCGTAGAATTCCATTCCACACGTAATCTTTTTATGTTGGCCTTTTCCATTATGGCGAAAATTCACAAATGACTGGCATGGATATGTAGTTTCCCATCTAATCGCCATAAGTAGTTACATTGGGACTTCTGTCGACTTCGGACTGCTATCATCACTGCCATCTTGCGATATATGCATGCATCATTGAATGATGAACCCGATAGTAATGACATATAATATTTCAAACTATTTTCTATTCTTATGCATGTGTAGGCCTATATATTGACAAATGCCAGCGATGTCTGAGACTGGGTGTTGTCGATATAAACAATTTATATTTTAACCCTTAATTTCAATACCGAATGGATGCGCCCATTCAGTTATATGAAAGCATGCATTGGGATAGTCTATTCCACATTAAGGGGCCCGGTGTTCTGATAATATAACAACCATGCCGTGTCCATGCGAGTATATGCCACTATTAGGCAATGCGGTTTAGTTCTTTGCGATACACAGTACAGTTGTGCTTGACACATAAGCCCATGCACACGGCTCAGCCATTTTACAATTCCGGCGGCGGAGATTTTTAAATGTGGCTGGCGTTAGAGATAATATGGCTGGCGGCGGCTTGTGGCCAATATGGCTGGCGGCGGCGGCGTGCGATGGCGGCTTCGGGCTCTAGTTGGGCTGCTGAGATCGTTCCTTATCAGCATCACTATAGGTTGACTTGATTGGTTGACTTGATGAGGTTTTTGGAGTAGGAGGTGGTTTTGAAGGAAGATTCTTTGTGCGGGTGGCACTTAGTAAATTTGCGATATGCTCAGCCTTTTCATCGAGAATACATAGGGAGAGTTGATATATGTCGTTGGCCAGTTTTTTTGACACAGGCTCTGAAACTTTGGTCTGTATTCTACGTTTTAACACTGCATCATCTGACACATTAACTACATCCAACTTCTCGATTTCACTAAACAGTGTTTGTCGCATTCTTTCTAATGTTACTTCATTGTCTTTTGTAGAGTACAGTAGTTTTGCAACGAAAGTGTCATTACTTTCAATGGTGTATTGGCAATCGCATTGAGCATACGTTACACCACTCATATCCGAATGCCAGCCACTCCGGCCCCCATGCACCAAAACCCCACATAACCAACGCGCAATTACGAACGAATACCCCGGTCTGACGCACCAACCAACACACACGTACGTTCATACAGCGAAATACACGAGGCAAAAGCCACATACACACACCCTATACCTCACCACAACAAACCCAACCCACAACACACACCCACCCCCATGTGCACGCATAGACTATTTCTGATATATATTGTTTGCATGTGCCATGATTATATATGTATGTACATGTATGTATTGTGTACTAATATTTAGACTGTGTCATACCGAACACGTCCGGCGATTGGAGAATAAACGCCGAGTCTGATTTTGTTTATGCATGGTGTTGTAGCTTGGTAAGCTGACTACATGTGTTTCGTAGACATAATAAAGAGGTGACAGGCCCATCGACACCCAGATGAGAAAGCAGTGTGCCACACATAATACATTGTGATCATATGTGTACGGATGTTTAGGGTAAAAATAGAATCGTCACAATTTTATCTGATGATTCTTAAAAAAGCCAGAATTGTATAATGTGTAGCCACACGATATATGTATATTCGATAAGATGATTCGGTTTCATTGTCGCGTAACGGTCTACTCGAGTGGGAACGAGTCATAAAGTCTGTAAAATAAACATGATTATAACAAATCGTTGATACGTCGTAGCGTTTCGTCCTGCATGTGTGGTCTATATACAAACTCCAAGCATGTTAATACTAAACGAATATCCGGTTAGCTGGATGCAAACGAACGACATCATTCACGTGCGTGTGATCAAGGCATCGCGTTGTCATTCATTCACCTTTTTGAGAACGCAAATCCGAATGCTGAGATGGATGTTCAATTAATTTCAATTGAAATACATTCATAATAGATATGTACACAATATTTCGAATATGTTATGGATTCATATTTCAGATGACATTCGCAGTCCAATTGATCAGTCTCAGATACACATAAAAAAACTCGAAAACTGCACAGAAGATCCGCGTTTGGTGACATCTTCGTCTGCGACTTTGACATCTACCTGGATCGACAGCTCCATATCGCGCGGATATTGAGAACAACACTTATTTTTTTTCCCAACTGATACAGACCAATGTTACTCTGTAGTAATACAAAACTATTAGTTAAAAGGCCTCAGTGGTAAAGTGTATGTGGATTGCCACGCCAGCTGTTGAAGCATGCCACAGGCTCTTTGAAAAGCTAAAATCCTAACATTGCCAACGAGTAATAACTCTATAAAGAATGTACCTTTACGAAATAATGGCGATTTGTATGAGAAATTACAACACCACAATAGATCAACTCTGGTGAAATATAAATCAAATTCTTCTATAGGGTGGTGGGCTTGGGGAGGGTTGGGTTACGCTCTTTAAAACACTTCTTCAACTATTTCCGTTATTTCGTCAAAAACACCTCTTCAAATATCTCCGTTATTTAGTTAATAAAAATAATTTCTTATTTCTATAATTCGCGCTATTTCGTTCTTATTTCTATAATTCGCGCTATTTCGTCATTTCGATGCATTTTTTATTCCGCTATTTTGCTGTATTTTCCTATTTCGCGTTTTCGTTGTATTTCAATTTTCGATAATTCGCTATATTTGACATATTATGGGATATTGGCATGCCTCAACGGCTGGCGTGGCATGCCACATACCCTTTACCACTGAGGCCTTTTAACTAATAGTTTTGTATTACTACAGAGCAACATTGGTCTGTATCAGGTGTCAATCCTATGCTTCATTGACAGATTCAACTATATACCGGCATTTGTTTTGGCAGCGTGGAAGTCCATGAACTATACTAGTGGGTGGATGTTCTCGAAAATTTGAGTGAGCAAAGGCAAAAACACTATTGAAAACATTCGCAAAAAAATATTAAATGGTTTGATCTGGGAAAACTGATTGACAGCGGTGGATAAATACTCCTGCTTCGTGTGGACATACACATACGTTGTTCGTTGTCTGTTTTACGATGAGAAACAAACATATCCCCATATCATATACGTGAAAATGACTTTCCCATGTTCTCGGGTTTGGCGATACCCTCGGGGTTTGGCGATACCACGTACACGGGAGTGTTTATAGAGGATATTAAAGATATATATTACATGCAGACCCATGCATGCCTGGTATCTTGTAACAAAAATATGGCACCACTACGACTTGACCAGGTAATCTAGTTTGCAACATAGCCTGTTAACATAATAAAGTGTGTCAATGTCTGTAATGCTTGTGAGTGACGAAAGCTCAAGTGCACGTATTCTTCGGGTCAATTGGACACGCATTATTAGATCACCGTGACCACTTTCTCTCTCATATCTTTTAAAACACATGTCCAACGACAATTTCCCAGTGACGGTGAGTTACACATTGGTAAGCGTATTTACTCAGGTACATTCTCGTGCACATATACGCATACACAATTTGTAGACAACGTGTAGACATAACTTATTCCGTTTGTGTCGGAATTATTTGGTCAAAAAAATATTATTTTTTTATCGTCATAATACTAATTATATATGTCTATCAGACCGATTTCGTCAAGAAAATTCAAAATCGAGCAGTTAATATTTTTATTATTATTATATTTAAATACATCGCGGAAGTATCCGAAATGTAAGTCATGTGACTGATTAGTGCGAACACATGACTAGAACATGTCCGATCAGCTACATCGACGCGGTTAGCTTACCTTATTCGCTTACCGGTGACAGCGGTGCGCGGAGCTTGAATAATTCCGCCAATCGCGTAACGAGTTGGTAAATACAATATCGCAGTCTCCGGTTAATTACCTTTTATACAATACATAGCTATCATTGAATAAAACTGTTTGAATGTGCTTATTATGAACTGGATTTGCTATAATGTTAGATTATATAACGAATAATGATGGCTAAAATGTAAGTTGAAGCGATAACAGTTGTGTGAAATGAGATTAATTTATGCAGAAATGCAATGAGCGGAATATAGTGCGAAACTAAATTGAACTGTTTCTGAAAGAATACAAGTTGGGCCTTCTAGCTTCTTCGTTGTATGGTACAAATGTCAAAAGCTAGTTTATACACTGGTGTCATGCCGTTATGTGCTATAGAAGTATACAGTTAAACACAATTGTGCTGTGATTAAAATGTGGCGGTTATTATACTAGTACATGTATCATGGTGGTTTATATTCGTCACAATAATGTACCTCTCTGTTTCTTCACACGAAGCCTTGTGTGGAGAAGTGCACGACTGTGGACCGCTTGCTAAAATCATTGGGCACTTCGGATTGAAGGCAAGCCCGCCATTGTTTTTGTTTTTGTGGGGGTTTTTGTTTTTGTTCTATTTTACGTTTTGGTGGCAGATATTGACTTTCAAGAGAGAAAGTTTTTAACTGTTGTTTGCCTAGAAAAAATCCAATGATTGCCTCTATAATAAAGAGCGTCCATGCTTTCGTCGTGGTAGACAATACAGAGCGTTATCAATTATGAACGTGATCTATTTCGAGGTGTCATGGGCGATTTTGTAGGTGGCATTTTGTCATTTAAATATAAAGAGCGTCCATGTTTCCGTCTTCCAAATGTGGTAAACAATAAAAAGCGTTCAAAATTGCGAACTATGTCGTCTTTTTGGAAGTACTAAATAATGGTGATCTGTATGTGGCATGGTGCATTCAAATATATGAATGATTGAGAATTTAGAAATAACTTGCAAAGAAAAACAAATGAAACGCCTGATATATAGTTACGCACAGTGTTTTTTATAACGCCGGGGTGGGCTTCTGATGACAAAGTTGATGCGATTGTCTACTGCCATTACCACTCACTTTGTGTCCCATTTTATAGTGCAAACATTTCGCCGGTTGACACTGTATGATGAATAGTCGCTTAGTGACTGTCTGATTTAGCACTATAATAACATTGATTCAACAAACCAAACACGCAACGGAATGTTATTAATGGCTGCAAAAACGACTATCATAGGCGCTACCAATAACTTTATTAATATAAGTATATGGTCTGCTTTACGATAATACTTCCAAAGTTAACCACACTATCTTGATTTACTGATGTAACTCATCGCATAGTGATGTAATCGATATATACACCGCGCGCGCACACACATATTCCGCATTTTAGTATCGGCATAATATATATATTTATTATATACTTGCCCATGAATTATAAGGTTTTAGCAGTGAGATATAAGTGATATCCCACTAGTGAGATATAAGTGATATCCCACTGGTGAAATTTCTGATGTATTGACATGCATTGGGGGTCATAGGCAAGTAACTAAAGTATATAATAAACAGAATATCCACACTTTTTCAGTGGATATGGGTTAAATCTCATTCGTGATGACAAAACACTTGAATTTCCACTCGTGGCTAAAGCCACTCGTGGAAATTCAATGTTTTGTCATCACTCATGAGATATAACCCATATCCACTGAAAAAGTGTGGATATCCTCTATATATCTTTATTCCTCCATATAATGAAGAGCATATATATAAACATTATAAATAAATTGAGAACACAAATACATCCGATCGGAATGGGACTTGGGTCATTTTAATCACAACAACTTGAAGGAGGGCTTTCCGATTGCGTTTGGTAGATTCTAGACCGAATAAATCCTTTAACTAAATTATGGCCCTACTATATAGTCATGAAGTTATATTACGACACTTTCTTTCATGATCTCTTTATACTCTCATTCACTTTACTCAACTGCTCCTCTATTCTACTACTTTCTCTTCCCTACCTGGAAAAACAGACTTAGTTGAAAACAAATTTAAGCACACCAATGATACGTATACATTTCTATAATTGTGTTGCCGGAGTATGCTCTATTTATATATATTGTATCTCACGTGACTTTGTTATTGAAATCAAGCTTTCCGATTGGTTGGCTACTCGACTCTATTAGTCGTAGTTGTATAATACGCCTTCAAGTCTCTCCCATCGTGCACTATGCATATGTAGTTTTGACTACTAAAAATAGTAACGAACACTACATCAAACTTTGTTCTGAAACTACTTGTTATTTCGCCGCTGATCCAAACTTAGTAAAAGTTAAAAATTTCTGCATTTGTTCGATACAATATAATAATTAGAGCATGACTTGTCGTGAAATACGCCGATATAGTGCATAGTGTGGTTGTGTAGTTCACTCCGCTTCGCGTCGTGAACTACACAACCTCACTATGCACTATATCGGCGTATTTCACTCCAAGCCATGCTCTATTTATTAAGTATGTTACTGTGCATCGAGTATCCCCAAAAGAAGATTTGTTCGCAGGATTTTGACTTTTGATAATGAGTGACAATGTTACATAGGGCAAGAATCGGTGCATTTCACACTCTTGCTGTCAGGCTGTCGGAGAGGGTGCGTCTCTGTGTGAAACGAAAGTTTGGAGTTTGGAGATGATGCCCGGGAAGATTTGAAAGGGCCGTCGGCCCTCTCATACAACCCACGTTTGAATGCCGTAATTCCGCTGAAGAGCTTTTGTATGGTTTGTGAGATTGATATATACCCATGCACAGTATGTATTTGCCTACTGTGCATTGCGTGGATGCCACAAAGCAAGAAGCAAAGACCCACCCCCATTCCGAACCAGGACCGGCGGAGAAACAATCAGACATGCTTGTTTTATATCATGCTGCGCTTGCGTGGTCTGGACCTTACAACTGCGTTAACACTGTCACTGTTGGTTTTAATTTTCTTCCCGATGGAACAATTCTGTGCTCTCAAATATAACATGACACACAATAAAATATCTAATGCTCCAAATTCCGATGATGAAAAGACGAAACTGAACACTAAATTTGCGATGTCACACACAACTGTTTTCCTCTTTACATGCGTGATAATTCTAACGGTATAAGCGGTATTTTGGCAAGGGCTCTGTTGATCCTCGCAGGGGATGTTGAGACTGACCCAGGCCCTAACTCAACTCTTGAAACTGAACAAAACATGCAGTCATTTCGGCCAATTTGGCCGGTTACTTCATGTGACTTTTTCATCTGACGTGTGTGTCGGAATAATGATATGGAGGATTTATGTAAATGTTAGCCCAAACTACATTTCCAAGTAACGATGGTTTTGTTGTTTATTTTGAGGAATAATACCGCGTCAGATGAATTCAGCCCAAATATGTTAACAGTTGTCGTGTAAAACATTCGGCAGTAAGTTAGCGTTATTTAGTATTTGTGGATGTCCTTTAACATGGGGAAAATAGACTACTGCGCTTGAACGAGCATGTGAATTGTCGTTTTTAATGTATAGCAACTTTATAATCAATAACAGAGGCATTCTCTGTCAAATAAGGTCGCTCTATTTTCGATACCAATTGGGGAACTTTGTAAATTAAATTACGCGTAAACTTAACCTGCTGCAAATAGAAAAGGTGTCGGAATCGGCGTACTCGCCCCATGGGCTAACTCGCCCAATCGGCGCGTGCCAACTCGGAATAAAAGGCCAACTCGGAATAAAAGATGCATACGGGGTGTTATATGGCGTTTGGTCCGTTGTTTCTCAATGAATATTATTGAAATTTGGTGTATACGTCCGGGCTGGGACATGGAATACAACAACGTTTGAATTGTTTTTAAATTTACAAATTTGTTGATTTTATTCATTTTGTTTTCGTTCTGAAACACACTATAAAGTGTATATAATATAATAACGAACACGAGACATACATAATTTATGAACTGTTAACAAAAGATATCAAATTCAATACATGACAAAGATGACTCAGTGGAGTTTATAAAGTGAACATAAAAACATTGAGGTAAGAATCTGTTTAAGGAATTCAACTTTATTTAATGATAATAAACACATAAATTAAAATAACAAACATGAGACATACATGATTTATAAACTGTTAACAACAGATATCAAACTCAATACATGACAAAGATGACTCAGTGAAGTTTATAAAGTGAACATAAAAATATTAAGGTAAAAATCTTTTTAAGCATTACTAAACCGTTTAGCACAGTCCACTTCACTCATCCGATCATCACTAAACTTCATATTTATCTTGATATTGATCTATCAGATGAGAGCT
This sequence comes from Siphonodentalium dalli, assembly GCA_032622095.1. Taxonomy (NCBI): domain Eukaryota; kingdom Metazoa; phylum Mollusca; class Scaphopoda; order Gadilida; family Siphonodentaliidae; genus Siphonodentalium; species Siphonodentalium dalli. The sequence goes on along the minus strand of CP136069.1, from coordinate 103,425,430 downwards.
ATCAAATATTTTTTTAATTTTATAGGAAAAAATAGTCGCCAGCGGCCATATTGCATTTACGTTATATGTTATCGCGTCATGTCGATATCTAGTATTACTTAGAAATTTCACCTTTCCAGATTCATAATTGCTCCATTGACTGTAACAGATGGAATTATTCCCCTCTTCGGATAGAGTGTCACTGAAACTTTATTTTGTCAGACTGTCTGTATAGTCACTGATTATATATGGCAATAATCTGTAATAAGATGTAGCACTATTTTATTTTATATTTACATGCAGTGCTGTTTTTATACAACAATTCTAATCCCCCCTAGATCATCATGTGATCGACCATACATCGCGCGAGGACCTGGTTGAATTAAGGGGGGTTTTTATGGATAACTTCTGTCATCAAGCTAGATTATACTTATGACATTTAATGGCATGTTTCTAACATGGAGGGTTAGATATGCGTGAGACACCACCACTCTTCAATTCACACCAAGTTATCAGCTGTCATATTCGGATATTAGAACCCATAGCCATGATATATGGTTTATTTTGTGTATACTAGTAATATTGTTATTTTCAGTACCTTTATATACCAGTACTGTGTATAACAATGCATATACATTAATCCATGTATACATGTATATTGATTCAACGGATTCAGTGGTTTTGTCCATCAGTCTATCAAATTTGCGGGGAAAACATGGCCACAAGCAGTACACCCTGTTAAATTTCGAATTTGAATCAATTGGCGCACCCTGCAGCCAGCTTTTATTGGAGAACTTTTTCTCATGTGGATAGTTTGGGTCACCGCTAGATGTGAGCCATGTTTTGTTCTCAAGCTGTCCTTGTGAAGACATCACTGCCAGCGGTGATCTTGAATTTTACTATTTTTATGGCTAAATAATTTGGTTGATCCTACAGACGACACCCCTTGTCCGATCGTCACCAGATTCCACAATGATCTTCTGGATAACCAGGGGGAGAGTAATCTAATTTTCCCGAATTTCGTTAAAAAACATTACCACAGGCAGCAATTTGGTATCTTACTGTTTGATCCTCTTTTGCGTGACTGAATTGTTTAGCAACTGTACAGTCATATCCCTCATCTGATAGTCACCACACTTTATATTGATCTTCGGGCTGACAACTAGATGGGAGCTATCGAATGCTTTGAATTTTTTTGGAAAACATTGTCGCCAGCAGTCATCTTCTATTTTGGTTTTTATATACATGTATATCTCTTCATTCGGATAGCCAGTATTACGTAGGTACTTCAACTTTCCGCATTCCTGTCATCATTTGAAATATAAAAATTTACCTGATACCATGCACCCTTCAAAATTTGTTTCGTCGTATCTATTTTAATGACCCGTATGGTAATATTGATACAGATATATTTGTCAAACATTTCTTTGTACAATATACAGGTATTTAGTTTGTAACTAAATCTAGAAATATATAATAGTAGCTGGTGGACCCTACTTCGTCCGGGATGTTCCCCTCTGATTTTCGGAGAATTGCGCGATTTAACCTTGAATTGACCATTTTAAAGGTGAACGTCATGTCGGGTCACGATTTGACCCGCCCAAAACACTCCCCGGACAAAAGTCACGACAAAAGTACCCGTCGAAATCCGCCCGGCTTTACCCGATTTGACAATTTTGAATGTCAAGATCAGGTCAGGGTCATAATTTGACCCACCCGAAACACTCCTGGGACAAAAGTAACAGTAGGTATTATATTTCGTTGAAATACCTCGTTTTACCAGATTTGACCTTGAATTGATCTTTTTGAATGTCAAAGTCAGGTCGGGATCAAGATTTGACCCGTCCAAATAGTCCAGAAACATGCCTACATCAGCACGTTCGAGAACATGGTCCCACGTGAAATTGGACCCGTCAATATTGCTCCCGGGATCGAAGTAGTCCTACACACAAATTTTAGTCGGATCGGTCAAGGTCCAGAAACATGCCTATGAGCGAGGTCAAGTTGACACGTTAAATACCAAATCCGAGTCGGATCAGTCGAGCAGTGTTAGAGTCTATAACACATACACACATGCATTCATGCATACACACATACATACAGACAGGTGTTCCAAAATGTATAATAGATAGCTACAACAATTCTATGGTAGATAGTTCACGGCCGACCTGATGCATGCATCTTAGTTTTCTTGTTCGGTACTGGTATTGAATACACTGAGTATCAGAAATAAATTACATATCTTAGCGGCCGAAACATCATGTGGCGAGTACGACGTGTGTCTATTACCCGAATCATGGCTCAATCATTCTATCCCGGATTCAGAAATCCACCTTCCTGGTTACCACGATCCTGTCCGCAAAGAGAGGAACGATGGTATAATAGGAGGGGGTATGTGTATTTACGTTCGGGACACTATACCTCGGCAGTGACGAAGTAGAAACTATCTGGGTAGAGGTTACAATTAACACAAAACGTTGTCTTGTTGGGTGTTCTATCGCCCTCCCAGCTCCCGTACTGCTCAAGATGATATTGTTGTGTGACAAGGATGCGCATGTTAGGTATCTTTACACGGACACGGTACTAAATATGCCGAAAAATGAAAGTACATTCCTGATTTGGGGTAAAATATATAACTCTAATATAATTTCAAACAATGGTTATCGATAGACTATCTGTGGGTGAGCTCCAGGGTGATGACTATAACTTTGCCACCGTATATAAGGGCGATGACTGTGATAATGGGAGTAACATTTACGACATTCTGAACCACCAATCAGATTATTATGCCCCACTTCAAATCAAGGAGAAACTATCAATTGAAAGGAAGACGACGTCTCTCCTTGGGCTAAACTGTCGAAGCTTGACAGCGAACTGGGACTCATTTGTTGACCTCCTATGTAATATTCAACAATCAGGGGAAAACTTATTTGACATAATTGCGCTATCTGAAGTTTTTAGGGTAAGGGATACTTTCACATTAGAAGGATATCACCCATTCGAGTACAAATCTCGTCCGGACAATGATGACGGAAGGGGTGGGGTCGGAATTTTCATTAAAAGTAGCCTTAAATATAAAACTAGAAATGACCTCTCGATATTCATTCCCCATGTAATTGAAACACTATTTGTAGAAATAAATCCGGGTAAAAAAAATTCATACATTGTAGGCTCTATATACCGACCTAACACTGCCCCGCTCGCTGACATAGAAACCTTCTCTAATCAGCTTGACAATGTTATTATCAAACTTAACGAATTAAATGCAAAAGTATACATCGTTGGTGATTTTAACATAGACTTACTGCATTCTGATTCACACAGTAAAACAAATGCTTTCATCAGTAATATGTTCGAACGTGGATTCATGCCAGTGATTACTAAACCAACGAGAGTAGCTGAATTCTCAGCGACTCTCATTGACCACATTTACACAAATAGCATATCCAACTGCAAATTTCACAGTGGAATCATCCTATCGGACGTCTCAGACCACTTTGGTACATTCCACGTCGAAACCAATGATACCAATACAAAGAATGACGTAAATCAAACAACAACTAGAATAATGTCCGAAAACAATATAACAAAATTTAAAAGTCTTCTGAACAATCATTCATTCGATGAGGTCTTCATATACCAAGACGCAGACCTAGCATATAACGCCTTTTTGCGCAGCTACTCCTTATTCTTCGAAGAAGCCTTTCCAAAAATTAAACGCAAACCACCAAACAAGTACACTAAACGAGAACCATGGATGACTAAAGGACTCATTCAATCGTCAGTAAAAAAAAGCAAATTGTACACCAATAAGTTAAAATTTCCAACAGATGAAAACATAGGTAGATACAAAATATACTGCAGAATATACAACCAATTAAAACGGCGGAGTAAAAATCATTATTACGACAATATTCTCAAAGAAAATCAAGCAAACATGCGACGCACTTGGACGATACTGAAAGAAGCCCTTAAAATATCTCATGGTTTGAATACCTTTCCTACCGAATTTTCAAATGGTACCGGTAACGGAAAACTGTCTGACCCGACAACTATAGCATGCGCATTCAACACATTTTTCGCTGACATTGGAAGAATTACCGCAAACAATGTAACACATATTCCAGGGATGAACTTCATCGATTACCTACCGGGGCAGTATGAAAATAACCTTTTTATTTTCCCAACAAACAGAGATGAACTAATATCACTTTGCTCGAAATTATCTAATAAAACTTGCACAGATATAAACGATGTATCCGTGAAACTAATGAAACAAACAATTAACGAAACGGTTGGACCACTCACGCATATTTTTAATCTCTCATTTGCCCAGGGACTTGTGCCCGAGAAAATGAAAATATCTAGAATAATGCCTATATACAAAAAAGGGGAACGCGATCAGATTGAAAATTATAGACCAATCAGCATATTACCTGCATTTTCCAAAATAATGGAAAAAATAATCAATGCTCGGCTTTCATCGTTCCTCAACAAACATAAAATTCTTCATGAACACCAATATGGCTTTCGTAAGAAACATTCTACCATTCATCCACTTATACATCTTCTCGAAGATGTAGCGGAATGTAATGACAAAAAAACCCGTGACTCCACCATTGCCATTTTCTTAGACTTATCAAAAGCTTTTGACACCATAAGTCACGAAATTTTACTTAGAAAGCTCGATCACTATGGAATAAGGGGAATCGCTAATGACTGGTTCAGAAGTTACTTACATGACAGGCGACAATATGTAGAAGTCCATGATCATCAATCGGGAATGTTGACTATGACATGTGGAGTACCACAGGGGTCTATCCTTGGTCCCATCCTATTTCTAATGTATGTCAACGACATGCCCAACAGCACCAATCTCAAATTTCTTTCATTTGCTGACGACACAACATTATACATGTCAGGGAATAACTCTAAAACCATTCAGAATAAGATAAACGATGAACTAGATAAAGTATACCGCTGGTGCTGTAGTAACCGACTATCCCTCAATGAATCAAAAACTAAATATATGTTGCTGCATCCACAAAATAACGATTTTAAATGGGCAGATCTGCGAATTAAATTGAATAAAAAGGAACTAGTTCGTGTAAGTAATCAAAACCAAGAAAAATCACTTAAATTCCTTGGCATAATCATTGACGAAAATCTTACTTTTAAGTACCACATATCAATGCTAACCAGAAAAATATCACATGCAATATACTGTCTAGGTAAAGCCAAACGATTCCTCCCCAAAAGTGCACTAAAAACTCTGTACTTCTCCTTAATTCACAGTCATCTCCTATACGGAATAATAATCTGGGGACACGTTTCAGCATCAGGGTCTCTTTTTCGGCTACAGAAAAAAGCAGTCCGGATATTATGCAACAAAAGATATCGCAGTCACACAGAGCCGTTGTTTAAAACTCTAAAAATTCTAAAGTTTCATGACCTGTATCATCTTCAAATCGCATTGTTCATGTATGATTGGAAAAACAAATATCTTCCCCCGTCTTTCGAAAGTTTATTTAAGTATACACCAATATCAACAACACGACAGTCCGGCAACTTGGCTACTACAATTCCAAGGACGAATTTCTCTCAAATTCTACCGAGATACTCATTTCCGTATGTGTGGAACTGCTTGGACACAACACACAGATTTGCAGCTAGCAGAACCATCTTTAAATCTTCCATACGTACAAATGTGCAATCACACTATAATAGCTCAGTAACTTGTGACAACGCGGAATGCCGAGATTGTAGAAAGTAATTGGAACAATATGTATACATGTATTATGTATGATTGCCCTTAAGAGACGTGTCCTCATTACGTGCGTAACCCTGGATTACTCACCATTTATGGGCACATATCCATGGACACATAATTGTATAGACATTTATTTAATCATATCTGCCCGAACAAAGTTGGATATATAAAACACAACCCCAAAATTTTAACAACACATTATTTCAACAGCTGACCCTCATGCAACATCTCGATTGTCACACAACAATATGATCGCCATCTGCTTATTCTCTATTATGTATAAGGGGCGGCAGGAAGACGGCCTGTATTGGCCATGCCGCTCCTGTGCAAATTTGAAATATATATTATTATGTTTGTGTATTATGTATTTAATTTGTGCAAATAAACAATCCAATCCAATCCCGCAACATGTGGACGAAAATTAATAACATTTACCTTGCGCGTGATAGCGACAATGGTAATGGTAAAATAAACGACATAGATAGAGATAGATAATGATTTATTGGCAAAAAACATCCACACGAGGACAGTTTGCTAATACAATGGATAATAGTATACAAAACATGTGATAATAAAATATACAAGAAGAAAATTACATAACATGCTAAGATGTACAAGGATTCTCAGGATCATGTATCATATTTATGGTTTCCTAACTGTTATTTGCTCAGCACGAGTATCGAAGAAGCGACGGATCAGTTTACATATTATTCCTGTTAGAGTGGGACAGTCATTTGTCAATATAGTAGTAAATTGATCGTTAGCGTTAATGCGATGAAAATTCGGATTATGGTTAACCATTGATTCGAGAAGCTCTCTTCGTAGTTGTGAATATGCAGTGCATTCCATAAGGAAATGTATTTCATCTTCTACGACATCATCGCAGCAAAACACACACTTTCTATTTTCTAATTTTACTGGGGGCTGTAAATGACGCCCCTTTTCTATAGCAAGTACATGGTTACTGATTCTGAATATGGTGAAAGCTATTCTGTCTTCCAATGATTTCGCGTTCAGAAGATAGGGCTCAAGCCTATACTCTTTCTTGTAAAGCCGATATGTTCTGAGTTTGTTGCTGCCTGATTTTGAGCAGTCGTCACTCAGGCTAGCTTGGAAGTACTCGTTATAGCTTTTTTGTAAAGATTTTCGGAAATTTTTCGTTATCATGTCGGTGGCGTGACCAGTCTCTGGTAATGTTAACCCTAGAGATTCGACTGATTTGAAAATTGATTTTGAAGATAATGCCGTCCGTTGTTCTTTAACCGCATTTCGTAGAAGTTCGCAGTCCGAACGCGAGGTGACACTGATAGCATAATTCGACATTCTGCAAGCTGCATCTATATACAGAGGATAGCTGCCTAGTTCTGCACGGACAGCATTATTTGATGCATATTTTCCAGCACCTAATAAACGTTTGCAAAATTTAATATGAACTGATTCACAGGCTATGAGATCGTGATATGCAGTGAACGTGGTCTGACCCAATTTACTGAAAACTCCTCATCTATTCTCGACTTGCTCATGACTAGCAACCCCGACCTTGTTGATTCCCCTTGTGTTCTTGGTAACACATTCGACAACATAGTTAGGTATCACTGTCCAGTTCTTGCTCGGATAAAAAAGTTTTGAAAAATAAATCGGCTGTAACCCTCACTAGACGTGTCTGGAATTATAATCTTGCTGACTTTATATATATATATATCTTTATTGTCCTCCATTCACGGAGAGATATATACAGACAATTTAGGTTAACAAAGTTTTGACGTATATACAAAGCATGTAGTTCACAATTATGAAAGCAATGAGAACAAAAAGACAAACAAACAAACTCCAACGTTGCATAATTATATATGGCAACAACATAGTTACAATGTCCTTAGACCCGTTGTTTGACTTGCTTACGATCCACATGTCAACGAACACCATGTGTTCCATGAGAAATAAATCTACGTTCAACGAACCGACTGTGGCCCTCGATTCACGACACAGAATGTACGCGAACCAATGGCCAACGTCACCGTTATAGCGAAATCAATCAATGAGTCACTTGCCAACTCAGTATAACAGTATTTATACACATATGAATATAAATACTTGTTTACATATGTATGTTATGTTCTGTCCTCTACATTTGCCCAACTAATGTGTCGAATGTCTGCCACAAGCGTTCTGATGCTTTAGCAAAGAAACGAATGAACTGGCTGTGGTTTTCAACATGGGCCAGAATATTTGGTGACGGACGACCAAAGAACGTGGCAAGTAATTCTGATTCGGTCAGACTATCAATGTGAATGAAACAGTTCACGCCAAAGTGATTTATCATGTGGTACCAGATATCGTTACGAATATTTGACAACGATGTGTCATTGCAGTATAAAAAAACATGGTTTACCAACAACGGAAATCTTGTACCACATAATTTGCAGATATCTGGTTCATCGTAGGCTGTCTTAGCAAGTAATTTTGCACATAGCATGAATGTTGCTTTGTCTTTTGGGAAGGTTCGACAAGCGGACCATATATGTGACATAGTCAGTGTACAATGTGCTTTAGAGAAACATTCAAGCTTAACATCAGTCAGCACTCTGAGTCTCCACTGCGACAGCTCACTTACATCAACGGAAGACTTTGATATGTGTTTCCACGTGTATTTTGATGGAACAATACCATTTTGCAAATATTCTGATAAATTAGACTCCAAGCCATATTTAATAAGAATTTTCGATATATCTGAGATAAAAGTGTTCCCTGCAGTGGGCCTTCGCAGTATTGACTCGTGCAGACGAAATATAAAAACATGCTTGCTGAAGATTAAGTCGGCACATATATAGAACCAACAAAGCTTAATTTGCGTTTTTCTATTTGTGATTCCAGTGATTTGCTGCCGATTAAACCTAAAGCAATATCAGTCCTTGTTCGGTATGGCAGACATATTTTTTACACAAAATCGGTGAATTCGCTCAAGTTTTAAGCGATCCTTCTCAGAAATGCCCCTCAAAAGTTCACAACCAAAGAGGCCTGCTGGGAGTACCATTGATTCGTAAATTTTCGATGAGCTTTGTGGCGTGATCCCACCAGCATAAAGGCCGCATTTTGTTAATTGGAAGTATGTGCTCCTAGTTTTACTCACAATGTGTTCTGTAAGCTCGTTGTTGAAATTAAATTTGGAGACAGGTATTCCAAGGTGAGTTGTCGAAATGACTTCGTTTATCTCTGAATTACCCATAGGCCAGATTCTGGATGATTTTTTGTAATCATGTTTCGATTCATTGAATGCGATTATCATTGTCTTCGATTCATTGTACTTGAATCGCCACACTTTGCTATAGTTATAACATAATTCACACATTCTTTTAATCCCCGTCTCCGACAGTGAGAGCAGTAACATATCGTCGGCCTGGGTTGGGGCAGAGCAATCAATATAACCGATGCGTAATCCAAAGTTAGACATTTCAAGTGAACGAATGAGATCGTCAATATACAACATATAGTACAGAGGTGACAATATTCCTCCTTGAACGGTTCCTTTGTGAATTTGGATCCATTTTGATAATTCCGTCGTACCTCACAGTGCATTGGATGCCAGAGAGAAGGCAATTCAATAATCGCCATATTTTGACGTGAAACCCCCTCAAAGCTAGTTTGTACAGAAGGCCATCGATCCAGACCGAATCGAAGGCCTTCTGTACATCAAGGAAGCATGCAAAAAGCTTGCTATGTTTTTCGGCAGTGTAGTGGATACACTCTTGTAAGAGATATGATACCATATTGCAACTGACCCCTCTCTTCTTCTTCTTCTTCTTCTTCCGAGTTCAGTCCACCATCAACAGGCTGATGATTATGACTAATTTATTTTGGCAACGACTGGCGATAATTTCTCTTCATGATTGGGGTTTGTGATAAAATAATTGATTTGATTTGAATTTGATTTGAATTTTTGTTTTTTTGTTTTTTTTGTTTTTTTTTTTGTTGGTTTTTTTACTGGGTCGAATGGGTTTTCTGGGACGTCCAGCATGGATATAGTTGGTTCATCATCCTGGTCCTGAACTCATCGACTGGAATGATTGTGACTATTTCTGTTGGTATAGCATTCCATTCTCTTATGGTCCGGGGAAAGAAAGAAAATTTATGGTAATCGTAGTTGGATTGTGGAATTAGGTAGCCAGCCGCATTAGTGTGCCTGGATTCTCTTGTTCTTTTAGCATATTCGTCAATTTTTATTGCAGCATGTTGATGGTGAATTTTGTGCATCATGAATAATCGAGCCTGGTGCCTCCTGGACTGTAAAGAGTGCCATCTCAGATTATCTATCATGTCTGATACGCTGGATGTTCTTCTGAATCTGTTGAGAGCATATCTAGCAGCGCGTCGTTGGACTTTCTCCAATGCATCTATATTCTTCTCTGTATATGGATCCCATACAGTCGGTGCATATTCCATTAATGGCCTTAATAAAGACTTGTACGCAGTCGCCTTCAGATGATGAGAACTTATCTGTAGATTTCTCTTCAGAAAATTCAGCGTCCTGTTAGCCTTGGCAGCTGTATTGTCTATATATATTGTCTCTGGAATCCATGCTGCAACGGATGAACTCTAATCATGTTTGGGGCATTATCCTCCAGGCGAATATGTACCACTTTCTCAAACAGTTTGTATATAACTGGAAGGATCGTAATTGCCCTATAGCTATTTAACTGGTCTCTAGGCTTAATGCCTCCTTTGTAAAGGGGTACAATGATCCCACGTTTGGCCGCTATAGGAATATGTTCTAGCTCAAATATTGCAGAGAATAATGTGGATAAGCACTGGATCAAATGCTGACCACCGTATATTAGGTGTTCATAATTAATGTAATCATAACCATGGGTCTTGTTCATACTCAAATGGGACAATGCACCCGATATTTCGTTCGTTGTAGTACAATAACTGAGACGAGAGTCAATTTCTGAAACCAGTGAACTTTGTTTTAGGCGATCCGTCTTTCTTGTAACGAGCTCCAACATTTCCGAGTCGAAATAGGTATCACAGATTCATTTTATTCTGTTCATCGATATGTGGATATATACAGAAACGTTACAGAAAAGGGTATTACAGATATTATTACATCAAGATATTCAAATATGGCATATAATAACAATAAATTTCACATGAGGAATACATGAGTGGATTATTATATATTTGGTAAGTTCATGGAATATCAGTGTTTTAGCCTCAAGTGGACTTGCCGAAAATATCCTGGACTTTCCTTATGAAAGTTGACAGATTCCTAATAGTCTTTCTATTTCTAGTATTAAAGAGTTCCGAGAGTTTGTGTGCATTCGGTCTTCTATAGAAATATGGTTTCAAATAGGTCGATCTGAGTTCATTTAATTTTGTACACTTCAGGATAATTAACGTGATACTCATCGCCTAGTTCTTTGGTACAAAGTGTACATACTCTGGTTGAATAGTCAGTATTTAGCCAAGCACCTTGTTCAATTGGTAGTTTGTGATTTCTTGTCCGAAATCGAATGATATTATTCACAGTTGTATTATCACATATAGAGAGAAATTGTTCACGTTCGAAGTGTGTTTTAATAATTCTATAAAATGCATATTTACTCGATGTGGATATTGTTGACCACCAACTTTGAAGATAACAGTCGCGTAATCTTTGCTCAACGGTCCGGTTAAATCGGTCTATACTTGATACTTTCTGATTGTGCCAAACATTACTCATACCAATTTGATTAAGGGAGTCATGTATTCCTCTTATCCATGGGTTATTAAAAACATTTTTGCAATACAAAGTATACATAACGTAATATAGCATAAGTGGGGTCCTATGGGTAGGCATTGAGATAACTTTTGCCCAATAACCGAGATAGCGGGTTTTGATCCTAACTGTAATTGGGTACATTCCTAGTTCCCATATATAAAAACGGATGGTGTAGACATCTTCATATTAAGTGTAAATTTCAGGAACCAGCATTCTAGTTTTTCGAAACACCTCATATTTTCATGTCCCCATAATTCAGCCCCGTAAGTCATTATTGGTATGATGCTTTTCTCATATATCTCAAGAATTGATTCAATTGTGAGTTTGTGACAGCGTGATTTGTTCAGAAGTGCATAAATTGCAGTTTTAGCTGCCTGACATCACAGATTTCGTTCCGCTACGAACGTACCTTTTTTGTGGAAAACTGTCCCCAGATATTTATAACTATTAACTATCTCAATTGGAAGATTATTTAGTATAAAACCTAGTGTCGTTTTTTTCTTTCTGGGTTTCGGGCCGAAAACGACGACTTTAGTTTTTGTCGTGTTTATTTTCAATTTCCATATGTTGCAGTAATCTGAGAAGGAGTTTAATGCTCACTGTAGGCCTTCGTGTGTATCAGAAAGTAATACAGTGTCGTCGGCGTAGATAAGTAACATTATCTTCAGTAATAAACCGGTATCAATTCCACAGAATTTATCTAAGCTGATGCCACAATTTGTTTGTGAGTTAAGGTATTGTTCAATGTCATTGATGTAGATGGCAAAAAGCAGAGGTGAGAGGTTGATCTCCCTGTTTTAGGCCAATATGACTGTAGAAATAGTCTGATTCGTCTTCATTGAGGCGAACAAATAGCTTAAGGTCGTGATATAAAGCTTTTATCACTGTCAGTATTTTACCGCTAATTCTGTAGTTAAGGAGTTTTGACCAAAGTCCTACTCTCCACACCTTATCAAATGCCTATGAAAAGTCGACGAATGCACAGTAAAGATTTTCTTATTAGCTTTAAGTAAGTGCGTTAACGCATGAAGTGCAAACGTATGGTCTATTGTAGAATAGCCTTTTCGAAATCCGGCCTGCGCCTCTGACTGAATACTATTTGTTTCTACAAAAGAGTCGATTCGCTCACTAATTATGCTGGTAAATAATTTCGCGAAACAGCTGAGAAGTGTAAGTTTGCGGTAGTTATCTGGGTCTAAGTTGTTGCCCTTACGTTTATATATCGGCCTAATTATACATGTAGTCCATTCCCTCGGAACGAGGCCTGTCTTCAGAATCAGATTGAAATACTTTACTAAAATATGTTTTAAAACATCGAATGATGATTTTATGTATTCGTTGGCAATTTCATCATACCCTGTGGCTTTCCCATATTTAAGTTTTTTAACAGCTACCTCAATTTCTTTTAAAGTAATATTTCCATTTAAAAAGTTGGTATCTAGTCCTTCAAAATCAGACGAGGGTGCGATAAGTGAGCTGAATGAGCTAGATAAATCTGATCTCAATATGCTATCCCCCATTGTTAGATTGTCAGCCCCTTCTTCTGAATTATAATGATTTTTGAATATTTCTGAGGTGGGTGTGGGTTTCCCCTGTCCCCCTGTGTCAAGTTTCCTGATGAAACTCCAAAAATCTTTGCTAGATCTTGTGCGCAGCTTATGTATTGCACAGCTTATGTTTCTTTGGTGGCGTTTTCTACTTCGCAAAATGACCATTTTATAGTTTGTTCTGCTTGCCAACATAGCGCACTTATTAGTAACGTTTGGTTCACGTTTAAATAATCGGCGGATCTTCCTGTAGCGCGTTCGGGCCGCCCTGCAGTCGTTTGCAAACCACGGCTGGCTTGGCTTTCTTTTCATAGAGTTACTGCCCTTGACACGACGTCGTGTCTCAGCACCGCCATTCGTTTGTAATTGTTCGGCTGAACGCGTTAGTATATCACAGACTGAATTAGACAGTCCGTTCAAATCTGATTGCTGAACTGTTCCAAAAAAACATTTGATCAATTTCATTCTCAAGTGCGGTCACGTCGCGTGCGTCTATATTTTGAGCAAATAGTTCACTAAAATTATTGTTCCAGTTTTTAAAGACTGGCTTTTGATTGGTGGGTTTTCGACGGCGTTTCGGCGTGACTGGTTTTGTCACCAATGATTGCTGCAAGGAAGGTTCGGTAATTAGGTTACAATTTACTACGATTCCTGAATGACAATCTGAGTGAAGAATGTTTTGGTCTTCGATTACTAGGTCAGTCACTCGCTTCGCGAACCGCCGCGTGCTGATTGCATAATCTATAACGCTCACACCTTTACACGTGTAGCCGGCCGAAGCCGGTCCCAATCGGCCATTCAAAATAATTAGTTCAGTTTCATCACACATGTGTAAAAATTTGCCCCCATGATTATTTTTCGAATGGTCTGGCGATAATCGCTTTTCAGAAAGATTGTTAACTTTGTAGCTATTGATGAGCTTTATGTCATGTTCGTTGTCCCAGACACTACCAGTTCGGGCATTGAAGTCACCCAGTATGATAATATCATCGTAATTTATTTTCTTCTCCAGGATTGAAATATGTAGGTTATCAAATTCATTCCCTTTATAGTACTTAGAAGTTTCTGGTGGCACGTATACATTGCCAAATAGATGGCTCTCTCCATGATTGTTGTTATACAAACAACATAAAACATTTTTACATTCATCGTTAACCAGCGAGAAATTTCCCTTGATATTTTCACGTACTGCGATGCATAGCCCCCCAGATCTAACTTTGGAAAGTTTGGTCCGATGTTTTGCCCCCAAAATGTGGAAACCATCAATGTATATTAAATCGGCAGTATCAGTTTTTGTCTCCTGAAATAAAAGTAGGGAAAAATTATTTATATATTCTATAAATTCTGGGTCTTGTAACTTAGATATCAAACCACATACATTTAGGGAAAGTGTCCTGATGCGTGTCACACTCGGGCATTCCTATGTCTTAGCAGTCCCTTGTGTCGGTTGTGAGAATTGTATCACAGGTCTAGAGTCTCCTGTTGTGGATGCGCGCTTATCACTTGACCCACTTTGTGTGGCCTGTAAATCTGGGTCACTGTGTGTGAGCTGAGTTTTACGGCGATTAGACTGTCCATTGTTATTGTTACGTCGCTGTTGTTTTGGCGAGTTCGACTGATGTCTGCCACCTCTGGTGCCCTTAGATGGAAAGGTCATGGTCGTTCGTTGTTTTTGTTGTTGTTTCGGTGGCGGTTGTTTATGTTGTTGTTGTTGTTGTTGTCGCTGCTGCGGCTTTTGGTTAGTGTCCAATTTGGAGGTTTTTGAGCTTTCCCCTCCTGTGTTAACACTACGGTTTGTCGACAGCGCTTGTTCCAAGCTAGGGAATTGTTTCTCCATGCGGTAAACGGGTTTGATCGGTGGTGTAACTAGTTCATTGTTGACATATAGTCTATCAGACACTACCTTGGCTGAGTTACCTTTGTCACGGGCCTCCTTGGCCAGAGGACTGAGTGTGTTTTTGCGGTAGCTGTTAACCACGGCTGGGTGCTGCTCGTTGATATAATAGTTGGTATTTCTTAAAGCGCCACTCTGCTTTCGCACGAATTCCTTGTCCTTCAATCTGAGAAATTTGACTAGGATTGGCCTTCTTTTCCCGTGCTCATACTTCCCTAGACGTTTTACTTGTTCGAATTCGATGTTGTGTTTAATATCAAGCATTTGTTGAAGGAACTCTACCAATATTGTTTCTGTTGTCACACGTATATTGTAACCACCTTCATTTTCGAGTTCATCAATTCCAGTGAACAGAAGATTGTTTAGCATTTGTTCCATTTGCATACTGGTAACCTGCTCGAGTACATACATAGTTCTCCTTTCTAGAAGTTCAACACGGGCACTCCTTTTGATGCACTCTATGGAGTGGGATTGTAGAATTGAGTTCGCTGCATTTGTGTGCTGCAAGTTCCGTTCTAACCCCGATTGCTTGTTTTCCATATCAGCCACTCTACCAGTTAGAGAATTGACAGCCAGTTCAATATTGCTCAGTTTGTGGTTCACATTTGTCATATTATGGTTAACATTCTGGTTCACATCATTTATGTTTTTCATATTTGTGTGCACTGCAGCCAGAAGACTTATTATCATGTCCAGCTTTTTATCTGGGTCATTTGTGTTTCTTAGCGTCGACATGTCTTCGCCATCGAAAGCGGTCACTAGTTCACTATGGTCAGGCTTTTGTTGTGGATAATTATAAGTGCTGTGCACTGAGTAGCTATCACTCGATTTTCCAGTGTCTAGGTCAACCAGCATACCTTGCGAAACATTTGTGGCTGGGCAATCGTTTTCTGGATCAGTGAAGCTGAACACCGCGCTGTTTATTTTGTTTCGAAAAATGTCAAAGTCCAATGACTGCGATCCATTATTTGGAGTATCCACCGTTGTGTCGTTGGTGACGATTTCTTGGGAGTTTGCAATGTTCAGACTATCGGAAATCACAGACGGTAGATCGGTCGTTATGTCAGTGTTTACATTGTCACTGGCGGTCGCCATGTTTGTTGTTTTAATTATTCGATTGGGCTGACTTTCTGTTTGAATTCAAAATATTCTAACGGTATTTGTTTACAGTCATATAAATTGGTGTCCGTACCTTTCATCTAAGAAGTGTCCATCACATTTTACTCCTCATAATCACAGAGGGTGAATAAACAAGAATTATCGCAGATAGGATCCTTTTAAATGTTGTTTTTGATCGATAATTTTCTTCAGAAATCACTTACCGTTTAACTATTCGCGCATGCGCATGACCAAGCCTGTGTAGTCTGTTTTATACAGTTTCTGAAAATAGTTTGCCCACGCTCCACTGATTTCCATTTTGTCTCGGAGAACGTTGTCATCGACACGAAAGAATGATGCGTCGAATCGGGATTTACGCCTAGCGTTGAATAGTTTATAGAACACGTGTTGGTCAATTTCTGAACATTTATGGACGTTTGTATCGTAACTACTTAAAAATGTCTCAGATGCCCTTCTATGTTCGCGACGAAAATCCCGTTTCGATGCCTTGTAACGAACATAGGAAGGGTGACGGTCACGCTGTTCACGCTGGACCGAAAAAAAATTTAGCCAAAAGTTTAGCCAAATGAAAATTTTAATAGCCAAATGAAAAAAACTTTAGCCAAATGTTTTTTGGCAAAATTAAAAAAAAAATTGGCCAAATTAAATCATCGTTTTCTGGTCGGTTCACAATTAATGACTAAAGCGTAAAATCTAACAGACACAGGTAAAATACACAATAATTTAAATAATTTTGATGAACTAGAAGTATTTTTATATATATCATTTATTAAAAATTTATTAATCTTTATGTGAAAGAGTGATTGTGGGGGGGGGGGGGGCGGTAACCCGGGATTGTCCTTCTTAATGTCATTATTTTTTAATTGTCAAATTACAATCTGTCATAAAGTCATAAAAGCATGCATATCTGTCGTGATTCACATTTGGCTGATTAAGCTATTGTCTTACGCTTGGTGCTCATAAACCTCGACCGTCATAAATACAATGTCATCATAAACATGCATTGTGCAGGCGCGCCGTGAGTGACCAGACAGACAATGGGCTGAATGGGGGATTAGGGGATTAAATGTAAAAATCAAATAATGACCTTTTGCTGCTTCGTGCAGAGTGACGTAATCTTTCTCCAGATTAAAACAGCCTGTTACGAACAAATTGCTTATATACCGGCGTCAATGCACTTTACAAAACATTCAGCGGCTTTCTTCACATTGTCATAATTCAACCATGGTCGGTTTAATGTCCATGCGTCTTTGAATGTCCGTCTTGTGAAAACTAAAGATGATTGCATATCACTTTGTGATCGCTTGGTTGATAGAGTTGTCGATCGGATTTCCCTTTGTACGATATTTCATAAGTACGAAAATAATGAAATACTTTCGTCACCTAACTTCGTCTTGAATGTCGATCTATTGAGCGCTTTTATTAATTAGCTTTCTGGCTCCATGCTTTCAGTCTCCATTTGGGTTCAAAAAAAGTTTAGCCAAAAGTTTAGCCAAATGAAATTTTTATTAGCCAAATTCGAAAAATATTAGCCATTGGCTAATTTGGCTACCGACAGCGTGAACACTTCAAGGGTCACCAGAACCTCACGGCCTTCCGTTTGATATCCAAACTCTGCGACATGCACGCATTTCGTAATGCAGACATTTTAGAACCTCACTCCAATATGGCTTGATGTGCTTTGAGTATTTTACCGTTGGAATTGTTTCCCTTGATGCGGTATTGAGGGCTTTTACCAATGACGCGTAATATTTGTCAAGCCTTTCTACGGAATTGATTTTTTCGTCGGGGAGATAAGACGTAAGTTTACCAACATATGAAGATTTTAGTGATTCGTCATTTTTCAGGGAGTTCCATTTGTATATTGTGCATGTGAATGCGTTATTTGCGTTATCCGTTTGGAATTCCGCGTTCAGCTCTAGTAATATGGGTCTGTGATTCGACACATCTAAAGCCTCATCATCCAAAATCACAACAGAGTTATCTACAATGTGCGAGATAGATGTCAACAACAAGAAGTGATCAATATTAGACTCATTTCCAAAACCGTCGGCCGGAACATATGTCTTAAACTGACTTTCTGGGTTAAATGTCTCAATTATTGATATGAGGCCCTTCTTTGAAAGGAAACCATTAAGACATTTGCTTCGGTCGGTTGATTTCGAAGGATCAGCGTTAATGTCGCCCATTATCAACACTGCACCCCAACTAGAATACATATCAATGATATTGCTTAGTGCGATCAGGTATTCGGAATAATGGTCATATGAGTAATTTGTCGACGGTAAGTATACTTGTATGATATACATGTACATCGTATTTGACACCTGTAGCTGAATACCAGCCAACCTGTCGTCATCAATAGGCAATATCGACCACTCAGGCGCTTATGCCAAGAAATGACACGCCACATTTTGGTCTCCCACGTTGGATGGGAAGTTGTTGCGACGAGTCGCACACTATGTGATGCACATAATGCTCACTGACTGAGTTCAGAAAATGAGCATTCGCACCATTCAACCAGTGTTCGCTGAGGCCGAACACGTCCACCTTTTGTTTGCTCAGCAGCTGGGAGAGGTAACAGCTCGATCCCATTATACCAGTGCAATTCCAAGTTTGTATTACAACCATGATAATGAACATGTGCACTAAATTCGCCATTTAGCACACACGCACAGCTGTGCTGTCTGAAATTGAGTGTAAATGACTACTTTCTACTGTAGCCTGTGAATTCCTCTTTTGGGATCCATTCTCTGCAGTGACAGTATTTAGGCCAGAAATTGCGTTGCAGTACCATGTCAACGTCGTCGATGTGTACGTTGATCCTCATTGAAGCTTGATTTCTCTTATAGTTTGTTGTCTTGTGGATAGCTGTGAATCGAACGTGGTTTTCACGTAACCAATCTGCGACTGGTTGGAAGTCAACACCTATGTACACATTTGTCAGGAACACACGTTTGGTTTTGATGGGTCCATTGTTGCGATATGATTTGTATTCTCTTCCGCGACTTTGTTGTGCTTTTCGATTTGGTTGCTTATTGTTTTCGGAGGACTGTGTGTCTACCTCGTCACTATGTGCTGAATCGTGTTCGTTAGGTGCAATAACCTTCTCTGCCAAGTAAACGGATATAGCTGAGTCTATTCCCTCGTAAATAGGGGACGAAAGCGATGTGTTGCGATGGATGTTGTCGTAGTCCTTATTTACAATGTGTTCACGCTGATTTTCCAACACTTTGGCAACGGGTTTATCTGTGTCCGACTTACACTTGCCATCAACCGTTTTAAGAATATGCTCCATGAAATCAACAAAATCTTGACCCATTTCATCCATGAATGGTAAGAGCTTCGATTTGCAATATTCCACACATGTACTCAGACAGTTACATTTCGGGTGAGATTTTGGCTCGACTCTACCTTTGATTGATGCTATTGACCCGGTATGGGATTTCAAAGTCTTCTCAATTTGAGTGGATGATTCTTGTAAGTTGTCCAGGCTTGCATTCACTAGTTTGATACTGTTTTTTTAAAGACACAACACCATTTGAATTGTCGTTTTCAATTCGGTTCACAGCAAGGTCGTGTGTGTCAAGCATTTCACTCATTGTATCGACCTGTGCTTCCAATGTGTGTATGCGGGAATTAGCAGCAATCAATTTGCCATTTAGTTCAGGAATGGTCACGCTGACTAACTCAGTTAACTTCTGGTTACGTTGAAGGATGGCTGTCATATTAGCTCTCATTTCGATGACAGCATTTGTTAACGTGCTGATTTCCCAGGAATTATGTTGTCCATTTAATGACAAGCACGATATGTCCTCTTGGGAATTTGGAAAAGAACTCTGACTACTTGTGGATTTTGAGTTACTCAACATATTCGCTAGGAATTCCGGACGGCCATCGACTTTAAAGCACAAAATGTTATAAATGTCCTTAGCTAATCGAACCCCAACAGAATCAGTTGACTTGGACGAGTGTATCCTTTGTTTTAACAGTACATTCTGATCAAGGGGAAATCCGGGTTCCTTCGTTGTTTCATAGAAAAGCACGGATCTAATTCGTTTGATGATACCGTCGCTTTTAGCTGCTTCCAAAATAGCGTCTATGAAATTAGACATCTCGGGGAGTGTTATGAACAAATTGCATTACCCACATAATGTGAACCGGGCGGTCAGCGGTTTTATCATCGTCTAGAAGATATTCGACCAATCGTTCAATGGTATCGGTGAGGCTCATGGTTGGCATGGAAGGTAATAAGTTCTGCCCTATATTTTCCTGAGATTCACCATTAACACTGTCTACTGTTGGTTGTGTCACTTGAGACGCGTTATCTAAGTTGATCAGTGACTGTGCGACAGGGTGATCTGTCGATTCCATGACTGCTAATGTTATATCAGTGACTTCGTTCTTCTCCATTCACCACAATGATTAGTAACTGTTTCCACACGCCGTGACAATCCAATAAGCGAGCGTGTTCAGAGTGTTTCTATGCACAACAACGGTGTGGCAGTCAAGCGTGAAATTTTCACACGACCAGGACTCCAGATCCAAATTAGCACACTGCAAATTAGTGAGTACAGTTCACATGAAACATGGCGGGTGGAGTTTAGTAAACAAAGACTTCAGGTTTTCACTTGGAATTTCAAAGTGAATAAATTCACTTGAAGTATACACATAAGTCATAGATATTGCAGGCGGTATTTACCAGTGAGGAGAATCTGTATCTGTATCTGTATCTGTATTTGATGCGCGCAGGATCCGTTCGGATGTATAAGCGCGTGGGATGGGATGATTAGGACGTTTTGTTGTTTTCAGCTGGTTCTCCGTCCATTGTCATTTGGATGGATCGCATGCTGTCTTCTTCCAGAGTATTCCAGTCCTTGATTGTTTTAGGGAAGAATGAGTTTTTGAATTCTGTAGTCTGCGCGTCGATTAGTTCATAGGGTTTTGAGTTGTTACACTCCTGCGTAGAAACAAAGTTCTTTGATACGTACCCCTCGAACTTCCGAGCTTTGATTTTTCGACCCACTTTTTGTTTTGGTCTCAACAGGTCTTTGGTGTCGATAGCCGGGACCAGCCCGTCCACTACCTTGCCAAACAGCTGGAGTCGGTGGTCATACCTTCGGCCTTCTAGTGTTTGTAGCTGTAATTCACGCAGCATGTTGGTAATTGTTCCTGCCTCTTGGTTTAATAATATTTATTCCCAATAATAATTTGTTCGCTGCTCTCTTCTGTGTCCTCTCTAGTTTGTCAATGTCTCCTATCAGGTGGGGGTCCCAGACAACTGATGCATATTCCATCTTTGGTCGCACTAAGGTTTCGTATGCGATCAGCTTGCTTTTGGCTGGAGCCTTCTTTAGGTTTCTTCTAATGAAGCCTAGCGTACTATTCGCCTTCTGTGTGATTTTGGTGATGTGAGATGACCATTTCATGTCCTTGGAAAGTGTCACCCCCATGTATGGGTTTTCATCTACTTCTTCCAGTAGGCAGTTGTTTAGCTGGTATGTGAAAGATGTTGTTTTGCTCATGGACATGATATACCACTTCTTAGCGTTACATCGCATGCCCCACTTTTCTGCCCATACCTCAAGCTTCTCTAGGTCTTTCTGTAGAGTGACATGGTCGTTGTATGTCTTTATTTGGCGATATAGTAGACAGTCGTCTGCGAATAACCTCACCTGCGAGGAGACACAATCTGGTAGGTCATTGATGTGGCACAGGAAAAGCAGAGGTCCAAGCACTGTTCCCTGTGGCACGCCAGAGTCGACGGAAACGCTGGATGAAGCTTGCCCTTCAACGACGACTCTCATTTGTCTCTGCATCAGGAAGTTTTCAAGCCAGGTGTGGAGCTTTCATTTGATACCGTAGTTGCTTACTTTGGCGAGCAGTTTTATGTGTGGCACGGTGTCAAATGCTTTTGAGAAGTCTAATATTGCGGCATCAGTTTGAATTTTCTCGTCAAAAGTTGTTAGGAAATCTATGTTGGTGGTCAATAGCTGTGTGACGCATGAGTGTCCTTTCCTAAATCCATGATTTAGTGACGTCAATATGTTATGCTTTTCTAGGTGGTTCATTATATGTCGACATACAATGTGTTCCAGGATTTTGCAACATACAGATGTTAGAGAGACAGGTCTGTAGTTTTCTGCAAAATGGACCTCTCCTTTTTTGTAGACGGGTGCGATGTTTGCACTTACCCAGTCAGATGGTAGTTGTCCTGTTGCTAATGATTTTTTGAATATCGCTGTCAGTCCTGGTGATATCTATGGGCAGCCATTCGGTCGGAAATTACATGAAATAAAAGTTAATGGTGGCTTGTAAAAACAATAGTCTCCATTTTTAAACCAATGGTCGTTCTTTGATTCATTAAGAGACAATTCCGTTTCAATAGATATAGATTCAAACCAAATCGTCTCCATTTTCAAACCAATGGTCGTTCATGGATTCTATAAGAGACAATTCCGTTTCAATAGATATAGATTCAAACCAAATAGTCTCTATTTTCAAACCAATAATCGTTCTTGGATTCAATAAGAGACAGTTCCGTTTTAATAGATAAAGTTTCATAATCAATGTTGACCGATGCAAAATTAATGTTCTATTTTAATTTAATAGCGTTCACTGTTCAACTAATATCTAATAACACACAATTAGTAAGATTCGCGCATATTCAATAAACGTTCATTCCGTTTCAATGGCCATATTTTCTTAATCAATAAAGATATTTGAAACCAATAGTCTCCATTTTCAAACTAATAGACGTTCTTTGATTCAATAAGAGACAATTCCGTTTTAATAGATATATTTTCTTAATCAATAGAATCTATTTCAAAACCAATAGCCGTTCCTGGATTCAATAAGAGACAAATCTACTATTTCCGGTCAAACCAATGAATAATAATTGAAGAATATTAACATCCGTTTACAAACCAATGATCATTTCTCGAATTAATAACTTCCGTTTACAAACCAATGATCAATTTTCGAAAAGACGCTAGAGGTCTCTGTCGGCCTTGAAAAGACGCTAGAGGTCTCTGTCGGGGAGTGACTAAAACGCAGAATGGGACGATGGGACGGGACGGTATTTGGGACGGTGCGGGACGGTATTGGGACGGTATTAGAAAACCGGCTGTTTATCAATAATACAGCGTGCAGTTATTTTGATGCCGCTACACGCTGTATTATTGATAAACAGCCGGTTTTCTAATACCGTCCCAATACCGTCCCGCACCGTCCCAAATACCGCCCCATACCGTCCCAATACCGTCCCATACCGTCCCGTCCCATCGTCCCATTCTGCGTTTTAGTCACTCCCCGACAGAGACCTCTAGCGTCTTTTCAAGGCCGACAGAGACCTCTAGCGTCTTTTCGAAAATTGATCATTGGTTTGTAAACTGAAGTTATTAATTCGAGAAATGATCATTGGTTTGTAAACGGATGTTAATATTCTTCAATTATTATTCATTGGTTTGACCGGAAATAGTAGATTTGTCTCTTATTGAATCCAGGAACGGCTATTGGTTTTGAAATAGATTCTATTGATTAAGAAAATATATCTATTAAAACGGAATTGTCTCTTATTGAATCCAAGAACGACTATTAGTTTGAGAATGGAGACTATTGGTTTGAAATATCTTTATTGATTAAGAAAATATGGCCATTGAAACGGAATGAACGTTTATTGAATATGCGCGAATCTTACTAATTGTGTGTTATTAGATATTAGTTGAACAGTGAACGCTATTAAATTAAAATAGAACATTAATTTTGCATCGGTCAACATTGATTATGAATCTTTATCTATTAAAACGGAACTGTCTCTTATTGAATCCAAGAACGATTATTGGTTTGAAAATAGAGACTATTTGGTTTGAATCTATATCTATTGAAACGGAATTGTCTCTTATAGAATCAAAGAACGACCATTGGTTTAAAAATGGAGACTATTGTTTTTACAAGCCACCATTAACTTTTATTTCATGTAATTTTCGACCGAATGGCTGCCCATAGATATCGCATAGGCGCAGTTTTTAAGAACGGTGTTGGGGATTCCGTCCGGCCCTGATGCTTTCCCTGTCATCACATCTTTCAAAAGTTTGGTGACCCCTCTTCGCCGATTTCGAGGTCTTCTATCAGCTCGTGATCTTCTCCAAGTGATGGTATTTTGTCACTGGGGTTTTCCTTCGTGAAAACTGATTTGAATTGGTCGACAAGGATTTGAGCTTTCATGTTGCTATCATCTTCAAGTTTCCCGTCTTTCTTCAACGAGGCGAATCTACTGTCCATCCGCTCCAACAAAATGTAACTATAGATCGGGATTATTCCTGATATCCTGAGAAATATGTGATAATTAGGGAGCAAAAAAATTACGACATCACAACAAGGAACGATAACTCCAAAATTCCTATCAGACATGCTTGTTTTATATCATGCTGCGCTTGCGTGGTCTGGATCTTACAACTGCGTTAACACTGTCACTGTTGGTTTTAATTTTCTTCCCGTTGGAACAATTCTGTGCTCTCAAATATAACATGACACACAATAAAATATCTAATGCTCCAAATTCCGATGATGAAAAGACGAAACTGAACACTAAATTTGCGATGTCACACACAACTGTTTTCCTCTTGACATGCGTGACAATTCTAACGGTATAAGCGGTATTTTGGCAAGGGCTCTGTTGATCCTCGCAGGGGATGTTGAGACTGACCCAGGCCCTAACTCAACTCTTGAAACTGAACAAAACATGCAGTCATTCGGTACTGGTATTGAATACACTGAGTATCAGAAATAAATTACATATCTTAGCGGCCGAAACATCAAGTGGCGAGTACGACGTGTGTCAATATATAGTGTACCAATATTAGTACCAAAATGCTCGAAGCAGTTAAATACGATTAAATTTCAACCTGAAGATATTCTACTAGAAATTTGTTCCCTAAACATAAATAAAGCACATGGACACGATGGAATCAGCCAGAGAATGCTAAAAGAAACTGCGCGTGAAATAACCTCGCCATTGTTGATAATATTTAATAAATCGATCGCGACTTGTCGTTTCCCAAGCTCATGGAAACTTGCCAACGTAGTTCCAATATTCAAGAAGGGTGACCCAGCGGACACGAATAATTATAGACCAATATCTCTCCTATGCCTCGGGAAAATATTTGAAAAACTAATATTGAAAAACCTATTGAGCCATTTTAAAGAAAACGAATTAATATACTCATATCAATCTGGCTTTTTACCTTCGCATTGTACTACATTTCAACTTGTCGAACTGTATCATTCTTTGTGCTTGTCACTTGATAACCGCACACACACTTGTGCCGTGTTCTGTGACATTTCTAAAGCGTTTGAAAGGGTTTGGCACAGAGGTCTTTTGGCGAAGTTAGAATCTTATGGAGTTGTGGGTGAATGTTTGACCTGGTTTTTATCTGATTATATAAGCAATCGCAGACAACGTGTCCTCGTGGGGGCCACCTTTTCCGAAAACAAGCCTATTCATGCTGGAGTCCCCCAGGGGTATGTTCTGGGACCTTTCCTATTCCTTGTATACATCAATGATTTGGCAGATAACTTACACTCTCTGGCGCCTTTATATGCTGATGACACTTGCTTAACTGTTAATCACAAAGAGCATGACGAATTATTGTATACGGTAAATAAAGATCTCGGTACAATACATAACTGGTCCTGCACGTGGCTTGTCAGCTTCAATCCTTTAAAAACAAACGTTTTACAGTTTTCAGTCTCATCCAAAGCAATTAAACATGACTTAGAAAAAAATATCGAATTTGATACCACATTCCTCCCAATATCTGAATCACAAAAACATCTGGGGCTACAAATCCAATCGAATTTGGGCTGGGATCTTCAAATAAACGATATCGCACAAAGAGTTGCTGCACGCTTATCAGCATTAAGAAAGCTTAAATTTAGACTGTCAAGGAAAACATTGTTGCTAATATATAATGCATATATACTACCCCTCTTCGATTACGGTGATGTTATTTGGGATTGTGCACCAAACAACCTCCTCGACACTCTTTATAAACTTCAGTTTGAAGCTGCTAGAATAATCAGTGGGTTAACACGTTCTGCTTCAAATAAACGACTTCTGATAGAAATGGGTTGGATATCACTCGCAGAGAGAAGACACACACACAAGTGGGTGCTCTTCACTAAAATTCTAAGTCAGAAAGTCCCTTCGTACTTGACTAATATTTTGCCTCAACGTGTAGGGGATAATAAATCTCATAAGCTCAGATATCCTGAGAAATTTAAGTCTTTGGGAGGTAACACTAATTATTACCAAGATTCATTTTTTTCCGCTATGGTAAAACAGTGGAATTCGCTTCCAGACGAAACGAGGAAACTTGAAACAACTAATCAGCTCATGTCAAATGTTTGCGAGAAAATCTTAGTTATTAAACCACCGGAATGGTTTAATGTGGGAGATCGAAAATCCAACATAATTCATTGTAGACTGCGAAATAACTGTAGTAACCTAAACTTTGATAAATTTCATAATTATATTCACACATCCCCTATGTGTACTTGTGGATATCACGAAGAAACCGCATTCCATTTCATTTTCATGTGTCCCCTGTACCCATTAGAGAGGCAAATCATGATTGACCGTTTTAATCGCCTTGGTATAAGAGTCATAACAACAGAAAAAGTACTTTTCGGTGACCCAAGCGTCTCTTATGAAACTAATACTGAATTATTCAAGATAGTACAGTCATATATCAATGCTACCAAGAGATTCGAAGAATGACCTTAATCGTATATTAAAACCTCAAACAGTGCTCTTCAATTCAGATGGATATGTGGTAGAGGGTCCCTTCCTGTCGCCAGTGGATCACGGATGACGGTTTTTCTCCAAATTTACTTGCTTTGATTGTTTTTGTATCGTGCTGTAATTGTCGTCTTTTGTATGTATATCTATTATTTGTAACATTTGTAGGGAGAGGAGCAACCGTAAGTTTTGTAACTTGTGCTCCGATCCCTTAAGCTGAGTTTAGCTTAATAAATATGTTTAAATAAGACGTGTGTCTATTACCCGAATCATGGCTCAATCATTCTATCCCGGATTCAGAAATCCACCTTCCTGGTTACCACGATCCTGTCCGCAAAGAGAGGAACGATGGTATAATAGGAGGGGGTATGTGTATTTACGTTCGGGACACTATACCTCGGCAGTGACGAAGTAGAAACTATCTGGGTAGAGGTTACAATTAACACAAAACGTTGTCTTGTTGGGTGTTCTATCGCCCTCCCAGCTCCCCCGCAACATGTGGACGAAAATTAATAACATTTACCTTGCGCGTGATAGCGACAATGGTAATGGTAAAATAAACGACATATGCAGTGAACGTGGTCTGACCCAATTTACTGAAAACTCCTCATCTATTCTCGACTTGCTCATGACTAGCAACCCCGACCTTGTTGATTCCCCTTGTGTTCTTGGTAACACATTCGACAACATAGTTAGGTATCACTGTCCAGTTCTTGCTCGGATAAAAAAGTTTTGAAAAATAAATCGGCTGTAACCCTCACTAGACGTGTCTGGAATTATAATCTTGCTGACTTTGATACCATGAACTTCTTGAGCTGGAACTATGACGATAATATACCATTTGAACTATCAGCTCATGCAGATAAGGTATGGAGTGAAAATATCTTCAATAAGATCGTGCTGATCCAGAAAGGTAGTCCCTAATGGCTTACGTATAATGGACGGAAACTGATGAGACAACGAAATCGATTACACAAGATAGCTAAAAAGCAAAATACACCACAAACATGGGCAAACTTTAGACCTAAACTTAATGAAACTACATCGGCTATTAGAAAAAGCAAACGTGATTATGACATCAAGAATGAAAATACATTGAATAACCCATCAAATGACACAGAAGATATATAGTCCACGACAAAATATTTTGACACATGAAGATTACTATAGACGAGCATCATTTTTATCATACAACAACACAATTGTAGAAAACTTCCCACACTGTCATCATCTCACGACTTCATCTGCCCCCCCCCCTCTTGTCTTCTAGCCCCCCTCTCTCTATCCCTCTCTCTCCATCTCTCTGCCTCTATGCCTCATGCTATCCCTAACACTATCTTATCGCCTTTTTCATCCCTAACTCAAATTCAGTTATATATCTCCATTTCTCCTAAACTCATTATTTCCAACCCTTCCCGTATGACCTATACCCCTCCCTCACTTAAATTATTGGGGACGGGGCATGTAGCCAAAGAGGAGAAGTCTTCATATAATCCCTCGGGCTTGTTGTCTGATCCTCGACATTAACTCTTCTATTTTGCATATATGTGTCATCTGTATATTATGTTATTTGGGAATAAAAATATGTTTACTTCCAAAATGCGTCATAAGATGTTTTTTGAAAAACAGCTGCTATAACAGAAGAATTTACAGCTCCCCATTCAACTTGAATCATTTCGATTGTGAAGTAGATCTCACTATCAACGGAAAAAAGTGTAGTTGGAATTTCGTATAGGCTAAACTGCGGTGACAAACTCTACATCACATCCTATACTATAATTTCATGAACTCGATCAATAAAGATTACTCGAGAGATGAATTCAAAATGTCTCATGGCGATTATTCCAATGGATACAGCGCGTGTTCGGTTTCGACGTAACTGCAGACCAACAAGCTGATTCTGGTGGCTTTAGACCAAAGAAAAGAGGAAGCAGAAAAATGTTCGTTCAATTTAAGTAGGCGTTACACGGTACCACCAAAGTTATCGTACTTAAACTTTCCAGTCAATATACATACCCAAAATGAATAGATTGTTTAAGTTACGCCAGTGATATAAGGTGAACTAGCATATGTCATTCAAACAATAGTCATACTATACTTGATCCGCCAGAATGCGCCAGATCCGGCACTGTGAAACGTGACATTCTGCTCGAAACTATTCTTACGGAAGTTAGAGACACACTTTATTTTTTAAAACATTCTAATAAGAAAATTATGTAATAATACCAGAGACTTGGACACTTTCCAACTGGTCGCAAAATTCCAACCTAAAGTCACGACTTTTCCCACTGAGGTCCATTTCAGCATAAATTTTGGCTGAACGCAGCTGAACGTATGAAAATATTCAAAGGTTAATTGATCTAAAAACGATATATTTTACACTGTGTATTGGTTTGAAAACTATTCCTTTCTTTGCTAAATATTCATTATAGTTCCCTCAGGAAATGTTCAGATAATAAGTTCAACAAGTGGTCAATGGATGAGTTAGACACCCCAACTACTGGGGCCCCCGTCATACCATGGCGGTGGTGTCCACGTTGGACTGTCATAGGTTGGAAATTTCCAACTGTTTGTCATTTTAGTCGGAAAACTATACCAAAGTTAGTAATTCGACTTCTGGTCTAAAACCCAAAATATCACACTAAATTATGGTTGGAATATCAAAGTCCCCCCCCCCAGAATGTCCCTGCATTATAGCAAACGTATCAACAACAAAATCACACCGTATTACCGATCCGGATTACCACCGGTCACGATGCGGATCACTACCGGCTGTTTTGACAAAAGCGTGCCAAGTGGCATCATTGTAGTTAGATCATTTTCGCCCTACATTCTGTGGAAGGTGTGAATTTTTTTCTCCCTTCATGTATAGGAGTAACTGGGCTAGCGGAGGACGCCGATAAATCTGATAAGTATACAATATATGTTCACTTATTCTTATATTTGTAACGCATGTTTACCATTGTGTTTCATTATTTCGAGCAGTAGCTGATATGGATGGTTCATGTTTTATTTCTTTATGCGGTATTCTCGTGGTACGAAAAGATAGACCATTTACTAAGTCATTCGCCTAATGTACACGTTTGTATGTTCGATTTGTGGCCATCTGGGACGTTTTGAACATAGATACCCATGAAATGAACGTGTACGGATCTGTACCGGCAGGTGATGCGGATGTGTACCGGCAGCACACATTGGGATAGTGAACGGTGTCGATCCGCATCCTGTTTTTTGGAACCCATGAGTATGGAAATCGATACTACGCGTTTAATTTACATTCAACTTGACAAACCATATTGCCATTTTGTACAGTTATGGACATTCTTGTATACGCAACAGAAATAAGAGAAAATTCCATGCATTTGCATCATGTATTGTGCCAATGAAGATACATAATGGGCCACGTGCAACTAGATCCTAGTAACATATGCTACCTCTAAGGTTATCGTAGGCGATTATTTAATATTTTCTTGGCGTGGCCATTTTCTAATGTATGTAAGAAAGACGGCGGCAACAAACTTTGTGTGGGTTACATTCAGATATATAATATAATTAACGTTTTAGTCGACCTACCGTTACACAAATTGCCACTTTCAGTCGGTAGTGATCCGCATCGTGACCGGTGGTATTCCGGATCGTTAATACGGTGTGAAAATGAGTTGGAGGCGGGCGATATTTACATCTGTATATACATACGTCATTCGTATCAAACTTATATACTCACTTGTGGAGAAATTTAGTTTTACAGTCGAATCCGATATAGTCACTGCTTCAGTGTTGATGTTGACTTCACGACTGAGTCAAGTTGAACATAACGGAGCCCCACCTTGTCTCGAGTATGGAGATATTCGATTATGATTCCGATCTTTTAAATCTGGTTTTATACGTTCACCCCGATGTATCCCGTACGGATCGTGCCTATGATCTATTTTCAGTAAATCCATATTTCCTGTAGTTGTATGCTGACCATTTGAAGCTGGCGCGTGAACTGTTTGTGTGTGTGGACGGTGACTTGAAATTAAGACGCGAATAAACACACATCCCTCTGTTGCACATCTCCTTAGTGCGTGTCTCAACGCTGGATTATGGCTGAACGCCGGGCAAGTCGGTACTATATATAGGACTGGTTACAGACAACTCAATCAAAATAATTATGTTTCTTAAATATGTGTAAGAAACTATAATACGCATTTTCTTAAACTCTGGTTACTTTTTAGCTCAGGTGGAGCTATAGTCATCACTCCTCGTCCGTAGTCCGTCCATCCATCCGTCAACAATTCTTTAAACATCTTCTTCGGAACTATAAGACCGAATGGGTTCATATTTGGTGTGGATGTTCCCTAGATGACTCAGATTCAGATTTGTTCAAATGAGGTCACTGAGTCAAACAGTTGCGAAAGCAGGGCCATAACTCTATTCCTCCATAGTAATTCTTATGACTTCTCAAGAACCATTGGACCGATTTAGATTAATTTGGTATGGAGGGTCCTTGTGTGACTGAGGTTCAGATTTGTTCAAATGGGGTCACTGGGTCAAATAGGGGCAGAGCCAGGGACACAACTCTTAAAAACAAATTATTTTAAAGATTGAACTCCTTGTTCAATTTAACAAACAAACAAACAAAAACAAAAAAAATTGATTTAAATTTTATTTTATTTTTTTAATTGAGATTAATTTCTTGCTCAATTTAAAAATAATTTAGCACCATTATAACATCCAAATTTGGTTTTAATCAGTTTAAAATCAATAAAATGCAGACAGCAGATACTCAGAGCTCTATGAAATATGAAGAAGGTGCCTGCAATCACAGAATGTTTACTTAACACCATAGAGAAGTCACATTGATTATAAACTAATAAATGAAATGGCAGTGTTAACAAAATCTGATTGGAGTGACAGCTCCTTTGATTAATACCCTAAAATTATCTGCCTGTCAGAGAGTTTGTATATAAATGATCTATGGCTTATGATAACAAAGTCACAAGTCCAAGTGTGAGTGATGAATCTGACAGTTAGGCTAAATATATCAGGCAATTACATACAGTGTATGGGAAACTGGATGAGAAAGAAGGAGACATTTTTCATAGCTTACCTGAGATGAAGAATTGAGACATATTTTGTGTGGATGATCCCTAGGTGGCTGGGATTCAATTATGTTCAAATGGGGGTCACATGGTCAAAAAAGTGGCATAGCTAGGGACCTAACTCATTCCATCCATAGTAATTCTTAAAACATCTTCTCAAGAATCATTGGGGCTATTTAGCTTATAAATTGGCATGGAAGGTCCTTGCGTGAGAGGGATACAGATGTGTTAAAATTAGGTCACCTGGTCAAATAATGGCAGAGCCAGGGACATAACTTGTCCATCCATTGTAATTCTTAAAATGTCTTCCTATCAAGAACCATCAGGCTTATTCAGCTTATGTTTAGTATGGGTGACTAGGACTCAGATTTAATTCATAATTGGGTCACTGGGTCAAATAGGGTTATAGCCACGGACATAATTCTTTCCCTCATTAGTTATTCTTAAAACATCTTCTCAAGAATCATTTGGCATATTTAGCATACATTTTGGTATAGAGAGTTCTTGGGTGACTGGGATTCAGATTTGTTGAAATGGGTTCACCAGGTCAAATAGGGGTGCGACCAGGGACATAACTCTTCCCCCATAGTCATTTTTAAAATGGCTCCTCCTCAAGAGCAACCACGCCTATTTAGCTTATATGTAGTAACTAGTTTTCTATCGCTACGGTTGCGAGCGCACAATTTTTATATTCACACCGACAGCTACTGGATCGCTTCGTCGCGTGCGATGATTAGGGTAGATAATCGTTTGAGTTCATAATTTGCTGGCAGGTCACAAATACAATCTATATGCACATTTTAAACATAATTTGCTCAACATATACATGTAAGAGTTTTTCAAACTCATTTCTTTGTTAAATATAATATGTCCAGTGAAATATTGCACAGACTTCCTAAATTCTCACAACAATTGCGTTTAATTGAATTTCATTCTATTATTCCAGTCTATGAGTTTGGTTTTTTTTATCGTGGTGGGGGACATTGTGGGCAAAATGACTTAACAATTAAGCTTGGTCTGCTTAATTGGAATGGATTGGGACCAAAACTAACCAAACGATCATGGTATTCCGCCAAGCTCTTTCCAGGCATTTTCTCTTACTCATACACTTTAGACTTCGTGTCATACAGACATGCATGGCATTGCACGTCAGCGATCAGCTTGTCGCTAAAGTCCTCCATGCATCACATTTGTTATCGCGGCAACAAATGAATGTGTTGACTTCAAATATAGGACAAATACGCACGGATAGACATCCTATTTGACAGCGACCCAATTCCCAATGGACCTATCCGTATGTCCCGCCCATCTGTAGTCTGCATGGTTACTGTTACTACGCACCACAATCCATCTCAATTTCGCTATATCTTCAGTGCTGAAATGGCTTCCGATGAGAACGGATCTTGTGTTTCAAGTTCGCTTTTAAATGTTCCAGACGATATCAATGTTTGTTATTTACCCGACATTGATAAATTATCAAAAAGGGCACAAGAAAAGGGGCTTAATTATTATACCCAGGGATATATTAATGACATTAGAACGAGTGAAGTGTTAAATTGGTGCTCCCAGTATTTTCGAATGATTTGGTCCGTCCAGGGTCCCATACATGTACGCTACATGTGTAAATGTAGTCAATGAACAACGCAATAGACAAATTTAACATGCATTGATGATTTTTTGAATAATATTAGTGCACGTGCAAGTATTTCCGAAAAGTATAGAATTAATACTCACATGAACATGTCCTCCGATTATCGGTAAAATTTTTCCTTATTTATTTTGTTATTACAGAATGTTACAGTGGATATCTCTGTCTCTTTTATTTTAAGTTTGTTGGAATGTGCTCTCATGTTATTGGATTGATAAAACACTTCAGGGTTTGAAGTTAGACAACATTCCATCTGCTCCCGAACATCTTAGTTGCACAAGTGTTCCTCAACAATGGAGCATTCAGAATCGCGGAATCGACGAGAAACGATTAATAAAGGATTTGAAAAATAAAATGAGGGATCAGTTCGTTCAGAACTGGCATTCATCGATGACATCATCTTGTAAA
This sequence comes from Siphonodentalium dalli, assembly GCA_032622095.1. NCBI lineage: Eukaryota > Metazoa > Mollusca > Scaphopoda > Gadilida > Siphonodentaliidae > Siphonodentalium > Siphonodentalium dalli. The sequence continues at coordinate 103,391,422 of CP136069.1, read as the reverse complement.
GGCAATACTTATAAATCTTTCAAACACGGTTTCTGTGAAGAATCATATATTTTTCACGGATCAGATACTAATATAGTTACTCTAGCTCGATTTAGAACAGCCAATCATGTTTTACCAATCGAAATTGGGCGCTGGAATAAAACACCGTTATCGGAGAGAACGTGCACTTTATGTGAAACAAATATTGTCGGTGACGAGTATCACTTTATACTTGAGTGTCCCTCTCTATCACAAGAACGGAAACTATACATAAAACATGCATATTGGAAGTATCCCAATCGTCGCAAACTGTCCATTCTTCTCTCAAATAGAAAGCCAAGTATTATACGCAACCTTTGTAGATTCATACACATTATACATAAAAGAGCGAGTTGCTCTCCTGGTTCATCTGACCCTTAAAGTTATCACAACCATCGTCATTGCGACCTTGTTTGTTTGTTTATGTATTTATATATGTAATACCATGTATATTCTTAATACCATTGTACTATGGTGAAAGAATTAAATGATACAAGTCCCACGACAAACGAAAATACAACCAGTTTATTCAAGTATCATTAATGACCCATTTGTTGTCATTGTTCAATTTTATTGCCAGTGATTAGTATTTACGCAAGCACACAGTGAAATTAATAGTATCATACTTCCTGTCATCACCTTTATCATACCGACAAAGCATTGTGAAACAACATACCCCATTCAGTATAGGAAGTGTGAAGGGGCTGTTGGTATTTAGTAATCGAGCCCCTAGCTGAGGTGTTATGGTTTGTTTTGCTAACTTCCCATTCCCCCTATGGCAAGTTATAACAGTATCGCAAGGTGATAAAATGTTTTCATAAAGTAACACAACATATATATTACTCATGGACACATCTTTTCAACAAATTAAATACTAAATGAGCTTCTATTTATTTACAGAATTTCAAAAGTGTTGTGTCAGGAGATTGAAAAATTGAAACAACTGTAAAGATACCCCGTTGATTAGCCTATATGCTGTCTTTAGTACGTCCTGGTTAGGAAACCGAACTAAAACACTCCGGGATATTTGTATAAATATCGTACGTCAACCGGACATGTTCTCCATGCACATTTCAACACCATTGTAGCTTTTTAAGACATATTTTGCTCTCGTGTTCGTAATTTCCCTATAGCTTAATATGGTATCTAGGCAGCCGCTTGTGGTGCGATTCATATCACTATGCAGGCGTAGTCGCTTCCGGGTTTGAGCTATCGGCTCATTGGCTATAATTGAAATAGTTTATTTGCAAAGCCAACATTTAAGTTGGAACATAGCCAAACATATATACATATATACGGATAGGTCCATTATCTCGCTGGTTTGCCACAACGCGAGAAATCGACGAAGCATAAGGGTCAATCGTCACCGGGCGCGAGCGCGCGATTTTTACGGCCGTTTTCTGTCGCCATATAGCAGTTCAAAGCGCGCGATTATTATATTCACACCGAAAGCGACTGGATCGCAACGTCGCCCGTGATGGTTTAGGTAGATAATCGTTTGAGTGCATCATTTACAGGCAGGTCGCAAATACAATATATACGGACATTTTCATCAGAATGTGCCAAACATATACATGTAAGAGTTTTTCAAACTAATTTAACTGTCAAATATAGTATGTCAAGCAGGGGGGGGGGTCGGACAAAATTTCCAGGCACGTATGATCATTTTAATTTTTTCCGACCACGGGGGACCCACCCACCAAATTTCTTCCGTTTCTGGCCTTTTTTTCCACGCAATTTTGGACACCCACCCTTTTTTTTCCGTTTCAGGAAGTTTTTTCCGGTCAGTTTTGGACACCCACCCCCCCCCCCCCCTTAAATTTGAGAAAAATTATCAATTGAGCAACCAAATTATCAACCAAATTATCATAATTTATTGCGCGATATTTTAATAGAACAGTGCATAATGAGATAACTATACTATTTGAATTTATCATATAAGTGTCATTAATCAAGAAATGTGTCAACATAATCACATTTCTAGGGATATATAGGCAGAGAGCCCAGGAGAGCCAAGGTTTTTATTAACATTCATTTTCATAATATATAGTCACATGATCTAGTCACATAATCACATTTGAGTATTTTACAGAATACATGTTACCGGTACAACAAATTTCAGATTATTTGATATTTTGATATTTGCTATGTGATATACAGTAATGCCCTAATTAATCGACTCCATAACCACAGCAGAATAATGGGTATTTTAATTTTAATTTCCGACTAAATCGTGAAAAATTACCCATTATTCTGCTGTGGTTATGGAGTCGTTTAATTAGGGCATTACTGTATTGCTGGAATCAAATTGTTTATCAAAACATGTGGAAATACAACTGACAACTGTTCATCCCAGTTTGAAGAATAATGCTAATATCAAACATAACCATGATATACATGCGTGACTCTTCTTGGGGCATCTCAGAAACCAGAACTGAGGAAACATGTTATAGCGTGTAATGGCAGGCTGGTAGCTACTGCCTGAAGTTATAGGCTTCGTAATAATTGGGAATAATATGGATGGATAGCCCAATTTCACTTCTTTTTTGCTCACGATATCAGTGACGATAAAATCTGCGTTACTGTGATTAACATTACAAGCTGATCCACATTAACATGGAAAACAATGTGAAACTGTTCAAGCTGGCCCGACTGGCCTTCAATTTATTTGTTAAGATTTTATGTTTTACGTTGTCAAAAGTCTATTTTATTCCATTATTTATTATATCTTTATTTCCATGTCACATATGGTCAAGTGTGCTTTCATTTCATTGCTTATTTTCAGGTGAGTTCTGCATAGTTATTCTTATTTTGTTGTATCAGTAGATGGAATCCTGATTAAATTTTAGTTTTCCAATAGCGCAGTGTCTAGTTCTATCAAGTTGAATTTGCGTTATTGTTGGCCATTGTGCAACTGATCCAACTTCTGATAACCTCTATATGTAGTATAGCATTAGTATTAACTATATATGACCTGTTTCTGTTCAAAACACATCAAAATAAGACTCAATAGCAGGAATGGAAAAAAAAATTGGCATATGGAAAAAACTGTTTTTTGGACCCAAGAGACACCCACCCACCCCATCATACGTGCCTAGAAATTTTTTTCGACCCCCCCCCCCCCTGTATCAAGTGGAATGGTGCGCGGGCTTTCTAAATTATCATAGCAATTGCGTTTAATTGAATTTCTTTCTATAATTCTAGTTTGTGAGGGGGTTTTTTATCGGGGGGGGGGGGCAATTGTGGGCGAAGTGACTTCACAAGATTGGAATGGATAGGGACCAAAAATTAATCAGACAATCTTGTTATGACGTCGAGCTCTTACCAGGCATTTACTCTTCTGATTTATCATTGCAATTGTCAATTATCAGCATATTGCTAAAGTCCTCCACCACCTTTGTTATCGCGACGACAAATTCACGTGTTGCCTTCAAATGGGCGGAATACGCACGTATGAATATTATATTTGACAGCGACCGAATTATCCCGCTGGTTTTCCACAAAGCGAGAAATCGACGAAGCATAAAATCACTACTGTGATCACCTCATGGTCAGCGATTCAGTCTGATGATGATTTATTCTCGAATTCATATGAATATATAGAGAATTACAAAGAGTATTTACAGAAGATAATATAAATATTATGATAGGGTATATACATATTATATACATGTCTCCGGTGCAATGGGGAAATATTTCACCCGTCATGGGTTAATCGTTTTATCTTGGTGTACGAAGATGTCAGGTACGTTTTTTTTATCTAACCTAATGAAAACAGAAGCACTTGTAAGCGGAATACCTTGTATACCTATAACACGTCGGGTATTATGTATATATATTTCATTACATGTATTTCACTTTATTATTTTTTCTTAAATACTGTATTGTAGATATGGTTTAATGAGAATAAACATATTTGAATGTCAGAATGTCGCTGATTGTGTGGAAAGTAAACAGGTAATCTAATAACGAAGATTGTCGATGTTTGTAACGGAAAATAAATATTACTATCAGTATCACTGACCTGAACTGTGGACTGCTGAAGTTTGGTTTACACTGTGAATGTTCGGAAAATGATCTCAACAAACATCCTATATGTTCGCTTATTGAGTTCATCACCTGAACATGCCGCCACAAATTACTGAGTTGGTATATAACATGCAACTTGTATCAGAATGACCTTCAATTTCAGCGGTGTAATGGTAAATTTTAAATTATTGATTATGTCGCCGGATAATTCTATATATACTAATTAACAGTTACTTATTAAATCTAGTGGGGTGGGTGGGTGCTGGTTTTGTCTGACCAATTTGCGGGCTTGTTCTGCGCAGAGTTGAGTTATATCATCTCCCTGCGAAATGACACAGTTTGAATGAGCACCATCAACAGCATACATATATATAAGCTTATATAATTGTATAATATAATCAATATAATTTATATCGCTATACATGATTGTGTAGCCAACAGAACATGAGAACATTGTCATGTCTGCGGCGTGCAATAAATTTTATATTATGCATAGTCAAATGAAAGTGCTACAGTCGCTTGCTGTGTGAATATAAAACTCGCGCGTTTTGAACTGCTACGGACGACAGAAAACGTCCGTAATAATCGCGCGCTCGCGCACGGTGTGAATAGAACCTTAGTATGGAGTACTAGCGTTTGTGACTCGTATGTGGGCTGACGTAAATATAGGTATCGAGAAATAACGTCATACGCAATGTCATTGTAGACCGGCCCCCAGATGAGGGTGGTGTCACACGAAAGGGTAGAAATTTTGACGCTATCTCCAATTATCCTTGTCCCATGGGGGTTCCAAAACACTGAGGTATCCAGGGCGGAACATGTGGAAAATATATTTTTGGACCTTTTTGGTGTTTTTGACCTGCAAATTTCAGTATAATCAGGAAAACCAATAAAATAAGACAAATGTTGAATAAAATATACTTGAATATCAGATATTTATTCTATCTGGGTTGCTTAACATTTATGATGTGCAAAAAGTTATATTATCCAACAAATTTTGTGAAAAATTCACGAAAATTCCAAAAAAATGCATAAATTGCAGTGCTTTTTCAAAAAGTTTTCCAGAAGATTTCCTATAAAATTTTCATTTTTCCGGATAAAGCTCTCAGTGGTGCATCAAAATTTTCAGCATTATATACCTGATTTAATGATATCAACATCACAAGCAATGATTTCCAAAAAGCTGAGATATTTCCAAAAACTTAACCCACTTCATGTTCGAACCCCCATAAACTGATTTTCTATCTGAAAATACCTGTCAAGTCAGAATAGCCCGTTTTCGTTCCGTTTTGTTAACCAATTCAGAGTCTTATTATATATCATGGAATTAGCATGTATCTGGGGAGGTTTCTGTTATGGTAGAGTCTATTTTTGTTTAAATTTTGATTTTGTGGGGGTAAATTATCTAAATTTTGATTATTTTTCAGTGAAAAATTTCGGAAAAATTCCCATGACTTTGTCAGTTTTATGGATACAGCTGCACAACATGCACCACTTTCAATTGAATTATATCAACTAATATGAGCGACCTTTCGAGTTTAGTATAGCATAAAATTGAAAGCATTGAGAACACTATCTTGGGGTAGGGTTAAGTTTTACTTTATTTCTCAATTCTGGTCAGGTACATGATTATAGCATTTCATGTCTGATATTGGGGAAGAATTCATGCTTATTGTGGTGCATGTTGTGCAGCTGTATCCATAAAACTGACAAAGTCATGGGAATTTTTCCGAAATTTTTCACTGAAAAATAATCAAAATTTAGATAATTTACCCCCAAAAAATCTAAATTTAAACAAAAATAGACTCTACCATAACAGAAACCTCCTCAGATACATGCTAATTCCATGATATATAATAAGACTCTGAATTGTTAACAAAACGGAACGAAAACGGGCTATTCTGACTTGACAGGTATTTTCAGATAGAAAATCAGTTTTAGGGGGGTGGGTTAAATTTTTGGAAATATCTCAGCTTTTTGGAAATCATTGCTTGTGATGTTGATATCATTAAATCAGGTATATAATGCTGAAAATTTTGATGCACCACTGAGAGCTTTATACGGAAAAATGAAAATTTTATAGGAAATCTTCTGGAAAACGTTTTGAAAAAGCACTGCAATTTATGCATTTTTTTGGAATTTTCGTGAATTTTTCACAAAATTTGTTGGATAATATAACTTTTTGCACATCATAAATGTTAAGCAACCCAGATAGAATAAATATCTGATATTCAAGTATATTTTATTCAACATTTGTCTTATTTTATTGGTTTTCCTGATTATACTGAAATTTGCAGGTCAAAAACACCAAAAAGGTCAAATAAATATATTTTCCACATGTTCCGCCCTGGATACCTCAGTGTTTTGGACCCCCCATGGGACAAGGATAATTGGAGATAGCGTCAAAATTTCTACCCTTTCGTGTGACACCACCCTCATCTGGGGGCCGGTCTATTAAACTTGTCATGGGAACGCACACAAAAACCCCGGATCTCTGGAGCTGCAGTATGCATTACATATATACAGTGTTGGCCGAGACGCTTCACAACTGTATATGACAGTTTTGCGCGCTCTGTGCATTATAGTTATTTCCACAGCTTGATACTCCAGGGGTGGTATTCACCAACTGGGTTTATATATAGTCCAGGTAGTTTTAACAGGGCGAAGCTTAATACGAAGCTCTCTTCGATGCATGACTCATGCATGAAAAGACATCACCGCAGCATATAATAATCATCCAATCAAGAGAATTGTCCGCGCTCATAGATGGACCAGTGTGGGGTTTACTTGCACACATTGAATTTTTCAGAGAAAAAATTGATATGAACGCGCTGAGATAAGAAATTTAGTCGTAGTTGCCAGATCAAGTATTGGTGACCACATACCTTTTTCTTATCCGTGAGAAAGAGTTAACTGATGTTACCGTTATGCCATTTGAGTCGTCTTACAAACAATTTATTGCTAATGTTTTTTCTTTAAATTCCCAATACGTACGCATATGTATAAACATGGATGTGCATGGTGACAGGGGTGGGGTGCTTCACCCTCTCAACTTTGGAAAACAATTTCGACAATGACCAAATATAGGTTGAAATGATTCTAATGGTGACATTCTACAGCCAGCGTTTAATGTGATAATTGGTTTCTAATCAAAATTCCTTCATGAACATGTCCATGTGAAATCTATTGACACAGGGTAAGCGAAGTTTTCCCCTACTATATATCGCCCCGTTGTGCGCTATAATTTAAAATGGTGAATAGTGGGCGAATGGATTTTTGTGTGGGACATTTATTTAACTAGCTGCTGTCGTTTTGGGTTCTGTCCAGGTAAAAGTTGGCTGCGGATAGCCCTGTCGTACACTTGGAGATTTATTTTTAAAAGTAAATCCATTACTTTTTGCCCCAATTTGTATACATGATATATTCATGGTTGTAACGCAGCTTTTGTGGTATATTTTTTGAATTAATGATAAATGATAAATTTATGATTTTTTTTTTTTAAATTCAAAACGTTTATGTATTCATTAAAAACCTATTCATATGCATTGAGAAACAATTGAGAAAACGCTACATAACACCCCGCTTACACATTTTATTTGGAGTCGGCTCGGACTCGGCCTTGGGACTGGTCTGATGGGCTTCGGTATGATCTATATCGAATAAGCAACAAACCCATTATTAATTTGACAGGTATCTGGGCTAACGTTTACTCGTAATTGTAAACCAAACACATACAATTTTGGTTGGTATCATATTAACAGCTACATTTCCCTACAACATAGATCTCTTTTGGGTGAAATAATGTACACCATTCTCAACGACTCTGCCTTTTCCGCTTCGCTAGCGAAGTCGTTGAGAATGACTCCAAACTACACTTGACACGAACCAGGGATAAAGTTATTTCGGCGCGCGAAAATGTCAGTTCACGTGCCACAAGGTGCATGTTAAGAAAACAAGACCATAGCTACACCAAGACAATGCCTTCTCGTGGTCGATAACACTTCATATTGACTTAGAAAACAGGATTTATTTGTAATAGAATTTAGTAGAACAGACCCGACAGGCGTTATTGCGTGCACCATGTCATATCCTGCTTGAAACAGAATTATTTTAAAAAGGACACAACCATAAAACTTAAGTTAAACCAACCTGCTTGTTGTCCCTTTGTCCTGATATGGCTATTATTTGGCAGAATGCTCAAGTATTTGTGCAACACGGGTGGTCTTAAACGCCCACGAGTATTCTTTAAGAATACACAAGGGGCTCTTTGGTGGAGACTCTTGTCGCGAGTCTAGAACATCGAATAAAACGACACACAAAACGACTATCGTAACAGAGACACAGGTGTGGTGACAAGACGGATGGAGGGGTAATTATTAATTGGCGAGGAATTTGTTGGTTTGACAATCACATATTTTCCTAATTGTTGTCAAAACTATCGACGGAAATGGCAATTAGTTGGACATTTTCCAATCATATATTATAGTGTCAGGTTGGAAATTTCCAACACTTGGAAAGCTTTAGGCCAGTTTAGATTCTAGGATTTTGAAGATTTCAAGTTCTAATTTAAAAATGTTCTCCAATCTGTCTGACCATGGGCCTTAAAAACATGAATTAATAACAACAAATCTTTGCCTGAATAATTTACATGTTATAGACAGTTTTCATGTTCGGATTTGAAAATGTTTCTTCCACCGGGACATTTGGAGTAAAACAAATATTTGTTTCGCAGGTTTGAGGGTGGTGGGTCCCCGAAAATGCCTAATGCAAAAACAAAAACAAACAAACAAAAACAGCAAACCTTCCTTCACATCTTTTACACCACTCGGTTCAATCCCAGAAAATATATCGATGCTAGCACTAGTTGAGTGCTCCACCTTTTTAATGTATCTATTGGTTTGTATCTTCGTTTATCGTAAATTTAGGTTTCGTAATCGTAAAACATATGACCAACAGTGCTGAAATAAGGCACATCTACGCCACTTTAACTTTTCTTTACTAAATGGAGATATGTTGGAATGGTATATTATTAATTTGAAGGGGTGTTCATGAAAAAAGAGCAGACGGCAGACCGACGAAAAGATAATACTAGTGTAGAAGAACTCACATTCATTGGAGGAAAATGTTCAGATAATTAGGTTCAATAAAAACTATCGTCGTTTGTTGTAATATCTGAACATTTACTAACGGAACTATTCATCAATAAATACACAGTATAAAGAAAGGGTTATTTCCACAGCTTGATACTCCTGTGGTGTTATTCACCAACTGGGTTTTTGTCCAGGTATTTTAACAGGGCAAAGCTCAATATGAAGCTGTCTATGGTCGTCGATACATGTGAAGACATCGCCGCAGCATATCTTGATTATCCAATAAAGAGATTTGACCGCGCTCAACCACTGTGGGGTTTACTTGCACATATTGAATTTTTCAGAGAAAAACAACGGACTGGGCATCACGGAGTAAATGTTAGCCCGAAATTAATATTACTTCTCTTTGTTATCACATGGAATCATATTAATCCAGCCACGAATCGCATAATACCAGCCCAAATATATTGACAGGGTGTCATGACTAAAAACCGTCTGGAACTGCTAGGATCCGGATCAGCCCAAACCGGCCGCATGGTGTTCAGGTGGGATTTTAGAGACCAAAACAGTGCGGGAAGTGTGGCGATATTAACCCCTAACTTTCCAGAATTTCAATATGGTATCTGCATTTACATTAAACCCCTGTCACACTCAGGCCGGCGCTCTCACTGCGCTGCAAAAGTACCAAAATATGAGTAACACGCAGGAGGAGCGCCGAAAACTGTCGAAAATTGTCAAACTTTAAAAACAAAGTATGCTCCTATTGCGTTCCTACTTTGTCAAGTCTCACGCTCTTAGTGCGTTCAAGTCGCTGTCATTGTGATGCTAGTACGTTCTCAATAAGTTCGCAAAACGTTCTCTGCGCGGGCGCGGAGAGTATAGATAGCGCCTCCTGCGTTCTCCAGTCATAGTCAGTTTTTAGGTTGTGGGTAAAATACCCAACACTCCGCAATAGATTAGCTGTCCGATTAATCTACTGTCACACTCCGCTGCGATCACACCGGCGTTTGCATTGTGCTGAAAAATAATCAAAGCGCCAAGCAAAGCGCAGTAAGGTATACAAGAACGTATTGGTGACGCAGTGGACACTGGCTAGGACGGGAGAGGGTCTCCGTGATCGCCCCAGAGTGCCAGAGCGCCGCGCTTGTTTTGTGCATGCACAAAACAAATGCAGAGGTTCGGCGTTCTGACCAGGCGTAGTACCGTCGCCATGACAGCTCAAAGCGTACTAACAACACAATGACAACGACTTGAACGCATTAAGAGCATTTACGGCGTGGAGGAAACGGAATAAGAGCGTGTGAGAGCGTGAGACTTGACAAAGCAGGAACGCAATGGGTCGTACAAAGAGCGCGATGAAAACGTGATAAGCGGGATAGGAGCATAGCTTGTCACGCGCGCCGCATGTATAACTGGTGGGGAGTTTCTCGTTTCGCGTTCGTATCCCGCTCCAGAAAAGACCCGCAGTCCAATAAGGTGTATTGGACCGTCCCGGGCGGTAACAGAAGAGAACACGCAGCCCGCAATCCAATGCCTCCATTGGAAGGTCCCGGGCGTGGACAACCAACTGAAAATGCGCAATCCAGCATCATCGCTGGATCGTCCCGCATTTTCCAAGATGCCGAGACAAGGCAAAGGCGAAGGTCAATGCAAAGATCAAGGCATAGATCAAGGCAAAAGTACAAGGCAAAGACCAAGTGAAGATTCAAGACAAGACTCAAGACACCTACGACGCTGACCGATCCCGACCTCAAGACTTCTCCACCCGATCCGCGGCCTGACTGTCGAAGATAAAATACCAAAGAAGATTCAAGACTGTAAGGGCGATCTTCGAATGAGCCCACCACCGTCCTCGTGCCGCCCTTCGGGCGGGCACGCAAATTATGTTCCTGCTGTTTCGCGTTCGGGCTGACATTATCAATGGGTGTTTTATTAGTTTTATTTATAGAATGGGAATTTTTTGGATGATTAAAAGTCAAACTGCGAGCTGGAGGCCGAGTCCCGTAAAAGGTGCATGTAGTTGGGGAAATTCAATTTCGTTTATTGTGTTAATCAACGTTGATTAATGTTGATTTTTGGTTTGTGATAAACTATATGTCAATTACAAATGAAAGAAATTTCTGCAGCCCACTGGGTGTTGTGGTCGGAGACGGTCGAGTCGGTCGAGTCGGCCACCGGTTCGTTAATTAGGTGCGGTTGTAATCGTTATTTAACGGAATTCTGAGCTGCTTATTCGCAAAACCAATATATTTTATATTCTACAAATTACATTCTTGGGTTTATAATATATGATCTTGAGCGCGTTGCCATTTCTGACATTGGTTATCTTTTTTTAACAGATTGAAAATTTCTGACAATTTTCCGCGCTTCCACTGTGCGTTACTCGTATTTTGATACTTTTTCAACTCAAATCAAACGCCAGCCTGACAGTGGTATGAGCAGACCGCATTTCAAAGTAGGATCGTACTGTAAACCTGCTGTAAACGCCGCAGATTGATCATTTTCAAGACTATAGTCTATCATAGATGGATAGTGAATGCTCTGAAACATTAAATGGTTATGTACAAACAATTGTCATAATATAGCTCATAGCATATCACGCAAATCGCAAATTCACTTAGATCTGCTAAATGTATAATAAATCACATGCGTGATTTATCCATATATTTACATGAATACTGGAATGGGTTAAGACCCAGATATTTGTTACTGCTGAGTTATTAGCAAATCCAATTAACTTTACTGAAACACCACGTGCCTAGATAGTTTACTATATAATAGCTGATGAAAGTAAACTGACAATAAATTTAGATAAAAGTATATGACTTTACTACAAGAGAAATCGGAAGACAAAATAACGAATCCATCGGACAAATATTCACCTCATCGTGTAGACAAAAACAGAATACTTCTCATGTTTATAACATTCAGGTTCTCAATAAACTGCCGAACCAAACAGCATGCATACATGTAAATGCAAGATGGCAAAGCACGTCTTTATACGCGCAATGCTTTTGAGAAAAGAGAACGACTTTAGTTCGCCTCCAGTGAACCCAGACTATCGCCAGCGTGACGGACCAATGAGAAGTTACAATATCTAGTTCACCTAGATTGTTTGATGAGTGCATGGAATGATTTGTCAATGATTACTCCAGTCACGGCTTCGCTTGTTATTACCTAACATTTAACTCCCAACATGCCAGTGCTGTGCTTTTAACTAATAAAGTGGAAAACACCTCCACCACATACTCCCCTCTCTTCAAAGAAATGGCATCCTTGACATTTTAAACAAGAATGTATACTTGTTATAAATAGTAGCAAATAATTACTTTTGCCTCAATATATATATACTTAGACCTTACGTCCAAGCTACTTAGCTGAAAATATAACATAGCCTATTAAATGGAGTATTAACGTACCGATATACACTGTTATATTCTACACAATATTATGTTTGCATTAACACTGTTTCCTATACCATTTATCTGCAAAGTAAATAGTATTAATGTTATACATCAAATATGGAATTAAGATACCACATTATCATAACCCCAAACACTGAAACCAGTATTTTTTTATTTCCTTTTTTAAAATCAAAATCAAATTTTTACAACAAAATTTAAAAAAAAAAAAAATTCTTCTTGATTTCCTTGATTTTATACTTTTTTTGTTTTCTTCTTGCCAACGCAGAAAACAACAAAATGGCACCGTTTTCTCTTATTTACAAGATTGGTTGACCTCAAAATATAGTATCAACCTGCAAAAGACAAATATTCATATTTGGCTCACTTTCACTACATAAGTGAATCATAACTTTCCATTATCTGAAATAAATTCAGGCAATAGAATTTGTACTAATATATTAAAATATATCTAAATAAAATACAACTAGGTCCCAATGATTTGCTTTTCTCCCCTGTCTCACTGCATAATAGTCCGCATCAGTTCTCTTAACATGTAAGGTGGCATGTCCACACAAATTTCTTTGGTTGATATATTCCTTAACAATACTGACCTGGAAATAAACTCTGACTCTGGTATCTCCACAGTACTGTTGTTAATAAAGTCTCCTTGAAACACATATGGTTTCTTCCTTGTCCTGGTGGATTTTCTCTTCGTTACTTGTGGCAATGGTAGATTTGCTTCTATCACTTCTTCACATTCAATCTCTATTTGAGGTTGCTGTGTGATCTCTTCCGGTTCTGGGTGTTGAATGTCTACAACAGAAAATTCCTCTGATGGCTCTCTGTCTTGTAGACTCTCATCGCCACATTCGTAATCATCTCCCGCAGTTATCAAAACGACATCTGGGGTTTTCTTGGGTGCACCCTTAATAATAAATACTTCTTCAAACTCTTCGTCGGAAATATCACTATCCACTGGTATAACTTGATTTTTAGTCTTTGTAACTATATTCCTTGGTGCAGGTACTGGTTTAGTACTCTGTTCCTCTTCGACCGTCCAATTTACAGGTAGTAAATGGTTTCTATGGATAGTTTTCTTCTTCCCTTCTACCGTCTCTACCACAAATACAGGAATGTCTTTAACTGGTTGATCTATAATGGTATAGATAGGTTTGTCATACTTGTCGCTTAATTTGTGTGGTCCATCGAAAGCAAGAATTCTCACCAATACTTTGTCACCAATCTCCAGTTTGGTATCTCGTGCTTTATGATTGTAGTTCTTCTTACTTCTTCATTGATTCTTCTCCACACATTCAGCTACTCTTTCAACTGCTTCGGACATCCTCTTCCTCATCTGGATAATATATTCAGATACCGACTGTCCTGCTTCATCTTCTCGTATTCCAAATGCGGCATCTATGGCCATCTTTGGTTGACGTCCGAACATCAAAAAAATGGTGAGATTCCAGTTGTTTCATGACGAGTACAGTTATATGCATGTACGAATGGTCCTATGTATTTTCTCCAATCTGCTTTCTGGTCATTTTCTAATGTTCCTAACATGCTGATTAAGGTTCTGTTGAATCTCTCACACATTCCATTCCCTTGTGGATGATAAGGCGTGGTTCTGGACTTTTCCATTCCGCAAAGATTGCATAACTGTTTGATTACATTTGATTCAAAGTTACCACCCTGGTCTGAATGTATTCGATGTGGTAAACCATAATGAACAACAAAGTTGTTATAAAAGACTTCAGCCGTCGTCTCTGCTGTTTGATTTCTTGTTACATATGCTTGGGCATATCTCGTAAAGTGGTCAGTCACTACCAACACCGTCTTTAGTCCTCCCTTGCATGGCTCTAATGTGAGAAAATCCATACAGACAAGTTCCAATGGTTGAGTTGTCTTTATTGAGACCAATGGAGCTGTAGTATTTGTTGCTGATTTTCTTCTCACGCATCTTTGGCAGTTCTTGAGAAATTCTTCAACAGTACTATCTATTCCGGGCCAGTAAAATCTTTCTTTCAGCAACGAAATTGTCCTGTCCCTGCCTGGATGACCGATGTTGCTGTGGAGAGCAGTAAGTGCCGTATTTACTTTAACAGCTGGCAATATGAGTTGTTTTCTTTGAATTCCATTGAAATCTGTTTCACGGTACAAAACGCCTCTCTCCATCTTCAAGGAATCAAAGTGTCGATGAAAAGCTGAGTGTTCTTTACCCATTGGAAAGACTTCTCTTCATGGTTGGAATCCTTTACGAACTTGCATCATCAAAGGTCCTATTATTGGATCTTCACTTTGTAATCTCCTCCATTCTGTTGGACCCATTTCATCTATATCGCTCCCTACATTGGAATAATTTAAATCTTCAACTTCTCCTGATGAATATAAACTTCCACAATAAGCACCTTGAAACTGTATAACATTGCAAATTTCTTTAACAACATTTCCTGGAATTACAGTTTCGACACTCTGAGAACTTCCAGGGATTCTTGAAAGCGCATCAGCATCAGCGTTGTTCCGCCCCGGTCGATATCGAATGTCGAAATCGTATGAACCCAGGGCAGACAACCACCGATGACCGGTAGCATCCATCTTTGCCGTAGTTAATGCATACGTCATGGGGTTGTTGTCCGTTAGAACTACAAACTGATTTCCATAAAGGTAATCATGAAAATTGTCCACCACAGCCCATTTAAGTGCTAAGAACTCTTGTTTATGAGCTGGGTAGTTCCGTTCACTTTTCGTCACTCCTCGGCTGGCATACGCGATGACACGTTTTTCACCATTCTGGTCTTGGTACAAAATAGCGCTGAGTCCTTCCGCAGAGCTATCTGTATGCAATTCGAATGGTAACGAAAAGTCTGGATAACCCAGTATTGGATATTTGGTTAACCTGTCTTTTAACGTATCAAACGCTTCCTGTTGGTCCTCCTCCCATTTCCATATCCCCTTGAATTCTGACTTGCACTTTCCTTTCCTTTTCTTGTTGTTCCCATGTGGAATAAGTTCTGTGAGTGGCTTTGATATCCTGGCAAAATCTTTAACGAACACTTCCTATAGTATCCTGCAAAACCTAGAAACCTTCTAACTTCTTCTGGGGTCTTTGGTATAGGCCACCCTAACACTTTCTCTATCTTACTCCCATCTGGTTCCACGCCTTCGCCTGATACACAATGTCCAACATAAATAACTTTCCTTTTGAAGAATTTGCACTTCTTCGGTGATAATTTTAATCCACATTCTCGAAGTCTTTGGAATAATCCACGCAGTCTGCACACCGCTTCTTTGAAATTTTCTGCATATGAAATTACGTCGTCTACAAAAACCACACAGGTCTTAAGGTTTAATCCTTCCAGGCACTGTTCCATAAGTCTCTGGTAGGTAGCACCTGAATTTGATAATCCGAAAGGTAAACGGTTAAACGAATAATGTCCAAGTGGTCCTGCTGTAAACGCAGTTCTGTCTTTGTGTTCTTCATGCATCCCTACCTGGTGATAGCCCATAGCCATGTCACAGACGGAAAAATACGTTGAATTTGCAAGACAATCCAGAAGATCCTCCACCCGTGGCAGTGCATATGCATCTTTGATGGTCCTTTTGTTTAGTAAGCGATAATCGAAAGCCATCCTAATGTCCCCATTCTTCTTCCGTACCAAAACCATGTTTGACGCCCATGGGCTGTGAGAAGGGCTGATAACCTTGGCTGTTATTAGACGCTGTAGGTGATCTTTGACTTCATCAATCATCGATGGCGGTATTTTACGATAACGCTGTTTGACTGGAGTCTCATCAGTTAACTCGATCTTGTGTTCAACTCTGTTGGAAAATCCAATATCAGTGTCACTACTGGAAAATATATCTGTAAACTCTTTGATTAAATCTTCGGCTATTTTCTTCTGATTTTCATCTAACGATTCTTCAACTTGTATATTGTTCAGGACAAAATCCTCTTTATGCTTCTATTTATTCTTCTCTTTTGTTGTTATCTTCACTGGCTGTGCTACTGCAACAATGGCTTTAGGTGAAATTGTCACAGTTTCTGTAGAAATGTTTGCGAAACAAACACTGAACACCTTCTTTTCTGTGTTGTAATTGAATACTAATGGCGGAACATCCAATTGTTTTGACAAGATGCCGTCTTCGTATGGTTGCAATAAACACAATGTATCACAATAAGGAATCTTGTTGTCCATAACACAAGTTATTTCTCTCTGCTTGTTGGGTTGTATCACTATTTTCTGAGATTCCGCACTCTTGACGACACCAATTCGAAAATTGTTCTGTCGGAGTTGTTTCTCTCGAAGTGATATACATCGGAATGTAAGAAACCATGGCGTAGTAAGTTTTGCTGTTTGTAAAAATCTCACACCATTTTGGAACTTACATTTATCCATTAGTATGTTGAGAACATTTGTTCCCAGCAACAATGGTACTTTGGTATTGTATTTATTATTAGGCACAACTAATAACACACAAGTCTGAACCTCAGTCCCTGATAAATCAGGCATCTGAATGTCCAATGTAATGAAACCTAGATACCCCAGGTTTTCACCATTTGCACACTCTATGTTTACAATTGAATCAAGTGGTTCAATTTGTAAATGATTCAAATGTGTAGAATAGAATAGTACTTACTGTACTTCCAGTATCTAATAATGCCATACAACTTACACCTTTAATCAAAACCGTCACCTCCGTGGGGCCTCCACTTAGTCCCGGAGTTTCTATATTATGAATCCCTACCCGTTTAAAGGCTTGTTACCAGTTTTAGACGATGGTACCCTACATCCAGAAGCCACATGTCCTGGTAAACGACAATTCCAGCAAGTTATCTCCCTTTCTGTAGTACCTGAACCTGTGAAAGAACTTTCTTTCTGTCTACTTACGTTGGAAGAATATGGCCTCTCTTGGTTTCCACCATACGACCTACCTCTGGAATAACCTCTATAATTGCTACCACCTCTAAAACTTCCTCGACCTCTGGTATTCCCTCTGTTATAGTTTCCTTCTTGTCTATTGTAATTTGGATAATTACATGTATCTCGGTTCTTCAACTGTCTCACTTCAGTTGCTAATGACTCAATTTGTTTCTGTAGTTTTTCTAAGTCAGAAGACTGCTTATGATGTGTCTGCTGAACATGTATACTAACCTTCCCTTTATCCTTTGTAACAGGGTGATCAGCTTCAATACGTCTCAGCTCTACTACCAATCCCTCAAATGATCTGGATTTTTCTAGCTGAAATGCACTCACGTCTTTCAATTCCTGCCGTAAACCTGTCCACAGCATACACTTCAACATTTCATCACTGTCATCAATGTGTATTGTCTGCATGGCTTGATTTAAAGTATCTTCCAACCGACAACTCCATGTAACAATATCTTCATCATCCCTCTGCTTTGAACTATAAAATTTGGCCAGTACATGTTCCTTAGATTCCACTGCACCAAATACACTGGAAAGTTTCTTAATTACCTCTAAGGAAGTGGCATGTGGGCCAAGACGGATTAAAGTTCTGGCCGCCTTTCCCTTAAGTGACCTTCTAATTGCTTGAAGTAACTCACCTTCCTTTATCCGTTGCTGCCTCAAACACTCAAGTTCATATTTCCAAGAATCAAAGGAGCTCTCTCCCTTCTCACCTGAAAACGTAGGCAACCTCAATTGTTGTTGCACAACTATGTGCTCATTTATCTCACCTTCATTCTCGGTTTTAACATTCTGATTTGTTAACCACACTTCTAACTCTTCAGGGCTGCTTACCTTTGGCTTTACTCCCATTTTACTAAACCCTTTTAATATAGATTCAAATTCTTCTTGATCCATTTTAATTTTCTCACTTGTATTCTTACCTGCCATATAATACCTATGGACTTATAATACCAACTCTACTAAACTATGAACGTTACCTATATAATCCTGAAACTTTTCAACAATGTAGTAACTCTATATTATTTGACTATAAATAACTTAAGTCAAATTCACCAGTGTAGTGCCACCAAATTATTTGCTAATTTTCACTAAGTCAAATACCTGATGTCACTTTAAGTAACTATAAAGTATGTAATTCACGAATAAATTAACTAAGTTGAATTACCCATGTAACTTTAACGTAGTAGTTCACAACACAAAGTGAGTAAATTTGCAATAATTAAATTTACTAAGTTGAATTTACTTAAGTCACTTTAAGAAAATATTTCACATCAATCTCAAGATGACAAAGTCGTATCGCAAGACATTAGACACACCATAGAAGCTATAACCTCCCTGGAAATGACTAACAAGTAATTTAATACCTTTGCCACCCTAAGCAAATGTTCCACATTCACATCAAACTGACTAAGTATTTAAAAATGTAATGAAGTAAATTAGAAAAAAAATTAACAAAATTTAATTTAATTTACCACAAATTTGTTAAGTATGGCTTGCACACCAAATGTGTGTAAAGTTTGAAGAAACTTTTTTTGAAGTTTCACGAGCTAAATAAATTCACAAGTTTTATTTGAATAAATTTATTTACTGAAAATATTGCTATTTCCAAACTGTTCACAAAATTTTAGCAATATGATAACTAAATTTGTTCACCAAGTTTTTGTAGCTAACTGTAACCTGTGTGCACAGTGATAACTGTAGATAACCGGTTAGGTCAAGGGTAAATGACCCATGAGTTATGACCTTGCCTTGATAGCCAATTAAGTTACTAATTAATTATAATAGTTAATTAAATGTTTATAATTAATACATAACTATTTGACTAAATATATCCTAAGTCACGACTGTTGATCCCTGAAAGAAAATATCACACACTCTCACAATATACCAACACCAGTTAGATCAAACACAAACAGTTAAAAGTGCAGGATGAGGGTGGGGTCATTTTGTTGATAGTCTATATTCACTGTTGGCGATTTCCCAATTTCTAATTTTGAAAAAAAAAACCCTTATATCAAATCACTAGTAACCGACTTGCTTGAACCTGAATGTTTGACATCATGAAATCTGCCCAATGGACTGTCGATTTTGTCTGCCCTAATTTCCAAGTATATTAATAATCACTCAGTTCAATAAAATTCAAAATTACTACAGTACTTAGTGTTCATAAGTTGTCACAACCTCTCTAAACATTGTCAATTATCACTGTCAGCACTATTAAGTGTGACACACAGTTCTTCTGTACTATAGTATCTAAATGTCAACAAATTTCCACAGTTGAAATTTGATTTTAGAATGTATACATACAGTTGTGTCCAGAAATCACAATTTAACTAACAATTTGACATGAATTATAAACTATGTTCTTGTAGCTGTAGTCAGATGAATAACGTTCTTGCTTGCAGACATTATATTGTCAGAATCGACTTCAAAATTGACAGAATTTATTCGGATTTCAGATGTCAAACTTCACTCCTGAATACCGCTGTGATCGAAACTGATGTCCTAACCCTCCATTTTGGCCTTCCAAAATCCTGATCTGGGGTAATTAGTGCCGATTCCAGTTAACAGGGTAACTTTTGCACGTTGCTCAAAAGAACATGCACATAATCTCTAATAAACTAGAGTTTATATCGATTCTCTAAAGTTCAAACGAATTTTCCACGAAATCTGCTTCTCCAGCTTGGCTGCCGTTAAATGCACGGTACTTCAGTGCGTCTGTTTGGTTACGAACCTTCTTGGTAACGAAAGTTTTTATTTTTCATACCAGTTAATATTTCCATGAAAAATACAGAGTTTTGTTTGTTTCTTGGAATACTTTCGCACGGGCACTATAAATGTCCAAGACCGTCAGTTCGGGGCGCCACTGTTGTATTTGGGTTTTCCTTCCCCGTATACTTCCCTGGCCAATCCAGTAGAAATAAGAGCACAACAGATATAGGGGTGTCGGTTCAAGCCTTGGTCAAGGACTATCCAGTGTTCCCGGGATTTGGGTATAAATCAGAACGAGCTCACCTCATTTCTCTGTATATTCTCTGTAACTATCATGGTATAGGTATGATGTATATTCTGGTAGTATTTATGATACAGGTGAATAGTAACTCCTACGGTCCTCCTAGGTGTGACAACTGAGTTTGTACTGAGTGACGTTTTTCCTGTACCACGGCCAGATTGATCATTTTCAAGACTAGTCTATCATAGATGGATAGTGAATGCTCTGAAACATTAAATGGTTATGTACAAACAATTGTCATAATATAGCTCATAGCATATCACGCAAATCGCAAATTCACTTAGATCTGCTAAATGTATAATAAATCACATGCATGATTTATCCATATATTTACATGAATACTGGAATGGGTTAAGACCCAGATATTTGTTACTGCTGAGTTATTAGCAAATCCAATTAACTTTACTGAAACACCACGTGCCTAGATAGTTTACTATATAATATCTGATGAAAGTAAACTGACAATAAATTTAGATAAAAGTATATGACTTTACTACAAGAGAAATCGGAAGACAAAATAACGAATCCATCGGACAAATATTCACCTCATCGTGTAGACAAAAGCAGAATACTTCTCATGTTTATAACATTCAGGTTCTCAATAAACTGCCGAACCAAACAGCATGCATACATGTAAATGCAAGATGGCAAAGCACGTCTTTATACGCGCAATGCTTTTGAGAAAAGAGAACGACTTTAGTTCGCCTCCAGTGAACCCAGACTATCGCCAACGTGACGGACCAATGAGAAGTTACAATATCTAGTTCACCTAGATTGTTTGATGAGTGCATGGAATGATTTGTCAATGATTACTCCAGTCACCGCTTCGCTTGTTATTACCTAACATTTAACTCCCAACATGCCAGTGCTGTGCTTTTAACTAATAAAGTGCAAAACACCTCCACCACATAATGCTTGGGCGTGAAGCGAGCGCCAGAGTCGCAGTGGCAGTATAATGTGGACGTTCTATGAGCGGGAACCAGTCCATAACACCCCATGACAGCGCAGAAAGAGCGCAATAAGTTTTGGACAGAGCCTCATTGAGCGTATTAAGGACGGGAAAGGCACGTAGTGAGAATTTGATTAAGCTTACTGTAGTCGCAAAAGACAAGATTAATTTCTTGCTACGACCACGAGAAGCTAATATGCGCTCTTGCAACGTCCACATTACACTCACGTCGTTCGTTCGCTTGGCGCTTTGCTTTGCGCTGTCACGGTGACAGTACTACGTCCTGGTCAGAACGCAGAGCCTCTGCGCTTGTTTTGTGCATGCATAAAACAAGCCCGGCGCTCTGGCACCTATGGGCGACCATGGAGATCCTCGCCCGTTGTACCCAGTGTCCACTGCGTCACCAATCGGTTCATGGAGACCTTAGTGCGTTTAGGTGGGCGCTTTGATACTTTTGCAGCGCAATGAGAGCGCCGGCCTGAGTGTGACAGGGGCTTTACTTGCAGACTGGACCCCATGTCGCCATCGTACCGCTAAGAACTCCACACATATATGTAGCGGAACTACCATCGACTACATTCGCATAGAAAGAAGTGGGAATCGTCCACCAAAGCCACGGCAGACAATTAACACTCACAATGCCGACATCACGATGAGTTTGTCGCGATGAAGCAAACCAGCCAGGACTGCCCATGGGCCCTCTGGGCCGCGTAGAAGTGTCGCTATAACCCCTGACATTCCAGAATTACAACATTGCCGTAATCGTACCACCAAGAACTCCACATATCTAGATAGAGCGATCCTACGTCGACTAGATTCGCGAAGTAATAAGAAATATTGCCCAACAAATCCTGGCAATTAACCCTCGATATGCCACCATCGATGATTATGTTCGCCGCCAATGAATCGAACAACCGGAACCGCCCGCGTGGCGTCTAATTAGAATGATTTTAGTGCCCATGCAGCATAGGGCTTGTGTCTCGTGAAAACCCATGCACGCCATTCCTTGTGTGGAAGTTAATTGTAATGTACACTCAGCCTTGTAGGGACGTTACGATATATTATATGCACGGGGGCACTGTTTGAACACCACTGATCACATGTATGGACGCGGTGAACACTATATGAGCATGTTCTCAAGACTTGTCACGTGTAGGGGCGCGGCGATAGAGGGTTGGGGTGTACGTACTTATATTGCATGACACAATTTCGGTCTATTTGGACATTTCATGTGTACGTTATTAAGGCTGGTAACAGGGACGCGGCGACATGGGGTTGAGGTGCACGTATACACATATTATCTGGGACAGTATCGGGTCATGCTCTCAAACTGGTCATACGTAGGGAGGTGTCGACATGGGGTTGGGTGTACATATTATATTGCATGGAACACATTTGGATCTATTTTATAAAGTCATGTGTATGTTCCAAGGCAGGTCACAGGGACCTGCCATATGGCCTTCTTTGATTTTGTATCGTTAATTCCTTTGGCGCTCTCCACAATCAAAATCTTTCATTAGATCAAATTTTGTTCAACCACACTTATCATCCATGTTTATCTCATAGTCAACACTAAATCACCCAAAACAACTTGAATATCATAATTATATTCTAATTATAGTCCAGTGCAGTTATGAGAAAAAAAGTGCCAAACCTCAAACTAATTGCAACACAATATTTCTTAGCAGGAATAAGTCTATTAAACCACTATAAACAACATACTAAAAATAAAAAAAAAGGATCAAGAAAGGCGATATTAAAATTAATAAATTTTGTGAAATAAATTTGTCAAAAATTTTGGTAAAATACTCAATTTATTCCTTTTCAATTATGTTTATAAATTGGGCACAAAAATGATTAGTTTATACATCTATGATCCAGAAGACAAAAATGTTCTTAAACAAAATGAATTTGCCTTGTGACACAGAACTGGCATGATGAAATACCACATTTGAAGTCATAAAACTAAATAAATTGATATCCCTGTATTTCTAAAAAAAAAAAAAAAACCTCTTAAGTAGGCCTATACTAGGTTAAATACACTGTGTTGAAATTGCTAAACACATTTGTGCCAAAAACAACTTATGGCCCGATGAATCCTTAGCATTGTTTAATTTCAAAACAATGCTATGTTGGACTGTTGTTTGTGTGATTTTGTCCATTTTAAAAGACCTGATGACATGAAGCCTTCTTTAAGCTTTTCTTACTGTTGGTAACATCTCTTCTGGCATACCAATTGCTGAATCGGGCAATTAGCTCAGATTATCTGACATGTTCTTTCGAGGTGGGAGCTGAGTAATCTTGATTTTTTTTTGTCGCTTGACCTGAATGACCGCATGTTCTCATATACTGCGTTGAATGTGGATATGTATCCTTTTGAAGGTTGGCATGTTGAGTTTAGATCTTATTTATTTAATTGAAATATAGACTGTGGAGTACATGTAGTACTCTGGCTTGATGTGACATCATAGCTGGCATCAGCAACTGAATTTATTATATCTGACACTGAATCCATTGGTGTTGGTGAGCATTGGACTGCAGAATCATTAAAGTTAAAATTCTTGACACTGGGTTTGACGGGTTGTGGATTTTCAAGTTCAGTTTCAGTAGTATTACAGGGTGGGTTGCAGTCAGTGTTTGTTTTGGGAGCACTAATTTGCATTACAACACGTTTATTTGTGTACGAAGGTTTTTTATCACGTCCGCCATCCTTTTGACATTCTTTGCCGATTTCCGTTCTATTTATAGAATCTCATTTTCAACAATTCAATTCAATTTATTTGATACTCTCATCGTATAACAATACATATTGAGAACAGATGTGTTATAGTGCATGCATTACACAATGATATATATGGATATATGAATATATTGGGAGGTAAACGGGATATTTGTGTATTCATAAGAAATGTTGGCGTAGTTTGGCAGCCATGTGTATAGATTTCGTCCGGGGATGGGGTTGATGGGGGGGGGGTAACACGTTGTTAAGCCTCAGGAGTGGTTTATCTCACGATGGGCCTTTTTGATAAATATTGATAGTTTTTTCATAGCTTTCGTACCGCTAGAGTTAAATAGTTCATGAAGTTTCATAATGTTGGGTCGACTGTAGTAGTACGGTTTAATATATTTAAATCTCAGGTCTCTTAACTGCGGGCATATAAGAATGATGTGGTATTCGTCTCCTAGCGCTTCCATACATAAGGTGCATTTCCTATCGGAATACGGGGTATTTATCCATGAACCAGTTTCCACTGGTAATTTGTGGTTTCTAGTTCTGAATCTTAGGATGGTCAATAAGGCGCTGTTGTCATCTAAGGATATATACTTCGGTCTACCGAAGTTCGGTTTTATACATCTATAAAACGCAAATTTGTTTGATGTATCCAAAGACGAATACCATTCGGTTATGTATGCGTCCATGAGTTTCTGTTTTACAGCACAAGAAAATATTTTGACACTACTCACTGATTGATTATGCCATGTATAAGACATACCTAGGTTATTTAGTTCAGTTCATACAAATTTTAGCCATGGGATATTTACCGATTCCTTCGCACTTGATTCTTTCATAATGGTGTAAAGGTTATAGGGGAGTCTGGTGTTTTCCATAGATATTATCTTGCTCCAGTATATTAGGGGTTTTGCCTTGATTTTCGTCACGATTGGTAGGATTCCAAGCTCTCCGTTTATAAATGTTTGGGAATTCGACTTGTTCAAGTTAAGAATAAAACGTAGAAAACATGTTTCTATTTTTCTGAAACATTCAAGTTTTTCAAACCCCCAGATCTCGGCGCCGTATGTAATGATGGGTACTATAGATTTTTCATAAACTTCGACTATAGATTCGACCGATAGTTTGTTGCTGCGGGCTGTGTTAATTAATGCGTACATTGCCTTTTTCGCGATATTACATCTGATGTTTCTTTCCCTGGTGAATCTACCTGATTTGTTGAACTCTGATCCGAGGTATTTATAGTTGTTAACCACTTCTATTTTTTCAGATTTTAAACTAAATTGTGCTTCCTTATTTTTCTTGCGACTTCTTCCGAATATTACAACATTTGTTTTCGAGAGGTTTACTTTCATCTTCCAGATATCGCAATATTCTGTGAATTTATTTAATGAATGTTGTAGCCCTTCCTTTGTATTCGATATAAGGATGGTATCGTCCGCATATAACAGAAGGAGAAGTTTAAGGTAAAAGCCGGTGTCCGAATTTCTAATTTTTTGCAAGTTGAAACCGTTGCATCCACAACTCATAAGGTATTCGTGTAAGTCATTTAGATATATGGAAAAAAGAATCGGAGAAAGGCTGTCTCCTTGTTTCAAACCTACGTAGCTTTCAAAGGACGTTGACGTCGAATCGCGGTCCTTTAGGCATAATTTCATATTGTGATACAAGCCTTTGATAACTCGCAAAATTTTGCCTGATACATTGCAACTGTGTAGTTTTGCCCAAAGGCCTTCTCTATGAACTAGATCGAAAGCTTTAGAGAAATCAACAAACGCACAGAAAAGGTTCTCCCTGTTGATATTTGCTAAGTTGATAAGGGTGTACAAATTGAACATATGGTCTATTGTACAGTACCCTTTGCGAAAACCAGCTTGAAATTCTGATTGGAGGCGATTTTGTTCCATGTAAGCAGATATGCGTTTGCTTAGGATACTGGTGAACACTTTTGATATACAACTCAATACTGTACTCCTGCGGTAGTTATCTGGATTTGAAGAGTCATTCTTATTCAGTTGGAATAATACCTGTATCGAATATAACATTAAAGTAAGATGTATAAACGTCGCCTAGAAATGGCCAGCTATGTTTAATAAATGAGTTATCAACTTTGTCAAATCCCGGGGCCTTGCCTGATTTCAACGATTTAACGACGTTCTCTATTTCGGTTTTAGAAATTGGCCCGTTCAAAGAATTGTCATCTGTCGTGATTCCGGGTTGGACGCTCGTTGGGTTATTGGTTTGGCTGACGCCTGTATCTGCCATAGCCGATAACACGAGTTCTTCATTTTCGTAGTGCGATCTAAAGCTCTCTACTGTGGGGCGTGATAATTCACGCGTCTTTTTGGGTCCACTAATTTCTTTAAGAAGTTTCCAGAAATCTTTGCTGGAATTAGTGCGAACGTTATGTAACTTTGTTCTTATACCTGCATTATATTTCATTTTACTTCTGGTTAATGACATTTTGTATTGTTGTCTACTTTTAATCATATTTAATTTGTTGGAGACAGTTGGGTGTGATCGGTATCGCTTACGTTCTCTTCTATACGCCGTTCGCGTGCGCTCGCAGTCATAAGCGAACCAAGGGCGGCTATTTTTTCTTTTGTTTGTTATGACATTCTTACCCGTTTGTTTAACTTTTGTCGATGACAAAAGTAAGTTTTTCAGTTTGCCGGTAATTCTATTTATCTCAGCTTGTGCGTCGGTGTTATTTTGCTCTGCTAATTGCATAATATTTTTCTGAAGGTCGGCCAATTCACCAGCCTTTGTTTGGAGATAGTCGGTGAACGATTGTGCGTTGAAGCGAGGTCTTGACTGATTGGTCCTGTTGTGTTTTGGCTGGGGTGTAGCAGGCGTGACCGGCTTACTACCGGTACGCGCGATGCATTCAAATTTACAACTTATATCGAGTCCACAATGAACATCTGACCTAGTGCCTTCATATTCTAGAATATTCAGGCGGGTGATTACTTCATATGTGTTTGGGGAACATAACAGATAATCAACCGTACTCACATCTTTGCATGTACTATGATCCGAATTAACGCCTTTGCGTCCGTTCAGGATCACCATGTCTGCCTGATCACATAAATAACAGAGTTCAGTATATAATGGTTAATTTCTCTGGAAATTTGAATCTTTTACTCCTTGGTCTGTCGATTTACTTTGTGTAGAGTATTTTGTTGTCTTCAAAGTTTTTTTTTCGTATGTGAATATTTGACATAACCCCGTCCCAAAGCAAGAACACAGGCAGTGAAATTTTCCGACTAGTCAGTTGTCGCCACCTTTGTCTGGTTTCAGTTTACACTATAACTACAACCAGAACAAATTGACATCTAATTCTTTTATCGCTTTAGTGTCTACATGTTCCGGCTTGGCATAATTATAGTATATTTCATCCGATATTATTCCAGGTTCCGCAGAAGAATCAAGTGCAAAACTGCATGAGCTCGACATGAAAGTCTTACCAAACTGGTTATGCGCCTCGATGTGGCAGCGCGTAGGAATACACGTACTTGACGAACAAGTATGTGCTGGATATGGGGATACAGGAGCATGCTATGTAAGTATGCTCTATCCAGGGTGGTCAATATATCAAGATAATTGAAGGACAACATGTATTTTACGCGAATCTTTGCTCACATATTGTGAAGAAATATCTAGAGAAAGATGCAATAATTGATGTCAGCCAACCTGTTTTAAAGAATTGGGGATATATGTTTGGGATATAAAACAGTTCGGTATATCATCGTGTTCGGTTTTATCTATCTCCACAGAGGCGTCATTTCGCTAAAATCCGATTCAGATTCTGGATTCAGATTACAGATTGGTCCCCGTACGACTTGGTTCGGCAAAAGAACAGACCAGAAATTGGCAGAATCAGTAAACGAACAGACCGTAATCTCAATTTCGTGGTAATCCGATTGGGATTCGGATTCCGATTACGGACTCAAATGTTCGTAATGTAAACAAACCGAGATTTCGCCACCTAAAACATAAGAATCCGTCTCTTGTGTACAAATTATTGCAGAATATAAACGATCTATATCAAAGAATTTTAAATGCGGAGACAAATTTGTTTTATTGAATGTAAATTGGGAGAATATTACTGAAATTAGCCAAATAATAACGCTATTGATAGTAACGCTGGGGGAGCACTTCGGTTGATGGCAAATCATTGTTGATTGTCACTTTCATATGTCCATTTCATAATTCCATCCTTAAAATTCCGCCCGAACGCATGTCGATTTCGAATTCGGCGGATACGTCACCATTGAACGAATTCATATGAACATGCATGGATATGTCTTCTGCTGTGTTCGTTATTATAACGTTTCTTCTTATTCAAGAAATAGTAGGATTATATGGTATCGATGGATTATCAGATACACGTATGTACTATCATCTAGTCTTAAGGTTATAGCAATTTCATGTTTAACATGTTTTGTTTCGTTAAATGCAGTCGGTTTTGCACAATAGTCTCTGTATAGACAACAGACACATGTTCTAGGGACGTGGCTAGAAGTTTCCTCAAATTTCCGGCCAACTGCACACCCCCCCCCCCCCCCAATTTACTAGTCCCTTGGAAATATCCAATCTGACAAACACTAAGATTGGAAAATTACCAACTTTTACTAGTTGAAAAAAATCAAACAATGAGAACAATGCCAACCTATATATGGTGTCAAATTAATGTCCAACTAATGTTGTGTCATGCATGAAATTTCCGACTGCTGGAATGTACCAAAGTTTAGTTTAGATATATTTATTTCAAATATATGTCAAATTTAGATAACACATGATATATAACACATACATTTGTTTATACGTACAAAGGAATTGGGGGACAATTACTGACTCACTTAAGGGTACCCCCTCTCCCATATGTTATTACACTGAAAAAATCAATAATTAGTAATGGCAAAGCAACATGACTACCAAAACAAGTTGAACATATATACAGATCGCTGGACACCCCCTCTCCCGAGTTAGTCATAAGTTTGTATATGTATTTATTTAAAATCAGGTTTGTTTGTTGCGTTTGTTGGCTTGTACGTATCATTATTTGAAACAGTTAGTCAAAATAATCCTGATTTTCCTCACGTATGAATGACTGCACAGCTTAGCAAATTGTACCAAAGTTCGGGGTGGGGGTCGAGACACCCAACAACCCCTGTCGTCACGTCCCTGTTCAACTGACAAGTTTCGTGTGTTCTTCACAACATCTTCGGTATTTGATTCAGGAGGCCTAGAGCTGTCATGTTTAGATATGCTTGCCATCATCAATAAACACACTTTAACTTGAAAAAAAGATGCGATTAAGTCGGATTGGCAGCAAATTATGTGCCGTGTATACACACATAGAAGAAAAGCATGACTTTCACAACAAACATGCACTTTATAAATATAAGATACAAATTTTAGAAAAAATTTATGATATTTATGATACTTGTGTCAAATACATGAGCCATGTTTGACGCTGGGAGAGAGTTTCAGAGACCACGTGGATTTCAAAATCTGACCTAGAATCGGGAATTAGCCCCGCCCCCGTAATCGGCTTCGGATTCTCAATCCGGATTTTAGCGAAATTACGACTCAGGCACCTCCAACCCAATTGCACCGGGGTAACATGTGCTCATAGAATTCACAGTCTACGACAAATCCGAGATAATTTGTGGGTTTGACTGTATAATGTTTTCTCGTTATTCAGCACTATGTGTATTTTCATTTATTCTGAAAAACGAACAGAAGCTACAATTGATTTTTCTACCTTATTATTCAGTGTTTCTTCGACATTTGCAGTTTGTTATTTTGTGGCACGTAGATTGATAACTATGATACATATATACAATGAAAGATCTTACCGTCGGATTTCAATTCGAGCGTCCAAAATACATGTAAATGTGCGCAGTTAACGTAAACAAATGTTCTTTTCAGGGCGACTCGGGAGGACCACTTATGTGTGAAAAGAACGGCGTATACTATGTTGCAGGTGTAATGTCGTGGCTCATACATAACTGTACTGCAAGAGGATTCCCTAATGTTTTCACACGAGTGACTAGCTATCTCGATTGGATCTATGATACAGTGCAGCATGAAGATTGGTGGAAATATTACTAACACTGGATTGTCGATAATTTGGTTTCATTTTTTATAGAAGATGAAGAGGGGGTAGCATCTTGTATGATGGTTACCGGAGACGAAAATCTCGCGAAAACTGAAACCGAACATATTCAGTCCACAGGTCCCCAGAACAAAAATTGACCCCATCCCCAATAGTACTTAATCCTATAGGATTAAGTACTTTTGGGGATCGGGTCAATTTTTGTTCTGGGGACCTGTGATTCAGTCCCCGTTTACTTCTTCGCATCGCTAATCGGATTTTGTCTGTCGGTTATCCTTTGATATCCAGTATGGTGTTGACTGGATATCAGCACAGTGAATAGACCGGTGGTGCATTACGAGAGAGGGATGGGGATAGTTACGTCGGATAGCAAATGCTTAGTCAAACGGTAGACGCACGTTTTTCAAAAATGGCAAGACAGTTTCATCAAAGAACTTCTCTGGTAATATATATTTTTGGCGAAAAATCTTGAATTTCACAAATCATCATCTTCACTGTATATAAAATCTGAGCAATTGAAATTATGATTTTCTTTTTTGTCCATTTCGGTACCAAGACGGCTAGAATAATTAATAATTTCACATAACACTCCAATCAACAAATAGCTTATTATTGTCTTGGCTCCATGAGAGGAGGCCTCATTTGTATCATAATATTGAGTTAGATTTTCAATTGCATAATATAGCATCATACCCCATATATTATAATGCAGAATAAAGCAATCACACATATTCCAGCCCAATGAAAACAAATGTTGATATGCAGTATGGTCCAATCAAGCCGGGAGCAATCAACTGGAATAAGGACATAATGTTAAGAGTTATGGTGGTCAGCTTTAACTTGGCTATGAACCCATAACTAATCTCAGCCCAATTGTTCATTGGTCATCACGCATGACACGAACATTCTCAAATATAGAAAATGATTTATGGGTAGTTGTCTTTCTAAATGAAAATAATCATTACATTTCACAATTAAGAATATTAAGTCTCCTCTCATGATCTTCAAATAAGATATCATGGATATATGAACTGCACTTTCGAAAAAAATAAATATATTTTGCATAAGTTTTTGCTACCTTGGTACATGAAAACAGTGGAATAATCGTTTGTACCAAATTTAACAAAGAAATTCTGACAGATTTTGAGAAAATCCATTTTGAAATCCCAGGAAATGCTAGCAAAACGTGCGTCTGACCCTTAACCGAGATATATCAACCTAATTATTTTATACCCAGTTTCGGAATTATAAAATGGACATGAAGTGTTCTCCGGTGCCATAATTCGAGAATTAAACTATTCGGTTATAGTTCTCATATTCTGAACAGAAACGTATCGGCAATGATTTATAGAACGTTTCTTGTGTTTAAACACAGACAGGGCCGTGGCTATAGGGTCTTCGTTCTTTCTTCGGGGGTGTCCACCTTGAAATTTCCAACTCCACCCCCCCCCTCCCCCCACCCCCCTTGAACCTGGCTAAACTCCCAAGTTCGCGTAATACCAATTGCACCGCACATATTGGATTGAAATTTTCAAACTGGCACCTCACAGCCTTGATATTAGTTTATTTTAGTGAATACTAGTCTAACTCTGAGGTAAGGGGACCCACTGGGCCCGGCCGGTGGTAGAACATTTTGAAATCGGAACCTGAAAATTGCAAAATCCTTGCATCTAGAAGTTTAACTCCAGGCAAATTCAGGCCTAGATTTTTTTTCATTTATTAGCAGTTTTTAACTGGACACCGGGGAGGGACCAGCACACCATCGGCCACAACGGGATAAAATATTGAAATCTGAAAAATGCAAAATTCTAGCATCTAGAGGTCTAAATCCAGGTAAATTAAGGCGTCGATTTTTTAAAAATTGATTAGCAGTTTTTGACTGGCAACCGGGACCCCTCAGCCCAGTGGGAGAGTCCACTACAGCTAAGTCGAACCCACGCGTTAGTATGAAGCATTTGTACTCCATTATTTCATCACCAATGTTTTTACCCAGGCTATTCTGAAATCACGATTTTGAGTGGAAACGTTTCCCTCTTCCCTATAAAAGATATATGTGGAATGGTCTAGTATTCACCTGCTGGTGTTTTTTTTATGAAAATAAGCAGATGTTACATAATACAAGAACAAATTAATCCTATTTATTGGAGGTATTTGTTCAAATAATAAGATCGTTTGTTGAAACTTACTATCTTTAAATTTCCTATGGCAAATGCTCGTCAATAAGTATTTAGTTTAGAAATGGTCAATAACCCACATAGCAATTGGACCATCGACCACCTTGTTAACCATCGAACACCTTGTTAACCATCGAACACCTTGTTAACCATCGAACACCTTGTTGACCATCTAACACCTTGTTATTTCCCGAATATCACGCTGCGTGAACCACGCGGATATAGTTCTCTAAACCAGACCCGTTTATATGCCGAACGGAGAATTGGCGGACTATATTACATAACGTCAAACTTCGCCCTTCAAACTTCAACAAACTTTAATACCCCATTATAGAGTATATATCGTGAAGATATCCACCAGTTTTGAAAAATTTGTACATACAGACCGCATTATGTTAGGTCGCAACTCGTGCGAAACATATTCACTCTCAGGTGTCATAAATTCCTTAACAACTTATAGTTGAGCTACTATTTGGCTCATTTCGATATCACACTAACCAGAATGTTATAGTTTGTTCATGCTTCACGGACGAAGTTTGGCGTTCTCTAATCTAAATATGTACTCGATGTTTGGGCATCAGAGGATAATACTTATTAAGTACAATTTCAAACCTTTATGAACTGTCGTTTCGTTTTCTATTTTCATACATTGTACAGTTTCCACGCTCTTTTTTATTTTTTATCGCCATGTACATATATCTTGATGATTGATTATTTATTTATTAAACCAAGCAGTTGATTTATCAGACGCGTCGTTTTTATCAACATTTCATGGGATATGTTCGATTCTATTTTAGATTGGGGTCAGATGATATAAATCAAGTATATCAATATATATATTCTATTTTGGGTGGTTTAAAGAAACCTATATCGAAAAAAATAGTAATCACCTCGATAAGATGACCTACAGTAAAATTAATTTGCCGATTCAATCGCTCAGAAGAAATTTCACAGAAGACGGCTTGTGGACTTCATGCTACATCGCGGATATACATGTGCAACTGTGAATCCAGTAATATGTAACATCAGCAGCATGACTCGGCGTTGCCAAGGTTAAAGTGTGTGGAACCTTTCGCTGTGGACATTTTTTTATATTATTTATTAATTGTATATGTATATTATGTACATGTAGTATTGTATACACAACACAAAATACTGACATAATACTACGAGATGGGTGGGGAGGGTGGGGCACTCTCTCTCTCTCTCTCTCTCTCTCTCTCTCTCTCTCTCTCTCTCTCTCTCTCTCTCTCTCTCTCTCTCTCTCTCTCTCTCTCTCTCTCTCTGTCTCTCTCTCTCTTTCTCTCTCTCTCTCTCTCTCTCTCTCTCTCTCTCTCTCTGGATCTACGGACACGTATTCTTCCACATGTACGTGGAAATTACGTGGTCGTAACTCTCTCTCTGGATCTACGGACACGTATTCTTCCACATTTACGTGGAAATTACGTGGTCGTAACTCCCACCTATATGTCAAATTTATGGAAACTTACATGATCTTTGTATGACGTAAAACGAAAATACGCGACGTTTACATGAAATTAAGTTCCAAACATACGTGCAATTTAAGCACCATTTATATTCGAAATAACAGATTTATGGATGCTTTAAATTTCAAATATACGTGAATTTTACAACGAAATTTTACACACAATTTTTATTCAAAATGAATTATGTGCCGATATATTTATATCCACATCTGTGCGTGTCCTTTAAGAGAATGTAATATATTCCAATGCTATGCATCTTTAAAAGCAGCTTGATTCATGTATTAAACATCATTAACCATGTCACACAGTCGCATAATCCAGGTGGTTAATGTAAGATATTGATCTGAAAATAGAGGGAACTAGAATGCACTCACTGGAGCTGCCTATATACTTGCGCCCATTACACATTTGGCATGTTTTGTGGTGTCTTGCCAACAACAGTTTGAACCACGGGTGCTGGCCCCTCGTTTGGGAGATCGATAAAAAATCTGGATATCAAATTTCAGTTCATCCATCGCTGAAATATTTGTGTGTACGGACAGAATATCTCTGTTATCTCCAGTTGATCTAGTACACTAATTACACTAAATGGTGGTCTTAGAAATACCGTACCAGTTGTTTGACATATTTATAGAACAATATAGACATCGCTGATATGAAGGGTGTGAAGATTGGTTAATGGGTTAAATTACTAGTTTGGCTAGAATGATTTGTGTATGCCATTGCACTTCAGCGGCAAAAACCATCAAAGCCAATTACAATTACCGACACAATTAAATAAAATACACGTTAGTCTTTGACTAAACGTGTGTAAATGTGAAGATGCCCTTAGCGACTGATCTACAGTCTTCGGGAACATATCATCAAAATGTCTATTGCGTTAAGAATGAGAAAGCTTGTTTTCCCGGGTAGGGTTCTCTATTCCGAAGGTTCATTATTCCGAAGGTTCGCTATTCCGAAGGTTCATAATTCCGATGGTTCATTGTTCCGAAGTTTCGCTATTCCGAAGGTTCGCTATTCCGAAGGTTTTCTATTCTGGGCGTATTTAACCAGAAATGAATGAAAATTTGCACCCCCACCACAAAAAAACACACAATGAATGAAAATTACTATTACGCTAGTATTCACATATAGTACATATATACACCCACTTCTAATTCCCAAATTGTTCCAGATGTCCGTTATTAATAGCAAGACGCTTAGACTGTATTAGTTTATCGTTTATTATGGAAAGTTGAAAACACGATGACTGCAATAAACTACATGTAAGAATTATAGTTTTTCCGAACTGGCTATCTGTATTTGAAAGAAACATCAACATTAAAGGCCCACTTAATTTTCGAATACCCAGATCACATATATAACATATATGCCAGTACATTGTATATATACCATTGGAAATAGGAAGCTCTCTAGCACTGTATTATCAGCTTATCCGGTGTAATAAACTGTGAACATGTTGTTTTTGTTGAGTTAACGACGTGTTTTTGTGCTTAAGGTTCTTCTGATTTTGTTGCACAAAGTGTATTATTTTCAATGGAGGGGGATTAACTCTATATTTTAAAGATAGTGTTATTCCCCTACAATTGAAAATACATTAGGTTGGATTATGTTGCATTCTAGGAGCCATAACGGGGGGATCTTTTTATTATTTAAGCTGTTTTCTATTTCTCTATGGACATCTTCTGATACAGACGTTTCAAATGGTGATGAACTATAGTGTTTTAATCATATTTTAAGGCACATATTGTTATTAAAACCTGATATCAATGCACTATAAAAAAAATAGTCGGTGACTCGAAAATTAGCCTTTAGCTGGCGTATTCTTAGATTATTGAGATATAACGTCATACGTGATGACATTAAATCGTATGGAAACATAGCAATTGTGTGGGCTGCCTGACGTGAATATGTTTTGGGAAATAACGTCATACGTAATAACATTTAATCTCAAGGAAACCCGCGAAGAAAAAAGTCGATCACATTTATTGTTTGAATGTTTTAAGTTATTTCCTTCATAAAAAGAGTCTTCGTGATAAAGAACCCTCTCAATACTTTAGAATATAGAATTAACCTTTAAAATAACAAAAATCTTCGGAATAGAGAACCTTCGGAATAGCGAACCTTCGGAATAGCGAACCTTCGGAATAGCGACATGTTCCCTGTTTTCCCAGTTAATAAATAAGGTATTTTAATAATCCATGTTTCCACATTCACATTTTTCAGTGTAATTGTTTCTCAATTGAACCATGCGCTCGACTGTTTGGCCGGACATGGTTTATAAATATGCACCAGGATCTTTCGGAAATGTTTTGAACTTCCAAGAAAGTTTCCAGAAATATGTTCGCACTTCACTGTCTCTGCGAAAAACAAAAACGATTCCGCACGCTTTTAGACTTGATCTCAACTCATTTCCCGAGTTTCAAGTTACATAAAGTAGGTTTCTAATGGGCCGTACTATTGCCCACTTTTATTTTCAATGCAGGGTATATATATAATCACAACCCAACGGTTGTTTTACGGTTCGTAAGCGACGCAAGTATAGCTGTGACGTCACTAATTTCTATACTCCATCAACCTGAATTTTTTTTTACATCCGGGCGATTCGGACCTATGGGCCCCAGTGGAGGTAGTCCCGTCGCTGGCTCAGTCCACTCCGCTTACTACTCCGTAACGTTACGCTCCCGACAGATCAGATGACCCGGGAAAGGTTTTCAGGAGCAAAAAGATTGAGAGCGCAGGGAACAACACCACAGGAGAACTTTGCCCATTTGTCTCCCATTACATTTGAAATGTTCCACCTGGCCATGAATGTGCAGGAGCTCATTATGAAACAGCTCAATAATGAGAAAAGTTCTGGAGATCTAGGTACCCTTCACTGTGAAAAGAACAGAATTGGCAGGTCACAAGTAAATGCCGATGTAAGGAAGGCGTATGACCAGAACAAAGACTTCATTACTTCATTCACATCTTCTTATATCGCTGCAGCAGTGATGGATTATTTCGGAATGCAGGAGCTGAACTCAACACCAACTGTAAACTGCCCGCCAAAGGACTGGACTTCACATTATGAGAAAATCCAATGGCTGAAAATCCACATGAGAAATATCATTGATAAATATGTATTCCAAACATCAAAAGGGCAGATACAAGACTTGCGAATAAAACCGAAGGAGCTTGTTAAAGGTATGGTATTCTGTACTTATAAAGCATGAACAAAATCAGCAATCTTTTCGAGAAAAAAATACAATTTTACGATAATGGACATGGAAATACCATGACGTAACTAAGTGAGGAACTGTGCCATGACATCATTACCATCATTAAATTGATACAAGCTTATATTATACTGAATTAACAAATTTTTCCAAGGTTTTCGTTTCTGCCAACTCCACAGTTTTCCTCTACCCTGAAGCCAGTAGATCTATAAAGTTTCAATTACATTTATAATGTACTCTTGAATATTTTTTCTAACATAATCATTTACATTACCAGGGAGTACTCATATCTTATAAATTTGCGATGCTAAGGGTGCCTTTAAATTATTTTCTTTCTCTGAATGAAATTTTTTAGCAACATCATACAAACTTTCCTAACTTGTTTACAGTTGATGGAATTGTTGTTAAAATAAATTTGAGAAATGGGAAGAGAGCAGACTTAATATTGCCAACGGACAAAATTCCAGAAACTCCACCACCTCAGGATTTGGTAAAAAACTACAGCCATCGAGTAATGGAATTGGGAATGATGTACTCCAGTCTGTTAGATGTGACAGCGATGCCCGAGCGAGCTTTTGGCCTGGCAGTACTAAAATTAGTAATGATCTACTTGAGAACAGCGAACAACAGATCTAAATATGCCTCGGAAATCCAGAGATTTCTAACACATCAAATTTGCATGCTTTCTCCCAAAGCTGCTAATGAGGAGTTTTATGGTATGTTTGTTAATACCCATGATGGCCAAGTAAATAACTACATCCCTGCAGATCTCCGTATGGAACATTATATCAAGGACATCAAGAGAAATGTCAAGCACATGTTTTCAAACCAGACGGAAGGCAACATAGAAAGGCGGACCAGTGCTCTTTACAGTTTGCAGATGATAACCAATAACTTCAAGAAAGCCTCGTCAGTTCGTGAGAGAAGTACATCTCACTCCAAGGTATCTGCCGAAGGAGATGAGCGATCCATGATTGATGATCTGCTACTGAAGAAAGTATTTCAGGAAACACCTGGTAGAAGCCATCATGGATTCCCAAAGATGGGGACCTCATTACTTTCCAATCTCAAAACATCAAATATGGTTTGCTGGCTGAATGATCAGTCACGCAAGTGGATGTCTGAGATTGGAAATTAATATCTACATTGCAATTGATACCAAATATAATCAAATTGATTACAATGCTCATTTGAATCACGTTAAGTTTGAGTGTGAAGTATATCATATTGCCAATTGCCAATCATGCACAAGTAATTGATAATCAGTATTCTATTCTCATGTGCATTGCTTTTTGCCCCCCCCCCCCCAAGAAAATTAGGGGGACTATAATAATCAGCATGTGCGACTGTCCATCCATCTGTCCATCCCATCCTTGTCGCATGATAACTTGAGTATTGAGTAAAATAGCAATAATTATCGAAGATTTTTGTGTAATTTTTCAATGAATTGTGAACCTACCATATCTCATCACATTATTCTTAGCTGCGACAACACTTGTTGAATGATCGAAATTATATTTTGAATATAAGTGTCATGCAAATACGGAAAAGCAGCCTTCACAGCTTCAGCAGAATTGAACATATTATAATTTGTTGCCAATGCCTCTGCAATATCCTCTGATAATCCAGTGTACATAGAGGATAATTGTCCTGGTGGATTTTCTTGGATGAAGTATGACATTAAGAAGTATTTAATGACATGTTTTGCATTACTTGATTCATTTACTGTTGAGCTTTCTTCTGAGCTTGACATCACCTGGTCAGAGCACTCGCTGCATGGGCAAAATTTCCGGCAAACATCACAGCATCTATGGCAATTTTGTATGCTATTCAAACTTGTTCCAAAATAATTGCAAATGAATTCCCTTTGACAAGTATCTCTCTTACAAAAATTTCGCATTGGATCTGTCATACCAGGAACATTGACCGCAATATCAGAAGAACAATAGAAAAGAGTGGCTTCAACCTGACTACCGTCCCTGCCTGCCCTACCAATCTCTTGAACATAAGCTGAACAAAATGATAATTTAACGGGGAGTGTTATGGGATAGGTGCCATTGACATCAGATCATTTAAAGGGGGACTCATGATTAATTAAATAAAATAATTAATTACATGTGTACCTAAAATGTTTGGACTCATGGGGCTGAAAATTGTTACACAGGTTTAATTTGACAAGGGGAATGCCATGCATTAAAGGGGGACTAATAAATTATATGAACAAAGATAGATGATCAATAAAGAGCCTTATTATCAGCTTAGAAGAAAATTGGTACATAGCCGTAACTTGACCAGGGATTGTCATGGGATAGGTGGGATTGTCATGGGATAGGTGCCGTGGAGCTCAGTTTAATAATAATAACAACAATAAAGAGCGTCTATTTTCAGCTTAGAAGATATGGAGAGAAAATAAGGTTATCTCTCAAAATATTCAAGTGAAATTATTTTGTTCATGAATATAAAGTTTTAATTTTAGATCTTTCCTGAAAGATAATAAAGATTTGTACTGATTAAGCTAGGCCTGAACTGACCATAATATTTGGATTTCTCACTGTTTGTGAAGACCATGGTGTACTTTCAATAATGTTCTCATTGTTCATGAGTGTTGAAATTACTCTTTAACTTCATATCTTATTTTATAGGGGAAAGGCTGATGCTGATGCTCATGTTTATCGTCATCTGCTGGAGTAAGTCCTTTTTGTATTCCT
This sequence comes from Siphonodentalium dalli, assembly GCA_032622095.1. NCBI lineage: Eukaryota > Metazoa > Mollusca > Scaphopoda > Gadilida > Siphonodentaliidae > Siphonodentalium > Siphonodentalium dalli. The sequence goes on along the minus strand of CP136069.1, from coordinate 103,351,546 downwards.
CACTTTTCTATAGAAAATGATAAATCGGAAACATATACATGGCACAGTACTAATTTTGGTTTGAATCATTACTAGTATGTACTAGTATGTACATTTGATTAGAACAAAATGTTAATTGTTTGAATTTGTAAACCAAGACAGTGGTTATCCAAAATTGTTTTAGGTGGATTGTACTACTCGTGTATATATGATTTGGATATTAAGGTTAATCCATATTCTATAAAATGAGAGAAAATTGAAGTTGTGAGTCTGAAAATACATATTTGGAAAAAAATTTCCGACAACCCTCCTAAATGAATAAGGACAAAATTTACGTGTAAATTGTTTACGCCTAGGTACCCCCCACCCCCCGGTACGTTGTGTCCCGCAGTTTTTTCCGCCCCCCCCCCCCCCCTGTTGGTCACAGCATAAAAAAAATTCTGTACTTTTTGTTATCCATTGTCTACTTTTATTTCCTACACATCCTTACAGATGAAAAATAGACCCTTCCAATGTAGTTTTCGAACTAATTAGAGAATCAATATATAGTATAGAAAGGGTTAAATCTGACCAGTTATCAAGGAACTATTGCCGGGAGTCCTGCAAAACCAAAAAAAACCACACAGGGTTGAAAAAAAAATTTGGCTTAACAGACCCCCCATATGCGCACAAGAAAAATGTGTACACATCAAGATATACTAAAATTTAATTTTCTTATGTTATTTGGAATTCTTCATGTGGAAATATTGTCTGTCATACCATTAGTCCATCTCACCCCTGTGTTTATTCTTATTTTTTTGCAGAACCCCCCAACCCCTGACCGTATTCAGTTAACACAACATCATATAAATCGATAGTTCCTTGATAAATCACCATTTAAAAAACTTTAATAATGACTCACATCATTTGTACAGGAGCCATTTTGTACATGATCACAATAGATATAGATATGCACATATTTATGCTCGTTCTAATTGGTAATCCATAAACATACGCTGAAAGATGTTATTCGACATAATGCAAATTCAAATTGTTTTCTCACCATGTACAAACGTTCCTGTTATCGCCTTTTGTCATCTTATAACAATGTATTGTAAATTTTGTACGGGAGAGGGACTACCTAAGTTGAAATAACTTGTGCCCCGATCCCTTTTGTATATTTATATACGAATAAAATATGTTTAAAGTATGGTACTGGGCAACTGTGCACTCCACCAGATCTTGTTGGTCTTCATTTAAAATCCGTGCTGCCTCTTCCCACCCCAAACCACACCAGTGCAGTTTGCAGTATATCACCGTTTTCGGAAATTCAACATCTTCCCTGACCAATTTTGTAATATACGGCTTTCAAGATTGTTTCCCGGAAAGATTGATCCGTGTTGTTTTTTATTTTGATAACGTCCATGGAAATATTGGGCCTATCAACACTTGATTTGACACTGGTTACATTTTTCATGGACAGAATTCTCTGGATATCCTCATTGATGTTTGGTGATATTGTAGCAGATAAACATAACACATTGGCCTTGGTGAAAAGGGATCGCAGTTTCCCCAATTCTGAAAACTTTGGCCTGAATCCTGAGCCCCATTTACTCACTACATGGGCTTCATCTATGACTATGCATTTTATTTTGTCCTGCCATTTGGAACTTCTGTATATAGTTGTTAAACTTTGATCTAACATTGACTCTGGGTGACCAATGAAATACTTAAATTGACAATTAATGAAACCAGTATCATTCTTTGCTGCAATGCCATCCACCCGGAAACAATATTGTCCAAGTCTGGCGGCCTGTTCCTCAATTATAGAGTTCAATGGCCTTATTATTATTATTGCTGCTTCAATGGCTTCATGATCGACTGTAACACTTTGACTTTCAGTTTCAAATAAATGGGGAAGTATCTCAAACACAAGTGACTTCCCATAACCCGTAGGCAAATTTGCAATAACATCTCCATTCAAAATTGCTTGAATACACTTTGATTGCTGTGGCTTCAGAACATTAAAATTTGTTCCCCTATGTTTGTTTAGCTTCTGCAAGGCCAATCGACTCGCAACAAACCAGTCCATCGTGACAATTTTTTTTAGCACCTGGTCCTTGTTTATGTTTACATTAGATACAAAACAATCACATAACGACGCAGGTTGAATTTCATTGGTTAAGAAAAGGGTGTGCCGAGTGCACTCAAAAGGTTAGCTGGGGCAACTCGGTGCTTTGGGGAAGCCCGACGTTTATTTTTAGATTGCGCCGTCAGCGACGACGTCACAACCTAAACGAACATGGTGGTACTGACATAGATGAAGGAAGGATAGATACGTCACTCGACGTCATTTGATGGGCCAATCGGTAACGCACTCCGATTCTGTCCGCCATTGCTAAAGGTAGTTCAACTCCGATTGTTCTAATCAAAACAGTGCTTTCTCGTCGCAATAAAAAGAGAAAACTCTGGCGTCTATTGCAGCTGAATTAATTGTACACCAACTGTCATGAATTATCAGAATCTCACGTTTCCAAGGGTGTCCGTTGGGGAGTCAGAAAGGTGAGTTTTTATGCCGTTTGAGACCATTTTTGTAATAAACAACACGACATTCTGTATTCTATTTTTGTCATTTTCACCTGGATGAAGACTGAAGTTATGTTAGTAACGACTTTCAAAATGAAATTAATTTAATAGATCTCACCATTCATGATTGCATTGGTAATTTGAATATCATGTATACCGGGTACCGACCCAAACGTGTTTTACGGAAGAAATATTTCAATGACAGCTGTCATATTTCAAGAATTCCACGTGACTGCCAGGTGTGATCAGGTGTACTAGTTACAGCAATAATTTAGAAATGAACAGTCAAAACAATTCACCAATTTGGCAGTTTACATGTCCTACTCCTAGATTCTAATTGTAGTGATCATACTATTCATAGTTTGACTTGTTTTCATGTCCACTTTTTGTAATATATAACATTTGTTGATAAACATATTTTTCATAATGATAATCATAATTCATGTGTCTTTTGGTCATTAGACTCACATAGTATACTCACATTCATAATGTTAATAAATGACATTGAGACTGCGTGGGCATTAATTATAATGTATACAAGTACTTGTCAGCTATGTTGAAATATAATATCATTAGCCTTATTTATTATTATATTAGCAATAGCATTATTTTTGTATAATTTATACTGCTATCATAAAGAGGTATGAACAACTGAATATTACATGGTTTGCCAATGTAGGCACTGGTGAGTGGTGTGTACTGCATGGGAAATATCCCAATATAACATATTTCATACCTGTAACCTGTAAATTATTTATAAATTAAAATTAAATGCTTCGAATTCTGTATTATTTCAGGAAGTGGACAGATCTATACCGTATGCCAATGCCAATGGCAACACCTTAATGATATTGGTGGGTCACAAAGTGATGTGTGCAACATGCATGAGCCGAAAATAATCCAGATGAGACAAAATGAGATGCAGAATGCAAGGATGTGTTCAAGATAAAGAAGGAATTGAACTATACTTGTGCGAAAATCCTGGATAAAAAGTAGCTGATGTCTCATTGACTGTCAAGGAAAGAGCCACAAATGATACACATTTATAAGTTCATCATTAAATTAATTATAGATTTCAAACATTGTCTCTCCATCACATGGTACTTATCCATACTAAGGCAACACCCAGGTTCATTTGCAGATTGTGTGTCCCTCCAGTCTGAAAAAAGTATCCTCTAGGCTAGTAGCTCCCAATAGCATGCATAATCCCATTCAGCTTTAGTAACTGTAATTCTCCAATGTAAATGGACTATAAGTATGTTATCTTACTAGTATATTTTACAATTTGTACCATAATCATTAACTATTTGATTACTGTATGGATTATCTCGCTCAGTTTCAAAGTACCGGTAGCCTATACAATTAACTGTTCTTCGTAGATATCTATTTTAATATCATGGTGGACAGAGATACCCTTTATATTCATGTTTAGGTTAATTCATATAATAAGACCACATACACACTGTTTGTTGAAACACCCTACTGTGACCCAAATATACAAAAGAATCATGGAACTCAAATAAATAATCATTGGTTATTCATTTATGTATATAAACATGATATATATGTCTGTTTTTATAAGATGAAATTAATTACTATGAGATATTAAAGGACATGTTTATAATACTCGTATATATGTTAGAATACAAGACAGAATGAGGTGCAGTGGTCCTGTGACATTTATTTAATTTTACGGGAAATTATTTTATTTTTATATATATACCGGTATATATAAAAGTTAAAAAGTTCCCGGTTGAATCGGGCTAGTGATTGAAACGTGTGTACGTTTATGAGAAAAATCACTCTGAATTGTGTGCTTCAGTATACCTCCAATATTTACATGTGCGCCAGCTGATCTAGGACAACTACAAAACTAAATCCCCACTACACGTAAGAAATCAGATCATCCAATACTTGCACTAGCTGATCGAGGAAAATTACAAAACTAAATCCCCACAACACGTAAGAAATCAGAGTAAATAAACCTGGACGCAAAATGAGCACAACTTGCCACAAGAGAGTTTGATTTAGCGCAGTAATTGACGTCGAATTACGGACACTTTCCATTCCAGAAAATGCATATCACGGACCAAATCGTATTTAGTGGCATTAATTGAATGTCACATTGAAAGCATTATGATTAAAAGTTAATATAAAGTACTTTATTACGAGTATTTCTTCACAACCGTACACGAACCCTATGTAAATATAACGTAAAATTATCTCCCCCTACTTTTCTGAACTACCTTAACGCTTGAGGGCCAAAGCAATGGCGACGTCCAGTAGCGTTACAGATTGATAACCATGAGTGCGACGTCTATCCTATTTTTAGTCTATGGTACTGACTAGTCTCTCATGCTGGGAACGTTACGCCTTAGCGTAGTGAAGGCATAGAGCTAGCGTCTGGTCTACAGTGGCGGCCGCCATTGAGGAATAACCTCGAACCAGCCTGTAAAATGAATTGACAAATTAACTTAACGAATTTATTTTTCTTCTTCGATCAGCCTCCCCACAACAACACTATTAAATTTGAGAAACAAAATCAACCTTATTCAAAATTAAATGATTAATGTGGATTTAGTTGACCTAGATCAGGGAACGTAAACATGTTATCAACGTCACCAGGGAGTATAGATAGATTATTTATAATCCCTGACGTCACTCAACGTCATTTGATGGGCCAATCGGTAACGCACTCCGATTCTGTCCGCCATTGCTAAAGGTAGTTCAACTCTGATTCTTCTAATCAAAACAGTGCTTTCTCGTCGCAATAAAAAGAGAAAAATCTGGCGTCTATTGCATCTGAATTAATTGTACACCAACTGTCATTAATTATCAGAATCTCACGTTTCCTAGGGTGTCCGTTGGGGAGTCAGAAAAGTTTTTCTGCCGTTTGGGACCATTTTTGTAATAAACAACACGACATTCTGTACCGTATTCTATTTTTGTCATTTTCACCTGGATGAAGACTGAAGTTATGTTAGTAACGACTTTCAAAATGAAATTAATTTAATAGATCTCACCATTCATGATTGCATTGGTAATTTGAATATCTTGTATACCGGGTACCGACCCAAACGTGTTTTACGGAAGAAATATTTCAATGACAGCTGTCAGATTTCAAGATTTCCATGTGACTGCCAGGTGTGATTAGGTGTACTACAGCAATAATTTAGAAATGAACAGTCAAAACAATTCACCAATTTGGCAGTTTACATGTCCTACTCCTAGATTATAATTGTAGTGTTGATACTATTCATAGTTTGACTTGTTTCATGTCCACTTTATGTAATATAATATGATCATGTACGTAAACGTAATTTGCGCCCGCTTGTTACTGTTCATGGGATTATCTGATGAATTGTTATCTTTATAGAAGGATTTGATGATAAACCCTAAGGGTTGATACACACATGCATGTAATCTCTGTAAGTATCGTGTATTTGGCGTTTACATGGATCATACAGACGATGTAATATGTGTCCACTGACAACCCAATCATTGCCTACGTGTTGAACGCACTGAGTTCTAGTTCCAATTAAGTCGGAATGTAGATAAGTCGTTATCTTGGACCGAGTCGCCAGGCCACTTAAAATAATTGTTCGTGAAATAACCCATATGGTAGACGTTCTATTTAAATAATTACCAGTCCTCTCTTATTTATAGCAGTGGTGGATCAGGATTTCCCCGACGCATGCAGGGCTATATATGACCCAGAAAGCTACCAGGCGGGGGTGGCTAACTCTGAGCTATTTAAGAAAAACATATCATATTGTACCTTATTCCGACCGATACATTCAACTAAGTCCCTTAGCTATTTGAATTTTTGAGACCCCACCCAAACAAGCATCATGGTTGAAAATGTTCTACATCAAGCCTGTATATATGCCAGACGTGTGGCTTCTGGTGGTCGTGCATTAATAAAATGCCAGATATCACACAGACTTGACTAATTTCCGCATCCGTGAGAGAAGACATGTTTTGGACTGGCCTTAAATGTACTGATGGAAGACAATTTGACTTCGCTTGTCTGGCCTGTTAACAATGAACCGCTCGCGCGCAGGTGATCAATGTTGTCAATTATTGGTGTGGCCATGTAAAATACATGTATTTTACATACAGAAATTACATGCATGTGTGTATCCACCCTAATTATAATGGGACACAAGAAAATGATATATACAATGTATGTAAATAATCACATATAACGTAAATGTGGATATTTAGCCAGCCATGTAATACGAATCTCAGCTGTCTGGCCATCGACGCAGTCCTGTCTGGAATTTTGCGCGCCGGTGTAGGTAGTGACGTCATGATGTACGTCTTGATGTCATGACGCCTTGACTGGTTTCCCAAGAAGCAATCTTAAAATGACTCTGCGATCTTTCATTCGGAACTTAAAGTTTCCGTTTGTCGGCCTTGCACTTTGAGAATATTTCATAATTTATTTAGGCGGAAATACCGTTAGAAAATTGAAGATAACATGTAAACGGCCAGCAAGGTCGCTAGATTCCTCTTTCGGGGTAAATATTTTTAATAATTTTATGAAATATGTAAACAAAACTTTTTCATGCAATTTAACTTTTTTGTTAACCAGAGCTTTTGTTCAATTTACATTCACTTTTTGAAAATATATTTGGCTTTAGGAGCATGATGTTCCTACATATGATGAAGTATAGCTAACAGTTGCTAGATCAAAGTTTTTTTTAATTTTTGCCCTGGAGCATTTTGCCCAATAACACATTTCGAGGTGGCATTAATCAATACAAAATGGCGACCGTTTGCCAACAATAGAATTTTGGACTCCGCTGACCCTGGCTGACCCTTCAGTTATGAATAAATTATCCTATTTTAGGTGATTTCAATTTATTTTTAGATTGGGCCGAAAAAGTCTATTAGTATATATCTCATATTCGCATACGTATACCCTGGTCGCTTCGCTTCCGCGGCTTCGCCGCGGGAGAGCGGGCGCTATAACATTTGTTGATAAACATATTTTTTCATAATGATAATCATAATTCATGTAGTCTTTTGATCATTAGACTCACATAGTATACTCACATTCATAATGATAATGTTAATAAATGACATTGAGACTGCATGGGCATTAATTATAAGCCACGTACGCTCCGCCCCGCAGGGGCGGGGCGGTGGGCTTTAGTTGGTACTGGGCGTACGCACTCGACGCTGGGAGAGTATTGGATCTGCAATACTGTTAAACGAAAAATAAGTTTCTAAAAATATATCATGACCCCGACACACACTTTGAACTTTGAACTCGTCTTCCCAAGCCACATATGCAGCGATTGGATAATCGCGTTTGTCTTAACCAATCAGAATCAACGTTGCTCACAGACGGTTGTTAGGCAAGTGATGCTATTCAAACAAAGTTGAAAATCGCCACCTCGGATTATTATTTCCACGAATTACCAACTACAACACACGCGTTGGGCGAGAAAAAAACTGCTTACATTATGATATACAAGGTGAGTACTTGTACATGATCATTATCGGGTGTATGATGTACCATGTTTGGCCGCGAATGTAACAAATTCACCAATTCCAGCCAATTCCCAGGGGATGGCAGACTGACTCTTGAACAGTTCAACTTGAAGTTGACCGTTGACTCCAACTTCCAAGTTTAGTGACTCGGGTTCAAAGTCATAATTCCACGATTCACTCTTGCAACAAATTTAGAAATTACAATTTGAACGAATCAAGCATCTACTTCATTTGTGATTATACTTGCGAGTACTATGTCTTGTCTTGTCTTGTCTTCTTAGAATGTCCCACGTTGATTTTTCGTGGCACCACTTGGTTAAGTGGAATCCTGGTGCTCTTGGAATCCTAGAATATCCTAGAGAATCCTCACAATTTTACTCATATATGATTTATATGTATGTATAAAGCTGTCCATGATTAGTTTCAGCAGGCTAACTAATAGTGAATTATGAAATAAATGGAGAAAAACCAATTTGTGGTTAGTAAAGAGTGATTAGCTAGGTATCAGTGACAATGGGCTCAGCCTGGATTGATGCCAAAAACCGAGTCCTCAACATATGAATATCATGCAGATATTCCCTACTGTAGAGTTCCATGATATTTATGTCTTCTTCTGCAAGCTTGGCGACCTCAACAATTCTAGAGTGGGACGAGTCCAAGATGAGCTGAGTGAAGAGTTCTGGATTAGTTATGAGTAGAGGAGTCATCTGTACCACATCTATAAGCCAAAGTTTCTTCTTTATCTTCTCTCGCTGAGGGTTTAAGACACTGCATTCGGCAATAAAGTGTTGTCTGTCTTCAGCAGCTTCCTCACACAGCTTACAGGTACTCTTAACTTTATGCTGGTTAAAGACTGCACGATTTGATTGTAGAGTGTATGTCCCTGTGAGTAATCTAGCCTTAATCTCAGCCCTCATAGCATCATGTAGATTTGTCCTTACATAGCGATAAACTTGATGAACACAATTCACTTTCACAGCATCAGGATTCAGGTACTTCAGTGTTGATTTCTGCCTAATTTCCTCTTTCCATTTCTTCTGAATTTCAAGATTGACAGCTTCACTCAACAGACTCTTCCACACCGCAGGCGTTGGAGTTGAATTCAGCAGCGAATATGCATTTGGTAGATCATAGTGCTCAAGAAGTTGACGTATATAAGAGAACCAACTCTTCGATTGGGGATTCTTCACTGCTAGTTGACGGACAGCAATGTCATATTCCACCATGCTTTTAGCAGATATAATTCTGAAGAACATGTTCAGCGAATTCCTGTGTATCACTGTTTCAATTGGAGGTACTCCTAGTAGTGCGGTGACTGCAACTGTAGCTGTTCTGGTTGGAAGATGTTGGATTTGCCTGAGTGTTACCGTCTGATGGTTTTCTAATTTCTTCATCTCAGTCTTATTAAGCTGCAGCACGTCAAGTCCAAATGTCAACCTGGGAATGACATACATCGTCCAAAGTTTACATTTAACTAGCTGGGTCACCCCTGTCTTCCCATGCATGCCAGCTCCCATCAGAGAATACGTCGTTCTGCGCGAAAGTTTTACCTTTCCCTCAACATCCACAGAGTTATTTTTAAGTCTCATTATCCCAAGATGTTCTGTAAAGATTGGCTGTTTTATTTCCTCTCCGTACATTTCCACATGCTCGCTCCCCCTTCCATTATATACCAGGGTGTTGCTCTTCAGAGGATTAATCCTGTATCGTTCTTGCTTAGCATACCATTCCACCAAGTTGATCATCCGTTGCATCTCCTGGGTATCATGGGTCAGGAGGGCAATATCATCGGCACATGTAATATGAGGAATACTGACAGTACCTATACGTGCCCCTTCAAATTTATTTTCCAGCAGCAGGAGTAGAGGATTGTTAAATCTCTTGTAGTGACTAGTAGAAAGGATCTTTCCTTGCCTGACTCCTTGTGAGATCTTAAACGGCTGCGACAGCTGTCCTTTCCATTTTACTTTGGAGTATAGGTCAGTGTACAATTCCTTTAGTAGTAGCCAGTCCTTCCCCATGATACCATCCAAATACAATTTATGAAGGAGTATATTGTGATCCACAACATCAAACGCCTTTTGTGCATCCAGAGTGGTGAACAACATAGTTTTCTTAGCTGCTTTTGCCTCATTGATGCATTCTGATACCATGAGAGCTGCATTCTGAGAGGACGTCCCTTTTGTAAACCCAGTCTGCAGTTTTGACTGAGTTTTCTGGTAAGTGTCATGATGTCTGCTGTTAAGTATGTGCTCCAATATTTTCAGCAGAATGGATGTAACAGTGATTCCTCTGTAGTTCGCTGGGCTAAGAGAATCACCTTTTTTAAACACTGGAGTTAATATTCCCTCTTTCAAGCTAGATGGTATTTTTCCTCTCCTCAACATGCAATTTATCAGGTCCACTAAGTATCTGATGAGCGATCTTTGTCCCACTTTTATATGTTCCGCAGTCATTCCCATTCCGTCAGCTGCTTTATTATTACTTAGCTTATTTATGGCCAAGACTACTTCCCCTTCTGTTACATCCTCCATGTTCTGCTGTTTAGCACATGTATCCTCAATGAATGGTATATCATTTTTGATTACCTCCTGATGAGGCACATCATATTCCTTGTGATCGATAGGAGTACCCAACCTCTCAAAATGCTTGACCCATCCATTTAGAACATCTTCAGGTGTTGATAACACATTTCCATCAACAATCAATTCTGAGACTGCAGTTGTTGTTGAAGACCTTTGTTGTTTAACCAGTAGACCAAATGCCTTGGTGTCCGGAGTCGCCTTGATGATCTTTTCTAACTTATCTGTAACTACCTTCGCATTTTCCTTTCTTATAAGCTTCCGAAGAATACTTTTTGTTTTCTTCACTGTGATGAACTCTTCACTAGTTTTTTAACCTCCTGCTCTTTTAAGTTTACACCAGGCTATCTTGTTGTTCTTTATTGCAAGATGCACATTTGGGTTCCACACTTTTAGTCTCTTCTTCTTCAGCTTATGTCTCTGTCTGTATCCGGGTATACTGTGTATTGCTGCTTTAGTGAGTGTAGAAGACAAGTGTTCAATTGCAGCCGAAACTTCATAACCAGTATCCAAATGGATTGGAAATGGTTTCAGTTCTCTTGTGATGAATTCATTATATTGCAACTTGTTACATTTCTCCCATTTAGGCTTAGGGTTTACGATCACATCAGCAACTTTTACTTCTGAAGACACATGCAAAGATGCAGAGACTGGGACATGGTCCGACAAGTTGTTATCTGTCCTACCCATCACTGTCCAATTTGTCGTCATTGTAGAAGCTGTTCTGTTGCAAAAAATGTAATCTATCTCTGCAGCATCCTGATCGTTAACATGGAAAAATGTTGGTTGTCCTGTTTGGAGTGTGGATAATCTCTTCAGTTCATAGAAGTTCTTCAGTTCTCCATCTCTCTCATTTCAAGTCCGCCTCTCCAGTGAAGAATTGAAATCTCCACAGACATATACAGCATGCGTATCATTAAATTTGTCCAAAATCTCTTCAATTTGGGCAAGAGTCCGATCATATACTTCCTTTCTAGAATTTCCTCTAGATGGCATATAGGCTGATATGATACACATCGGTGGCTGGGATAATATTTCCAAAACTGTTATGCGACAATCCCCATCTGGAAGCCTTCTGTACTGCACATTCCTCTGTGTGTTATAGAAGATAGCTGTGCCACCATAGCCTCTTGGAACTTGTATAGGAGCAATGGGACTGTCATCATCAACTGCTTTTGCAAATACATCATGTGTGGTCGATATGCCCTTCAGAAATGAGAGTTGGAAGTTATATAACCAGTGCTCCTGCACACATAAAATATATGTACTCTTCAACAGCTCTTGCAAGAAACGGTGTTACTCCTTGCATTCTTCACATTGAACGTTGTTAATGTAAGATTGTTTCCATCGGCCATCTTTCGGTCGAGGCTCGGCCATGGTCTAAAAAAGAGTTTTCTTCCTTTGAGCATGTAGTAACCCGTGACATATGCGGACTAATCTGTACATGAGTTACATCATCATTGAAAGTCACCTTTTTCGGAGTGGAGTGCCTATTTTGAAGTTCTTGATTTTCATCCATAATATTCTTGGACCATCCATCATTTTGATGCACAAATTTTGCAGATGATATTGATTGTGGTCTATTCTTATGACTGTTGAGAATTCTGGGGGGGGGGGGTAACGACCCCTTTGTGCTGGTATACCTCGATTGTTATCCCTCGGGCTCAACTGACGCAACTGATTTCTTTTGTTTATGAAGCGAGGTGGTCTAGACTGACAAGATTCTCTTTGTTGGTTGTTATTTTTATTTTCTACCCCTCGGACATCATCTTCCCTCATCTGTTCTGCATATCGAGATGGATTATGATTGGATTGATAATTTTGTTGGTCTAAGGAACCTGTTGGGTGACTCATCTGGAACGACTCAACCGATTGAGGAAATCCCGGAAGATTGTTCATACCATCTGTACATGTAGTTATTGATCCAGTTCCTGCTGGTGGTTTACACACATTTGAGCTTATCTGGGGTCCAGTACTTAGTTGTTCAGATTCCTGTGGTACAGGTGCACTTCTCGGAGGTCCATTGAAATGGTTCTTTGACGAAAGTGGTCCATCAAAGTGATTCATTGGGTCTGGTGGTACAACTCGTTGGTACATCCATGGTGGCATTCCTCTATTCATTGGGTGTGGTGGTACAACTTGTTGGTACATCCATGGTGGCATTCCTCTATTCATGGGATTCAACATAGCTGGATACATATGAGGCGCACTGTACCTATAATTTGTGGCAGATGGATGACAGGATGAATTAAATGCTTGTTGCTGACATTGCGACTCAAGAGCAGTAAGTCTCATCTGTAGCTGCTGTATCTCCATGTGGGTTAGTCTGTCCGTAATTCCCTTCACAGAATCATTTTCCCTACTAAGGGGTGTTCCTGATTGGTATGTTGTTTCACAACGGCAGGAGGTATTACCTTTTGGAATGTCATGTACATCATGTACATCAGAATTTGTTACCTGTGATGCCGCTGCTTGCATTTTTAAGACACGATTTGAGTTCTCCAAGTCATTGACCTTTGACTCCAGTTTCATGATGTATTCCATTTTATGTTTCTCTTGCTCACCGTCTTCATTTCTGAATTCTTTCACTTTTGGATTAGGCTTCATTTTGACTCGGAGCACCTTAATCGGAGAGGTTGGAAGGCTACCTCTTGGTACTGGACGATTCTGATTATAAGACACAATGTGAATAATTTTTGGCTCTGTCTTATTCCAGTTCTTATTGTTAGTGGTGGCATTGTTAGAACTATTCTCCTGAGTAACCTGTGTGTTATGTTCCTCTGCCATAATGCTAGATGTCAGCCGTGTTATTTCCACTTGGTTTTTGTGCACATCTGCATTTGTGCTACCAGTTCTGGTCTTCTTTGTGGAGATACCATTATGCGTATGATCATTTATAATTGCACTGTTTGCAGTGTCAATAACCTCTTTCTTCAATGTTGTTTGATCAGAGTCTCCTGCTAGCTCAGAACCTTCATCTGGCATCTGTGTATTGTTTTCTTCATTTATAATTGCACTGTTTGCAGTGTCAATAACCTCTTTCTTCAATGTTGTTTGATCAGAGTCTCCTGCTAGCTCAGAAGCTTCATCTGGCATCTGTGTATTGTTTTCTTCATTTATGGTAAGGTGTCTGCATGAAAGACAGCTATACTCTGCACCATCATACCCATGAAAATCAGTAAGTTTGTCATCTAGCTGTTCGCAGCTGACATGGTACCATCTGTTACATATATCACATGCTAATCCTTTGGAGTCCACATATAGTTCACAGTGCATGCAAATTGACAGTGAAGTGTTTGCCTCTGGACATTCCTTAGTGTCTATAATAGTTCCAATTTTATCCACACATACCATACTAGTGCTTGCTTCCGGATTGGTAACACTCTTCGCTATGCATCGATCAATTAGAACCGCAATATGTCTTTCCAGGGAGGACATCTCAGGTCTTATTGACAGTCTCTTGATGATTTCAGGAAGTGCTTCATCATGGAATGCCGGAGTTCCCCGTCCATTGATGAGAAACGAAGACTGTATGTTGTATACATTAACCGTGAATTGCAAGTTTTTCCCACATGAACCATCTTTAAGTCTTTTGTTAGTTTGTTACGTACACAGCTACAAAATTAATTTATGAACACAGTTTTGTCAAAGGTGTCATTACCTGCGACCAGAAATTATTTAGACAGAACGGAAGCGATCGAATTCTCGCATTGTTGACTTTTCGAATGATAGAACACTGACACACGGCGATGGTAAAATGGTTTTCACGGTGATAATCCTGATGAGAAAGTATGGAATAATACAATAAGTCTGCCGTACACAACACTGACTACAGTACAGTACCGTTTATTAAATATAATTAATATAAATTATAAGTTATAACAGTTTGTAACTTTGTTTTCAGTTTTGAAATGAAACTTGTCAGAGTAAACTAAAACTGGTATTATTATTAAGGGGATGGCCAAGTCTGTTTCATCAAAAATGTCTGGAAACGGGCTGACAAAATTGGTATTTTTCACATAAAAGCAGACAGAAATAGATATAACAACATAGAGATAATATATAGAGCATATATCGTTAAAGGAGGTGCCACGAATAGATGTGAGCTAAAAAGCTTTTTGTACCAGAAAAATGACTTTGAAACAGAGTATATCTGCAATATTATGTCATTGTTTTGGCATTCAAATGTGAAAAACTATAACTTCAACAGTATCATTAGGCAGCCCATTATGATAAGTGACATACCGTTAAGAGCCAAGGAGCTATGCTTTAGATTAATGTTCACTGTATCGTTTGCAAAACGTCCGCTAAAACGTGTCAGTTTTTCTTGGGAGCCAGTCGCCATGTTTCAATTGTAAACACATGTTCATGACGTTGTTGTCATTTTTTAATTCGCGGCAGGTACATGAAAATCGACCAGAAAAGCAATCCGATCCTGCAATCGGGCAAGTTTATGATATGAAATCGATGCTTTCAGTTTATTTAAGTTGTTGGAATTAATTTAGTTGCTTGATTACCTACGATTTATGAAGTTTTGGGCTGTTTACAGATGGAAATGTTGATATTTTATTTTTAGAATTACCAGTCTATAGTCGAAAGCGAGATTACAAGATGTCGTATTAGTACGCAAATCACATAAATAGAAAACTTACATGTTTCAGAATATTGTATTATTCTAAAATCAAATAGCCTATATAAAAACATATTTATGAATAGGAAAGTACCGTATTCCGACGAAATATGTCATATTTTACGACGGACTCCTTGTGCGAGTTCACTTCCGGTCAATTCTATTTTGGTGCACTGGGATAAACAACATTGTGGAGATAAATACGTTTAATAACATTTAAATATAAATTAATCGAGAAATTGTCGGTTATCAGGTACAATCATATTGCTTATAACCCATATCTATTGATGGGCATAATCAAAAGCTTGATCCCTGGCGCATGCGCGATTGTCTATACTGATCGATTTCCATTCGTAATCGTATTCTAGTATTGACGGATGGGTTTGTTTGTAATCATGGCCGCTCCGCCCCCATGGCTTGTGTATCGGCTATCGCAAAATAATGTTAGGATATTATGGTCTCCCATACCAAGAAAAATAGTTCCTAAGAATGTAAACAATGCAAATGGAGGACATTTTGCCATTATTCAGGATGACAGTACTATTTTCACAGGCACGATATTTGGGAAAGTTCTTGTTTTTCCTCAAAATGATGTCTCCTTGTCTCTAGCCAGATTCTTATAGGACCATTTTGACTGTTCAGTTTGTACAAAAAGTTAACCATTGGAACTGGAGAAACGCCGTTTGGGGACATGATTTTTTGTCACTCTACCGCGAGTAAATTCTAACAGCTATAATTTCTCTACTAATGACAAGATCTTTGTTTATTATTGATTATTATGTGTGAAAAATATGAAGTTTATCCATTCTATGGCCGGTGAGTAATTATTGATCATCTGGAGGTAGGGTGCAATCCGCGGTGGCCATCTTGACCAGACTTTACCATCCCCTTAACCATTCTGCATTACCAAATGGCCTCACCTTCACACTACTAGTATGGCTGAAGGGGTCACTCTCACCAAAAAAGTGCTGTTCAAAGGGTACACAGGGTTTGAAAATGTGCTGAAGGGTACACAGGGTTTGTGATCGATCGGCACGAACACCACTACTTAATTTCTTAAATTGTGTTTATGAAAGTCTGGCGCCCATTAGCAGTTTGTTTTCAGTACATTTTAATATTCATTGGAACGTAAACAATTATTCTCTAACAGAAATCATGGCAGATACGAAAACTGAATGTCCTTTAGAACGACATTTCAAACCATGTGTACCCTTCAGCACATTTTGAAAATCCTGTGTACCCTTCAGCACTTTTTTTGGTGAGAGTGCCCCTTCAACACTAGTATGTTTATACACTTCATCTTCAAGTTAATCATGATACCAAGGAAATACCGTACGTAGCGGGAATTGTCTTGGATCCAGTTATTATTTTTTTAAACTTTCATCCTAATAGTTGTAATATTATAATAGTCTCTCTGACACTCATGAGTCATGTATGAACATTATTATTTTTCGCTCAGTTTTAAATTTACGCAGCTACAGATACAGTTCTTAATCGATGTTGAATATATATTTGAGAACCGCCATGCACAACATACATGTAAATGTACTGTGCACATGCACCAGTACCGGTACATATAAAAAGGCCAAAAAAAAATCCATGTTTTGACTGACCAAAATCCATGTTTATGACCTCAAGCCTAATTTTTTTTCCTCGACAGCGATACTTTTTTGCCGAACTTTACCGTTACACACTTTTGCCTCTTCCTGTTTAAATACAAAACAAAATTTCTAACACAAGTCCAAGTGAAAACACTATACATTAAACCAAAACAACTATCATGCAAGCCTTCCATCATGATCAGTTAACCATGCATTTTTTCGCTTTCCCCATGTACATGTAGGCCTATCCATGTGTAAGCTGAGATATAAAAATGGATTAACTTACTGAATGCGAAATCGCTACCATACATGATTTGTGGTTATGTTAAAACCCAATTGGTCTGTCTTTCAATTCTTTTATTGTTTAGTCAGCTAACGATCAGTGAGAGCAAGTACAATTACATTGTTCTCCTTTCGTTTCACACAAGCTGACACCAGTAGAACTTTTCTCAAAGTAAATTTATTTTCTCATGTGCATGGTCAGTGGCTCAGTGGACACTGATCCCCAGTGACAAGCCACTGTTCATCGCAGTTACTAGTACCATGGAAACATACATGTTAAAACTCAACCATTTTAAGTTACTTGTACCGCTGCAAACTTAGCTTGAAAGATATATGTCTTATTAGCATCATAGTAGCAACTGTTTAAGTAATGGTTCCCATCACATAACACATGGCCAACGCTGATAACCCTCAAGCATATTTGGCAAAAAATAATAATACCTGTGGAATTGTGGGATAGACATATGTCCAGTTAAACTTTTCACATGCCCATAATTTAACTGATGGGAAAGGTTATAAATATACCTTCAATCAACCTATATACCTTAATCAACTATTACAGTGACCGTGAACATTTTGACAAGTGCAAATTTTGGCACCTGCGAACAAAATATTGCCAGTAATTATAGGTGTGGGAGCAATAGCTCCCTTTTCCTGGGATAGACTTGGCCAATGCATTCTCTTTTATATTAGTAGGTGAGGTGCCATATTGGCGACTCGCATATATAAGAGAATGCATTGGCACAGGGATTTTGCAAAATTTCAGGAAGCTCCAGTCAGGAAAGGGTTAATAAATAGCATCAGCTATGAAGTAGTATCAGCTTAGAAAATAATATATGTAGGAAAATTAATACACAGGGGTACTGTAACGTGACCCATGGATTGTCATGGGATAGGTGCTGTGTTTCTCAGATGATTTTAAAGTGGCACTAATAATTAGCAATAAATAGTGTTTGTCATCAGCTTAGAATATATGTAGGGGGAACTGTCTCATGTGTCTCATGGAATAGGTGCGGCAAATCAAAGAGACACTAATA
This sequence comes from Siphonodentalium dalli, assembly GCA_032622095.1. Taxonomy (NCBI): domain Eukaryota; kingdom Metazoa; phylum Mollusca; class Scaphopoda; order Gadilida; family Siphonodentaliidae; genus Siphonodentalium; species Siphonodentalium dalli. Next base: position 103,333,368 of record CP136069.1, on the reverse strand, counting down.
ATTAGCTTGGATGACTTGTGAGCACAATAATTATTTGACCCTCATTAAAGCAAACTCATGGTATCCCAGCTACAGTAGTAGTTACTACTGTTTATTTTTAATGTTGACAACAATGCTTTTAGATGTCAGCAAAAATTTACATGGTTGTACTCGGTAGTTCAAACTGCTTGGCATAAAAAGGACCGTTAGTCGTTCCTTTTATTTAACTGTTCAAGCTCCATGAAAAGAAGTGAGTACTTACTTACAATGCAGCATACACTTGATCAATTGATTAGTTGTGCAACCACACTTGTTAAAAGTATGTCTGTATTGTGTATGTATTATTGTATACTTAAAGTGTTTTATTTTCTATTTTAGGGATATTTTGGATCTACATCCTGCTTATCACACATATAACTATATAACTATATCAACTATCAGAAGTTCAACTCTGTGATCACTGATCTGACATTTACTGGTTCTGAATACATTTTGAAAAGGCATCAGACAATTTTTTTGAACAGGTGTAAAATTAAAATTCACAATCAGAGATTAAATGGAACTGTTGTGTCCTGACTATGATGACACAAATGTCAAATCCACTATTTTCTGTGGGCTCTCTTCTTGGAATGTTATTCACACACAAAGACAATATCAACACCAAGGACACAAACTTTTAATAACTTGCAACTTCAGCTTCCTTATAATACTACTAGAAAAGGAAATGATGAGAAAACAGGATAACAGAAAATACATCATCTATTCTAAATTATATTGGAGGTAGTCATGTGTGCAATGGATACTTTTGGGGTGGAGGCATACATGTGTAAAAGTGATTCTTGACCTGAGGTAACAAGGAATTCACTCCAGGAAGCTGATGTGTAGTTATTTATTCAGTGCAAAACATCTTATGAAAGTACAGGGTATTGATCCACTTGTTCTAAGGAAAATATACACTGCTTCAATTCTGGAGAATGTAAATCTTGTTCTATTACGTTTGGAAAGTGTCATAATTTACACTTGAATGTGGCTGCACAATGTACATATTTTGTCTAACAGAAAGTGTAATGAAAAGACATGAAGATTCCTGGGTGATGTGATTGCCTTCTGATTAATAAAATATTGGGCCAACAGTATGATCTTATTATTTTGAACTAAATCCAAATTCACCAATAAGAAATATATTGTTATTAGAATGAGATACTGCCATCATACGATTCATACCGGTTGGTATTTTTTCATTCTTGCCACATTTGTCATGTTCCAGGGATCAGGGTGTGCAATAAAGAGAGGATCTACAATGAGTCCCCAGTTTATAGCTGAATTTACAAAACGAGTCCAGAATATTAGAACTGGACGAGCCTTTGTTGAGGTCCTGACCTAATGTAGTGGACGAGTTTTGTAAATTCCGCTATAGCCTATACTCTGGGGACGAGTTATAGGTTATATTTATTACATGATCTAAAGCCTCGACAAAACCTACTTAAATTAACAAATGGTACGCTAAACTAACATCGGCTTCTATAAGACATGGGATAACTTTTCATGTAACTGTTCATTGTTTGCGTGTGTAAAGAAATAGTCCCAGATAAATAAAGACACTTTGATGTATTTAATGGTGTATATATAATGACATAACTTTTCAAACTCTTCATGATTATAGCTGGTTGGAAAAATATTGGAAGGCATAATATATGGAGTGTAAATAGAAGACAGACCGGAAGTCAAGGGTCACCTGGCACTATTTCCTGTTGTTCGTTTAATATCACAATTTATCACATAATTAACTCACAAAACCAGGATCATAATTATTGGTAAGACACACATGTAATATTAGCACGTGCGATGACGTCACGCCATTATTTAAACGACTTGCGATTGCTGACGTTTATGATAGTTTTCTTCGATGAATACTTCACGTTGCTTCGCGTTTATTTGATCATGTGATAAAATGTATATCAAACTCATTCTACTTTATACGTAATGTATCAACTTTGTCCACTAAATTCTATTTGAGTCTCGGTGAACCTCGGCTCAAATCGAATTTAGTTATCTCGATTGATAGATTCCGTACAAAATATAAACTCATGTGAGATCCTCTACATACAAATATTTACTATAATTTTGCCTTACATACATCAGGGTACATGTACTACTATAGCTATATAAGTTCGTGAAACATGACTGCAAACAGCAATTATTATGTTCAATTAGACACTCAAAGAAAGAACATACATCGGTGCTATGGCCCCAAGTTTATGAAACTCCTGCGATCCCATAACAATAACGTATGAGGTATTTCACTGTTCGTGCAGAAAATTGTGCTATCTTTGCGCATTTGCACTCATATGGTAAACTGACGACAGGAACACACATAATCAGTTGTGTGTATATATTGCATACCAACGTTTTATATTGATATACCGGTAGTGGCACATGCGTCCATATGCTTGCGATATACACGATGGCAAGAGTCTGTTAATTAGGTCATTTCTATTCTTAACAATGTGTTCCAGACTCGTGATGTTTCAATATTTTGGGAGGTGTGTCCACACGGTTGTGACGTTGATGAACACGTCCTGGCATATGGACTGAAAGATCCTTTATTGATGCAGTAGTGCTGTGGAAAATGATTGACGTATTTACTCAGTATAACCAAAATAAAACTACAGCTTTAGCATCGTGGCAGTCTAGTAATAACTAGACCAAGGTTTCCTTACAGTAAACTCTCAACGTAAGTTGAAAGTAATGAAATTTAGGTCTAATTTTAATAAGACTGGCATCGTGGTATAGCAGTAATTGATAGCAGTGTTCTCAGCTCTACTTGGTATGATTGTGATTTAATATTGACGGTTTGTGGTGTCAGTTATATTTAAGCAGGTACCTGTAGCTACAAGCAATTGCATTAAAATCCGAAAAAAAATCAGTTTCAAACTGGCAATTTCACGATTCCATTGCACATGCAGGAACAGACAAATTAGCCAAGGGTTCGAGGAAAAATAAAATTATTCTAAATTTAATAATTTAATTAGACGCAAGATATTTTCTATTGAGACTACATGTACAAAATTCATTCTCACAACAGAAAATAAATTAATTCAAGACAAACATGCAAGTTAATAAATAGTACATAGACATGCATGGACAAAACACATGCCAGACAACACTGTACACATCAACATTCATTCGATTTATTTCAACTCGCCCACAATGTAGGAAAGACATTAAATTTTTCTGAATGGGATGGGAGGGTGGGAAAGTTTTCAAACTTGTAGCCTCAGAAGAAAATATCAATATAATGAAGAAATTAACAAAGGTAATTAGAAATTCCCGCGAAAAGGGGGGTGCGTCAATCTAAACCAATGAAAAGGCGAGGTGTGAATTTAAACCAATGAAAAGGCGAGAAAATAATATGTAATTAACATATTAAAACTATTGAACTATGGAAGACCAGATCGTACCTAAAGAAATTCTCGAATCACCGTTTGCTAATTAATTTATTTGATGTCAAATAGAACCAATTAGCCAAGGGTTCGAGGAAAAATAAAATTATTCTAAATTTAATAATTTAATTAGACGCAAGATATTTTCTATTGAGACTACATGTACAAAATTCATTCTCACAACAGAAAATAAATTAATTCAAGACAAACATGCAAGTTAATAAATAGTACATAGACATGCATGGACAAAACACATGCCAGACAACACTGTACACATCAACATTCATTCGATTTATTTCAACCCGCCAAGCCCTTGGGCACCATTCCATAGGAAATCAATGAATGCCTGTATAAAGTTACTTATTTTTATCCAAAATTGATTGTTTCATGCGATTGGCTAACACATACCTATCTTTCAAAGAATAATGTAGATAACGCTTGTAGCAATCGCTAGACCAATCGCCCATTAATTGAATAAATTCACTAGGAACTTGCGCCTTAAATGCCCACGAGGCGCCGCCCCTTCTAAAACTATGCGAAGAATAAAGTAAGGGGTCTTCTCCAATATCTACTAACCGAAGCCTCAAAAACTTTTGAAATTGAGAATAAGTTACTGGCTTAACCTTACCATTACTACGTAATTGGAATGCTGGTTCAAAATCTGCTGACGGGTTAAGCTTTACCATAGCCTTAAAGGCTTTAACAGGGCAAAGGACTGATCCCGGAATGGCTACAACTGGTAACTTTAAAATACGTTGTCCAAACTGAATGGTCTTTGACCACTTAATAATGACCAAAAGCACATTATCTGTAATAAAAATATTTTGGTCTACACAACTGATGTGACGCATCAAAAGATGTAGCGGTATCTGGTACTAAATTAGACTTACGAAGAAAAAGAAAAAAGGCCAAAAGGAAAATACACCAGTGAGTAACATGAATAGGGTCATCCTGATTAATATGAACATGAATCATCTCTAAAATAGCAGGGGTTATTGGAAGGGCTTGACGGACACAATGTGGCTTAAGTCTTCCTAATCCTCTATATAACAATGACAATTCATAGGAATTAAAGAACTCGCAATCCAAAGAAAGATTTAAGTGAAAGATCTTAACTCCACTTACATAATTCCTAATAGCTTCCACTGACTTGAAGCTCCTGCTTAGAAACTGAGAAAACAATATAATTACTTCTAAAGTAGATGGAATTGGTTCTATTGAAAAATACAGACAGAAGAGGAAATAGGATTTCCATTGTATGAGATGATTTTTTTGAGTGCCAACCGCAAACGCCTTAGACTTAGACACCTTAGCTTCTTTCTTCAGTTGCGAGATCTCTGATCCTATAAATAAATTACCATTCATGTGTGAAGTTGAACATTTCATTATTTACATGCACTTCTTCCATTGACATATTTTGTTTACGGACGTACTCCTGAAACTCATTTCTATAGATTTCTCCATCATCCCACCTTGATAGACAGTCTGCCTGTCTATTGTTTACACCAATAATATGTTTAGCCCGAATTTCGAATTGAAATTTTGCAGCAAAGAACAAAATTTCTCTGAGACATTCTTGAAGAAATGAGTTCCGAGAAGCACCTCGGTTTAACACAAATACTGAAGTGCTATTGTCACAATTTACCATTATCCGCTTCCCAGTCAAAAGTGGAGCCCATAACTTCACACAGAGTACAATACTCAACATCTCTAATTCATTTATATGCCTACCACTAATATTTTCTGGGAAAATAGCATGAAAAAACTTGTTTCCGAACAGACCTCCGCATGCTCTCAATGTTGAATCAGAGGAAATAAATTCATCTGGATTGGACCACTCTTCCAAAACCATCATTGAGATGCCATTGTAAGAGGGTAAAAATCGAGCCCACCAGAGCAAATCTCTCTTCACATAGTAAGGAATGTCCAACACTTTAGGTGAGTAGAAATTAAAGGTCCTGAGCCATGAAAGAATTCTCGAAACGAAAATCCTTCCTGGATGGACACATGCAGAAATAAAATTTAATTTTCCTAATAACGATTGCACCTCTTGAATGGATTTGAATTGAAAGGTCCAATGATAGAATTATTTTCTATTTCTTTAACTAAGTAACAATCCAAATGACGTGGAAAATCTCGTGCACCTTTGTGATTTCTCACTGCTTGATTAATAATGCTCTGCGCATTATCCACCCCTATTGGGAATCCAAATTCGAGAAGTTTACAGAGCTCCTTGTCTTCGTAAACCTCGAGCATAAGTTTAATATTTTCGATATTCAAGCCACTTTTAACTGGAATTTGGGTCGATTCAAAATTATACTTCCCTGACTCCAAAACAGAATTATGATCACTAATTAAATCTTCCATTTGGGTACTGCATGCAGTAGAAAAACAACTCTTTTTGGAAGATTTGTGTGCGGGACGAACTAACTGTTCTGAACTTGACTGAATCAACTCAGACATTCTTTCATCAGAACCAGTATCATTCATACACAAGTACAATTCAACTGGATCTTCTGAAATTGTAACTGTCTGTCTCAATTCAGACAAAACTTCAGCACATACTGTGTCGACATGAAATTCTGGCTTGAAATTTTTACTCTGAGAGTGCTCATTGACTTGAAGTATTGAATCCTTAAACTCTGTATTCGTTTTAACGTTATTTATAATAGGTTCAACACATTGTTATTAGGATCACTGTTCACCTCTTTGTTTTCAAAGGCATGTTTCTTTGCTTCCTGTGATAATAAATATTGTGGATAAAAACACTTTGCTAAAGGATTTAATTCCGATTCAGTTAACTTTTGGATATTTAATTGTCATCTACTTGGTGGAAATGGACATGCCGATGAACACTCAGGGTTAACAGCCTTCTGCTTCTTTTCATTCCAACAAGTGGCACAAAAATGCTCCACTGATCTTTCCTTACCTTTTATGGTAGCCCTATGAGGTGAATTCAGGCTACAACGATTCCTCTGATACAGAGAACAAAACCATGGCTGAGACTCAGCCCCACTTATTTCATTCCCACCATGCGGCACTGAACTTTCTGATTTCCCATAACTCTTGTTGGCCCTGTAACTACCGGTACTAGTATTTACTTTGATATGCCTAGCTAAAATGGGACCTTCCAATTGAGCAGGGTCATCGTCCCATGAATTTTCCCCTATCTCTATGCGCCTTAACCAATCGGCATAAAAATTTAACAAGGCTCTCCATTCATAAACGTTATGATAATAACTTATCTTTTTTAAGAGAGCCAGTCTACCCTTTCTTTCCAAGGCGCTAATACCAAGTCTACTGATTATTTCAGTTTCGCCTGCCACGAACTGTTGAAAGGTGAGATTGGCGAATTGAATATTGAAATTTACAAACTCAAATTTCAGTGCCGAATGAGGGAATAATTGTGGTTTAAGTACTACATCACTTGCCTTGGCTTCAATACCTGATTTTACTCGTCGTTTTGATTTCTTCCGGCGAGAGTCATTATCAGACCTATTTACTTCACTATCAGAGCTTTCACAATCAGTGTCACTGTGACTGTCATTGTCAACTTTACCACCAAACACGCCATGTTTTCGAAGATGAGAGTCAGCAAGTTTGCTCAATTTGTCCATTTTTCTCAGGTCCTCCAAATTTATAATGTTTTCTACAACAGGAGACTGTTTTTTATATCTTTTAGTACCTTTGAGGTCTTTCTTTCTCTGCAATAGTTCGTTTTGCAACTCGTCTCTCGCTTGGCGTTTCATTTGACGGCGCTGCAATAATTCAACTTCCGCCAGTTCGACTTTCAATTTCTCCATGCATATCCTCGTCCAGAAGTGTATCCTCGTCTTTACCTTCATTTTCAGGGATCTCTTCAAACTCATCATCCTGAACGGATTCTTTTTTAATTTCTTCTTCAGTGGAAGAATCACTTTGGTCTATTCCTTCGCTCATTTTCTTGTAATTGAGCTTCTTAGGATTTCGAAGTTTCCGAGAGGGTATCATGTATGGTGTCACAGTGTCGCTATGACAACCGCGTAAATCACAACAAACAGTTTTCAACGACTTGTTTCAACAGTTTCGATTCAATTTCGCTATTATCAATGCGAAAATCAAGATTGAGGATCAAACATCAAAGAAAGTTTTCAAACTTGTAGCCTCAGAAGAAAATATCAATATAATGAAGAAATTAACAAAGGTAATTAGAAATTCCCGCGAAAAGGGGGGTGCGTCAATCTAAACCAATGAAAAGGCGAGGTGTGAATTTAAACCAATGAAAAGGCGAGAAAATAATATGTAATTAACATATTAAAACTATTGAACTATGGAAGACCAGATCGTACCTAAAGAAATTCTCGAATCACCGTTTGCTAATTAATTTATTTGATGTCAAATAGAACCCATTGCAAAGATGTTAAGATGCGGCGTGGACTTCCGGAATGTTTATGAAATTCTGTGCGATTGTGGAAGTGTATTTGACAGGTCAAGCTATCATTTCGTTATTGCACTTGTCAGATAAACTGACGACACGAGCACACACATGCGGTTTTGTTTATTTCATACCAAGCGAGTGATATTGATATGGTGGCAAGTTCTTTCATATGCTTGCGACATACAATATGGAAATAGTCTGCCTACCCGTTCAATGGTGGCTATTTTTAATTTCACAATGCGCTCCATAGTTGGGTATGTCGATATTGCAGAAGGGACGCCCAATCGCCCATATGGTTGCGACATTGATCAACTCAGACTGAAAATCCTTTATTGGTGTACCAGCGCAGTGTGAAAATGGGTGATGTGAGAGCGCATTAAAATATGTAACACGGCCTTAGACTTGTGACATAACCAGCAATTGTGTACATTGTTCTCAACGCTACCTGCTATTAGAGTTTTGATGCTGATAGTGCATGGTGTCTATTAAATTTAACAATTTCATGACTTGAGTTTCCGGAAATATTACGAAAAACCCTGTGCCAACGCATTCTCTTACATATACGAGGCTTCATATATAAGGGAAGGCACTGGAACATGGTCTTTAATACCAAAACAGCGCAGCTCCCAGCATTAAAAGGATAAACAAATATTGCAGGAAAAATACAAACAGTCACTAAAATACTTAAAATTTCCAGGTTGTGTGATTAAATCTATGAGTTATAATAGTTATATGTATTTGACACTTTCGTGGAAGAAACCGTGTTGAGCAACATCCATAATGCAGGGATGTAGAGACACTTGTGGGGAAGGGTCAGTTAGAATATGCCGTTCCAATGTGTGATTAACAGCCGCATATGTGTTATTTTCCCCTGGTATATGACATACTTGCATACGTCGCGTAAGGATAACAATTTGTATTTGACTGATCGTGCGATCATTACGCCACTGCACTCGTCCGATATACGACAACAGTATCTCGCGCATGCGATTTTGTGTATATATTCCGTACCAAGCGTGCGATATTGATGTCGTGTCAAGTGCGTCCATATGCGTGCGACATACAGTATATGGCAATAGTTTGACAATCCGTTAGTGGTATACTATGTTCAATTGTGGTTAATTCTTAATTTGACATTGCATGCGTTCTAGAGTTGGGATACGTCGATATTCCTGTAGGGGCGTTCACATGGTTGCGGCATCGATTAATGGATCCTGGCATATGGACTGAACATTGCTTTATTGCCGTAGTAGCGCAGTGTACAAAAAATGAAGCCCTAAAATGTTTACACAACCAGTAATTGGGTACAGTATTCTCGACTACGTCTATGACTGAATGTTGGTGCTGATGGTGTTTGGTGTCCGTATTATTTTGAAGCAGATATGACAATTATCGCAAGAAAAATACAAATTAAGTTACTAAAATGCAGGTTTTATGGTTAAATCTATACGTGTTTTTTTTTTACCTGAAATTGAGCATTTTCACTCAAGAAACAGTGTTAGGCAACATCTATCTTGCAGGGATATAGAGACATCGGTGGGGAAGAGTCAGTTAGAATATATCGATCGAGCGTGTGGTAAACAGACCCAGTTGCATGTTTGTTACTGGCCGATAGTGTATGATAATCATGGATGCATGCGTCTTTTAATGAGAACAATAATGTTTTTGGCAGATTGTGCTATCCTACGCCATTGAACTCGTCCGATATACTGACAACAGTAAGACACACGCGTAGTTTTATTCCATACCAAGCATGCGACATTGATATCGTGTCATAAGTGCATCCACATGCTTGCGACATATACTAGTTATGCCAATAGTCTGTCCAACCGGTAGTGGGAAATTGTATTTAATCGTGGATACTTCTTAATTTCACATTGCGTTCCGAAGTTGATCAACATATCCTGGTATATATTGACTGAAAATTGCTCTATTGACGTAGTAGCAGTGTACACATTATTTATGTAGGAACGCTTTACACACAAACAAATAACGATTATATAACGGTGTGAGTCGTGTGACATAACCTGTATTTGGGTACAATATTTTGGACTCTGGTATGACTGAAATTTGGGAATTATGTGCATGCCTGCGTCGCGTAAGGATGACACTTAAGGTTGCAATCGTTCGATATACTGATACCAGTAACATACGCGTGCGGTTTTGTGTATGTATCCCACATATTGATATAGTGTCAAATGCATGCGTTCATATGCTTGCGACATATATACTGTGACATGGGTCTGTCAATCCGTTAATGTCACTATGTTCAATCGTGCCGGTAAGTTCTTAATGTCACACCTGTGTTCTTTAGTTGGGATATGGGACGAGCACCAATATGCTTGCGACATGACTGTAACAGGACTTGTTTCTTCGGATTGTGAACTGTACTATACTGTATGACGTCACCATGTGCTCACACAATTCCCTCCAACTTATGCAAATAAGCATTTCTATCTCAGATTTGAATAGACGTTGGATATTTTCGGACTACATGACTTAGCTGTGTAGCAACACACCATGAGCTATACAGCACACCCTGTCATCACTCCACATGTAGTGCAGAATTTCAACACACAGCTTGGAGTATTTTGTAATGTAATTTTATTATATTTCCACGCTGTCAAGCAGACCAGATATTCGGTGTTAACAGTAAACGAATCGAGTAAAAAATGTTGTGAAAATGTGAACCGTGTCGCACAAAAGAACACCTCTTCGAAAGTTCTATTTGAGCACAGGAAGAAATGTCATTATTTTCCTTTATCTTTGTCACATCAATTTCGTCGACTAATTTCGATACCGGTATAATTCAAAAGCGGTAATTATTATAAATGTATTTCGTATCGCAAACTGCCAGATTTAATCTACGTGGGCTTTATTACGTTTACGTATGGTCATATTAATGTATACAAGTACTGCATGGTCAGCTATGTTGAAATATAATATAATTAGCCTTATTTATTATTATATTAGCAATAGCATTATTTTTGTATAATTTATACTGCTATCATAAAGAGGTATGAACAACTGAATATTACAAGGTTTGCCAATGTAGGCACTGGTGAGTGGTGTATACTGCATGGGAAATATCCCAATATAACATATTTCATACCTGTAACCTGTAAATTATTTATAAATTCAAATTAAATGCTTCGAATTCTGTATTATTTCAGGAAGTGGACAGATCTATACCGTATGCCAATGGCAAGACCTTAATGATATTGGTGGGTCACAAAGTGATGTGTGCAACATGCACGAGCCGAAAATAATCCAGATGAGACAGAATGAGATGCAGAATGCAAGAATGTGTTCAAGATAAAGAAGGAATTGAACTATACTTGTGCGAAAATCCTGGATTTTGTCTAGCTGATGTCTCATTGACTGTCAAGGAAAGAGCCACAAATGATACACATTTATAAGTTCATCATTAAATTAATTATAGATTTCAAACATTGTCTCTCCATCACATGGTACTTATCCATACTAAGGCAACGCCCATGTTCATTTGCAGATTGTGTGTCCCTCCAGTCTGAAAAAGTATTCTCTAGACTAGCAGCTCCCAATAGCATGCATGATCCCATTCAGCTTTAGTAACTGTAATTATCCAATGTAAATGGACTATATGATTATCATTAACTATTTTATTACTGTATGGATTATCTCGCTCAGTTTCAAAGTAGCCTATACAATTAACTGTTCTTCGTTGATATATATTTTAATATCATGGTGGACAGAGATAGCCTGACTATGCCACCCCCTCGAATATACAATGTAATATTTGTCAAATGTATCATGCATTAATATGTGTATATTGAAATAAAATATCCTATACCCTTTATATTCATGATTAGGTTAATTCATATAATAAGACCACATACACAACTGTTTGTTGAAACACCCTACTGTGACCCAAAATACAAAAGAATCATGGAACTCAAATAACTAATCATTGGTCATTCATTTATGTATATAAACATGATATATATGTCTGTTTTTATAAGATGAAATTAATTACTCTGAGATATTAAAGGAAGACATGTTTATAATACTCGTATATGTTAGAATACAATATACAATGGGGTGCAGTGGTCCTGTGACATTTATTTAATTTTACGGGAAATTATTTTATTTTATATATATATACCGGTATATATAAAAGTTAAAAAGTTCCCGGTTGAATCGGGCTAGTGATTCAACTGTGGAGGACATGAGACTCATATTTATTATATGCTTCCCCATTAAATAGTGGGAAATTGCCGTGGCGTAGAGCGTTATATCCATCGCCTGGACCGACTCGATGGATAACACTGACCGACTCGATGGATAACACAATAGTATTACTTTTTCGGAGATTACTTCCGGTTTATAGCGGCGAATCACATTAAGTTTCAAAGCGTATCAATAACAGCCGGACTATTGTTTTAATTATTGATTTTCACGGTTCATAAACTGTTATTTAATTGTTATAATGTTAACTCATTTGTTTTAATATATTCTTATCACTAAATTATGTATACATTAATTTTCTCGCATCATTTCAGAATAAAACAATGGGGACTATTTCTTATGGCGGCTATGCTCGATATTTGTCATTCAGTGGTGAGCAAATCAATTGATGGAATGTAAACAAAATGCAAATGTCGAAGCTTTCTAACAATTTGAAGTGAACTGTAGGACAAAACTAGCAGTTTTGGGCCGGTTTATAGCTCATATAATAAAAAGAACACCTACGGGTTTTGGTTGAATACCCGGATTATCTCATTCGTGGGTACAAGGAAATACAGAATTTCCACTCGCGGCTTGCAGCCGCTCGTGAAAATTCTGTATTTCCTTGTACCCACGAATGAGATAATCCGGGTATTCAACCAAAACCCGTAGGTATTCTCTATATATCCATTGATTAATTTCACAACGTACGTGTGTACGTTTATGAGAAAAATCACTCTGAATTATGTGCTTCAGTATACCTCCAATACTTACATGTGCACCAGCTGATCTAGGAAAACTACAAAACTAAATCCCCACTACACGTTAGAAATCAGATCCTCCAATACTTGCACTAGCTGATCGAGGAAAATTACAAAACTAAATCCCCACAACACGTAAGAATAAACCTGGACGCAAAATACGCACATGTAATTTGCCACAAGAGAGTTTGATTTAGCGCAGTAAATGACGTCGAATTACGGACACTTTCCATTCCAGAAAATGCATATCACGGACCAAATCGCATTTAGTGGCATTAATTGAATGTCACATTGAAATCATTATGATTAAAAGTTAATATAAAGTACTTTATTACGAGTATTTCTTCACAACCGTACACGAACCCTATGTAAATATAACGTAAAATTATTTCCCCCTACTTTTCTGAACTACCTTAACGCTTGGGGGCCAAAGCAATGGCGACGTCCAGTAGCGTTACAGATTGATAACCATGAGTGCGACGTCTATCCTATTTTTAGTCTATGTCCCTGCCTAGATTCATAGCATTCGGCAAACCTCGTCAGATTCCGTACCGTTTCAGTTAGGTCAACCATAGTCTATGGGTCAACGTTGCAAATGATGACTTAATTTTCATCATAAAATCGCGTCGACCAGTTATTGGCGCTTGCCATTCGAACTTCAGTTGTACAACATGGTTCTCGTACTGAATTTTATGGGTATAAGCCACTCGATTGGGCATACATTGTGTGTGAAGCCTCCACTCCAGACTTCTGAAGTTGAACAGTGAAAATGAAACTCAGTCAGTCGGAAAAGAAACTGATCAATGATGAGTCTGTGACTGAAAAAATATGAAAATGAATCTGTGACTGAAAAATTATGAAAATGAAGGTCACTGGTCACTGGTCTGTGGTCCCCACTCACGGTGATTTAGGGGTTGTCGGAAAAAATTTGCATGTAATTTTTTTCCAAATATGTAATTTCAGACTCACAACTTCAATTTTCTCTCATTTTATAGAATATGGATTAACCTTAATATCCAAATCATATATACATGAGTAGTACAATCCACCTAAAACAATTTGGGATAACACTGTCTTAGTTTACATGTGATATTGACCCCATTAACCCTCTTAATAATGCCGACTATGTCAGTGTCTACCAGTCGAATGCAGAATTATACCCTGCGATCGCTTATCTGGCAAATTTTTACTGCAGAACTATCCCATGTATTAAACAATTTCTCCTCCAATGGTATCAGAAAACAGTTATATGCTGGTATCTCACTCATCTCATTTGCATCTTTTTCAAAGTCGAGGTAATGACTAGTTGTCATTTTTTAAAGTGCATACAAAGCGTTGCGATCACCAATATACATGTTTGTACATGTCATGACATCACGAGGTACAAATCTGCGTTCTACTGGTAGACAATGACCATTTTAGTCATAATAATCTAAACTAAGTTACCAAGCACCTTCTCGCGAATTGTATGCTCCGGTGTTTTTTTTCGGTTTCCGGTCAAACCGAGTTGTTGTCCGGCTGGGGTAGATTTGATTTTTCTGGGAGGGGGGGGGGGTCACTGGAAAAAAACTGATTTGATTTTTCTGGGGGGGGGGGGGTCAGTTGAAAAAACTGCAGTTTTTGCTGTTTGGGGGGGGGGGGTACCCAAACCGAAGAAAACAGTTTTTTCCACCCTGTGTCTGCAGTTTTTTCCGCCCCCCCCCCCCCCATGTTCTACTTCGCCAAATTTAATAGCTGTCACTGCATGTCAGGTCAAGGAAATCAGAGAATGGACATTTAAAAGCTGACTCACTGATTTACTCATTTAGTGATTTAGTTATCACCGACTTCAGGCTCAGCCTTAATCACTGTGACTCGGGTCAGAATGCAATTCTGGCCATCTACAGACTACACACAAAAGTGACAAACATGTGAAGCCTAGTGCGCTGTGGACTAAGTGAGTCCATAAACTTGGTCAGTGAACATCTCCCATTCGCTCTCGGCATACTGCAGAGACAGCAGACTGCAGAGTGACTGAGTGTAGTGAGAGAATATGTTTGAACAGTTTCCAACTTTCCATCTACGGTATGAATTATGTTTCCTGTGATGGACAGATCAAGTTAAACGTGATTAACTGTTAATAATGCCATTAACGGTGATTTGTTTTACCATTCTCACCTATTAAATATATCATGATTCTTACACTGTGTTCTCAGTTTAAACTTTAAGCATTAAAGTTACTCAATCCGATCAGACGGTCCCATATCAACAAGATACAACAACAACAACAACATTTCTTCAAAATACGCTTTAGTTCTCAGAATGTATTTATTGCGACGAAATAATTAATGCTAAGCACTGTCAACTATGGTATCAAATTTCCCAAAACTTGTTATTTATCAACAAAATAAGGCCGTATTATCACTTAAGACTTAAAGGGATACTTTCTAACTGGGTTTCCCCCTTTGAATGACATAAAATAATGTGAATTTACGCATGAGCTCTGATGTGAAATACATACCGTATGTATACCGGTATATGCAGCATTTCCAAACAACAAAATGTTCATGGAACCTATTTTCAAGGCCCTTTTCAACAATTAATTACCGAAAAGAGAAATATCTGGAGTTGTACATGTTTCGCTTAATACTGTTTAGAAATTTTATTTGTAATACAATGCTCTAGAAATAGCCACATGTTCTGTCCTGGTTCATAGAAAATAATCAGAGAAAAACATTATTTCTTAGTCTGAGGACATGTTGCCTGTTATTATCTAACTGTTTCAAAATATAGATTTGTAATATGATGCACCCAGGGCCGGTAAAGCTCGATGTGATTTATGTGACTCGTCTGATCTACTTCATCCGTCCAACATTCCATGTTTCGGTATGATTTGTTCCGTATCAGCTGAATACCAAACTCCGCATGTTACATCTGCCCGGAATGTTGCTGACTACCGCCGACATGATTTCGTAAGTCATTCGCAAATTATACGAGTCGCGACCGGTTGTGTCCTCATTTGTTATCAATTCCAATCCGTCGACGTGTTTCACCATCAGCCATAATTTCCTTGTTTATTCTCTTGTTCGCTGTGCCTCCTTTCTGCTAATAGGGAATGCTCCAGAATGTTTCCTGATTCATATGCTGCTAAGATAACAATTCCTTTAGATAAAAGTGACCTTATCTCATCAGCCTATTTCTGGCCAGATGGCGTGTACAGTCGCCCTTGGCGAAATCTTCATCATCAGGACAATAACTTTTCAAACACGAACCATCATGGATAGTAATCATAGTAATGATCTCAGCAATGAATCACTGTCTTATAAATATGTCAATATGCTTTCGTGGAATGCAACTGGCCTTTCTTCTAGTGCCACATATTTGAATTGTTTGCTCAATCAGTTTGCATACGATGTCATAGGTATTTCAGAGCATTGGCTCAACCCAGAGAAATTATATCTGCTGAATGACATACATAACAATTACACCAGTATCGGTAAATGTGGTAGAACTGTTGTGACAAAAACAGGTGGTACATATTGCCGCGATGGTGTAGCGATTCTCGTCAACAAGAAATATGCATGTAACTTTGCCAGTGTAAACATTGAAAACGAACGTATAATTGGAATTCGGATTCGCCTGGGATATAACAATTTTATTTTCATATTCCAGGTGTACCTACCTAACTCCAATTATCCAGTCGATGAATTTACAAAATGCCTTTCAGATCTCAAGGACCTCATACATGAGTTCTCATCTCATGGGTCTATATTTCTAATGGGTGACTTTAATGCCCATTTACCTCGTACGAGTACCAAAACTCAGTCAGTTCCCAAAGAACCTAGAACAAATTCTAGATCACTACTCCTGAGATATTTTCTGTCTGAACACAATATGTTATCGCTAATGACATTACCGATATGCAGCGGTCCAAATATGTCTTTTGTTCCATACTCATCTGTTGTTTCATCATCATCATTGATTGATCACATTATTGTTCTTGAATGTAAGTGTGATTTGATGCATAACGTTGAAATTCTTGACGACGACGCTATTAACACATCAAACCACCGACCTGTGAGATGCACCGCTGCTATCCCATGTCCCACGAACAATAACTCTAATTCACGTCGAAAACTTGTGAACTGGATGAAGCTTGACACCGAAATGTACAAAAGTATCATACGTGAGAACATGTCAACGCTGTCAGTGTCCGTTAGCTCAACACATGATATAAATGTTCTCAATTCACAATTAGTTAATGTATTGTTATCGGCAGCAGATGCAGCCAGTCCCCAACTTCGCAAACGACGTAACTGCAAACCACATTGGAACAGCAAACTGAGTGAACTACACTCTGACATGATAAAATATCGGAAAGCTTGGCCTTTCGTTGGTCGCCCTAACAACGTTTCAAACACCACTTTTCGAGTGTACCGCGAGAAGAAACGTCAGTTTCGTAGGGCTCATCGAATAGCCGTTAAGAAATATTTTACAGACTCAAAGCGACAAATAGAAATATTTGCTAAAGATGATCAGAAAAGTTTTTGGAAAGCTATTAAATCTAAGTGTCCAACATATGCATCTCCAGGTTCGGAAATGAATTTTGATGGTAAAATGTACAGAGATCCATTGGATATAGCCCAAGGTTGGCAACATTACTTTACTTCGCTCTACAAACGCACTCCTCACTCTGATCCGAACTTTGAACAGTCTATTCACTCACAGGTTAACATTCTACTCAACAGTAACCTCCCTGATAGCGAGGAAACCTGTCTGACGAGTCTAGTCTCCATGGCAGAATTAACCGAGGCTATTAAATTTATCAAGCCCAATAAGGCAGCTGGTATTGACAGAGTTGTAAATGAACATATTCTGAACTCTCCGCCGGAATTTCTTAACGTATTGTGCACACTATACTCGCTAATGTTAAAACATACCCACATCCCTCCCGATATGAAAAGGGGGATTATCGTACCAATATTCAAAGGTGATCCAAAGCCAGTACATGCCCCGGACAGTTATCGCGCAATCACGCTTCTACCAGCCCTTTACAAACTTTTCGAGATAATTGTCCTCGATAGACTCCGATGTAGCAATATATTCAAGAACTTTCCAACCTCTATGCAGAACGGATTTCAGAGGGGCGTCGGTTGCTCAATAACCACATTCGAGCTAAAGGAAGCCTGTGCGTATGCAGAATGCAACGGGTCACGAGTATATGCAGCGTTCCTTGATTCAAAGAAAGCCTTTGATCGCGTTTGGCATGAAGGGCTCATCTATAAATTATCTCAAAAAGGTGTAACGGGCGCTATGCTCAGAGTCATTTCAAACATGTACTCAGATGTACAGAGCCATGTTCTCTGTAATGGGATAACATCGGAAGCCTTCACGGTG
This sequence comes from Siphonodentalium dalli, assembly GCA_032622095.1. Lineage (NCBI taxonomy): Eukaryota > Metazoa > Mollusca > Scaphopoda > Gadilida > Siphonodentaliidae > Siphonodentalium > Siphonodentalium dalli. Next base: position 103,315,186 of record CP136069.1, on the reverse strand, counting down.
GAGCAAGGAACAAGGCAAGGAGAGGTAATGTCGCCCTTCTTGTATCTATTGATGAACTTGTGGAATCCCTGTCAGATACACGTGATGGCGTTCACATTAGCTCTATTTCATGTTCGTCCCCTACGACGGCTGATGACATAACTATTCTCTCATTCACAGACGGACGTCTCCGTAGACTCCTCAACATATGTCACCTATATAGTTTAAAGTGGCGCTTCGAGTTCTCACACGAGAAAAGCAAAGTTGTTGTAATTGGCACCTCCCAATGCCGGCGTCACACTGAGGATAGACCATGGGAGCTCGGACCCAGACATATCGCCAAAGTAGAAGAAGTCTCTCATCTGGGTATTATTCAGAGCTCGTCTGGTAAACAGAATCCGAAAGTTGAGAAGGCTACTGATATGCTACGCAAAGTATTCTTCTCAGCTTGTCGCTCACCTGTTACAACCGAGTTCTCTCCTTTAACCAACCTAAAGATTCTTAAACATATCGTTATTCCCAAAGCTCTTTATGGCTGTGAATCATGGTGGGATTTGTCACATATGAATGAATATTTTATTTGTGCAATAAATCATGTCAATATACAAATAATCACAAATAACATAAATTATTATTGCACAGGGGGCGACATGGCCAATATAGGCCGTCTTCCTGTTGTCCCCTGAGTTCATAGATGAATATATTGTATTGTATATAGCGGTTATCCTTATTGGTTCACGCACCTCGGTTGGTGCCACCTATTAATTCGCTTGTCTAGTGCAATCGTGTTATCATCGAAGCAAGAATTAAGCCGGAGAAAGGTGGAAAACACACATGTATGAGGGTGTGTCCGAGTATGTATATAGTAATGTATTTGTGAGTTTGGTTTACTGGTCGCTCTATAAGCGTTGATCAAATTATGTTTTGTATATCTCATACCCTTTTACTTCGACGGGTTTTTAGTGATTTTTTTATATGAGATAATAGTCTGACATTCTTCAAATAATGATAAGTAAATAGGTAGGTAAAAGGGTAAATCTTCGACCAGGTTAGGTGAGACTTGTGAGAGTTACTATGTTAACGTGTTGTTACAATCAAAACAATACGCGTCTCCACAGCTAATAACTTCAGCATATTTTGACAACATATTTTTTATTAAACATCTTTTAAATATGAATTTGTTCTTTGAATTTCTAATTTGTGCATTGATTGAATTCCATATATCTGGGAATGAGTGTTTTGGGAGGTATGCCGTAAATTTTATTCTCGGTTTTATTACTCTAATGTTTTTGGCTTGTCTCGTAGTTATTCCACGAGAGTATTCAAAGCAAGTGGAAAATGATCTGGGTAGTACAAGTTTTGTCCAGTCATACATAAATTGGGCACAGTGCATACGATAAAGGTCGCTAAACTTCAATATTTTTTCTTTTTTAAATAACGGTTCTGTATGACTTCTATAATTTTTGTTGCATAATATGCGAATTGATCTTTTTTGGAGAGTTGTCATTGAATTTGCAGCAACCGAATGCCCCCATACCGGAAGTCCGTATGTTAGATAGCTGTGAATTAATGCGTAGTAGAGAGTTTTTTTTGCAGTTTTGGGAAGAATACGTTTGACCTTGTTTAGAGCAAACAATGCATGTTTTATTCGTTTGTTAAGCATTGAGATATGAGTTTTAAAAGTAAGGTTTTCATCTATGTAAATGCCCAGGAATTTTAAAGAAGTTTCTTGACACCTATTACCAACTCTAATGAGTTGCTTATTGTTTAATTTTACCTTCAATCGCGACCATTTATTGTCATTCATTGGTGGGTGAAGTAGCATATATTTGCTTTTTGATGTGTTGATCGAAAGTCTGTTACAGCAGCACCAAGTTGATAATTTTTCTAACTCGATGTTCACTGCTTTTTGTATGGTATTACCATCATTGCCAGAAATATATAGAGTTGTGTCATCCGCGAATGACAACATGTTGAGTGACGTACAGTTGGGCATGTCATTAACATATAGTAAAAAGAGCATGGGTCCGAGTATAGATCCCTGAGGTACACCACATAAAATGTTTTGTATATTTGATTTTTCACCCATTATTTCTACGTACTGTTGCCGTTCATTTAAATAGCTTTTGAACCAGTTGTTAGAAACCCCCCTAATACCGTAGTATTCAAGTTTTCTAAGTAATAGATCATGATTGATGGTGTCGAATGCTTTTGATAAGTCTATAAAAATCGCAAGTGTTGAATCTTTCGTTGGCTTATCATTATTTTCTACAACAGAGTGTAAGAGGTGTAGCAAAGGGTGAATAGTTGAGTGATCTTTGCGGAAACCATACTGGTGATTATGCAGTATGTTGAATCGCGACATGAATGAGGTTAGTCTTTTTTGCATTAGTTTTTCGATGAGTTTAGAAAACACTGGTAGTATACTTATCGGCCTGTAGTTTTCAATCAAGTCGTGCGATCCTCCTTTATGTACGGGTATAACTTTTGCAACCTTCATGTTTGTGGGAAACTTTCCTTCTTCAAATGACATATTAAATATATACGTTAGCGCGCTTGCAGTTTCGGATATTGTTTTTTTCATTAGTTTGGTTGATATATCATTTACATCTGTGCTTCCTTTTCCAAGTAATAATGAACAAGTTGATACTATTTCGTCCATGTCGGTTGGGCGAATGAAGAAATTATCAGCGTGAGTTTCTTTTAGGTACTGTGAGAAGTCATGGCCAGGTTTAACTGGAACTTCGGTGCTTGTTTTATATCCGATTAGGGAGAAATAGTCATTGAATGATTTGGCCATATCCGTCTGATTTGATATATCGCAGTTTCCGTGACGTAATTTCGATGGTATTTTGGGTCTATTGTTGGTCAAATTCAATGCATCTTTCAATATCGCCCACGTTTGTCTCTTGTTGAATTTATTTGCTTGTAACACATCAGTGTAGTAATAATTTTTGCTTTTTCTTTTCATCGTATTGAATAATTGGCAGTATTCCTTGTAATTTTTAGAATTAAAATCCGTTGGGTTTTTCAATTTGTTTACGTATAGTTTATTTTTATGTAGAGAGGAATTTAGGAGACCTGCCGTCATCCATGGTTGTTTCTTGACGTATTTCTTTGATGGTTTGGAGACGATTAATGGGAACGCTTTGTTATATGCATCGAGATATACCTTCATGAAGTTATCATATGCTAGATTGGCCGATGAACTGTTATATACACTGTCAAATGAGTCGGTCTGTAGAATACTTTTAAAGGTTGAGATATTGTTTTCGCTGAATATTCTGATCGGTTTCTGCTGAGTTATAGTTTCGGTATCATCGCGATTTGTGAACATTTCCGCAATACGCAATATACCATGATAGAACGCGCTTATCGCATGTGTGTTAAGAATTTACAGCGCATTCCGAAACGCAGTAATACAATATTATCCCTATCACTACTCGGACTTCTCCCTATAGAGTACGAAATTCAGCGGAGAAAATTATTGTTTCTTGGAACACTGATTAACTTACCACGGAATCACAGAGCAGCTCTGGATGTATTCCTATTCAATTATCACGGTAATCGAATATACGGTCGCCCGATGACAGGATTTCTAAAAGATATATCTGATACTCTCCATAAATTCAACTTATACCATTATCTTCCATCTTTTACGGAAACGGGTTTCTTCCCTACCCAGTCCACTTGGAAGAAAATTGTCAGAGATTGTCTCTCTGCTCACTACTCACGCGAAGTGAGTCAGCGTGGTCAGAGAGACGATTCTCTATCTTTTCTCTTCAAGGTAAAACCCGACAACCAGTCACTGTGGAAACTTTGGCAGCTCTCTCGAGAAGAACCTGAGTATTTTCCAATTTGTATCAAGATGGCCAATATTTTGACCAAAACCACGTATGACAATGACGCTGAATGCAATCGCTGCAACCAAACATATTCAAATTTCTTGTTTCATAGATATCTCGAATGTACATCTGAGTTTGCACAGATGGTACGGAACACATTTTGGTATTCACTGATTGACATATTTGGAATTGAAACTTTTACCTTTCTTGACAGCATGAATAGCGATACATTCCTTGCGTTTTGCCTAGGAGGGTGTACCCCAATGCAAATTGAACTGATTTGTGATGAATATCGTCTTTTCAAACGATGTGTGAGGTTTATTTTCATCCTGTGTTCTGACTAAGTTTTATGATATCGGATACTTCACTATATATTTGTCTTAAAAATCTTGTCTTGCAGTATATCATTCCCACAATGAATTTCTCAAGTTAAATTATATTGCATGTGTATATATGTCTTCGTGTAACTTTTGTATATATATATATTGTACCATAATGGTCTCCATATTTGGAGGAATAAACATATCTCTCTCTCAACCACCCACCCATAACAAATAATATAAACACACAATGTAAACATCCGCTAGCACATGCGCAATATGAGACCTGACATGATATTTTACTACGAATGCAATGATAACGCCTATGAGTAGTACAGTTGCAATCAAAATAATACAAACAATTACCAGATATATATCTTCGTTTAGGCCATGTTTATAGTCACAGTTGGCAGGGGGGTTTTAATTGTGTCATATATTACATATGTTGAAAACTGGTTCACTTGGGACCTATACTTATGACTTGGGCACATATAACTCATTAGAAGCGATTTTGGGCTCAGTGTAGCCTAAGGCAACTATATGGTTTTTTTTAAATATTAAAATTAGTATCATTCATTTAACTCCAATTTGTATGGGAGGCCAAATTCACATTTAATAATTAATTGCGCTTAAGCGCAATTCATGGTTATATGTAACAAAACACCCCTGGTGAATAAATAGGTTTCTCCATAACTTAGCATTAACTCCTATTGACATGTCACTTCTTGGTTTCATTGGTTTGGATGGGTAGGCCCGGGAGCTAGCCCAACTTCTTTATCAAAATGGCTGACTCGCAATAGTATCACCTTCTGTTTTAGTTGGAGCGATTCGTGATAGCATTATATTATCTTCGGTATATATTAGTTGGGGCTACTTGCAATAGCATTACTTTCTGTATTAGTCGGGGCGACATTGATTTTCTTCAATTTTCGAGTATACAGGCACACCATATGAGGGAAGCAAGCCCTCGTTGACACCACATTCACACTATATGATCATGGAAATGCTATAGATTTGTGCAAGAGCTGCTGATTTAATAAGAAAAACTAGAGCTTCAGGACTGAGACACCAAAGCTCCATTAATTTTTTTTTTTTTTGGACAGGGATGCTGATAATATGAAAATAGGGTTTTTTCCCCCTGATTTAAGTCAATAAGTAAACCATACAGTAATGCTCTAATTATTCGACTCCTTAACCACAGCAGAATTATGGATAACTTTTCAGGATTTAGTCGGAAATATGGCTTGATGCCATTCATCGGAAAGCTCTCGAGAGCTTTTCGATGAATGGCAACAAGCCATATTTCCGACTAAATCCTGAAAAGTTACCCATAATTCTGCTGTGGTTAAGAAGTCGATTAAATAGAGCATTACTGTATGAGGTAAGAAAGCCCTCATGCAGTGACACCGCATGCATGTATAGGATATTACCATAGTAAAGGCTAAAATCTGTGCAAAAATACATTAAAAACATCAAACAAAACATTACTAGAGTTCCGGGAAGGCGACATCAATTCTTTGGATAGAGGGATGCTGATAATATGTAATTAGGGGATTCTCCTTGTTGAACACATACTCACAGTTTGACTGTTGAGTACAGGTCAAAATTAGCTCAATGCTCATCTTGTGTTGCTAGGTGATACACCAGGTCATGCTAATAGTTTATGGTAGGTTAGATAGTAGTCACAATTACGCTTAAGCGCAATTAATTGCGCTTAAGAGTAAATGCCCTATTTGCACTTAAGCACAATATGTGTTATTTGCACTTAAGCGCAAGCGCAATTATTTGCGCTTAAGCGCAATTCATTATTAAATGTGAATTTGGCCTCCCATAAATTTGGGCACTGTACATAACCTATTCCATCACTGTTAGGTATCTACTTCCAGCACTTTTGTCGTTTGTGGATAGGTATGCATCTATGCAAATAGTTTGCACAAAGTTTGGGCTCCTCGGTGGGTATTAAGGGTATGGAGACAGCCCAACACCCACAGCACCCATGATAAAACCATACAGCACCCGTGCCTATGAAAACATATTTCTGAGTCAGCCATCTCTCAGACTATACCCATTCTGTAAATGATTCCACATTTCACTTTAGAATATATAGAGGCAATGGGAAAAAAATATTTGGGCACCTGAATGGGATTTTGGGCTCTAGTCAGGGGGGATATTTGTTTTTTTTTAATGGTTAAATTGGTATATTTAACTTGAATTGGGCAATATGACCCATTATATGTATCTACTTCCAACACTTTTGTTGTTTGTGGATAGGTATGCATCTATGCAAATGGTTTGCACAAAGTTTGGACTCCTCAGTGGGTTTTAAGGGGATTGAGACAGCCCAACATCCACAGCACCCATGATAAAACCATACAGCACCCGTGCCTATGAAAACATATTTCTGAGTCAGCCATCTCTCAGACTATACTCATTCTGTAAATGATTCCACATTTCAATCTAGAATATATAGAGGCAATGGGAAACAAATATTTGGGCACCTGAATGGGATTTTGGGCTCTAGTCAGGGGGGATATTTCGTTTTTTTAATTGTTAAATTGGTATATTTAACTGGAATTGGGTCCTGAAAAGGTATATACTTCTAGGTCTCCTAGTGTTTTTGGAAATATCTGCATCAGTATAATAAGATTTACAAACGTTTGGGCTCCTTAGTGGGTTTTAAGGGTATGGAGACAGCCCAACACCCACAGCACCCATGACAATTCAAGTTAAATTGGTATATTTAACTTGAATTGGGCCATATGACCCATTATATGTATCTACTTCCAACGCTTTTGTTGTTTGTGAATAGGTTAGCATCTATGCAAATGGTTTGCACAAAGTTTGGGCTCCTCAGTGGGTTTTAAGGGTATTGAGACAGCCCAACACCCACAGCACCCATGATAAAACCATACAGCACCCATGCCTATGAAAACATATTTCTTGAGTCAGCCATCTCTCAGACTATACTCATTCTGTAAATGATTCCACATTTCAATCTAGAATATATAGAGGCAACGGGAAAAAAATATTTGGGCACCTGAATGGGATTTTGGGCTCTAGTCAGGGGGGATATTTGTTTTTTTTAATGGTTAAATTGGTATATTTAACTGGAATTAAGTCCTGAAAAGGTATATACTTCTAGGTCTCCTAGTGTTTTTGGAAATATCTGCATCAGTATAAGAAGATTTGCAAAAGTTTGGGCTCCTTAGTTTGTTTTAAAGGTATGGAGACAGCCCAACACCCACAGCACCCATGACAATTCAAGTTAAATTGGTATATTTAACTTGAATTGGGCCATATGACCCAATATATGTATCTACTTCCAACACTTTTGTTGTTTGTGGATAGGTATGCATCTATGCAAATGGTTTGCACCAAGTTTGGGCTCCTCAGTGGGTTTTAAGGGTATTGAGACAGCCCAACACCCACAGCGCCCATGATAAAACCATACAGCACCCGTGCCTATGAAAACATATTTCTGAGTCAGCCATCTCTCAGACTATACCCATTCTGTAAATGATTCCACATTTCACTCTAGAATATATAGAGGCAATGGGAACAAAAATATTTTGGCACCTGAATGGGATTTTGGGCTCTATTCAGGGGGGGGATATTTGGTTTTTTTAATGGTTAAATTGGTATATTTAACTGGAATTGGGTCCTGTAAATGTATATACTTCTAGGTCTCCTAGTGTTTTTGGAAATATCTGCATCAGTATAAGAAGATTTACAAAAGTTTGGGCTCCTTAGTGGGTTTTAAGGGTATGGAGACAGCCCAACACCCACAGCACCCATGACAATTCAAGTTAAATTGGTATATTTAACTTGAATTGGGCCATATGACCCATTATATGTATCTACTTCCAACGCTTTTGTTGTTTGTTGATAGGTTAGCATCTATGCAAATGGTTTGCACAAAGTTTGGGCTCCTCAGTGGGTTTTAAGGGTATTGAGACAGTCCAACACCCACAGCACCCATGATAAAACCATACAGCACCCGTGCCTATGAAAACATATTTCTGAGTCAGCCATCTCTCAGACTATACCCATTCTGTAAATGATTCCACATTTCACTCTAGAATATATAGAGGCAATGGGAACAAAAATATTTGGGCACCTGAATGGGATTTTGGGCTCTATTCAGGGGGGATATTTGTTTTTTTTAATGGTTAAATTGGTATATTTAACTGGAATTGGGTGCTGTAAATGTATATACTTCTAGGTGTCCTAGTGTTTTTGGAAATATCTGCATCACTATAAGATTTGCAAAAGTTTGGGCTCCTTAGTGGGTTTTAAGGGTATGGATACAGCCCAACACCCACAGCACCCATGACAATTCAAGTTAAATTGGTATATTTAACTTGAATTGGCCATATGACCCATTATATGTATCTACTTCCAACGCTTTTGTTGTTTGTGGATAGGTTAGCATCTATGCAAATGGTTTGCACAAAGTTTGGGCTCCTCAGTGGGTTTTAAGGGTATTGAGACAGCCCAACACCCACAGCACCCATGATAAAACCATACAGCACCCGTGCCTATGAAAACATATTTCTGAGTCAGCCATCTCTCAGACTATACCCATTCTGTAAATGATTCCACATTTCACTCTAGAATATATAGAGGCAATGGGAACAAAAATATTTGGGCACCTGAATGGGATTTTGGGCTCTATTCAGGGGGGGGGGATATTATTTTTTTTTAATGGTTAAATTGGTATATTTAACTGGAATTGGGTCCTGTAAATGTATATACTTCTAGGTCTCCTAGTGTTTTTGGAAATATCTGCATCAGTATAAGAAGATTTGCTAAAGTTTGGGCTCCTTAGTTGGTTTTAAGGGTATGGAGACAGCCCAACACCCACAGCACCCATGACAATTCAAGTTAAATTGTATATTTAACTTGAATTGGGCCATATGACCCAATATATGTATCTACTTCCAACACTTTTGTTGTTTGTGGATAGGTATGCATCTATGCAAATGGTTTGCACAAAGTTTGGGCTCCTCAGTGGGTTTTAAGGGTATTGAGACAGCCCAACACCCACAGCACCCATGATAAAACCATACAGCACCCGTGCCTATGAAAACATATTTCTGAGTCAGCCATCTCTCAGACTATACTCATTCTGTAAATGATTCCACATTTCAATCTAGAATATATAGAGGCAATGGGAAAAAAATATTTGGGCACCTGAATGGGATTTTGGGCTCTAGTCAGGGGGGATATTTTGTTTTTTTAATGGTTAAATTGGTATATTTAACTGGAATTGAGTCCTGAAAAGGTATATACTTCTAGGTCTCCTAGTGTTTTTGGAAATATCTGCATCAGTATAAGAAGATTTGCACAAGTTTGGGCTCCTTAGTGGGTTTTAAGGGTATGGAGACAGCCCAACACCCACAGCACCCATGACAATTCAAGTTAAATTGGTATATTTAACTTGAATTGGGCCATATGACCCATTATATGTATCTACTTCCAACACTTTTGTTGTTTGTGGATAGGTATGCATCTATGCAAATGGTTTGCACAAAGTTTGGGCTCCTCAGTGGGTTTTAAGGGGATTGAGACAGCACAACACCCACAGCACCCATGATAAAACCATACAGCACCTGTGCCTATGAAAACATATTTCTGAGTCAGCCATCTCTCAGACTATACTCATTCTGTAAATGATTCCACATTTCAATCTAGAATATATAGAGGCAATGGGAAAAAAATATTTGGGCACATGAATGGGATTTTGGGCTCTAGTCAGGGGGGATATTTGGTTTTTTTAATGGTTAAATTGGTATATTTAACTGGAATTGGGTCATGTAAAGGTATATACTTCTAGGTCTCCTAGTGTTTTTGGAAATATCTGCATCAGTATAAGAAGATTTACAAAAGTTTGGGCTCCTTAGTGGGTTTTAAGGGTATGGAGACAGCCCAACACCCACAGCACCCATGACAATTCAAGTTAAATTGGTATATTTAACTTGAATTGGGCCATATGACCCATTATATGTATCTACTTCCAACATTTTTGTTGTTTGTGGATAGGTATGCATCTATGCAAATGGTTTGCACAAAGTTTGGGCCCTCAGTGGGTTTTAAGGTATTGAGCCAGCCCAACACCCACAGCACCCATGATAAAACCATACAGCACCCATGCCTATGAAAACATATTTCTTGAGTCAGCCATCTCTCAGACTATACTCCTTCTGTAAATGATTCCACATTTCAATCTAGAATATATAGAGGCAATGGGAAAAAAATATTTGGGCACCTGAATGGGATTTTGGGCTCTAGTCAGGGGGGATATTTGGTTTTTTTAATGGTTAAATTGGTATATTTAACTGGAATTGGGTCCTGAAAAGGTATATACTTCTAGGTCTCCTAGTGTTTTTGGAAATATCTGCATCAGTATAAGAAGATTTGCAAAAGTTTGGGCTCCTTAGTTTGTTTTAAAGGTATGTAGACAGCCCAACACCCACAGCACCCATGACAATTCAAGTTAAATTGGTATATTTAACTTGAATTGGGCCATATGACCCAATATATGTATCTACTTCCAACACTTTTGTTGTTTGTGGATAGGTATGCATCTATGCAAATGGTTTGCACCAAGTTTGGGCTCCTCAGTGGGTTTTAAGGGTATTGAGACAGCCCAACACCCACAGCGCCCATGATAAAACCATACAGCACCCGTGCCTATGAAAACATATTTCTGAGTCAGCCATCTCTCAGACTATACCCATTCTGTAAATGATTCCACATTTCACTCTAGAATATATAGAGGCAATGGGAACAAAAATATTTTGGCACCTGAATGGGATTTTGGGCTCTATTCAGGGGGGGGGATATTTGGTTTTTTTTAATGGTTAAATTGGTATATTTAACTGGAATTGGGTCCTGTAAATGTATATACTTCTAGGTCTCCTAGTGTTTTTGGAAATATCTGCATCAGTATAAGAAGATTTACAAAAGTTTGGGCTCCTTAGTGGGTTTTAAGGGTATGGAGACAGCCCAACACCCACAGCACCCATGACAATTCAAGTTAAATTGGTATATTTAACTTGAATTGGGCCATATGACCCATTATATGTATCTACTTCCAACGCTTTTGTTGTTTGTGGATAGGTTAGCATCTATGCAAATGGTTTGCACAAAGTTTGGGCTCCTCAGTGGGTTTTAAGGGTATTGAGACAGCCCAACACCCACAGCACCCATGATAAAACCATACAGCACCCGTGCCTATGAAAACATATTTCTGAGTCAGCCATCTCTCAGACTATACCCATTCTGTAAATGATTCCACATTTCACTCTAGAATATATAGAGGCAATGGGAACAAAAATATTTGGGCACCTGAATGGGATTTTGGGCTCTATTCAGGGGGGGATATTTGTTTTTTTTAATGGTTAAATTGGTATATTTAACTGGAATTGGGTCCTGTAAATGTATATACTTCTAGGTCTCCTAGTGTTTTTGAAAATATCTGCATCAGTATAAGAAGATTTGCTAAAGTTTGGGCTCCTTAGTTGGTTTGAAGGATATGGAGACAGCCCAACACCCACAGCACCCATGACAATTCAAGTTAAATTGTATATTTAACTTGAATTGGGCCATATGACCCAATATATGTATCTACTTCCAACACTTTTGTTGTTTGTGGATAGGTATGCATCTATGCAAATGGTTTGCACAAAGTTTGGGCTCCTCAGTGGGTTTTAAGGGTATTGAGACAGCCCAACACCCACAGCACCCATGATAAAACCATACAGCACCCGTGCCTATGAAAACATATTTCTGAGTCAGCCATCTCTCAGACTATACTCATTCTGTAAATGATTCCACATTTCAATCTAGAATATATAGAGGCAATGGGAACAAAAATATTTGGGCACCTGAATGGGATTTTGGGCTCTATTCAGGGGGGGATATTTGTTTTTTTTAATGGTTAAATTGGTATATTTAACTGGAATTGGGTGCTGTAAATGTATATACTTCTAGGTGTCCTAGTGTTTTTGGAAATATCTGCATCACTATAAGAAGATTTGCAAAAGTTTGGGCTCCTTAGTGGGTTTTAAGGGTATGGATACAGCCCAACACCCACAGCACCCATGACAATTCAAGTTAAATTGGTATATTTAACTTGAATTGGGCCATATGACCCATTATATGTATCTACTTCCAACGCTTTTGTTGTTTGTGGATAGGTTAGCATCTATGCAAATGGTTTGCACAAAGTTTGGGCTCCTCAGTGGGTTTTAAGGGTATTGAGACAGCCCAACACCCACAGCACCCATGATAAAACCATACAGCACCCGTGCCTATGAAAACATATTTCTGAGTCAGCCATCTCTCAGACTATACCCATTCTATAAATGATTCCACATTTCACTCTAGAATATATAGAGGCAATGGGAACAAAAATATTTGGGCACCTGAATGGGATTTTGGGCTCTATTCAGGGGGGGGGGGTATTATTTTTTTTTAATGGTTAAATTGGTATATTTAACTGGAATTGGGTCCTGTAAATGTATATACTTCTAGGTCTCCTAGTGTTTTTGGAAATATCTGCATCAGTATAAGAAGATTTGCTAAAGTTTGGGCTCCTTAGTTGGTTTTAAGGGTATGGAGACAGCCCAACACCCACAGCACCCATGACAATTCAAGTTAAATTGTATATTTAACTTGAATTGGGCCATATGACCCAATATATGTATCTACTTCCAACACTTTTGTTGTTTGTGGATAGGTATGCATCTATGCAAATGGTTTGCACAAAGTTTGGGCTCCTCAGTGGGTTTTAAGGGTATTGAGACAGCCCAACACCCACAGCACCCATGATAAAACCATACAGCACCCGTGCCTATGAAAACATATTTCTGAGTCAGCCATCTCTCAGACTATACTCATTCTGTAAATGATTCCACATTTCAATCTAGAATATATAGAGGCAATGGGAAAAAAATATTTGGGCACCTGAATGGGATTTTGGGCTCTAGTCAGGGGGGATATTTTGTTTTTTTAATGGTTAAATTGGTATATTTAACTGGAATTGAGTCCTGAAAAGGTATATACTTCTAGGTCTCCTAGTGTTTTTGGAAATATCTGCATCAGTATAAGAAGATTTGCAAAAGTTTGGGCTCCTTAGTGGGTTTTAAGGGTATGGAGACAGCCCAACACCCACAGCACCCATGACAATTCAAGTTAAATTGGTATATTTAACTTGAATTGGGCCATATGACCCATTATATGTATCTACTTCCAACACTTTTGTTGTTTGTGGATAGGTATGCATCTATGCAAATGGTTTGCACAAAGTTTGGGCTCCTCAGTGGGTTTTAAGGGGATTGAGACAGCCCAACACCCACAGCACCCATGATAAAACCATACAGCACCCGTGCCTATGAAAACATATTTCTGAGTCAGACATCTCTCAGACTATACTCATTCTGTAAATGATTCCACATTTCAATCTAGAATATATAGAGGCAATGGGAAAAAAATATTTGGGCACATGAATGGGATTTTGGGCTCTAGTCAGGGGGGATATTTGGTTTTTTTAATGGTTAAATTGGTATATTTAACTGGAATTGGGTCATGTAAAGGTATATACTTATAGGTCTCCTAGTGTTTTTGGAAATATCTGCATCAGTATAAGAAGATTTACAAAAGTTTGGGCTCCTTAGTGGGTTTTAAGGGTATGGAGACAGCCCAACACCCACAGCACCCATGACAATTCAAGTTAAATTGGTATATTTAACTTGAATTGGGCCATATGACCCATTATATGTATCTACTTCCAACACTTTTGTTGTTTGTGGATAGGTATGCATCTATGCAAATGGTTTGCACAAAGTTTGGGTCCTCAGTGGGTTTTAAGGGTATTGAGCCAGCCCAACACCCACAGCACCCATGATAAAACCATACAGCACCCATGCCTATGAAAACATATTTCTTGAGTCAGCCATCTCTCAGACTATACTCCTTCTGTAAATGATTCCACATTTCAATCTAGAATATATAGAGGCAATGGGAAAAAAATATTTGGGCACCTGAATGGGATTTTGGGCTCTAGTCAGGGGGGATATTTGGTTTTTTTAATGGTTAAATTGGTATATTTAACTGGAATTGGGTCCTGAAAAGGTATATACTTCTAGGTCTCCTAGTATTTTTGGAAATATCTGCATCAGTATAAGAAGATTTGCAAAAGTTTGGGCTCCTTAGTTTGTTTTAAAGGTATGTAGACAGCCCAACACCCACAGCACCCATGACAATTCAAGTTAAATTGGTATATTTAACTTGAATTGGGCCATATGACCCAATATATGTATCTACTTCCAACACTTTTGTTGTTTGTGGATAGGTATGCATCTATGCAAATGGTTTGCACAAAGTTTGGGCTCCTCAGTGGGTTTTAAGGGTATTGAGACAGCCCAACACCCACAGCACCCATGATAAAACCATACAGCACCCGTGCCTATGAAAACATATTTCTGAGTCAGCCATCTCTCAGACTATACCCATTCTGTAAATGATTCCACATTTCACTCTAGAATATATAGAGGCAATGGGAACAAAAATATTTGGGCACCTGAATGGGATTTTGGGCTCTATTCAGGGGGGGATATTTGGTTTTTTTAATGGTTAAATTGGTATATTTAACTGGAATTGGGTTCTGTAAATGTATATACTTCTAGGTGTCCTAGTGTTTTTGGAAATATCTGCATCACTATAAGAAGATTTGCAAAAGTTTGGGCTCCTTAGTTGGTTTTAAGGGTATGGATACAGCCCAACACCCACAGCACCCATGACAATTCAAGTTAAATTGGTATATTTAACTTGAATTGGGCCATATGACCCATTATATGTATCTACTTCCAACACTTTTGTTGTTTGTGGATAGGTATGCATCTATGCAAATGGTTTGCACAAAGTTTGGGCTCCTCAGTGGGTTTTAAGGGGATTGCGACAGCCCAACACCCACAGCACCCATGATAAAACCATACAGCACCCGTGCCTATGAAAACATATTTCTGAGTCAGCCATCTCTCAGACTATACTCATTCTGTAAATGATTCCACATTTCAATCTAGAATATATAGAGGTAATGGGAAAAAAATATTTGGGCACCTGAATGGGATTTTGGGCTCTAGTCAGGGGGGATATTTGGTTTTTTTAATGGTTAAATTGGTATATTTAACTGGAATTGGGTCATGTAAAGGTATATACTTCTAGGTCTCCTAGTGTTTTTGGAAATATCTGCATCAGTATAAGAAGATTTACAAAAGTTTGGGCTCCTTAGTGGGTTTTAAGGGTATGGAGACAGCCCAACACCCACAGCACCCATGACAATTCAAGTTAAATTGGTATATTTAACTTGAATTGGGCCATATGACCCATTATATGTATCTACTTCCAACACTTTTGTTGTTTGTGGATAGGTATGCATCTATGCAAATGGTTTGCACAAAGTTTGGGCCCTCAGTGGGTTTTAAGGGTATTGAGCCAGCCCAACACCCACAGCACCCATGATAAAACCATACAGCACCCATGCCTATGAAAACATATTTCTTGAGTCAGCCATCTCTCAGACTATACTCCTTCTGTAAATGATTCCACATTTCAATCTAGAATATATAGAGGCAATGGGAAAAAAATATTTGGGCACCTGAATGGGATTTTGGGCTCTAGTCAGGGGGGATATTTGGTTTTTTTAATGGTTAAATTGGTATATTTAACTGGAATTGGGTCCTGAAAAGGTATATACTTCTAGGTCTCCTAGTGTTTTTGGAAATATCTGCATCAGTATAAGAAGATTTGCAAAAGTTTGGGCTCCTTAGTTTGTTTTAAAGGTATGGAGACAGCCCAACACCCACAGCACCCATGACAATTCAAGTTAAATTGGTATATTTAACTTGAATTGGGCCATATGACCCAATATATGTATCTACTTCCAACACTTTTGTTGTTTGTGGATAGGTATGCATCTATGCAAATGGTTTGCACAAAGTTTGGGCTCCTCAGTGGGTTTTAAGGGTATTGAGACAGCCCAACACCCACAGCACCCATGATAAAACCATACAGCACCCGTGCCTATGAAAACATATTTCTGAGTCAGCCATCTCTCAGACTATACTCATTCTGTAAATGATTCCACATTTCAATCTAGAATATATAGAGGTAATGGGAAAAAAATATTTGGGCACCTGAATGGGATTTTGGGCTCTAGTCAGGGGAGATATTTGGTTTTTTTAATGGTTAAATTGGTATATTTAACTGGAATTGGGTCCTGAAAAGGTATATACTTCTAGGTCTCCTAGTGTTTTTGGAAATATCTGCATCAGTATAAGAAGATTTGCAAAAGTTTGGGCTCCTTAGTGGGTTTTAAGGGTATGGATACAGCCCAACACCCACAGCACCCATGACAATTCAAGTTAAATTGGTATATTTAACTTGAATTGGGCCATATGACCCATTATATGTATCTACTTCCAACGCTTTTGTTGTTTGTGGATAGGTTAGCATCTATGCAAATGGTTTGCACAAAGTTTGGGCTCCTCCGTGGGTTT
This sequence comes from Siphonodentalium dalli, assembly GCA_032622095.1. Taxonomy (NCBI): domain Eukaryota; kingdom Metazoa; phylum Mollusca; class Scaphopoda; order Gadilida; family Siphonodentaliidae; genus Siphonodentalium; species Siphonodentalium dalli. Next base: position 103,298,479 of record CP136069.1, on the reverse strand, counting down.
TAAGGGGATTGAGACAGCCCAACACCCACAGCACCCATGATAAAACCATACAGCACCCGTGCCTATGAAAACATATTTCTGAGTCAGCCATCTCTCAGACTATACCCATTCTGTAAATGATTCCACATTTCACTCTAGAATATATAGAGGCAATGGGAACAAAAATATTTGGGCACCTGAATGGGATTTTGGGCTCTATTCAGGGGGGGGGTATTTGTTTTTTTTAATGGTTAAATTGGTATATTTAACTGGAATTGGGTCCTGTAAATGTATATACTTCTAGGTCTCCTAGTGTTTTTGGAAATATCTGTATCAGTATAAGAAGATTTGCAAAAGTTTGGGCTCCTTAGTTGGTTTTAAGGGTATGGAGACAGCCCAACACCCACAGCACCCATGACAATTCAAGTTAAATTGTATATTTAACTTGAATTGGGCCATATGACCCAATATATGTATCTACTTCCAACACTTTTGTTGTTTGTGGATAGGTATTCATCTATGCAAATGGTTTGCACAAAGTTTGGGCTCCTCAGTGGGTTTTAAGGGTATTGAGACAGCCCAACACCCACAGCACCCATGATAAAACCATACAGCACCCGTGCCTATGAAAACATATTTCTGAGTCAGCCATCTCTCAGACTATACTCATTCTGTAAATGATTCCACATTTCAATCTAGAATATATAGAGGCAATGGGAAAAAAATATTTGGGCACATGAATGGGATTTTGGGCTCTAGTCAGGGGGGATATTTGGTTTTTTTAATGGTTAAATTGGTATATTTAACTGGAATTGGGTCATGTAAAGGTATATACTTCTAGGTCTCCTAGTGTTTTTGGAAATATCTGCATCAGTATAAGAAGATTTACAAAAGTTTGGGCTCCTTAGTGGGTTTTAAGGGTATGGAGACAGCCCAACACCCACAGCACCCATGACAATTCAAGTTAAATTGGTATATTTAACTTGAATTGGGCCATATGACCCATTATATGTATCTACTTCCAACACTTTTGTTGTTTGTGGATAGGTATGCATCTATGCAAATGGTTTGCACAAAGTTTGAGCCCTCAGTGGGTTTTAAGGGTATTGAGCCAGCCCAACACCCACAGCACCCATGATAAAACCATACAGCACCCATGCCTATGAAAACATATTTCTTGAGTCAGCCATCTCTCAGACTATACTCCTTCTGTAAATGATTCCACATTTCAATCTAGAATATATAGAGGCAATGGGAAAAAAATATTTGGGCACCTGAATGGGATTTTGGGCTCTAGTCAGGGGGGATATTTGGTTTTTTTAATGGTTAAATTGGTATATTTAACTGGAATTGGGTCCTGAAAAGGTATATACTTCTAGGTCTCCTAGTGTTTTTGGAAATATCTGCATCAGTATAAGAAGATTTGAAAAATTTTGGGCTCCTTAGTTTGTTTTAAAGGTATGGAGACAGCCCAACACCCACAGCACCCATGACAATTCAAGTTAAATTGGTATATTTAACTTGAATTGGGCCATATGACCCAATATATGTATCTACTTCCAACACTTTTGTTGTTTGTGGATAGGTATGCATCTATGCAAATGGTTTGCACAAAGTTTGGGCTCCTCAGTGGGTTTTAAGGGTATTGAGACAGCCCAACACCCACAGCACCCATGATAAAACCATACAGCACTCGTGCCTATGAAAACATATTTCTGAGTCAGCCATCTCTCAGACTATACCCATTCTGTAAATGATTCCACATTTCACTCTAGAATATATAGAGGCAATGGGAACAAAAATATTTGGGCACCTGAATGGGATTTTGGGCTCTATTCAGGGGGGGATATTTGGTTTTTTTAATGGTTAAATTGGTATATTTAACTGGAATTGGGTTCTGTAAATGTATATACTTCTAGGTGTCCTAGTGTTTTTGGAAATATCTGCATCACTATAAGAAGATTTGCAAAAGTTTGGGCTCCTTAGTTGGTTTTAAGGGTATGGATACAGCCCAACACCCACAGCACCCATGACAATTCAAGTTAAATTGGTATATTTAACTTGAATTGGGCCATATGACCCATTTATGTATCTACTTCCAACACTTTTGTTGTTTGTGGATAGGTATGCATCTATGCAAATGGTTTGCACAAAGTTTGGGCTCCTCAGTGGGTTTTAAGGGGATTTCGACAGCCCAACACCCACAGCACCCATGATAAAACCATACAGCACCCGTGCCTATGAAAACATATTTCTGAGTCAGCCATCTCTCAGACTATACTCATTCTGTAAATGATTCCACATTTCAATCTAGAATATATAGAGGTAATGGGAAAAAAATATTTGGGCACCTGAATGGGATTTTGGGCTCTAGTCAGGGGGGATATTTGGTTTTTTTAATGGTTAAATTGGTATATTTAACTGGAATTGGGTCATGTAAAGGTATATACTTCTAGGTCTCCTAGTGTTTTTGGAAATATCTGCATCAGTATAAGAAGATTTACAAAAGTTTGGGCTCCTTAGTGGGTTTTAAGGGTATGGAGACAGCCCAACACCCACAGCACCCATGACAATTCAAGTTAAATTGGTATATTTAACTTGAATTGGGCCATATGACCCATTATATGTATCTACTTCCAACACTTTTGTTGTTTGTGGATAGGTATGCATCTATGCAAATGGTTTGCACAAAGTTTGGGCCCTCAGTGGGTTTTAAGGGTATTGAGCCAGCCCAACACCCACAGCACCCATGATAAAACCATACAGCACCCATGCCTATGAAAACATATTTCTTGAGTCAGCCATCTCTCAGACTATACTCCTTCTGTAAATGATTCCACATTTCAATCTAGAATATATAGAGGCAATGGGAAAAAAATATTTGGGCACCTGAATGGGATTTTGGGCTCTAGTCAGGGGGGATATTTGGTTTTTTTAATGGTTAAATTGGTATATTTAACTGGAATTGGGTCCTGAAAAGGTATATACTTCTAGGTCTCCTAGTGTTTTTGGAAATATCTGCATCAGTATAAGAAGATTTGCAAAAGTTTGGGCTCCTTAGTTTGTTTTAAAGGTATGGAGACAGCCCAACACCCACAGCACCCATGACAATTCAAGTTAAATTGGTATATTTAACTTGAATTGGGCCATATGACCCAATATATGTATCTACTTCCAACACTTTTGTTGTTTGTGGATAGGTATGCATCTATGCAAATGGTTTGCACAAAGTTTGGGCTCCTCAGTGGGTTTTAAGGGTATTGAGACAGCCCAACACCCACAGCACCCATGATAAAACCATACAGCACCCGTGCCTATGAAAACATATTTCTGAGTCAGCCATCTCTCAGACTATACTCATTCTGTAAATGATTCCACATTTCAATCTAGAATATATAGAGGTAATGGGAAAAAAATATTTGGGCACCTGAATGGGATTTTGGGCTCTAGTCAGGGGAGATATTTGGTTTTTTTAATGGTTAAATTGGTATATTTAACTGGAATTGGGTCCTGAAAAGGTATATACTTCTAGATCTCCTAGTGTTTTTGGAAATATCTGCATCAGTATAAGAAGATTTGCAAAAGTTTGGGCTCCTTAGTGGGTTTTAAGGGTATGGATACAGCCCAACACCCACAGCACCCATGACAATTCAAGTTAAATTGGTATATTTAACTTGAATTGGGCCATATGACCCATTATATGTATCTACTTCCAACGCTTTTGTTGTTTGTGGATAGGTTAGCATCTATGCAAATGGTTTGCACAAAGTTTGGGCTCCTCCGTGGGTTTTAAGGGGATTGAGACAGCCCAACACCCACAGCACCCATGATAAAACCATACAGCACCCGTGCCTATGAAAACATATTTCTGAGTCAGCCATCTCTCAGACTATACCCATTCTGTAAATGATTCCACATTTCACTCTAGAATATATAGAGGCAATGGGAACAAAAATATTTGGGCACCTGAATGGGATTTTGGGCTCTATTCAGGGGGGGGGTATTTGTTTTTTTTAATGGTTAAATTGGTATATTTAACTGGAATTGGGTCCTGTAAATGTATATACTTCTAGGTCTCCTAGTGTTTTTGGAAATATCTGTATCAGTATAAGAAGATTTGCAAAAGTTTGGGCTCCTTAGTTGGTTTTAAGGGTATGGAGACAGCCCAACACCCACAACACCCATGACAATTCAAGTTAAATTGTATATTTAACTTGAATTGGGCCATATGACCCTATATATGTATCTACTTCCAACACTTTTGTTGTTTGTGGATAGGTATGCATCTATGCAAATGGTTTGCACAAAGTTTGGGCTCCTCAGTGGGTTTTAAGGGTATTGAGACAGCCCAACACCCACAGCACCCATGATAAAACCATACAGCACCCGTGCCTATGAAAACATATTTCTGAGTCAGCCATCTCTCAGACTATACTCATTCTGTAAATGATTCCACATTTCAATCTAGAATATATAGAGGCAATGGGAAAAAAATATTTGGGCACATGAATGGGATTTTGGGCTCTAGTCAGGGGGGATATTTGGTTTTTTTAATGGTTAAATTGGTATATTTAACTGGAATTGGGTCATGTAAAGGTATATACTTCTAGGTCTCCTAGTGTTTTTGGAAATATCTGCATCAGTATAAGAAGATTTACAAAAGTTTGGGCTCCTTAGTGGGTTTTAAGGGTATGGAGACAGCCCAACACCCACAGCACCCATGATAAAACCATACAGCACCCGTGCCTATGAAAACATATTTCTGAGTCAGCCATCTCTCAGACTATACCCATTCTGTAAATGATTCCACATTTCACTCTAGAATATATAGAGGCAATGGGAACAAAAATATTTGGGCACCTGAATGGGATTTTGGGCTCTATTCAGGGGGGGATATTTGGTTTTTTTAATGGTTAAATTGGTATATTTAACTGGAATTGGGTTCTGTAAATGTATATACTTCTAGGTGTCCTAGTGTTTTTGGAAATATCTGCATCACTATAAGAAGATTTGCAAAAGTTTGGGCTCCTTAGTTGGTTTTAAGGGTATGGATACAGCCCAACACCCACAGCACCCATGACAATTCAAGTTAAATTGGTATATTTAACTTGAATTGGGCCATATGACCCATTTATGTATCTACTTCCAACACTTTTGTTGTTTGTGGATAGGTATGCATCTATGCAAATGGTTTGCACAAAGTTTGGGCTCCTCAGTGGGTTTTAAGGGGATTTCGACAGCCCAACACCCACAGCACCCATGATAAAACCATACAGCACCCGTGCCTATGAAAACATATTTCTGAGTCAGCCATCTCTCAGACTATACTCATTCTGTAAATGATTCCACATTTCAATCTAGAATATATAGAGGTAATGGGAAAAAAATATTTGGGCACCTGAATGGGATTTTGGGCTCTAGTCAGGGGGGATATTTGGTTTTTTTAATGGTTAAATTGGTATATTTAACTGGAATTGGGTCATGTAAAGGTATATACTTCTAGGTCTCCTAGTGTTTTTGGAAATATCTGCATCAGTATAAGAAGATTTACAAAAGTTTGGGCTCCTTAGTGGGTTTTAAGGGTATGGAGACAGCCCAACACCCACAGCACCCATGACAATTCAAGTTAAATTGGTATATTTAACTTGAATTGGGCCATATGACCCATTATATGTATCTACTTCCAACACTTTTGTTGTTTGTGGATAGGTATGCATCTATGCAAATGGTTTGCACAAAGTTTGGGCCCTCAGTGGGTTTTAAGGGTATTGAGCCAGCCCAACACCCACAGCACCCATGATAAAACCATACAGCACCCATGCCTATGAAAACATATTTCTTGAGTCAGCCATCTCTCAGACTATACTCCTTCTGTAAATGATTCCACATTTCAATCTAGAATATATAGAGGCAATGGGAAAAAAATATTTGGCACCTGAATGGGATTTTGGGCTCTAGTCAGGGGGGATATTTGGTTTTTTTAATGGTTAAATTGGTATATTTAACTGGAATTGGGTCCTGAAAAGGTATATACTTCTAGGTCTCCTAGTGTTTTTGGAAATATCTGCATCAGTATAAGAAGATTTGCAAAAGTTTGGGCTCCTTAGTTTGTTTTAAAGGTATGGAGACAGCCCAACACCCACAGCACCCATGACAATTCAAGTTAAATTGGTATATTTAACTTGAATTGGGCCATATGACCCAATATATGTATCTACTTCCAACACTTTTGTTGTTTGTGGATAGGTATGCATCTATGCAAATGGTTTGCACAAAGTTTGGGCTCCTCAGTGGGTTTTAAGGGTATTGAGACAGCCCAACACCCACAGCACCCATGATAAAACCATACAGCACCCGTGCCTATGAAAACATATTTCTGAGTCAGCCATCTCTCAGACTATACTCATTCTGTAAATGATTCCACATTTCAATCTAGAATATATAGAGGTAATGGGAAAAAAATATTTGGGCACCTGAATGGGATTTTGGGCTCTAGTCAGGGGAGATATTTGGTTTTTTTAATGGTTAAATTGGTATATTTAACTGGAATTGGGTCCTGAAAAGGTATATACTTCTAGGTCTCCTAGTGTTTTTGGAAATATCTGCATCAGTATAAGAAGATTTGCAAAAGTTTGGGCTCCTTAGTGGGTTTTAAGGGTATGGATACAGCCCAACACCCACAGCACCCATGACAATTCAAGTTAAATTGGTATATTTAACTTGAATTGGGCCATATGACCCATTATATGTATCTACTTCCAACGCTTTTGTTGTTTGTGGATAGGTTAGCATCTATGCAAATGGTTTGCACAAAGTTTGGGCTCCTCCGTGGGTTTTAAGGGGATTGAGACAGCCCAACACCCACAGCACCCATGATAAAACCATACAGCACCCGTGCCTATGAAAACATATTTCTGAGTCAGCCATCTCTCAGACTATACCCATTCTGTAAATGATTCCACATTTCACTCTAGAATATATAGAGGCAACGGGAACAAAAATATTTGGGCACCTGAATGGGATTTTGGGCTCTATTCAGGGGGGGGGGGTATTTGTTTTTTTTAATGGTTAAATTGGTATATTTAACTGGAATTGGGTCCTGTAAATGTATATACTTCTAGGTCTCCTAGTGTTTTTGGAAATATCTGTATCAGTATAAGAAGATTTGCAAAAGTTTGGGCTCCTTAGTTGGTTTTAAGGGTATGGAGACAGCCCAACACCCACAGCACCCATGACAATTCAAGTTAAATTGTATATTTAACTTGAATTGGGCCATATGACCCTATATATGTATCTACTTCCAACACTTTTGTTGTTTGTGGATAGGTATGCATCTATGCAAATGGTTTGCACAAAGTTTGGGCTCCTCAGTGGGTTTTAAGGGTATTGAGACAGCCCAACACCCACAGCACCCATGATAAAACCATACAGCACCCGTGCCTATGAAAACATATTTCTGAGTCAGCCATCTCTCAGACTATACTCATTCTGTAAATGATTCCACATTTCAATCTAGAATATATAGAGGCAATGGGAAAAAAATATTTGGGCACATGAATGGGATTTTGGGCTCTAGTCAGGGGGGATATTTGGTTTTTTTAATGGTTAAATTGGTATATTTAACTGGAATTGGGTCATGTAAAGGTATATACTTCTAGGTCTCCTAGTGTTTTTGGAAATATCTGCATCAGTATAAGAAGATTTACAAAAGTTTGGGCTCCTTAGTGGGTTTTAAGGGTATGGAGACAGCCCAACACCCACAGCACCCATGACAATTCAAGTTAAATTGGTATATTTAACTTGAATTGGGCCATATGACCCATTATATGTATCTACTTCCAACACTTTTGTTGTTTGTGGATAGGTATGCATCTATGCAAATGGTTTGCACAAAGTTTGGGCCCTCAGTGGGTTTTAAGGGTATTGAGCCAGCCCAACACCCACAGCACCCATGATAAAACCATACAGCACCCATGCCTATGAAAACATATTTCTTGAGTCAGCCATCTCTCAGACTATACTCCTTCTGTAAATGATTCCACATTTCAATCTAGAATATATAGAGGCAATGGGAAAAAAATATTTGGGCACCTGAATGGGATTTTGGGCTCTAGTCAGGGGGGATATTTGGTTTTTTTTAATGGTTAAATTGGTATATTTAACTGGAATTGGGTCATGTAAAGGTATATACTTCTAGGTCTCCTAGTGTTTTTGGAAATATCTGCATCAGTATAAGAAGATTTACAAAAGTTTGGGCTCCTTAGTGGGTTTTAAGGGTATGGAGACAGCCCAACACCCACAGCACCCATGACAATTCAAGTTAAATTGGTATATTTAACTTGAATTGGGCCATATGACCCATTATATGTATCTACTTCCAACACTTTTGTTGTTTGTGGATAGGTATGCATCTATGCAAATGGTTTGCACAAAGTTTGGGCCCTCAGTGGGTTTTAAGGGTATTGAGCCAGCCCAACACCCACAGCACCCATGATAAAACCATACAGCACCCATGCCTATGAAAACATATTTCTTGAGTCAGCCATCTCTCAGACTATACTCCTTCTGTAAATGATTCCACATTTCAATCTAGAATATATAGAGGCAATGGGAAAAAAATATTTGGCACCTGAATGGGATTTTGGGCTCTAGTCAGGGGGGATATTTGGTTTTTTTAATGGTTAAATTGGTATATTTAACTGGAATTGGGTCCTGAAAAGGTATATACTTCTAGGTCTCCTAGTGTTTTTGGAAATATCTGCATCAGTATAAGAAGATTTGCAAAAGTTTGGGCTCCTTAGTTTGTTTTAAAGGTATGGAGACAGCCCAACACCCACAGCACCCATGACAATTCAAGTTAAATTGGTATATTTAACTTGAATTGGGCCATATGACCCAATATATGTATCTACTTCCAACACTTTTGTTGTTTGTGGATAGGTATGCATCTATGCAAATGGTTTGCACAAAGTTTGGGCTCCTCAGTGGGTTTTAAGGGTATTGAGACAGCCCAACACCCACAGCACCCATGATAAAACCATACAGCACCCGTGCCTATGAAAACATATTTCTGAGTCAGCCATCTCTCAGACTATACTCATTCTGTAAATGATTCCACATTTCAATCTAGAATATATAGAGGTAATGGGAAAAAAATATTTGGGCACCTGAATGGGATTTTGGGCTCTAGTCAGGGGAGATATTTGGTTTTTTTAATGGTTAAATTGGTATATTTAACTGGAATTGGGTCCTGAAAAGGTATATACTTCTAGGTCTCCTAGTGTTTTTGGAAATATCTGCATCAGTATAAGAAGATTTGCAAAAGTTTGGGCTCCTTAGTGGGTTTTAAGGGTATGGATACAGCCCAACACCCACAGCACCCATGACAATTCAAGTTAAATTGGTATATTTAACTTGAATTGGGCCATATGACCCATTATATGTATCTACTTCCAACGCTTTTGTTGTTTGTGGATAGGTTAGCATCTATGCAAATGGTTTGCACAAAGTTTGGGCTCCTCCGTGGGTTTTAAGGGGATTGAGACAGCCCAACACCCACAGCACCCATGATAAAACCATACAGCACCCGTGCCTATGAAAACATATTTCTGAGTCAGCCATCTCTCAGACTATACCCATTCTGTAAATGATTCCACATTTCACTCTAGAATATATAGAGGCAACGGGAACAAAAATATTTGGGCACCTGAATGGGATTTTGGGCTCTATTCAGGGGGGGGGGTATTTGTTTTTTTTAATGGTTAAATTGGTATATTTAACTGGAATTGGGTCCTGTAAATGTATATACTTCTAGGTCTCCTAGTGTTTTTGGAAATATCTGTATCAGTATAAGAAGATTTGCAAAAGTTTGGGCTCCTTAGTTGGTTTTAAGGGTATGGAGACAGCCCAACACCCACAGCACCCATGACAATTCAAGTTAAATTGTATATTTAACTTGAATTGGGCCATATGACCCTATATATGTATCTACTTCCAACACTTTTGTTGTTTGTGGATAGGTATGCATCTATGCAAATGGTTTGCACAAAGTTTGGGCTCCTCAGTGGGTTTTAAGGGTATTGAGACAGCCCAACACCCACAGCACCCATGATAAAACCATACAGCACCCGTGCCTATGAAAACATATTTCTGAGTCAGCCATCTCTCAGACTATACTCATTCTGTAAATGATTCCACATTTCAATCTAGAATATATAGAGGCAATGGGAAAAAAATATTTGGGCACATGAATGGGATTTTGGGCTCTAGTCAGGGGGGATATTTGGTTTTTTTAATGGTTAAATTGGTATATTTAACTGGAATTGGGTCATGTAAAGGTATATACTTCTAGGTCTCCTAGTGTTTTTGGAAATATCTGCATCAGTATAAGAAGATTTACAAAAGTTTGGGCTCCTTAGTGGGTTTTAAGGGTATGGAGACAGCCCAACACCCACAGCACCCATGACAATTCAAGTTAAATTGGTATATTTAACTTGAATTGGGCCATATGACCCATTATATGTATCTACTTCCAACACTTTTGTTGTTTGTGGATAGGTATGCATCTATGCAAATGGTTTGCACAAAGTTTGGGCCCTCAGTGGGTTTTAAGGGTATTGAGCCAGCCCAACACCCACAGCACCCATGATAAAACCATACAGCACCCATGCCTATGAAAACATATTTCTTGAGTCAGCCATCTCTCAGACTATACTCCTTCTGTAAATGATTCCACATTTCAATCTAGAATATATAGAGGCAATGGGAAAAAAATATTTGGGCACCTGAATGGGATTTTGGGCTCTAGTCAGGGGGGATATTTGGTTTTTTTAATGGTTAAATTGGTATATTTAACTGGAATTGGGTCCTGAAAAGGTATATACTTCTAGGTCTCCTAGTGTTTTTGGAAATATCTGCATCAGTATAAGATTTGCAAAAGTTTGGGCTCCTTAGTTTGTTTTAAAGGTATGGAGACAGCCCAACACCCACAGCACCCATGACAATTCAAGTTAAATTGGTATATTTAACTTGAATTGGGCCATATGACCCAATATATGTATCTACTTCCAACACTTTTGTTGTTTGTGGATAGGTATGCATCTATGCAAATGGTTTGCACAAAGTTTGGGCTCCTCAGTGGGTTTTAAGGGTATTGAGACAGCCCAACACCCACAGCACCCATGATAAAACCATACAGCACCCGTGCCTATGAAAACATATTTCTGAGTCAGCCATCTCTCAGACTATACCCATTCTGTAAATGATTCCACATTTCACTCTAGAATATATAGAGGCAATGGGAACAAAAATATTTGGGCACCTGAATGGGATTTTGGGCTCTATTCAGGGGGGGATATTTGTTTTTTTTAATGGTTAAATTGGTATATTTAACTGGAATTGGGTTCTGTAAATGTATATACTTCTAGGTCTCCTAGTGTTTTTGGAAATATCTGCATCAGTATAAGAAGATTTGCTAAAGTTTGGGCTCCTTAGTTGGTTTTAAGGGTATGGAGACAGCCCAACACCCACAGCACCCATGACAATTCAAGTTAAATTGTATATTTAACTTGAATTGGGCCATATGACCCAATATATGTATCTACTTCCAACACTTTTGTTGTTTGTGGATAGGTATGCATCTATGCAAATGGTTTGCACAAAGTTTGGGCTCCTCAGTGGGTTTTAAGGGTATTGAGACAGCCCAACACCCACAGCACCCATGATAAAACCATACAGCACCCGTGCCTATGAAAACATATTTCTGAGTCAGCCATCTCTCAGACTATACTCATTCTGTAAATGATTCCACATTTCAATCTAGAATATATAGAGGCAATGGGAAAAAAATATTTGGGCACATGAATGGGATTTTGGGCTCTAGTCAGGGGGGATATTTGGTTTTTTTAATGGTTAAATTGGTATATTTAACTGGAATTGGGTCATGTAAAGGTATATACTTCTAGGTCTCCTAGTGTTTTTGGAAATATCTGCATCAGTATAAGAAGATTTACAAAAGTTTGGGCTCCTTAGTGGGTTTTAAGGGTATGGAGACAGCCCAACACCCACAGCACCCATGACAATTCAAGTTAAATTGGTATATTTAACTTGAATTGGGCCATATGACCCATTATATGTATCTACTTCCAACACTTTTGTTGTTTGTGGATAGGTATGCATCTATGCAAATGGTTTGCACAAAGTTTGGGCCCTCAGTGGGTTTTAAGGGTATTGAGCCAGCCCAACACCCACAGCACCCATGATAAAACCATACAGCACCCATGCCTATGAAAACATATTTCTTGAGTCAGCCATCTCTCAGACTATACTCCTTCTGTAAATGATTCCACATTTCAATCTAGAATATATAGAGGCAATGGGAAAAAAATATTTGGGCACCTGAATGGGATTTTGGGCTCTAGTCAGGGGGGATATTTGGTTTTTTTAATGGTTAAATTGGTATATTTAACTGGAATTGGGTCCTGAAAAGATATACTTCTAGGTCTCCTAGTGTTTTTGGAAATATCTGCATCAGTATAAGAAGATTTGCAAAAGTTTGGGCTCCTTAGTTTGTTTTAAAGGTATGGAGATAGCTCAACACCCACAGCACCCATGACAATTCAAGTTAAATTGGTATATTTAACTTGAATTGGGCCATATGACCCAATATATGTATCTACTTCCAACACTTTTGTTGTTTGTGGATAGGTATGCATCTATGCAAATGGTTTGCACAAAGTTTGGGCTCCTCAGTGGGTTTTAAGGGTATTGAGACAGCCCAACACCCACAGCACCCATGATAAAACCATACAGCACCCGTGCCTATGAAAACATATTTCTGAGTCAGCCATCTCTCAGACTATACCCATTCTGTAAATGATTCCACATTTCACTCTAGAATATATAGAGGCAATGGGAACAAAAATATTTGGGCACCTGAATGGGATTTTGGGCTCTATTCAGGGGGGGATATTTGGGTTTTTTAATGGTTAAATTGGTATATTTAACTGGAATTGAGTCCTGAAAAGGTATATACTTCTAGGTCTCCTAGTGTTTTTGGAAATATCTGCATCAGTATAAGAAGATTTGCAAAAGTTTGGGCTCCTCAGTGGGTTTTAAGGGGATTGAGACAGCCCAACACCCACAGCACCCATGATAAAACCATACAGCACCCGTGCCTATGAAAACATATTTCTGAGTCAGCCATCTCTCAGACTATACACATTCTGTAAATGATTCCACATTTCAATCTAGAATATATAGAGGCAATGGAAAAAAAATATTTGGGCACATGAATGGGATTTTGGGCTCTAGTCAGGGGGGATATTTGGTTTTTTTAATGGTTAAATTGGTATATTTAACTGGAATTGGGTCCTGAAAAGGTATATACTTCTAGGTCTCCTAGTGTTTTTGGAAATATCTGCATCAGAATAAGAAGATTTACAAAAGTTTGGGCTCCTTAGTGGGTTTTAAGGGTATGGAGACAGCCCAACACCCACAGCACCCATGACAATTCAAGTTAAATTGGTATATTTAACTTGAATTGAGCCATATGACCCATTATATGTATCTACTTCCAACGCTTTTGTTGTTTGTGGATAGGTTAGCATCTATGCAAATGGTTTGCACAAAGTTTGGGCTCCTCAGTGGGTTTTAAGGGTATTGAGACAGCCCAACACCCACGGCACCCATGGTGAAACCATACAGCACCCGTGCCTATAAAATAATTTTTCTGGGTCTCAGACTATGCCCATTCTGAAAATGATATATTTTGGCACCTGGAAGTTATTTTGGGCTCTGGTCAAGGGGAGTGGAATATTAGGAATTTTAATAGTCAAGTGCCATTATTGATATCTACATCCAGGGCTTTTAGTGTTATTGAATAGGTAAGCACCTATGTAAATGATTTCCCGTATTGGATTTAAGAGTATGGAGCCAGCCCAACACCCACAGCACCCATGGTAAACCATACAGCATCTGTGCCTATAGAATCATATTTTGGGGTCAGTGTTCAATCAGACAACACTCATTTATGAAACATGATTCCACATATGACTTTAGAGTATAGGCAGGCGATCAACAGAAAATATTTTGTTACCTGGAAGGGAATTTGGGCGAGGGGAGAGGAATATTTGTGTTTTTAATAGCCATATTGGTATTTTAGGCTTAGGAATCAGTCCAACACCCATACCACCCATGATAAAACATATGGCACTGGTACCTATAAAATAATATTTTGGGGTCAGTGTTATCTCAGACACCGAAAAAAAAATTATTTGGGCACCTGGAAGGGATTTTGGGCTGAGGGGGAGGTGAATATTTGTGTTTAATAGTCAAATGGATAATTTTAACTTGAATTGGGCCCAGTAACCCATTTAATGTTTGGGCACGTTGAAGGGATTTTGGGCTCAGGTGAGGTGAATATTTGTGTTTAAAGTCGATTGGGTATTTTTTAACTTGAATTGGGCCCAGTACCCATTAATTTGTTAATGGATAGATCTGCATCTGCATAAAATATTTACTGAAGTTTGAGCTCCTGGTTGGGATTGAAGGGCACGGAGCTGGCCCAACACCTGCAGCACCCATGATAAATCCAATGGACCATGCAACACCTGTGCTTATGAAATAATATTTGGGGGTCAGTCTCAGACTCTACTCATTCTGAAAATGATTCCACATTTGACTTTAGAATATAGGCAGGCACTGAACAAAACAATTTGGCCACATGAAAGGGATTTTGGTCTCAGTGGGGAGGTGAATATTTGTTTGTTCATGGTCTAATTGGTATTATTAAATTGCATTTGATGAGCGAAGTAAGCTCATATCAATATAGGCTCTGTGTGGAGATAAACGTCCAATATGGGACCATGATTTCCATACAAATAAGCACGCAACGGTCTTATTTTAATGAGCGAAATAAGTCCCTATTGGTATTATTTAATCACAATATACGCTCTATATGGACTTAAAATTCAGTTTTTAAAACAGTCGAATATGGGACTATCTCCGGACGCAAAAAGCCCATATTGGTATTATTAAATCTACCGTTTTTGATCGTAACATATCCTCACAAAAATAGGTTCATAGTGGAAATAAATATCAACATATGATTCAATAGACTTATTTGATTCAGAAATAAGCCCACAGTGAGCTTATAGCCATTTCGCCATTGAATCGCGAGGGTCGCATATATAAAAAATAAAGAGTGTGCATCTGATATTGGTCATGTCGATGAAAAAAGCTAGATTAATAATAATAATATGGGTTTATTTCGTACGAAAATAGTCCCATATTGGACTGTTTTAAAAAACCGCGTTTTAGGTCCATATATAAAGCTTATATTAAATAACGCCAATATGAGCTTATTTCGCACATTAAAATAAAACCGTTATGTGCTTATTTTCACGAGGATGAAATGTACATGGAAAGTCTTGTGTTGGTTTATTCGTGTTATTTTTCAACCTGTTCTTGGCGGCCACTCGGGAATCCTTGTATTTTCGTGCGGTGCCACCCAGTAGACATCTATTGGACAGGGACGAGACCTTATAGGCCTTTTCAATTTTTCGAAAATTGGGTTGAAGTCGTGCATGGAGCTCCAAATCGCACTTTTCGTTGCTAAATCACCCGCGTAGGCATAACCGTAGCAGACACGTGGCTATCCTTGCGGAATCTTCTTGTGCCACCACTATTACATCTAAAAATCACAAACTAGGTCACATAATCTTGTCCAAAATAGGACATTTTTCGTTAGTCGATAATGTGCTGAAAAGGAGACCCTATTTAATAGTCACATTATCGACTCATATAGAGGCGATTCTAAGCAGATTCTAAGAAATAAGCCAACCCACTACTGTTCAGCTGTACGCTCATTAACATGTGTTTTCACTGTGGCTGGCGACTTAACACAAAATGATGACTATGACTCCATTATCTGCTTATTTCAGAATCAAATAATCACTTTATGTACCTAATTGGAATTATAGGTCGAATATGTGCGTATTTGTGCGAGGATATGTTGCTAAATCGCCTGCGTTGGCATAACCATAGCAGCCACTGGGCTATCCTTGTGGATTCTTCTTTGGCCACCACTAGTCCATCTAGAAATCACAAACTGGTTCACATATGCCTGTCCAGCTGTTAATAAATTGGGTGTAAGTCGTGCATCGGATGAAAATAATGAAAAAAATGTCATTTTTCGTTGCAAATCGTCTGCGTATAGGCATATCCATAGCAGCCACGGGGCTCTCGTTGTGGATTCTTCTTATGCCACCACTAGTCCATCGAGAGATCACAAACTGGTTCACATACGCCTGTCCAGCTGTTCAAAAATTGGGCGTAAGTCGTGCGTGAGGTCAAAATAATGAACAAAAATTCATTTTTCGTTGCTAAATCGCCTGCGTATAGGCATAACCATAGACGCTACGGGGCTATCCTTGTGGATTCTTCTTGTGCCGCTACAAGTCCATCTAGAAATCACAAAATATGTCATATAAACTTGTCCAGCTGTTCAACAGTTGGACGTAAATCGTGCGTGGGGTAAAAATATGACATTTTTCGTTGCTTATTCCTGAAAACCAGCACATTATTTGCTGAGAAGAAACAATAATTTAGGTAGATAATCTGCTTAGAATCGCCTCATTTTGAGTCGACAATGTGCTGAAAATGAGTTCCTATTAGTCAAATTATCGACTCATATAGAGGCGATTCTAAGTAAATTATGTGCTGACAATGACAAAAATAATAACCAAACTTTTCAGGTGTACGCTCATTAGCATGTATTTTCACTGTGGCACGCGCCAAAACACGAAATGACGACTATGACTCCATTATCTGCTTATTTCATAACCAAATAATCACTTTAAGTACCTAATTAAAATTTAGGTCGGTTTTGTGCGTATTCGTGCGAGGATATGTTACTAAATCGCCTGCGTTGGCATAATCATAGCAGCCACGGGGCTACCCTTGTGGATTCTTCTTATACCACAATTAGTCCATCTATAAATCACAAACTAGTTCACATACGCCTGTCCAGCTGTTCAAAAATTGGGCGTAAGTCGTGCGTGGGGTCAAAATAATGAAAAAAAAGATAATGTTTCGTTGCTAAATCGCCTGCGTAGGCATACACATAGCAGCCACGAGGGTATCCTTGTGGATGCTTCTTATGCCACCACTAGTCCATCTAAAAATCACAAACATAGTCACATAAGCCTGTCCAGTTGTTCAAAAATTGGGCGTAAGTCGTGCGTGGGGTCAAAATAATGAAAAAATATCATTTCTCATTGCTAAATCGCCTGCGTAGGCATAACCGTAGCTGCCACGAGTCTATCCTTGTGGAATCTTCTTGTGCCACCAATAGTACATCGAAACATCACAAACTAGGTCCCATAAAATGCAAGGAATTCCAGGGTGGCCGCCATGGTTCTGGCTACGCAGCCGATTTAGCAACAAAAAATGCAATTTTTAGCTCCATGCATGCACGACTTCAGCCCAATGTTCAAAAACGTGGAAGGGCTATATGGCCGCGTCCCTGTCCTATAGATGCGCGCTGGGTGGCACCGAACAAAAATACAAGGATTCCCGGGTGGTCGCCATGGTTCTGGCTACGCAGCCGATTTAGTAACAAAAAGTGCGATTTTGAGCTCCATGCACGACTTTAAATAGCCCAATCTTCGAAACATTGGAAGGGGCTATATGGTCACGTCCCTGTCCTATAGATGACAACTGGGTGGCACCGCACGAAAATACAAGGATTCCCGTGTGGCCATCATGACTGTCTACGCAGCCGATTTAGTAACTAAAAGTGCTATTTTGACACCACATGCACGACTTCAGCCCGATTTTAGAAAATTTGGAAGCGGCTGCATGGTCGCGTCCCTTTCCTATAGATGCCCGCTTGGTGGCACCGCACGAAACTACAAGGATTCCCGGGTGGCCACCATGACTCTGGCTACGCAGCCGATTTAGTAACGAAAAGTGCTACCCATATAAAAATGTACCTGGGTAAATCCACCCAGGTTTTTTGGGCCGAAACCCAGGTAAAAATCTATCTACCAAGACATCCACCAACCATTAAGACCCCGCGAAACCTGGGTTTTACCATGATTTACCCACCTAAAACTGGATAAAAACCCTGGTATAGGTAAACCTGGGTGTAATTACCCAGGTGACCACACCCAGGTGTACCCTACCTGGGTGTTTCCCACCCAGGTCTACCCTGGTGTTTCCTACCTGGGTGTTTCCCCACCCAGGTCTACCATGGTGTTATTTACCCAGGTGTACCCTGGTGTTTCCTACCTGGGTGTTTCCCATCCAGGTTACCTTGGTGTTATTCACCCAGGTGTACCCTGGTGTTTCCTACCTGGGTGTTTCCCACCCAGGTGTACCTTGGTGTTATTCACCCAGGTGTACCCTGGTGTTTCCTACCTGGGTGTTTCCCACCCAGGTGTACCTTGGTGTTATTCACCCAGGTGTACCCTGGTGTTTCCTACCTGGGTGTTCCCCACCCAGGTGTACCTTGATGTTTCCAACCCAGGTATACCTTAGTGTTTTTTTTACGCCGGTGTACCTTGGTGTTTTCTTACCCAGGTGGATTTCCCATTGAGATGCACCTGGGTTAGAAAACCCCAAGGTACACCCAGGTAAGGAAACACCAAGGTACACCTGGGCAGGAAAACACCAAGGTACACCTGGGTAAGAAAACACCAAGGTACACCTGGGTAAGAAAACACCAAGGTACACATGGGTAGGAAACACCAAGGAACACCTGGGTGAATAACACCAAGGTACACCTGGGTGGGGATACCAAAGTGAAATGATGAGGATGACAATGAAGTAGATTTTGATGGGATGCAGGGGTATTGTTATCAATGGAGTTGTTTTAGTATAATAGAACATTAAGGAAACTGATTGTGCAGCAATACAAGTTTATTCAAGGACAACAAACTAACTAAAGATAAAATACATGTATAGAAACACATGTAATATATAAATATATAAACTCATTAAACTGCATGGGTTAAAACTTACTGACAACAAGAGTTGGGTTAAAATTTTGATTAAAAAACACTTGCAAAGTCCCTCTTCATACATGTATATGGTATGTTAGGCAAGTTACATGTACATGTAGTTGCAATGTATACTAGTACCGGTACATGACATACCGGTGGACACAAAAATCATTATTTTAGTTCCAATGTCATTTACCAGAATACATGTACATGTTGTACCTTGCAACTACATCTACAGTGAGGTAGTTTTGTCTCATTTAAACTTTCTAAGTGGGTTTCTCCCTTTGAATGACATAAACTAATGTGAGTATACACATGAGCTGTGGTGTGAAATACACACCAAAAAATTATTTCTTAGTCTGAGGACATGTTTCCTGTCATTATCTTACTGCTTACAAATATAGATTTGTAATAATGTGCTGTAATGCTCCAGAAATAGTCATATTTTGTCCTGGTTCATAAGAACATATTATTTCTTAGTGTTAGAAGGACATGTTGTCAGATATTATTTGACTCATAAACCCCCAAATGTACATGTAAACAGAATATTCGGGAAAGAGACACACCATCTTTATCCTGTTTTATATCAGTACTAAGTAGCAATATTGATCAGATAGCAAAATATGCTATAAATAGATTTCAGATGGTAGAGATTAAACAATCACATTAATTGCACCAACTCGAAACAGTTAACATACCCTGTATAATACAGACTGTGATCAAGGAGGGTGTCACACACACCCCCACCCCGCTTTGGTATGTGATATTCAAGCCATTTTCAGGTGGTATGCTATATACATGTACATACCCAATGTTATCTGGTACTAGGATTTCACACGGCAATATAACCGGCATTCACGATTCAGCAAAAAGGCTAGTATGCAGATATAATAGCACAAAATTATACAAATTTTGAGTATTTTCCAGCTTAAACAGACCCAAGTGATATATTTTTATCTAATTCAGTCTAATGGCTCTTGATATGTTGATGTTTTGGATACTATTTCAGCAAATGTGAGAAAAGGTGGCTTCTTTGGGGCATCAGCTTGTCTGAAAAATATATCAAGGTCCCCTAAATCCGATACTACATTTCAGAACAATCCAACCAGTGTCCCATGAAATGGTGGATAATAAACTATCATACCAAATTTGATTCAGATTTGATCACACAAACTAAAATTATGATGCGTAAACCAGAAATTAACACGATTCTAAGTCGAAAAAGGGCCATAACTCTCGCAAAAATGAGCGGAGCACACCCATATTCGAACTTGACCTGTATTTTGGTCTGATAAACTTACATACCACATTTGGTTCAGATATGATCACACAAACTGAAGTTATCATCCGGAAACCTACAATTTTCAAAGTTTAAATGTCTATTAGGCGACACCAATTTTTAAGTCTGGTTTACGAACATGTGGGCTGATGTGGGGAGAAAAAAAGTAGATGCAGGAGGGGAAAAAAATAAAAATAAAAAAAAATGTCCACCCCCCCCCCCCCCCCCCCCCCCAATTTATATCAAGTAAATCTTGAAATTTTACATAAATTTTACAAAAATTGTGAAAAAAAACTTTTCGAATGAAATTCTGAACCAAACAAGACATTTCTTGTCATGAAATACATGAAAATATGGATCTGCAAATGATCATAAGCAGAACCGGATGCGACAGCACATGAAAATCAGTACGCGTGTAAAATAAATTGGGACAAAAAAGTAAAAAAAAAATTCATGAAATGGAAAAAAAGTTGTAGGAGGTGTTCGTAAACCGGACTTAAAAATTGGTGTCGCCTTATGTGTATATAACTCATATAGCTAACTATTAAAGGTGCTCAATCAGATTCGATGGTCCCCATATAATTAGATTCCAACAACAACATTTTTTTTAGAAATGCTGCTTCAGTAATATCAGAATCGATTAATTGCCCAAAAATAATGCTAACCACTGTCAACTACATGTATAGTATAAAATCGCCTGATACGTTATATTTATCAACATGCTGTTCGACGAAGTTTGACCTTATTATCAACACAAAGCCTCTTCATTTTAGAGTTATCCATCTTCATCCGCAATTTGGTCTGAGACCGTCGGCTCGTCAAATTTTTCTGGGCCACTATTAAGTATCGATGGTGATAAATATTAAAATTTCAAAAATTGATATCTAATAACTCTGAGCTTTGATACATGTAGGTGGGTCCCTCGACTTGATTAAAATATTTTTACCCCCCCCCCCCCGATTCCATATACATGTATATGTAAATAGCAAATGAGGGGCACTTAATCGGATTATGCATCTTTAAACTGTATTTGAATTTAAAGATGCATAATCTGATTAAGGGCCCCCTGAATTAATGCTCGCACATTTACTCTTTATTTGGACTTGGGGGGGTAAAAGATATTTGGTACGAGTCGAGGAACCCACCACCTATCAAAGCTCAGAGTTATTAGATATCAATTTTTGAAATATACTATTTTTCACGATCAAGAATTAATAGTGGCCCACGGTCTCGGACCAAATTTCAGATGAAGATGGATAACTCTAAAATCAAGAGGCTTTCTGTTGATAATAAGGCCAAATTTTGTAGAACAACATGTTGATAAATAACATATGTCAGGCAATTGTATACTTTAGTTGACAGTGGTTAGCATTATTTTAGGGCAAGTAATCAATTCTGATAACGTAACTGAAGCAGCCTTTCTAAATACAAATGTATGATGTTGGAATCTGATTATATGGGTATCATCGAACCGGATTGAGTACCTTTAAAATGAACTGTATCCAGTATAAACATGTTAAACCTGATAATTAATAAGAGCATGCAGTCCCTGTTGACATGCGGTATCCGCTGGTAATCTTACCACAGTAATATGTGTTAACTGTGATAACCAAGTTAATTGTTTTTACCACAAAAATTCTGAATTCTATCTAGACATTTTGAAACAATAAAAAAAAATTCTTGTGTGATTACAATGTCAACTTTAAAACAAAATTCATATAAACATAGAAAAATACAGCCTAACTGCAAATGTGAGGTGGACCACATTCTGCGGCGGTATAACTGACTGCGGTTGATCGCATGAACACGCCTGAATACTGCAGTAATACCCGAGTAATATAAGGCGAGTTGATTAATTAAAGCTGTAATTTTACATGTATGTTCTATAGACTTTGTTGGGAAAGAGAATATAGCTGTGCGACAATGTTAATCCTGATGAGCTAAGTTAGAAATTTTTCAATCGAAACCTCATAAAAAAAAATTTAAATTCAGTTCTCAATTTTCGAACACTTCTAGGAAATTGTTCAAAAATATTGTTAAAAGATGCCCATTCGATTTGACACTGTAAATATACCCTGTTCAAGTGTTCCTGCTAATGTGCTATGATGCGGTTGGGTCCTGCTTAATTGCTATGAATTGCACTACCCGCATCATAGCAATTCAGCAGGACCACCAGCATCATAGCATATTAGCAGGACCACTTGGCCAGTGGTAAAATAGTTTGTTTTCCATACGGATATGTGTTTTCAAATAATCATGTAATGATATCTAACATACATGTATATGATCCCATTTATAGGTTTTATTCATCACGGCCAGATAAACTTTGTATACAGACAGTTTTACCAAACTTAGAATTTTTATTAGGTGCTTTCATTGTAGCTGTAATTACTAGTATTAAAAGAGTGCTCAATAAAGTTTGTTTTATCATTTATGCTCATTTGGAATTTGGATGCTATTTAATTCTGTTTATCTATATAATTGGCTGCACTGCTAAATTTTGACTCATTTCAGTCATTTGATGTCAGTACATGTAGTTGTCCATCGAAATGGCGAACACAACCAAAGACAAATTACAAGAGGAAAGACAACAAATACATTTGATGTGCACTAAAACAGATACAGTAGTGCCCTAAGAAATCGACCCCTTAACTACAGCAGAATTATGTGTAACTTTCAGGATTTAGTCGGATATATGGCTTGTTGCCATTCATCGGAAAGCTCTCCCCGAGTTTAATACCCGTAATTCTGCTGTGGTTAAGGAGTCGATTAATTAGAGCATTACTGTAGTTACAAATGTATGTCTAGCCTCCTGTTGTGTCACTAATAAGATATTTAATTCACATACGGTACACATGTACATGTACTATATACCCGTTCAAGCGTTTACAAGTGTCAGTCATCGAGAAACTGACCAAAAGTTTTGGTAGTATATAATATAGGCTAGCACTGCACTTGGGCTACATGTACATGTACTGTAAGTGATTATAATGTACTATTTTTATATTCTGCTGTGAAAGTGTTGCTGAATGAAATTTAAGTTTACCCCAATATTCTAAGTCCGCTCGACTAAGATGGGTTTTTTCTCGAAAACTGATATCTGAATATACATGACTTTTTGTACGTCTTCCACTGGTTGGTATTCCCTCTAAAATGACTAATTTTAACTGATTAGATTAGCCCTGGTATGGAAAACTCTAACTGTTATAGCCCGATGAGCGGTTTACTGCCAACAGCGGTGATGATATGATGACCAGCGTTGTGCATGGCATATGTTGATCCAGGTAAGAATGCTACCATACATTCCAAACATTCATTAAATATCTTATTAATAGTAACCCAAACTACACAAGAGACTAGTATAACTAAGATTGGGCTCGATTAATGATGTGACACTTTCAGTACTTCATTTACTAGTAGCCTGGTACTGGTGGGCCTGGCTACAGATACTTGTTTGGCGTGTTTGAGGCCTGTGGCACAAGGGCAGCAGAATCATTTAAAATTTCTCTTATTGTAGTGTAGTACATGTACATGAATAGTACCGGTAGTACAGCACACAAAGAGGTATATAGTACCGGTACATGTATTCTCTCTGTTTTCACACATGTTTTTTTTCAATTTAACAACATGAGTCTTTTATGACACATACATGTACTAAAGTGAAAGTAGGCCTACATGTATATAATGTGCACCCAGTATACCGGTACATGTACTGATATATTACATTGCAATACAGTCCGAGTACAATGATATAGCAAAATTATGCATAGTAGAATAACAACCTTTTGTACAAACAGTCCTGACAATGATATACCGGGATATCATGGTGATAGTTCATACATTTGGAATTACCGAATACCTGAGTTTGTGGATAGACCGCTTCATGCGATGTTTATGTGAATTTTTATTTTTAAGTCGGCATTGCATACGGTAGTCCTATAAACCACACAAGAGAATAGCAATTGTCGGTCAGTGACCAACTTCTTATGTTTATGCAATCGATACAATCCGGTTCTGCTTTTGATGTCCAGTTCGATATTTGTGGTGTGTTCTTGTGCAAAAATATAATTCTAACTAATGCGCCAAAAATCAGGTTTATAAATTTATCCATTCTTGAGCAAGAGCAACTCGTAAAACTTGTATGGTATAACATTCCAAACTGAGTATTTCTGCTATCAAACCATATGATAATAATGTTGAACCGGACATCGAAATCTGAACCGCATTTATGGATTGCAGCACGTGATGTTGAATAAACAGTTATAGGGGATATACAGTAATGCTCTAATTAATCGACTCCTTAACTACAGCAGAATTATGGGTAACTTTTCAGGATTTAGTCGGAAATATGGGTTGATGCCATTCATCGGAAAGCTCTCCGTGAGAGCTTTCCGATGAATGGCAACAAGCCATATTTCGGACTAAATCCTGAAAAGTTACCCATAATTCTGCTGTAGTTAAGGAGTCGATTAATTAGCTCTAGAATTACTGTAACATGGTTTATAATATACAAATGTATACTGTATGGGAAACATCAGAGGTTTACAAAGTAATAAAAACAGTTGATTTGTTCTTTATTCTTGTGGTTATATACACGTACATACATGTATTCTAAAAATAAATGTCCTTTACAACGTGGATCAATGAAATGCGGTTGTTGCATTTAAAATGCATTGAGGGTGCATTGTGTCACGCCACTTTGTAAATGCCTTAATGACAGCATTTAAATTAAATGCACTGCATTGGGAATAATCGCAGTCGCATTGAAATTACCGATCATTGCGCCGAAAAAGTATACTAGTATGAACACCCAAATAACGATACGATAGTGTATTTTGCAATTTTAGTTATAATTTTGTTTAATTTAAATTCACATCTGAATAATTCTGTGTTATTTTCCCACTCCTGGTGTACATGTATATGTTCGGAATCGGACATTCATGATGTAGTTTTCCATTCAAAATGGAATAAACATAAATAAACACTGTTGACATTAATTGTTTTATAATCAGAATCTGAGAATCATGATTCTCATTTTGATTCTAGTAAAAAGTCTTGATTCCCTGTAGAAAGTGAAACACTAACATTTTGATTATTGCCAAAAATCTGATGGATTTTAAGGCCTGCACAAGACATTTGTTTGTGAATAAATCAAGGTAAATGTGTTAAAATATGAACGCATTTACAAATGCGTTGCTCCAAAATCGCAAAGTAGATTCGAACATGTGGTCGCTTTTCTAAGAAATTTGTGAGTGGTCTGTACATGTACATACATGTAAGTTACTTGACCAATTACACAAGGAGTCGAGGGACACAATCAATGAGGACGTTTGTACTAAAAAATATTTTTTTACGCAAGGAACGAACACAAGGCCACTTTCTTAATTTATATTATGAGCCAACAAGACAGATCGTAAATCGCTGTTATATGACAATATATGTGGCCATCATAATGGTCGACAGGCATGACGCCAACAAAAACCAATCTGTCAGGCCAATATAAAGAAGTCGCGACTTATTGCTGGTGGAACCTATTAAAGGCATCGTTCCATTTCGTTAATAACAACTTACATGTAACATTCACCTCCACCTCTTTACTCTTGGGCTCCAAATAAATATGCATGCACCAGCTGCATCCACGTTTATTATTTTTCTTGGGAAATCCCCCCCCCCCTGCACAGTGCTTATTTTGGGTCTGCACGTTTATTAATATTTTGAAGCTATGAAAATTTAAATCAGCACAAATTCAAGATTTCTATATGATTCAGATGTAAAAATGATCAACACGTCTACATTAGTTACTAGCTAAACAAGACATTTTGTCATATGTTTATACTTTACTGTGAAATTGCGTTTCTTCCGTTCTCCATGAACGGATTCTCAAAATGTTTGGTTTTCCAAAAAACAAGGATTCGAACTGTCTGAACTGAACTCCATGCGTTTGTTTAAATAGATGAATAAATAATGGGAAAGACATACAATCCTAGTTCATAATGAATTTAAGTATATAAATATAAATAATAAACGGCGGATTCAACGTGGTCATGGGTTTTGACCGCGTTAAAAAAATCACCAAACTCTGCATGAACCCCGAAGTTTGCTGTACTTTTATTAACTTTCAATGTAATTCCCCCCCCCCCCCCGCACTATTATTTGGGCCTGCACTTTTATTTGGAGCCTGAGAGTAAGTTGCATTGACATTTATTTTCACGAATTACCATGCTAAAGGCCAAAGAAAAAAGATTGTATGTTTCCGGTAAAAAAATTTAGGGTAGGTAGGTAGGGAATTTTTTTTATTTTATTTTATTTTGATATTTTTTATCCAGCTGCAGAAATATTGAACTACCTCGACCAAAGTGACATAAAATGCCAACCCGTGCCATGGGGAAAGTATTACTTGATCAACACAGTGGAAATATACATTAAGATTGATAAAAAATCAAACTTACTTCATGCTTACGTATGTTTTTTATTATATCTAATACCACATTTTCATAAATTTGGCTATAAACTTGGTACAAAATTGATGTCACTAACTTTTTATAAGAATTTTACCAATAATACCGCCATTATACCGTACATGTATTGTGACGATTACATCCCATTGTCTGGGGGTAGCCAGTACACCCACCGAGCATGCCTGGTTTTTGGAAACAGTAGCTACTAGTACATGTATACCCCTAATATATGCAGTGATAACATCTTTACATGTATATATACAGATACACACCCACCATGTCTGTTGATAGTGTTCCATAAGTCCCAAACAAGACATAAAGCAGGCAGGAGATCCACTCTCAGGAAATTAAAATTGCGAAAATTTTGACTTTTTCTCAAAATATCAATAAAAAGTTTAGGGTCGGCGGGTTATTTTTAGGGTCGGTCGATGTACGGAAACATAGTATCTTTTTTCTTTGGCCTAAGGAACATTGCAACTGGTTTGAAGTAACATGACCGCGTTGCGTCAACACTGGAACTGCATTGATGGTAATTTTCAACATGGTCTCACTGAGGTTCTATCAAATATAAATACTAGTATGGTTGAGGCCAACTTGAGGGAGACAATTATTTTGAGAATATGTGATCCTGTGTTAACATGAGCCTAAGGCGACACCAATTTTTAAGTCTGGTTTACGAACACCTCCTACAACTTTGTTTCCATTTCATGAAAAAAAAATATAACTTTTTTTGTCCCAAAATATTTTACACGCGTACTGATTTTCATGTGCTGTCGCATCCGGTTCTGCTTATGATCATTTACAGATCCATATTTTCATGTATTTCATGACAAGATATGTCTTGTTTGGTTTGAACAGAATTTCATTCAAAAACATTTTTTCACAATTTTTGTAAAATTTATGTAAAATTCCACGATTTACTTGATATAAATTGGGGGGACAATCTTTTTTATTTTTATTTTTTTCCCTCCTGCATCTACTTTTTTTCTCCCCACATCGTAAACCAGACTTAAAAATTGGTGTCGCTTAAATATCATCTGATGGAGTCAAAATCATTGAAACGTCACTTATGCATGCACATGTTGTCTTGATGTTGAGTCTGGCTTTCATTATTTTCATTAGTTTTACTGTTAATATCCACCAAAGGTTGAGGTGTTATGGAACAACTGTATGGCATCGTATACTGTTATCTTCCGAGTAAATATGGAGTCTCTAATTCTTTTATCAGTCACGCATCTACTCATCAAATAGTATAATCCTTAAATATTTGTAGTCCAGGTGATCTCGACTGCACAGTACATGTATAAACATTCATCTGTGCACAGTGTGTTTTAAATTTCTTTGCCGTGTAACAACTGTTGTCCCAAGTTTCAATGCCTTGTCCTCCTGGTATGTAGGGATTACCAATTTACCATTGCCGTGTTTTAATTTGCAATTTTGATGATGACGCTCACTAAGCTTGTTGATAATTTTCTTTGTCGTGTAACAACTGTTGTACCAATGTGGTAGAGCACAGGGGTGGGTCTTTAGTGAACCATCAGTCGCTATATCACAAACATTTATGGGCTCTGAGTCTAAACATCTGGCAGGGTCTATGAAAACACTAAGCCTACCTTAAAAGTCTTCATCATGTATTTATTCTATACTCATCATCATGCAATACCAAACGGAACACAATCCAACATCACAAGACACATATGGATGACATCACATAACATCTACACAGACAGCTTGACAGCAACATCACAACATCGAACATCCAACATCAATCGAGAGATGTCCAACGAGAAAAAGGACCCTGGTGAACAAATACATAGGTTGTAGTTGCTGCCGAATAAATATCCAGTATGGATATTAATAAATATGTGAAATGTGATTGTGTCAAAAACCAACTTCCCTATTGTCGATATAAACAACTATTTTGACATAATCCTAACTGTGACGAACAGTTAGAAATAAAACCTATATTGCTGGTATAAAAGGGATATTATGAACGCAGCGTGCGATTTCCAACTTCACTAAACTATTGGGCAAATATATTTATGCAAATGTGACAACACTAAAGTTTCAAAACCGAAAACAATATTATTAAAATACAAGCTATAATAACGGGTGAAAACATAACAAATATTACATACCATCCTTTGGAAAGCATAGGTCAGATGTCATAACGTAGTATTACTTCTTAAACTTATTAACATTCTTCGAGCATGAAGAAATTAGGATAACACTGAGAGTGTTATACGATATTGCGATGCGTACACCTTGGTGACGAAATACGGACTGAGAAAGCGCGGTAAATAAGCTTACCTGTGATTGGCTAAAACACCTTAGTTAGATCTAATACTGGGCGCTGAACTAGACAGAGGAAGACTTAAGCGGGTAAGAGATTGGGCGTAGATAGAGATAGTAAATAGCAAAATACAGATCAGCAATGAGACATAGGAAACGGGGAATGTGCAGAACGGAATAGCGCGAAATGGAATGAACCAAGTACGCGCAATGAAATGATTACAATGCGGCTATAAAAATGTATATTAGTGAGTTAGGTTTAATAACTTAGTTAGTATACATGTGTAGCATGTAATAAAGGCATATACTGATTTGGTATATAAAATAGCACGGTCACACTCTCCCCTCTGTTGACAAAATGACTCCCTAGTCATTTAAACCAATACTGAAAGGAAATGTCGCAAATAGACATGGCTTTCAAACTCTGCAACTGATAATGGAAAATTATCATCTATAACATTCTCATACACAGAGATAACCTTGACACCGACCTATCTTCAGAACTGAAATCAAATATCAGCATTATATAACTGCACTTAATCAACAGTTACTGAACTGACTCTTCACTATCTGGCGTAGACAGTAAACAACGTGAATATATCACACAATACCGCTGAAATGGAATCACCACTGATTCACATTGGCTGGTCTATCTCAAAACTTCAATCATGAATACACAACAATCAACACAAATATGTTAAAATCATAATCATATATAGAAAGGAACACTTTATCACCTCACAGAGTATATAACAAAAAAAATAGAATTCCTTGAAAACTGGTACCTCATATGAGTCGTAGCTCTACACTGGATCGTCAGCTGGAATAAGTGGAAATATCTCTGATCGTACGAAGATGATAAGTGATACCTAACAATACATAATATCAATACATAATTTATAAAAGAATCAATTTTAAAAACAACTAACACAACAGGACAATGCCTATGTCCAATGTATACACACATCATTGAAACTGACATATCAGTAATATGGAATCACTGAATATAAATGAGTGAACTGAAAATGAAAATCTTATTCATCTAAGATAGTCCTGAGAATGGACTGAAGAACATCTGGGGCTACCTTGGTGCAAATTTGATTTTTCATCAGCTTACGCAAAAGCTGATTCTTATATTGATCTTCTCCACATGGTTTGGGCTGGATGTTCTTAGATACATAGTCGCCCATCCATGATGGAGGCTTCTTTGTTCTACTAGATGTCCTAGGTACTGGTTTTGGTATGGACTCTGAAAGAGAAATTATTTCTCTATCTTCACTCTGACTACTACTCGAGGCACCATCATCACCTGAAACATTCGCTTTCGCACCATCAACATTACCATCAACAACAACAGTATCTTCTGCAATAGTTGCTAAAGGTACACGGACAATATCAACAACTTCATCATCATTCTCATCAGCCTCATCATTGCTATCACATGTGGAACGAAGTTCAAGTTGACCTGTCAAATCCTGTGTAGCTGAAATATCAACATTACTGTCATCACCGACATCAGTTCTAACTTCCCTGAACTCATCTATTTGAGTGCGGTCGTCACCACAGGGAGAAGAAATACCACCAGCTTCCAATCTCGCAGGAAAGTCGTCACCCCCGACGAGATGGAGCTGAACTGTCCACTGCATTAGGAGCAGATTTTATACCTGCAACGCCCTGTGGAACAAAACAAATCACCGATTCTTCATCTGAACCATCTATATGGTCTAAACCATTAATATGGTTATCGCGAACTTCATCACGTGAAGTATCATACCAGTACCTGGAATACGACGTTTCCGCACCTTAGGCTCTGGTGGCCGTACAGGTGGGATAAGAGGATCTACAATTGAGGCATCAGCATCTCTCTGTTCAAGAGGAGATTTAAGGGCTGTGTCGTCATCTGGAAAGTCAAGGGGTAAAGAACCAATAGGCAACAAGTGGTTCCTATGTAAAGTTCTTTGCTTTCCATTGTCATCTTCTAAATTAAAAACAGGAATGTCAGAATTAGGTTGAGATTTAACAGTGTATACTTCAGAATGATATTTATCTGCCAATTTATGTCTGCCTTCGAAAGCTAATGTCTTTACTAAGACTCTGTCACCTACATGTATAATTGCACCACGAAGCTTTCGATAATAATATTTGGCATTACTACTCTGAGCACCAGACATAGATTTGGATGCTAATCTGTAAGAATCAGAAAGTCTCTGTCTAAGGTCTGAAACATAATCACAATAAGAAGTTTGATCAGAATCAGGTTTATTCAGACCGAATAAAACATCAAGAGGTAACCGTGGTTCTCTTCCGAACATCAACTGAAAAGGAGCAAAACCAGTAGTTTCATGCCTAGTACAATTGTAAGCATGAACAAGAGGACCTATATGTGATTTCCAGTCATGTTTCTGGTCAGGATTAAGAGTACCTAACATACTAATAAGTGTGCGATTAAATCGCTCTGTAACACCATTCCCCATCGGATGATAAGGAGTAGTTCTGGACTTCTTGATGCTGCAAAGCTGACAAATTTCAGAAATAAGTTGAGATTCAAAATTAGCACCTTGATCACTATGAATACGTTGAGGATAACCATAATGAATAAAGAAATTGTTAAACAATACATCAGCAGTAGTCTTTGCAGTCATGTTCCTTGTAGGATAAGCCTGTGCATATTTAGTAAAATGATCTGTCATAACAAGAACATATTGGTAACCACCTTTAGAACAATCAAGAGTAAGAAAATCAATACAAACAAGTTCAAGAGGTTGAGAAGTAGTAATGGATACCAAAGGGGCTCTGAAATTCGGATTAGTTTTCACTCGAAGACATCTATGACAATGTTTTATCCAATCATCGACAGCACTGTCGATACCTGGAAAATAAAATCTTTCTTTCACAAGTGAAACTGTTCTGTCACGACCTGGATGTCCAATATCATTATGTAATGATTTAAGAACAAAAGTAATCTGTGAATGTGGTAAAACAAGCTGAGTGGTGGTTTTACCATTAAAAGTGGACTCTCTATAAAGAACTCCTCGCTGCAACCTAAGCTTAGAAAAATGTCTTAAAAATGCTGAATGAAGCTTAGAAGGGGGAAGGGACTTTCTCTTTGGGCAACTATTTCTTCTCACGGCTGATAACCATACGGACAATACATCATCTCTTTCCTGCAATCTTCTCCAATCCCTATAATTCATTTCATCAAGATCATGGCCTACATCATCTTGAACAGAATTTAAAACATCAGTGCTGCAACATAAACTTTCAACAAAAGGTTGCTGAACCTGTAATGAATTACAAATAACTTGTACTGAATCATTTGTAATAATATAGGTGTATCCAACCTGGATAAGGCATCTGCATCGGTATTAAATTTACCGGGTCTGTAAACAATATCAAATTTAAAAGAACCTAAGGCTGATAACCATCTCTGTCCAGTGGCATCTAATTTGGCTGAAGTTAAAACATAAGTTAAGGGATTGTTATCAGTATACACTACAAAATAATTACCATATAAATAGTCATAAAACTTTTCTGTAACTGCCCATTTTAAAGCTAAAAATTCTAACTTATGTGCCGGGTAATTCTTTTCTGCTGCTGTGGTTCCTCAGCTGCCATACGCAATAACTCTCTTCACGCCATCGATATCTTGGTAAAGGACACAACCTAAACCATGAAGGGACGCATCAGTATGGACTTCAAAGGGCCTGCTGTAATCGGGGTAACCTAAAATGGGGGGATTAGAAAGACGATCTTTCAAAGTATCAAAAGCAGACTGCTGCTCATGCTCCCATTTCCATTTCCCTGTAAAAGAGGATTTAACCTTGTTATTTGGCTTCTTTGTATTTGTAGGGGGAAGTAAATCTGTCAAGGGCTTAGCAATCCTGGAAAAATTTGGACAATATTTTCTGTAGTAACCTGCAAAGCCAAGAAATGATCGCAATTGATCAGAGTTCTTGGGAACTGGCCAGTTGACAATTTTGTCAACTTTCGCAG
Organism: Siphonodentalium dalli; assembly: GCA_032622095.1. Taxonomy (NCBI): domain Eukaryota; kingdom Metazoa; phylum Mollusca; class Scaphopoda; order Gadilida; family Siphonodentaliidae; genus Siphonodentalium; species Siphonodentalium dalli. The sequence continues at coordinate 103,265,474 of CP136069.1, read as the reverse complement.
GATCCGTCTCGATACCTTTCTCTGAAACTACATGGCCTACATATGAGACATGGCGCATGAAAAATTTACACTTTGCTGGAGCCAGTTTCAAACCACATTCTCTGAGCCTGTCAAAAACAAGTCTAAGTCGTTCCAACATCTCCGGAACTGATTTTGACCATACAATGACGTCATCAACATAAATATTACATATATTCCTGTTAAGACCATCGAGGCAGTCTTTCATCATTCTCTGAAAGCTAGAAGGACTATTGTTCAAACCAAATGCAAGTCTATTATATTCATAGAAACCTAGACCTCCAACAGTAAAAGCTGTTCTCTCTTTGTGCTCCTCTGCAATTTCCAATTGATGAAAACCAGATTTGAGGTCGAGAACTGAGTAGTACTTGGCACCTGCTAAGTAATCAAAAAGGTCTTCAGGCCTAGGGAGTGCATAATTATCTGGAATAGTGCGTTTATTTAAAATTCTAAAATCTGTACACATACGAAGGTCATTTGAACCCTTCTTCCTAACTAAAACAACATTAGAAGAATATGGACTGTGAGATCGGCGTATAATGCCGGCAGCTAACAACTGGTGAAGACGATTTCTCACTTCATCAATCATGCTTGGAGGTAAACGTCTCGGACGATCCTTGAAAGGCGTAGAATCATACATGTCGATCCTATGCTTAACTGCACTGTAAAAACCTAAGTCAAGATCATGCTGTGAAAAAACATCTGAAAATTCTTTGATAAGATTCAATGCAACAGATATATCCTTTGCATCATCAAGAGAAGAAACATCCATAGTAATTTTATCAAGAAATGAAGAGGTAGTCTCTGAACCTGGGGAGGTTTCAATATCTTGCTCAACAGAGACTGGCTGTACCTGACAAATAACAGAGTTAGGTGCTATACTAATAGTCCTAGAAGAAATATTTGACAAGTGGACATCAACAGTATCAGTGCTCTTGAAATCATATTTCACAATATATGGACCTATCTCTAAAAATTTGAACCGATCATCATCTGGAAGAGGCTGCAAAATAGCACATGTGGGTTGGTAAGGAATCTTGTGATCAATAAAACCAGTAACAACTTTCTTAGTATTAGGATGGAGAATAACATGAGTATTCTCAGCAGACTTTACATGACCTAGAACAAAGTTGTGTTTAGCAAGTTCTTTCTCCCTAGAAATCATGCATCTGAATGCCATAAACCAAGATGATGACAAGTTTGCATTCTGTAAAAACCTGTTACCATGTGCATCTTTGCACAACTACATGAGTTCTGAAAGAATATTAGTTCCTAGCAAAACTGGCACTGACATGTTATAAGAACTGTTTGGCACTACAAGAAAAATGAACTCTTTGCCTGAATCTTGTCCTAAAGAAGGAACTGTAATAGGACACTGAATGTATTCAAGATAAGGAAGTTTCTTGCCATCAGCACACTCTATATTAAGTATAACAGACAAGGGCTGCAAAGGAATATGTTTCAAGAAAGTGCTGTAAAATTGCTCGCAAATTGTGGAGCAAGTCGAACCTGTATCAACAAGAGCCTTAGTATTGTAACCTGAAACAGTAATATCTGACTCTGTAGCATTTCCATTTATACAATGTTCCTTACTGGAATCATTAACAAATTGAGATTTGTTAATAAATCTCCGGGATCTATCCTGTGGACGAAAAAATTTATCTCTATCATAGTAGCGATAGTATCCACCTTTCCTACAACCAAACGCTTTATGCGTCAAATCACCACATTTCCAACATCCGGTGTATCTACCAGATACATACTCTCCTTGTAACCTATCATTTGTGTGATTACTATAATCATTTCTCTCATCTGAAACATTATGTGACTCCTTCTGTAAATAATGAGCATTATCGCTTCTCTCAGTATACTGCCTTCTGCGATTCCTATTCCGATATCTCTGCGCACGCCGTCTGGAGTAAGAGTTATAACCACTGTTATAATTATCATTTCTGTAATAATCATCATTGCTGTAATTATTATCATAACTATTTTCACTATTTCTCTTCAACTCCTCTATCCGAACTGTCAATTCCAATATCTCAGCCTGTATCTTCAACATAACTTCCTCTGAAATCTGTGACGCCATCTTCCACTAACTCGCAAGTAGCTAGGAAAAATTTGAATGTATTTCAACCACGATCGACCTACAACTTCTAAGAAATATCTCTGAAAAAAAAACAAGTGTCGCTTTAACTACATGTAACTGGAATAAAAAAAAAATAATTCAACTCGAAACCTACAAGAGAATTCGGGGGAAAAAATCACTAAGTGTAAATGACAAAGTAAATAACCTTGTTGAACGCTGAAAACGTCAAATGAAAATAAACTAAACTCAATATCTGAAAAACCGATGCGCTGAAATTTATACAGAAAAACCTAAGTATTTTCTGCCTACCAACTCAGAAATCGCTGAAAAACAAAATTCATTTTGTAATTAAACCTGCGTAAAAAAAAAAATCTGTGGAAAAATTTAATTCAAGAAAAATTGTCAAGTCCAACTACGTAAGAAAATTTCTGAAAAAAAATAAAAATTTCTCAAGTTTGCTGTAAATCAGAACACTGTAAGTCACCTAGAATTTAACTACCAAGCTAATACCTACAAATCGCATCAAAATTCAAAATTAATCTGCGATTAAATATTCAAGTCACCTATTTCCGCTCGCTATCTGACGTCGACTGAAAAAATTTCAAAGTCAGATCTAACCTGATCAATCACACACTACAAACTCAACAATGGAAAAATAAATTAATTTTCCACGACGTCACCAATAAGTCACCTAATTTCAAGTTAATTGTGCCGTCCGGCGACAAAACTGAAATATAATCATTCACGTGTTGACGCAAGAACACATATGAACATTAAAGTTCACCGTCAACTGAAAGTTGATTCGAAACATTATTTTCCGAACTTGCTCTGAAAAATCACCTATTTTCGAGCTATATACTCCACCGTCAAATACAAAATTCTCACAATTCACCGTCACTGAAAATCAATAAAGATTTTTACAATCACCTATTGTCGCACTATAAATTCACCGTCGTCTGAAAATTTTAATACAAATTTCACTTTCGCTTGCATGCTAAGTGTGGACTGGCTGAAAATTTGCAAGTTTTCTTGCCGACAACTGCTACTAATTAGTTTTGTTAAGTTAAACTTCCACCTAATTAGTGTTGCGAAGAATTTAACTCATGCACATATCTGATGAAATGAGATGAAAGCAAGCGCGATGCGTACTTGGCTCACACAAAAAAAATTAGTGGGAAAGAGGGTGGGGCAGGGGAGGGGTCAGGGTTGACTCACCGTTAACCTGAGACTCCGACAACTGCAGACTCCGACACCAACTTACCATGTCACAACTATCAACAAACCAAAATGACAACACCTGCTTATACTACCAGAACTAGTTGGGACAATTTGTCCAACACCGGGTCTGAAAACTATTATTAATGCAAAGTCAGAATTGCATTGCATAATGTTGGAGACCAAAGGTATTTATCACACCGTCACAAAAAAGTGATGACCGAATGTCAAGAAATTTAGAAAAATTCTCGATCAACTTCGGTTTCAGAAAATCTCCGATTATGTGCAATGAAAATTCACCTTGCAATTCACAAGCTGACATTTGGCCTATGCTTTCAGTACTGGAACATTTAATACAACAAATGTCACTTCTTTGATACTGTTTTAGTCAAAGAAAAACTTTGACAGCATACAATACATAATGTGTGGCTGGACGGATATATTATATACCTAACTACACCTAAACAAAAGCTAATAATTAGCTTTAAAGGCTACTAAAGTTGGTCAGACTATACAACAACAAACTACCATGTGCTTATTTGTTTACTTTCTGTTCTGACCAATAGAAAATGTAATCCGGTGACGAAACGAAAACGAAACCACGGACTACCAAATTCCGGAAAACACAACTTTACCGGGTTTCAATTTACCAAAATCCGGACCACGATATATTGGCAGAGTAACAAATCGAATTTAATGCCTGGACGTTGCCCAAACGCTAAAAACGACTAAACAGAGCTGACAATACAAAAATTTAGACATAATTATGATATTAAAGGAATACAGCCACACCAAAACAATGTGTTTACAAATTTCACTGAATAACATGAAAATTTTAAATTTTCAACAAAATTCATCAATTTTCAACAGAATTTATGTTTTTTTATGCATTTTTTAGCATAAAACTGTCCAAATCTGATTGTCTCTTCCACTCCAACGCTGAATATCTCCAGAAATCCTGATTGTCATTTTTTCAGACCGAAAACACGAAATTTCACCAAGTTCCAATTTTCTCACCAATTTCAAAGTTCCACACTATACTCAGAGATTAAAGCTATACACGTTGGGCGCCATTGTGGTAGAGCACAGGGGTGGGTCTTTAGTGAACCATCAGTCGCTATATCACAAACATTTATGGGCTCTGAGTCTAAACATCTGGCAGGGTCTATGAAAACACTAAGCCTACCTTAAAAGTCTTCATCATGTATTTATTCTATACTCATCATCATGCAATACCAAACGGAACACAATCCAACATCACAAGACACATATGGATGACATCACATAACATCTACACAGACAGCTTGACAGCAACATCACAACATCGAACATCCAACATCAATCGAGAGATGTCCAACGAGAAAAAGGACCCTGGTGAACAAATACATAGGTTGTAGTTGCTGCCGAATAAATATCCAGTATGGATATTAATAAATATGTGAAATGTGATTGTGTCAAAAACCAACTTCCCTATTGTCGATATAAACAACTATTTTGACACAATCCTAACTGTGACGAACAGTTAGAAATAAAACCTATATTGCTGGTATAAAAGGGATATTATGAACGCAGCGTGCGATTTCCAACTTCACTAAACTATTGGGCAAATATATTTATGCAAATGTGACAACACTAAAGTTTCAAAACCGAAAACAATATTATTAAAATACAAGCTATAATAACGGGTGAAAACATAACAAATATTACATACCATCCTTTGGAAAGCATAGGTCAGATGTCATAACGTAGTATTACTTCTTAAACTTATTAACATTCTTCGAGCATGAAGAAATTAGGATAACACTGAGAGTGTTATACGATATTGCGATGCGTACACCTTGGTGACGAAATACGGACTGAGAAAGCGCGGTAAATAAGCTTACCTGTGATTGGCTAAAACACCTTAGTTAGATCTAATACTGGGCGCTGAACTAGACAGAGGAAGACTTAAGCGGGTAAGAGATTGGGCGTAGATAGAGATAGTAAATAGCAAAATACAGATCAGCAATGAGACATAGGAAACGGGGAATGTGCAGAACGGAATAGCGCAAAATGGAATGAACCAAGTACGCGCAATGAAATGATTACAATGCGGCTATAAAATGTATATTAGTGAGTTAGGTTTAATAACTTAGTTAGTATACATGTGTAGCATGTAATAAAGGCATATACTGATTTGGTATATAAAATAGCACGGTCACACCAAGTTTCTACGCCGCGTCCTCCTGGTATTTAGGGATTACCGGTGCCTTTAATAGCGTCAGATGCATCATTGCCAGTTAATGTACATTAGAGTGGAACTGAATTAACAATGTCACATTGACACAGTACTCAGTTAAGACCAGTAAAACAGCAAAAGTAGTATTATTGTACAGCAGGCTTATCACTATCAGTACTTACTACATGTACTGACCCCTTACTATCGTGGATCAATCTGAATCTGAATGGTTACGCTGCAGATCCCAATTATGGTAATTTCGCAGCGGGCGAGAGAGTCTCAGATCTTTTCCTTCAGCGCACTCTTGAAGGAATCCACAGGCTGTTGTTGTAGGATTAAGGATTCCTCCAGCTGATTCCAGTCGCATATACATGTAGTTCGAACAAATGTGGAATTAGCAAACTGAGCTGACACGTATGGTATAGCCTCGTAGCACTGACTGTTGTTCCTTTAAATTAGGTGCCGAGGAATTTGGCTGGTGACGTAGCCTGTCAGAACTTTGCTCTGCGATCTAAGACGCCTTGTTTCGGGTGTAAAGTATTGATTAGGTGGTATAGCCGGGACCAATCCACCCACCACCTTACTCATGAATCCCAGCCGATTTATTTTCCGCCGTTTCTGCAATGTTGGTAAATCTAGCTCGTAGAGGATCTTGGTCATATATCCATCTTCTTTGCTCTTATAGTCACTTTTAATGAAACGGGCTGCTCTACGCTGGATTCTTACCAGCTTGTCGATGTGATTTTGTTGGTAGGGGTCCCAGATGGTGTCTGCGTAGTCCATGATCTTCAAACTTCTCAATTCTTCTTCTTCTGGACAGGTGCATTATGATTGTACCGGTACCACAAATTCAATTTTGAGAAAATATTCTGGTTATGGCCAGGTAGCTGAGGTACTGTTCAATACTATAGTTGATCCGTTTCGTTATCGTAGCTTAATTCTTACTGTTCCGGGAATTGAAATATTTTTTGTCACATGAAATTCACTCTTTTTCGATATTTGCGCACATCCATGGGGAGAAATCGGCGAATCTTATATATAAGTCCACAGTTTATCCGTTTGTAGCCAATACACCATTTCCTTCTGTCAATCCGCGTTGATTCGCGTCAAAATTAACTCAAAATACCACAAGGAATTATCCGCGCTTCATTTTGAAGAACGATAACTAAAAGTTAAGCTTGTAATTTGGCTGCAGAAACGAAACGAAACGAATTTTGAAACACAATAATTGTATTCACTAATATTTTCCTGTTGGTATATGGTCTACTATAGTATATGCAATCATTTATTTGAAATAATAAGTATCACTTAGAGAATAATTCTTACTGATAATTAGAAATCTCTTTATTTTGTATCCCTTTAATATTAAATAATGGCCCTGAAAATTGTCTGTTTGTCAGTTTAATGTTCACTAATTATAGCTAGGCTGTTAGATAAAGTATGATATTGCTTCATTTGTCCGGGGTAGTGTATTGTTATACTGTCATAATAAACTTCAAGTAATAAGGTAACTACTCGTCAATGATGCTTGAATTCATAAATGATTAATAAGGTAACAACTACCCGTCAATGATCGACGTCTTAATATAGAAAGGTTTTATAAGGTAACTAACTACACGGCAATGATAATTTAACTTCTTGTCAATGATGCTTTAATATAGAAAGGGTTAATAAGGTAACTACCCGTCAATAATGCTTTAGTGTAGAAATGGTTACTAAGGTAACTACATGTCAATGATGCTTTAATAAAGAAAGGGTTAATAAGATAGAGTTCTACACGTCAATGATGCTTAAATATAGAAAGGGCTAATAGGGTAACTACACGTCAATGATGTTTTAATATAGAAAGGGTTAATATGGTAATTACACGCCAATGGTGCTTTAATATAGAAAGGGTTAATATGGTAACTACCGTCCATGATGCTTTAATATATAACTGGCTACTATGATAACTACATGTCAATGATGCTTTATTGTAGAAAGGGTTAATAATGTAACTAATCACCAATGATACTAATTATAAAAAGGGTTAATAAGGTAACTGCCTGTCAATTATTGCTTCAACGTAGAAAGGGTTAATAAGGTAATTACACGCCAATGGTGCTTTAATATAGAAAGGGTTAATATGGTAACTATCAGTCAATGATGCTTTAATATAGAAAGTGTTATAATATGGTAACTGCACGTCAATGATGCTTTGATACAAAAATGGTTAATAAGGTAATTACCCGTCAATGGCGCTTTAATATAGAAATGGTTTATAATGTAACTACTCACCAATGATACTTAGTATAGAAAGGGTTGTTTAATGTAACTACCTGTCAATTAGTGCTTTAATATAGAAAAGGTTAATAAGGTAACTACACGCCAATGATACTTAGTATAGAAAGGGTTGGTAAGGTAACTACACGACAATGATACTTTAGTATATAGAGGGTTAATTAGGCAACTACCCGTCAACGATGCTTTAATATAGAAAGGGTTAACATGGTAACTACACGTCAATGATATTTTAATAAAGAAAGGGCTAATAAGGTAACTACATGTCAATGCTGCTTTAATACAGAAATGGTTAATAAGGTAACTTCACGTCAATGATGCTTTAATATAGAAAGGGTTAATACTGTAACTACTCACCAATGATACTTAGTATAGAACGGGTTAATAAGATAACTACCCAGCAATAATGATGCTTTAATATAGAGAGGGTTATAATAAGGTAACTACACGTCAATGATGCTTTAATACACAAATGGTTAATAAGGTAACTACCCGCCAATGGCGCTTTAATATAGAAAGGGTTAATAATGCAACTACTCACCAATGATACTTAGTATAAAAAGGGTTAATAAGGTAACTACCTGTCAATTAATGCTTTAATATAGAAAGGGTTAATAAGGTAACTACACGCCAACGGTACTTAGTATAGAAAGGGTTAATAAGGTAACTATATACGACAATGATACTTTGATATATACAGAATTAAGGATCCAACTACCCGTCAATGATGCTATACTATAGAAAGGGTTAACATTGTAACTACACATCAATGATATTTTAATATAGAAAGGGTTAATAAGGTAACTACGCGTCAATGATGCTTTAATAAAGAAAGGGTTAATAAGGTAACTTCACATCAATGGTGCTTTAATATAGAAAGGGTTAATAATGTAACTACTCACCAATGTTACTTAGTATAGAAAGGGTTAATAAGGTAACTACCTGTCAATTAATGATTTAATATAGAATGGTTAATAAGGTAACTACAAGCCAATGGTGCTGTAATATAGAAAGGGTTAATAAGGTGACTTCAATGCAGATTATACAGTTTAACAAAATACCACAGGTGTATATATCCGGGTGAACACTAGTAAATACCTGGGCGAAACCCTGGTGTAAATACCTGGGTAAATACCTGGTGTAAATACCTGGGTGTAAATCCGTAAAAACCCGGGTAAACTGGGGTTTATACCTAACATATATAGAAAACACCTGGGTAAATCTATATAAATCCCTGATTTACCTGGGTGTAACCTGGGTGTGACCTGGGTGGAACCAGGGTAAAACCTATATGTACCGGGGTATACCTAGGTAAACACCAATATTTACCCAGGTACATTTTTATATGGGTATATTGACACCCCATGCACGACTTCAGCCCGATTTTCGAAAAATTGGAAGGGGCTGCATGGTCGCGTCCCTTTCCTATAGATGCCAGCTGGGTGGCACCGCACGAAAATACAAGGATTCTTGGGTGGCCACCATGACTCTGGCTACGCATCCGATTTAGTAACGAAAAGTGCAATTTTAGGGGAACTGGGAACTGGGAACGGAATTCATGGAGCTTGTGACAGGACATATCACGCTCTTTACTTGCGCCAGTCTATGCTGGGCGCAAGCAATGTTTTCGGTCAGGATCTCTGTTTATCTGTTTATTTGTCTGTCCTTCCACGAATATGTTACGTCATACCGGAAGTACAGAATGTAAAGAATGCACATGCGCTAATATGAAATGATGGCACCAATTGTAATTTAAATCCACATTTATACTAAATTTGCATTGTTATCTCGTTTTATTTGGTAATAAATCGTTCATAAAAGAACAAAATTGAAAGATTGCTTTCTTTGAAACTCGGAAAATTATTTGAGATCGAGTCTAAAAGATGCGTGCGGAATCGTTTTTTTTTCTCGCATAGAAAATGATGTGCGAACAAATTTCTGGAAACTTTCTTCGACGTTCAAAACATTTCCGAAAGACGCAGGTGCATATAAACCATGTCCGGCCAAACGATCGAGCGCATGGTTCTAGACAAAATTGTACTGAAAAATATGTTGAAACATGGATTATTAAAGCGCCTTATTAATTAACTGGGAAAACAAGCTTTCTCATTCTCAAAGCAATTGGCATTTTGATGATATGTTCCCGAAGACCGTAGATCAGTCGCTATAAGGGCATGTTCACATTGACACATTGATAATCAAAGACTAACCAATGATCGCGTGTCTTTTATTTAATTGTGTCGGAATTGACTTTGACGTTTTTTGCCGCTGAAGTGCAATGACATACACAAAGCATTCTAGTCAAACTAGTAATGTAACCCAATTGGTATATAATATATAGCATCAGCGGCAACCAATCGTATTCACACCCTTCATATGAGCGATGTCTATATTGTTCTATAAATATGTCAAACAACTCTTACGTCATTACTAAGACCATAATTAGTGTAATAGATCAACTGGAGATAACAGAGATATTCTGTCTGTACACACAAATATTTCAGCGATGGATGAACTGAAATTTGATATCTAGATTCTCTATCGATCTCTCAAAAGAGGGCCCAGCACCCGTGGTTCAAACTGCTGTTGGCAAGATATCACAAAACATGCCATATGTGTGATGGGTGCATTCTAGTGCAAATGTGTTTTACTACGGTTCGCGTCATTCAACTGAATAGCGGGTATAAGCTCACTAGGCTTATTTGGTATGTAAATAGTCCCATATTGTTCTGTTTTAAACAGCCTGTTCTCCCTAAAATCCGCACATTACCTGCTTATAATAAAGCTTTTTAGGTATATAATCTGCTTAGAATCGCCTCATATTAAGTCGGTAATGTGCTGAAAATTAGAACATTTTAGTCATAATATCGACTCATAATGAGGCTATTCTAAGCAGATTATATGTGGACAATGAAACAAATAAGCGAAGCCATGGCTTTTCAGGTGTACGCTCTTTAATATGTGTTTTCATTGTGGCCCGCGCCATAATACGAAACCACGGCTATGACTCCAGTATATGCTTATTTGAGAATCAAATAATCATAATACGTAACTATTTCACATTATAGGTCGATTATGTGCGTATTTATGGGAGGATTTGTTAGTTTTAAAAACCGTGTTTTATGTCAATATAGAGCTTATATATATTGCGATTAAATAAGCCAACATTAGCTTATATGAATAAAATTAAGTGCTTATTTTCAAGAAAATAGCCTGACCTCTGCATGGTAAATGTTGAGTTGTTTAATCGTCTTGTTTTCCAGCCTAGCTGTTCTCGTGAAAATAAGCACAACACGGGCCAATATCATATTGGTATGTGCTTATTTTCACGAGACCAAGCACAACACGGGCCAATATCATATTGGTATGTGATTATTTTCACGAGACCAGGCTGACATCTGCATGGTAAGTCTTGGGTTGGTTTATTTGTGTTATTTTCAACACGAATTGCTAAAATAAGCATAAGGCGGGCTTATCGCATATTGAAATATCCCAAGCATATATTTAGTGTTCAATTAATGACAATATGCAGTCTGTTCTCGTAAAAATAAGCTCATAACGGGCTTATTTTAATGAGCGAAATAAGCTCATACTGGCATCATTTAACCTCAATATACCTGAACTTTTTATATATTGACCTAAACACGGTTTTTAAAACAGTCAAATGTTGGACTATTTTTACACGGAATAAGCCTATCTTTGGTATTATTTAATCTACTTTTTTTTCTTCGCAACACATCCTCATGTAATTAGGTTCATATTGGACCTAAATATTCACACTGTTCATATGGACTTATTTGATTCTAAAATAAGCCCACGGTGAGGTTATCTCTATCATTCCTTTGAATGGCACGGGCCACAGTTAACACACATTATAAGGAGCGTGAATCTAGTAGGTCGTGTCGATGAAAAAAAGGTAGATTAAATAATGCCAATATGGGCTTATTTCGTATGAAAATAATCCCATATTGGTTTGTTTAAAAAAAAAACCGTTTTAGGTCCATATAGAACGTATATTGCGGTTAAATAATGCCAAAAGGAGCTTATTTTCGCTCAGCAAAAAAATCCCGTTATGAGCTGATAGCTACATGGTAAGTCTTGATTTGGTTTATTTGTGTTGTTTTGCACAACACGAATTGCAAACATAAGCACAAAACAGGCTTCTCGCATATTGAAATATCCCATATAGAGCTGTTTTAATAACTATAGTTTAAGCACATATAGAGCGTATAGTGTTTTCAAATAATGTCAATATGCAGCGATACTGTACCCATGTATATGGTGCACATACCCAAATATACCGTGGTATCTACAAAAGTATACCCTCATACCCACATATAAGCTTATTTCGCTAAAAATGTGCTTATTTTCACAAGAACAATCTGTATGGTAAGTCTTGAGATGGTTGATTTGTGTTTGTTTTCCACTCTATTGTCATGAAACTAAACACAATATGGGCTTATCTCATATTCAAATATCCAATATACACAACAAAGGGCTGTTTTAATAGCCAGCGTTTAGGCCCACATGGAGCGTTTTTGAGTTTTCAAATAATGTCAATTTGTAGCCTGTTCTCGTTAAAATAAACACATAACGGGGCTTATTTTAATGAGCGAAATAAACTAATATAGTCGTATTATTTAACCTAATATACATGCACGCTATATATATGGACCTATTAAACGCGGTTTTTAAAACAGTCCAATATCTAATTTTTTTAATAGCAGCATATCCTCGGGTAAATACATGTAGGTTCATATTGGACCTAAGTATTCACATAGGTTAATTTTTGGACTTGATTATGTAGTAAGCACACAGTGAGCTTATAGCCATTATTCCGTTGAATGGCGAGGGCCGCATAGAAAACACATTATAAAGAGCTTGAATCTGGTAGGTCGTGTCGATGAAAAAAGCTAGATTAAATAATACTAATATGGGCTTATTTTGCGTTATTTATAGGTCCATATATAAACCGTATATTGCGGTTAAATAACGCACAAAGAAGCTTATTTCGCTCATTAAAACAAGCCCGATATGAGCTTGTTTTCACGAGAGGCTGAAATGTGATTGTGCATACAACTATTTGAATCTAATCTGGATTCATGGAGCAGGTCGCTGTCACAATGTCAACAATTAGTCACATCCATGTCCCCAAGTCACGGTATTAATGACTTCTTCGATAACTCAATACAGAAACAAATATTTAATGATAATATTCGCACCAAACTTCTCAAAAATAGCAATCGACGTGATCATCCAAGGAACAAACTTAGAACGTATAGAACATTCAAAACGATGACTTCTTTGGAAAAATATATCAACGTCATTTCCGTCCCAAAATAGCGTGAATCCCTGACAAAATTAAGAATAAGTTGCCACACCTTGGGCATCGAACGCGGACGCTACTCCGATTTATACGGCGGCCTGGAACCGCCACCCCCTCTTCAGTTAGTATCCTGATATATCAGGTTACGTATCCTGATATATCAGGTTAGTATCCTGATATATCAGGTTACGTATCCTGATATATCAGGTTACGTATCCTGATATACCAGATTAGTATCCTGATATATCAGGTTATTATCCTGATATATCAGGTTACGTATCCTGATATATCAGGTTACGTGTCCTGATATATCAGGTTATTATCCTGATATATCAGGTTACGTATCCTAATATATCAGGTTATTATCCTGATATATCAGGTTACGTATCCTGATATATCAGGTTATGTATCCTGATATATCAGGTTGTCTCGACCAGTCCAGAATGTCGTCTTTCATTGGCGGAGGCTTGTGGTTGGTTCCATATTAAGTTTGGTGACGATGAGGATGAGTGATGTGGCATGTACATGTAGGCGATTAACCACACACCCCTCACCAAACTCCATATGGATCTTCAGGGTGACCTCTAGATGGGAGCCATCTATTTTTTCCCGAAATTCGTTAGAAAACATGGCCGCCATCAGTCATCTTGGATTTCAAAAAACGTAACCTGATATATCAGGATACTAACCTGATATATCAGGATAGGTAACCTGATATATCAGGAAACTAACTGAAGAGGAGGTGGCGGTTCCAGGCCGCCGTAGATTTCGACGAAGCGGACCGAATTTGCGAAACATGCAATGAAATCGACAATTATTTACTGTACTTCTTCTGTCAGACGAGCGCGCCCTATTCTACGAGAACATATCACCCAATCTGTTAAACATCCCCAACGAGAAACTATTTAAACAAATAATGATCAGCAGCGACTCAAAAACTATGCGGGCTTTGGGGCACACTTTGTCCACTATGGATTGAAAAAGAAAGGGGTTTGGCAACAGAGTAACGACTCTTAAATCGAGTACAACAAAAAAGGAACAAAGATTCTTCGACTTGAGACCATGTCAGTGTTGCCAGTATCAACTCTGAATGGTATGTTTGCCAATCATCTACATATATTATCTGAACGTATGATAGGCATATACCGGTATAACATATGTATATTGTCATATATAAGCATATACCGCCATATATCATTGTTGTTACATTGTACTTAACTTTGTTTCATGTAATCCGTCCATTTTGTCTTGTTATTCTGTGTTCATGTACATTTGACCATATATGGTGTAACGTACAAATAAACATGATTGATTGATTGGTAAGTCATGTGTTTATTCGTGTTGTTTTCCAGCCTGTGTTCGAGAAAATAATCCCATAACGGGCTTATTTTAATGAGCGAAATAAGCTCATATTGGAATTATTAAGACTCATTATATATGTATGCTATATTTGAACCTAAAACAAGGATGTTAAAACAGTCCAATGTGGGATTATTTCCATAAGAAATAAGCCCATATTGGTATTATTTAATCCACCTTTATTCATCGCAACATATATTCTCGTAAAAATAGGTTCATATTGGACCTACAGATTCACATAGGTTCATATTGGACTTATTCGATTCTGAAATAAACCCACAGTGAACTACTACCCGCTATTCAGCTAAATGGCATGGGCCACAGTTAAAACACATTTTAAAGAGCGTGAATCTGGTATGTCGTGTCGATGAAAACATTGAGGTTAAATAATGCCAGTATGAGCTTAATTCGCTCATTAAAATAAGCCCGTTATGTGCTTATTTTTTATGACAACAGGATGAAACATGTCCTCGTGCAAATAGGTTCATATTGGACCTACATGTAACTATTCACAGGTTTATGTTGGAACTATCTGATTCTGAAATAAGTACATACTGAGTCCCTTATTCCGTTGAATGGCGCCAAACACCTTACAAAGAGCGTAGCTTTGGTAAGTTGTGTTTATGAAAAAAGGCAGATTAAATCATTCCGATATGGGCTCATTTCGTATGTAAATAGTCCCATATTGTACTGTGTTTTAAACAGACTGTTCGCCAAAATTCCGCACATTATCTGCTTATAAATAATTTATTTTAGGTAGATAATCTGATTAGAATGTCCTAATTTTCAGTCCATAATGTGCTGAAAATGAGAATATTTTAGTCACATTATCGACTCATAATGGGGCAATTCAGATTATGTGCGGACAATCAAACAACTAAGCCAACCCATAACTTTTCAGATGTACGCTATTTAAAGACATAATATGGATTTGTTCGGGTATGTGAAACTGATAAGTTAGCATTCAGGCGCTATGTCAACTGGAGGAATGTAGCATTTTAGTAACATATGGCAATAGTCCCATATTGTACTGCTTTAAAAGCCGAGATTTAGGTCAATATAGAGCTTAAATATATTGCGATTAAATAATGCCAAAATTATCGCTCGTTAAAATACGGCCGTTAAGTGCTTATTTTCACGAAAATATCTTGACATCTTCATGGCAAGTGTTGAGTTGTTTAATCGTGTTGTTTTCCAGCCTGTTGACGTGAAAATAAGCACACCACGTGCCTATCTCATATTGTTATGTGCTTATTTTCATGATAACAGGGTGACGTCTGCATGGTAAGTCTTGAGTTGGTTTATTTGTGTTGTGCCACAACACGAATTGCTAAAATAAGCATGACGAGCTTATCGCATATTGAAATATCTATATAGGGCTGTTATAATAGCCAGCGTTTAGGCCCATATGAAGCTTATTTAGTTTTCAAATAATGGCAGTTTGCAGTCTGTTTTCGTGAAAATAAACACACAACAGGACTTATTTTAATGAGCGAAATAAGCTCATACAGAGGTATAATTTAACTTAATATGTATACATGTACGCTATATATATGGACCTATAAACGCGGCTTTTTAAACAGACAATATCAGACTGTTCTATCGAACTAGTCCCATATTGGTATTATTCAATCTAATTTGTTTTCATCGCAACATATCCTCATGTAAATAGGTTCATATTTGACCTTTAAGTATTCACATAGGTTCTTTTGATTCTGATATAAGTCCACAGTAAGCTTATAGCCATTATTCGGTTGAATGGCGAGGGCAGCATTGACTATAAAGAGCTTGAATATGGTAGGTTGTGTCGATGAAAAAAGCTAGATTAATAATACTGATATGGGTTTATTTCAGTAAAAACAATACAATTAGGGTGGCTTTGGTAAGTAAGTGATAAACTAAGGTAGATCAAATAATGCCAATATGGGCTTATTTCTTATGTAAATAGTCCCATATTGTACCGTTTTAAACAGCCTGTTCCCCAAATTCCCGCACATTATCTGCTTATATAAAAAGTAAATATTCTAGGTAGATAATCTGCTTATGAACGCTCTCATTTTGAGTCGATAATGTGCTGAAAATTATACCAAATTAGTCACATTATCGCCTCATAATGGAACAATTCTAAGCAGATTATGAGCGGACAATGACACAACTAAGCCAACCCACAGCTTATCAGATGTACGCACTTTAAAGACATATTATGGACTTGTACGGGTATGTGAAACTGATAAGTTAGCATTCAGGCGCTATGTCAAGTAAATCGACCGTACCTCTCCATAGAAATCATCGTCTAAACTACGCTCAATTGTAAATATTTACTTCTGGAATCGGGACTATTGGCGACAATACGGGCTTATATCATATTATTATGTGCCTATTTTCACGAGAACAGTCTTGAGTTGGTTTATTTGTGTTGTATTCCACAACACAAATTGCAAAAATAATCATAAGATGTTCTTATCGCATATTGAAATATCCCATATAGGGCTGTTATAATAATCAAATAATCAAATAATGACAATATGCAGCTTGTTCTCGTAAAAATAAGCTCATAACGGGCTTATTTTAATGAGCGAATTAAGCTCATACTGCCATTATTGAACCTAAACGCGATTTTTAAAGCAGTCAAATGTTGGACTATTTCTATGTAAGTCCATATTGGTATTATTTAATCTACTTTTTTTCATCTCAACATATCCTCAGATTTATATTGGACCTAAATATTCACACAGTTCATATTGGACTTATTTTATTCTGAAATAAGCCCACGGTGAGCGTATACCAGTTATTCCGTAGAATGGCGCGGGCCACAGTGAAAATACCTTCTAAAGAGCGTGAATCTAGTAAGTTATCTCGATGAGAATAGGTAGATAGATTAAATAGTGCCAATATGGGCATATTTCGTATGGAAATAGTCCCATGTTAGACTGTCTTAAAACCCGCATTTTCTGTCTATATCGTATACTGCGGTTAAATAATGGCAATATTTAGTTCATAATAACATGGCGTTTATGTGCTTATTTTCACGAGAACAGTCTGCATGTTGACATTATTTGAAAACTGAAATACGCTCCATAAGGCCTAAACGCTAGTTATTAAAACAGCCTTACATGTACATGTATATGGGTTATTTCAATATTAACAAAACCCGTATTGTGCTTATTTTCACGAGAACACGATTAAACAACTCAAGACTTGTCATGCTGTTCTCATGAAAATAAGTACAAAACGGACATATTTTAATGCGCGATATAAGCTGATATTGGAATTATTTTGCCACAATATACGCTCAATATGGAT
Organism: Siphonodentalium dalli; assembly: GCA_032622095.1. Taxonomy (NCBI): domain Eukaryota; kingdom Metazoa; phylum Mollusca; class Scaphopoda; order Gadilida; family Siphonodentaliidae; genus Siphonodentalium; species Siphonodentalium dalli. The sequence goes on along the minus strand of CP136069.1, from coordinate 103,247,666 downwards.
CTAACACACTGTTTTTATAAATAAAACAGTACAATGTGGGATTATTTCCATACATATCAAGCCCAAATTGAAATGATTTAATCTGCCTCTTTTCATCGACACGACTTACCAATTTCACGATCTTTATAATGTTTTCACTGCGGCCATAACGGAATAGCGATTTAAGCTCACTATGGAGTTATTTTATAATCAAATTATTTCAAATATCAACCTATGCGAATAGCTACATGAAGGTCCAATTTGAACCTATTTGCACGACGATGTGTTTCATCCTGTTCTCGTAAAAATAAGCACATAACGCTGCGAAACGGGCTTATTTTTAATGAGCGAATTAAGCTCCCATTGTCATTATTTAACAACCTAAACTTGTTTATTGACATGCAGCCTGTTCTCCCGAAAACCCGCAGATTATCTGCTTATACATAAATATTTTTAGGTAGATAATATGCTTAGAATCTCATAAATTTAAGTCGATAATGTGCTGAAAATGAGACAATTTTAGTCACATTATCGACTGCCAATGAGTCGATTGTAATCAGATTGTGTGCAGAAAATGACACAAATAAGCCAATTCACGGCTTTCATGTGTATGTTCTTTATAGCATGTGTTTTCAATGTGGCCGCGCCATAAAACGAAATGACGGATATGATCTATTATCTGCTTATTTCACAATAAAATGTACATATTTCACATTATAGGCCGATTATGTGCCTATTTGAGGGAGGATATGTTGCGACACGACATACCAGATTCACGCTCTTTATAATGTGTTTTAACTGCGGCTCGCTTCATTCAACTAAATAACGGGTATAAACTCACTAATGGCTTATTTCCGAATCAATTAAGTCCATTGAAACATATGTTAATATGTATGCCCAATATGAACCTAGATTTGCGAGGATAAGTTGCGATGAAAAACGGTAGATTTAAAGGTACTCAATCCGTAAAGAGGGTCCCCATCTCAACAGATTCCAACAACAACAATCCGATCAGAGGGTCCTATATTACTATTTCTTTGGCTTTGGGGGTAAAAAATATTTGATTCGAGTCGAGGAACCCATCAAACAAAGCTCAGAGTTATTAGATATTGATTTTTGAAATTTGTTAATTGCTCGAGATGAGTACTAATAACTGCCGTCAATTTGGTAACCTGCTCGAGATTTTACGCCAAAACTCTATTCAAACAGACAAGGATGGATAACTCTATAATCAAGTGGTAATAATAACGAAATTTTGACTGTCTTCTGGGCCAGAAAGAATTCCCGATAATGAAAAATAATAGATTTCTAAAATCGATATCTAACAAATCTGAGCTTTGATGGGTGACTTCCTCGACTCGAATCAAATATTTTGGACCCCCGAAGCCATTGAAATAGTAATTGAGAGGAGTTTTATCGGATTGAGTACCTTTAATAATGACAATATGGGAGATAGTCCCATATTGGACTGTTTTATAAACTGAGTTTTAGGTCCATATAGAGCGTATATTGTGATTAAATAATACCAATAGGGGCTTATATCGCTCATTAAAATAAGACCGTTACGTGCTTATTTTTATGGAAACCATACATGTACTCCCATAGTGTACGTTTATCTCCACACAGAGCCTATATTGATATGAGCTTATTTCGCTCATTAAAATAAGCCGGGAGTGTGGCTATTTTCACGAGAACAGGCTTTGAAGTAGCATATACATGTACTATACATTCCTTTTTCATATACATATGTTGTACTTCCGTATATATTCATATTAAAATATTCTTCATATTTCATACAGAATACTATATCATTATGTCCATGCAGTGTATCACAACTACAATTTACCATATCTTATCCTAATTTAATTAAAGGTTTAAACCAAAACATAGTTCGTACTTTAAGTGGGTCGGGTTGTTCCGGGTCGCTTGGTGTCGGTTGTGCCTGGGGCGGATGGTCCCGTTCCTGTATATACAAGTATATACATGTGTATATAGTACATCTGACTACAGACCGAATCGGGACCACAGAGACAACTCGCGCGGGCGTATGTTAGGGTGGATTGTCCAGATTTTCCGGGGCTGGTTGTCTCACGTTTTTATTAGCTCACCTGAGACGAAGTCTCCGGTGGAGCTATTGTCATCACTCTTCGTCCGTCGTCCGTCCATCGTCCGTCCGTCCGTCCGTCTACAATTCTTTGAACATCTTCTCCTCTGGAACCATGAAACCGAATGGGTTCATATTTGGTGTGTATGTTTCCTAGGTGACTCTCATTCAGATTTGTTCAAATGAGGACACTGGGTCAAATAGTTGCGAAGCCAGGGCCATAACTCTTTGCCACCATAGTAATTCTTACAACGACTTCTCAAATTTCATTGGGCCGAATGGGTTCGTATTTGATACAAAGGGTCCTTGGGGACTGTTATTCAGATTTGTTTAAATGAGGTCACTGGATCGGATGTGGGCGGAGCCAGTGACGTAACAAAAAAAAAAATTAATTAAGATTTTTTGAATTTTCACCTTGCTCAATTTAACAAACAAAAAAATTAGTTTTTAAACATTTTATAAAATTTGAAAAAAGTGACACCATTATAACATCTGCAGAGTTATGAAACTTTAATCTTTAATGAAATTACAGAAATATTCCATTACCCATCCCCCATCCCATATGGCCCAGATCCACCCCACCCTGCAGTGGCCTGCACCCAACCAACATCCCTTCCAACGGATATCATCTCCAGCTTCCAACTTTAATACCTGTTCTATTAAAGTTGCAGATATATCTTTGTGGATAGACAGAGAGAGACACATGTCATTAATCTAGATTACAATAAAATGTCATCTGGCAGCTTGTGTAAACATTACTGCTAGCAATTTTAAACAAACTGCCTGAATTTAGTGTCTGACATTTGCATAATGAGGTCCCCAGAGGGTGAATTTAGTGTTGCAACCCTGTACAGCAGGCTAGCATCACCAAATACACCCTCCATGGACCTAATTCTGCTTAGGCATCATCTTCTGGGAAGTATCTTAAGTATCAAATTGAAATTTTGTTTTAGTTACTTTTTTACTTTTTCCCTTCTGTTCAGTTTCTATGCCCCCCCCCTAATTTGCAGAAGATAAAATGCATAATTGAGGTGCTCAATGGGTGTGCATTACAAACTTCAACTTTAGAACTTAAATCTGTTTCCCATGGCTGGTGAGGCCTAATCAGACTGAGGATGAATCTGGTGATTCTAGCACACCTTGCGGAATATTGTCATTAAATTCACCATTTGAGGACCTCATTCTGCAAATGTCTGACACACTATATGCAGACATGGCTGGCATATTATTTTCTTAACCACCGCTTATCCAGATGAAATCATACCCTGATTTTTCAAAGAAACATTGGGGGGGTATATTGGATTGAATTTGTCTTATGTCTGTCAGGCGGTCCTTCCACTCGTCTGTCTGTTGGGATGTATATCCATCCGTCTATCAACAATTGTTTTCTTCTCCATATTGAAGACCAAATATGTGTATATATTTCAGTGTGCATGTTCCCTAGGTGACTCACAATCAGATTTGTTCAAATAAGTTCATCATATCAAATAGGTGCGAAGCTAGGGCCATAACTCTTTCCCTCCATAGTAAATCTTAACATTTCTTCTCAAGAACCATTGAGCCTATATTAGCTTATATTTGGTATGGATGGGCCTTGGGTGACCGGGTTCAGATTTGTTCAAATTGGGTCATTTTAGGAAATGAGGTCCCCATAGGGTGAATTCGTTGATGCTTTTCCACCTTGGGGAATAGTGTCATTAAATTCACCTTTTGTGGACCTCATTCTGCAAAGATCAGACATACTAAATACAGACTTGGCTGTTCCAATATTGTTTTCTTAACCACGTACCACTTATCCAGGTGAAATCATACCCTATTGGATTTGGGGGGGGGTATATTGATATTACTAGATGAATGGATCTCATAGATGGGGATTCACATTTGTTCTAATAGGGGCAGAGATAAGAGATTTAACTCTCATATATCCTTGTACTAGTTGTAAAATTCAACCTAAGAGGGGTGTGCAAAATGATTTCTGTGAACTTAGTACTGTGGTATGGTTGTCTTCTGTAAAATGTAAGAGGTTGGAGATTTGTCAGTGGTGTGCAATTAGAAATTTAAAGTTGAAGAGCCCTGCTCATCGGAGAACCTCCATCTATGTCCATGTTTAGAACTACTTGTCTTAAGTGATATTGTCACGTACTGACTCTTGTAGTCTTCAGAGTCCCATTCTTCTCAGTCTTTACAGTCTGGTGAAACCCACAGTCATTGACTGTCTTGTTAAATATTTGTTGTCATCTTCACATTTTTTTTTTATTTATTCTTGGAAATGTAATTTTCATATTTTAAGACACTACTATATTACACGATTTGATATCCCAATATATTATTATCTTAAATTATTTGCCATCGTTTTGTCGACGTAATCGGTAGTATACGGATGGCGACGAGGTCGGTATTTGAGATTGGACACCTGAGAACTATCTGAATATGAACACCAAGTAACAGTCTGTTTATGTGAAACTGAGCTTATTTTAAAATTGCGCGAAATAAGCTCATGTTGGCAATATTTGAAAACTTAAATAAGCTCTATATGGGCCTAAACGAATAGCGTACAGGAAGGTAACACCCTGATTGTATAGATTACCCAGGGTATCCCCCCTGAGTGTATAGAATACCCCGGTTTACATGGCCCAATTCAAGTTAAATATACCGACATTAATATTAGAAAACATATTTTGTCCTTCACCTGAGCCAAAATATGATTTTAAAGACAAGGGTGCTGTATGATTTATCATGGGTACATTTGCTCCCAGAGTTGCGCACGGTACGAGCGCGACTAGCAATTGTACTTCGAAATTCATTACGACTGGTGTTGTGCCACCTGCTCACCATTAAATCACTCCCAGGTGCCCAAACTTTTGCAAACCTTCTTATACTGATGCACATCTTTCCAAAAACACTACTAGTAAGAGACATAGAAGTAGATACATATAATGGGTCACAGGGCTCAATTCAACTTGACCATTAAAAAACCCAAATATTCCCATCCCCCTGACCAAAGCCCAAAATCCCATTCAGATGCCCAAATAATTTTTTCCCATTGCCTCTATATATTCTAAAGTGAACTGTGGAATCCTTTTCAGAATGGGTATAGTCTGAGAGATGGCTGACTCAGAAATGTTTTCATAGGCACGGGTGCTGTATGGTTTTATCATGGGTGCTGTGGGTGTTGGGCAGTCTCCATACCCTTAAAACCCACTGAGGAGCCCAAACTTTGTGCAAACTATTTGCATAGATGCATACCTATGCACAAACAACAAAAGTGTTGGAAGTAGATACATATAATGGGTCATATGGCCCAATTCAAGTTAAATATACCAATTTAACTTGAATTGTCATGGGTGCTGTGGGTGTTGGGCTGTCTCCATACCCTTAAAACCCACTAAGGAGACCAAACTTTTGCAAATCTTCTTATACTAATGCAGATATTTCCAAAAACACTAGGATACCTAGAAGTATATACCTATACAGGATCCAATTCCAGTTAAATATACCAATATAACCATTAAAAAAAACAAATATCCCTCCCCTGACTAGAGCCCAAAATCCCATTCAGGTGCCCAAATATTTTTTCCCCATTGCCTCTATATATTCTAGAGTGAGATGTGGAATCATTTACAGAATGGGTATAGTCTGAGAGATGGCTGACTCAGAAATATGTTTTCATAGGCACGGGTGCTGTATGGTTTTATCATGGGTGCTGTGGGTGTTGGGCTGTCTCCAAACCCTTAAAACCCACTGAGGAGCCCAAACTTTGTGCAAACCATTTGCATAGATGCATACCTATCCACAAACAACAAAAGTGTTGGAAGTAGATACATATAATGGGTCATATGGCCCAATTCAAGTTAAATATACCAATTTAACTTGAATTGTCATGGGTGCTGTGGGTGTTGGGCTGTCTCCATACCCTTAAAACCCACTAAGGAGCCCAAACTTTTGCAAATCTTCTTATACTGATGCAGATATTTCCAAAAACACTAGGAGACCTAGAAGTATATACCTTTACAGGACCCAATTCCAGTTAAATATACCAATTTAACCATTCAAAAAACCAAATATCCCCCCTGAATAGAGCCCAAAATCCCATTCAGGTGCCCAAATATTTTTTTCCCATTGCCTCTATATATTCTAGAGTGAAATGAGCAATCATTTACAGAATGGGTATAGTCTGACAGATGGCTGACTCAGAAATATGTTTTCATAGGCACGGGTGCTGTATGGTTTTATCATGGGTGCTGTGGGTGTTGGGCTGTCTCAATACCCTTAAAACCCACTGAGGAGCCCAAACTTTGTGCAAACCATTTGCATAGATGCATACCTATCCACAACAAACAAAAGTGTTGGAAGTAGATACATATAATTAGTCATATGGCCCAATTCAAGTTAAATATACCAATTTAACTTGAATTGTCATGGGTGCTGTGGGTGTTGGGCTGTCTCAATACCCTTAAAACCCACTGAGGAGCCCAAACTTTGTGCAAACCATTTGCATAGATGCATACATATCCACAAACAACACAAGTGTTGGAAGTAGATACATATAATGGGTCATATGGCCCAATTCAAGTTAAATATACCAATTTAACTTGAATTGTCATGGGTGTTGTGGGTGTTGGGCTGTCTCCAATTCAAGTTAAATTGGTATATTTAACTTGAATTGTCATGGGTGATGTGGGTGTTGGGCTGTCTCCATACCCTTAAAACCCACTAAGGAGCCCAAACTTTTGCAAATCTTCTTATACTGATGCAGATATTTCCAAAAACACTAGGAGACCTAGAAGTATATACCTTTACATGACCCAATTCCAGTTAAATATACCAATTTAACCATTAAAAAAACCAAATATCCCCCCTGAATAGAGCCCAAAATCCCATTCAGGTGCCCAAATATTTTTTTCCCATTGCCTCTATATATTCTAGAGTGAAATGTGGAATCATTTACAGAATGGGTATAGTCTGAGAGATGGCCGACTCAGAAATATGTTTTCATAGGCACGGGTGCTGTATGGTTTTATCATGGGTGCTGTGGGTGTTGGGCTGTCTCAATACCCTTAAAACCCACTGAGGAGCCCAAACTTTGTGCAAACCATTTGCATAGATGCATACCTATCCACAAACAACAAAAGTGTTGGAAGTAGATACATATAATGGGTCATATGGCCCAATTCAAGTTAAATATACCAATTTAACTTGAATTGTCATGGGTGCTGTGGGTGTTGGGCTGTCTCCATACCCTTAAAACCCACTAAGGAGCCCAAACTTTTGCAAATCTTCTTATACTGATGCAGATATTTCCAAAAACACTAGGAGACCTAGAAGTATATACCTTTACATGACCCAATTCCAGTTAAATATACCAATTTAACCATTAAAAAAACCAAATATCCCCCTGAATAGAGCCCAAAATCCAATTCAGGTGCCCAAATATTTTTTTCCCATTGCCTCTATATATTCTAGAGTGAAATGTGGAATCATTTACAGAATGGGTATAGTCTGAGAGATGGCTGACTCAGAAATATGTTTTCATAGGCACGGGTGCTGTATGGTTTTATCATGGGTGCTGTGGGTGTTGGGCTGTCTCAATACCCTTAAAACCCACTGAGGAGCCCAAACTTTATGCAAACCATTTGCATAGATGCATACCTATCCACAAACAACAAAAGTGTTCGAAGTAGATACATATAATGGGTCATATGGCCCAATTCAAGTTAAATATACCAATTTAACTTGAATTGTCATGGGTGCTGTGGGTGTTGGGCTGTCTCCATACCCGTAAAACCCACTAAGGAGCCCAAACTATTGCAAATCTTCTTATACTGATGCAGATATTTCCAAAAACACTAGGAGACCTAGAAGTATATACCTTTACATGACCCAATTCCAGTTAAATATACCAATTTAACCATTAAAAAAAACAAATATCCCCCCTGAATAGAGCCCAAAATCCCATTCAGGTGCCCAAATATTTTTTTCCCATTGCCTCTATATATTCTAGAGTGAAATGTGGAATCATTTACAGAATGGGTATAGTCTGAGAGATGGCTGACTCAGAAATAAGTTTTCATAGGCACGGGTGCTGTATGGTTTTATCATGGGTGCTGTGGGTGTTAGGCTGTCTCAATACCCTTAAAACCCACTGAGGAGCCCAAACTTTGTGCAAACCATTTGCATAGATGCATACCTATCCACAAACAACAAAAGTGTTGGAAGTAGATACATATATTGGGTCATATGGCCCAATTCAAGTTAAATATACCAATTTAACTTGAATTGTCATGGGTGTTGTGGGTGTTGGGCTGTCTCCAATTCAAGTTAAATTGGTATATTTAACTTGAATTGTCATGGGTGATGTGGGTGTTGGGCTGTCTCCATACCCTTAAAACCCACTAAGGAGCCCAAACTTTTGCAAATCTTCTTATACTGATGCAGATATTTCCAAAAACACTAGGAGACCTAGAAGTATATACCTTTACATGACCCAATTCCAGTTAAATATACCAATTTAACCATTAAAAAAACCAAATATCCCCCCTGAATAGAGCCCAAAATCCCATTCAGGTGCCCAAATATTTTTTTCCCATTGCCTCTATATATTCTAGAGTGAAATGTGGAATCATTTACAGAATGGGTATAGTCTGAGAGATGGCTGACTCAGAAATATGTTTTCATAGGCACGGGTGCTGTATGGTTTTATCATGGGTGCTGTGGGTGTTGGGCTGTCTCAATACCCTTAAAACCCACTGAGGAGCCCAAACTTTGTGCAAACCATTTGCATAGATGCATACCTATCCACAAACAACAAAAGTGTTGGAAGTAGATACATATAATGGGTCATATGGCCCAATTCAAGTTAAATATACCAATTTAACTTGAATTGTCATGGGTGCTGTGGGTGTTGGGCTGTCTCCATACCCTTAAAACCCACTAAGGAGCCCAAACTTTTGCAAATCTTCTTATACTGATGCAGATATTTCCAAAAACACTAGGAGACCTAGAAGTATATACCTTTACATGACCCAATTCCAGTTAAATATACCAATTTAACCATTAAAAAAACCAAATATCCCCCTGAATAGAGCCCAAAATCCAATTCAGGTGCCCAAATATTTTTTTCCCATTGCCTCTATATATTCTAGAGTGAAATGTGGAATCATTTACAGAATGGGTATAGTCTGAGAGATGGCTGACTCAGAAATATGTTTTCATAGGCACGGGTGCTGTATGGTTTTATCATGGGTGCTGTGGGTGTTGGGCTGTCTCAATACCCTTAAAACCCACTGAGGAGCCCAAACTTTATGCAAACCATTTGCATAGATGCATACCTATCCACAAACAACAAAAGTGTTCGAAGTAGATACATATAATGGGTCATATGGCCCAATTCAAGTTAAATATACCAATTTAACTTGAATTGTCATGGGTGCTGTGGGTGTTGGGCTGTCTCCATACCCGTAAAACCCACTAAGGAGCCCAAACTTTTGCAAATCTTCTTATACTGATGCAGATATTTCCCAAAACACTAGGAGACCTAGAAGTATATACCTTTACATGACCCAATTCCAGTTAAATATACCAATTTAACCATTAAAAAAACCAAATATCCCCCCTGAATAGAGCCCAAAATCCCATTCAGGTGCCCAAATATTTTTTTCCCATTGCCTCTATATATTCTAGAGTGAAATGTGGAATCATTTACAGAATGGGTATAGTCTGAGAGATGGCTGACTCAGAAATAAGTTTTCATAGGCACGGGTGCTGTATGGTTTTATCATGGGTGCTGTGGGTGTTAGGCTGTCTCAATACCCTTAAAACCCACTGAGGAGCCCAAACTTTGTGCAAACCTTTTGCATAGATGCATACCTATCCACAAACAACAAAAGTGTTGGAAGTAGATACATATAATGGGTCATATGGCCCAATTCAAGTTAAATATACCAATTTAACTTGAATTGTCATGGGTGCTGTGGGTGTTGGGCTGTATCCATACCCTTAAAACCCACTAAGGAGACCAAACTTTTGCAAATCTTCTTATACTGATGCAGATATTTCCAAAAACACTAGGAGACCTAGAAGTATATACCTTTACATGACCCAATTCCAGTTAAATATACCAATTTAACCATTAAAAAAACCAAATATCCCCCCTGAATAGAGCCCAAAATCCCATTCAGGTGCCCAAATATTTTTTTCCCATTGCCTCTATATATTCTAGAGTGAAATGTGGAATCATTTACAGAATGGGTATAGTCTGAGAGATGGCTGACTCAGAAATATGTTTTCATAGGCACGGGTGCTGTATGGTTTTATCATGGGTGCTGTGGGTGTTGGGCTGTCTCAATACCCTTAAAACCCACTGAGGAGCCCAAACTTTATGCAAACCATTTGCATAGATGCATACCTATCCACAAACAACAAAAGTGTTCGAAGTAGATACATATAATGGGTCATATGGCCCAATTCAAGTTAAATATACCAATTTAACTTGAATTGTCATGGGTGCTGTGGGTGTTGGGCTGTCTCCATACCCGTAAAACCCACTAAGGAGCCCAAACTTTTGCAAATCTTCTTATACTGATGCAGATATTTCCAAAAACACTAGGAGACCTAGAAGTATATACCTTTACATGACCCAATTCCAGTTAAATATACCAATTTAACCATTAAAAAAACCAAATATCCCCCCTGAATAGAGCCCAAAATCCCATTCAGGTGCCCAAATATTTTTTTCCCATTGCCTCTATATATTCTAGAGTGAAATGTGGAATCATTTACAGAATGGGTATAGTCTGAGAGATGGCTGACTCAGAAATAAGTTTTCATAGGCACGGGTGCTGTATGGTTTTATCATGGGTGCTGTGGGTGTTAGGCTGTCTCAATACCCTTAAAACCCACTGAGGAGCCCAAACTTTGTGCAAACCATTTGCATAGATGCATACCTATCCACAAACAACAAAAGTGTTGGAAGTAGATACATATAATGGGTCATATGGCCCAATTCAAGTTAAATATACCAATTTAACTTGAATTGTCATGGGTGCTGTGGGTGTTGGGCTGTATCCATACCCTTAAAACCCACTAAGGAGACCAAACTTTTGCAAATCTTCTTATACTGATGCAGATATTTCCAAAAACACTAGGAGACCTAGAAGTATATACCTTTACAGGACCCAATTCCAGTTAAATATACCAATTTAACCATTAAAAAAAACAAATATCCCCCTGAATAGAGCCCAAATGCAATGCAATGCAATGTTATCGCTCGAAATATTATGCAGAAAGATTTCATGACATTAGGACGGGTACGGGCTGGTTAAAAGAAAAAGAAAAATGCGTTGTCTGTCGTTCCTATGAAAGGGGGATTTCATCGGGTAAATTATTCCGCCAGAAACAAAAAATTTAATTAAAACAATTTAAAATTAAAAAAAATAATTAAAAAAATGTCATGTTTCTGACCAACCTCGGGTAAAATTTAAAAACAAAAAATTCAATTAAAAAATTCAAAAGGCACAATTAACTCATTGAAAAACTAAAAAATTAACTCATTGAAAAACAATAAAATTGTCATGTTTCTGACTATTGCCGCCAGTGGCGGGCTAACATGCTAGTCTGTACTATATATTTTGAGACTTCCGTATATATATATGTGTGTACTTTATAGAATCGAAAACGGCTGGTTCGATTGAGTTCAAACTTCCCATCTAAGGGTAAAAACCCACGGACACCGTAGTTGTCGCGTTTTGGAGAAGCTCTGAGCACCCTTTCTCCACTCCCAATCATCAAAATCACCGCGAACGGCACTGCGGTGGTTAATCAAGTGATAATTTAATGAGCGTTGTATATGACGCGTCGCTATAAAAAGAGCGTTTGTTTTCAACGTTATCGCTCGAAATTTCGCATACTGAACGGGGGACGGCGTTTGTTTACATTATCTGGAACTCGCTTCCTAAGAACGGGGACATATTCATCGGATTAGACCCCCACGGCATCCCCAGGGCAATGTCGGCTTATAAGACATCATGGATTACTATGTGTACTTACGATTGCTAACTTAGCATCAATGAGTTTATGTTACTACACATGACAGCCGATGGACAATTGGTCTCTATATATGTACCAAAATTACGCCGCGTTGGTGACTGGGAAATTCCAGGGAATGTCGATTGAGCTCAAACTTGCTACCTACGGGAAGTGTCATATATATATGAGTGTGTCCTTTATAGACTCGAACCGATTGAGCTCAAACTTGCTAAATATTAACTGGGAAATTCCAGGGAATGCCGATTGAGCTCAAACTTGCTACCTACGGGAAGTGTCATATATATGTGTGTGTTCTTTATAGACTCGAACCGATTGAGCTCAAACTTGCTAAATACGGGAAGTGTCATGGACGGGTTCATTGAAAAAACAAAAAGCACAATTAACTCATTGACAAACCAAACAAAATCGGGTAAAATTTAAAAACTTAAAAAGGCACAATTAACTCATTGAAAAAAACAAAACAAAATCGGGTAATATTTAAAAACCAAAAATTCAATTAAAAAATTAAAAGGCACAATTAACTCATTGAAAAACAAAAAATTCAATTAAATATTTAATTTTAAAAATTAATTAAAAAAATTAATTAAAACACATCAAGATCATATTGAAAATAGACATTCATTTCACACTGATCCTCATTCTGTGGATTGAAAGATAGATAATACTAGCAGGTTAGCCCGCCACTGGCGTGGTTGGTCAGAATAAAAATGTCATGTTTCTGACCAACCACGCCAGTGGCGGGCTAACCTGCTAGTCTATATATATATTTTGAGACTTCCGTATATATATGTGTGTGTGTGTATATATGTGGGTACGTCATGGAATCGAAAACGCCTGGACGGATTGAGCTCAAATTTCGTATATAAGGGTAAAAAGCCACGGGGATAGCCGACGTCGCATTTTGGACAAGCTCTGATCACCCATTCTCCACTCCCAATCAATAAAATAACCGCAAACACGGCGGGGGTTAATCGGGTTGATATTCGCTCGCGATCCAAGAGGAGTAACTCTACATTTTTTTTATATATGTATATTTTTATATCCATATTCACTTCAAACTGCTAAACCCGTTGAGCCAAAACTTGCTAATACCTCCCAAAATATAGAATTTACATTTTCTCATATATACATTTCTTGTTACGGCTGAAAATCTTAGTCTATTTTCAATACATTCATATAAACAAGCTCTAAACTTACACCCCTCGATTCCTGCTAACTCACGCACTTTATATGGATGCTAAATTTTAGTAAATTCGAGGCAGTGCGATACGTACGTCCCTGAATCTGACGGGACTTCCACTGCCTTCTCCTTTGACCATCTCGTAAAGGTGGGGGGGGGGGTCACTCCCAAGCCGTGAATACCAACGACATTGTTGGCGAGAAAATAATTAGTTCAACTTACTGAATCCACACAATGCTAATTTTCTCTTTACGGCAATGTGAGAATCTTCCGGCAAGAATTTTCGGGTGGCCACCAAGTCCTGAATGCCAACAACAACGACATAGATTCAAAAGACAGAATTAACTCATTAAAAAATGCGTGTTGCCCCAAGCCGTGAATGACCATCTCGTAAAGGTGGTGGGGGTCACTACCAAGCCGTGAATGCCAACAACAACGACATTGTTGGCGAAAAAATATTTATTAAATCCACACAATGCTAATTTTCTCTTTACGGCAATGTGAGAATCTTCGGGCGAGAATTTTCTGGTGGCCACCAAGCCGTGAATGCCAACAACAACAATATCGTTGGCATACCTCTTTTAGGGACGGGTATCATAATTCCTCTTGATTAAAAAGACAGAATTAACTCATTAACGAATGCGTGTTGCCCCAAGCCGCGAATGCCAACAACAACGACATCGTTGGCATACCTCTTTTAGGGACGGGTATCATAATTCCTCTTGATTAAAAAGACAAAATTAACTCATTAAAAAATGCGTGTTGTGTGATTCTTATGTATGTCGTTCCTAGGAACGGGGGAAATTTCAGTTTGTACCTTATATCATACCTATTTTGGGGACGGGTACAGGTACCATAATTTCTCTTGATTAAAAAGGCACAATTAACTCATTGAAAAGCCAAAACAAATGTCATGTTTCGGACCAACGCCGCCAGTGGCGGGCTAACATGCTAGTCTCATATATATTTTGAAGACCTGTCTGTATGTATGTTTGTTTGTTTGTTTGTCTGTCATTTATACAAATCTACGATTCTCGACCGATCGGGACGAAACTTGGTACGTGTGTGTAGTTTGACCAGGCGGTGAACGTTGTCGTATTGGCGAGCCCGTGCGGCGCCCGCTTCGCGCATGCGCAGACGAGATCTCGGAAACGGGTGGAGCTATCGACTTGAAATTTGCTATGTGAATGTATCTTGCCCCGGATACGAATTTTATCGGGCCGCCGAGCCCGTGCGACACCAGCTTCGCGCATGCGCAGACGAGATCTCGGAAACGGGTGGAGCTATCGACTTGAAATTTGCTATGTGAATGTATCTTGCCCCGGATACGAATTTTATCGGGTCGCCGAGCCCGTTCGACGCCAGCTTCGCGCATGCGCAGACCAGATCTCGGAAACGGTAGAGCTATCGACTTGAAATTTCGGGCTGGGTAGAGCTATCGACTTGAAATTTGGTGTTTGAATAGCCCGGACAACGTCGGGCTCATCGGCTAGTCTACTATATATTTTGAGAACTACGTATAAATATATGTGTGTATATATATATATATGTATGTGGGTACTTCATAGAATCGAAAACGCCTGGACGGATTGGGCTCAAATTTCGTATATAAGTGTCAAAACCGCCGGGGATCGCCCACGTCGCATTTGGACAAGCTCTGATCACTGATTCTCCACTCTCAATCATCAAAATCACCGCAAACGCCTCTTCGGGGGTTAAGGCATCAACGATCTTTATATTGACCATATACGGAGTTATTAACGACGAACGCTCTTTATTGCAATCGACGTCGCTAAACGACTAGCCCCATGCGTCAGAAATACGGATGCTGGACGAAATGCAATTATCTCGATTAAAAAGGCAGAATTGATCTGAGAAGCGTTTGTTTACAATTCAACACAACCTTATCGCTCGAAATATTATGCAGAGAGATTTCACGACGGGATTAATTGACTGTCCGCTCTTTTCGGGGACTACATGGAAGTTTAGGACGGGTACCATGAATTAACTCATTGAAAAACAAAGAATGCGTTGTCGGTCGTTCCTAGGAAGGGGGGATTTCATCGGGTCAATTAGAATAACAATTAAATAAATATTAAAAAATTCAAAAAAACATAAATTAAATTTAAAAAACATTAAGTTAATATTAAAAAATTAAAAAATATAAAAATATTAACAATTTAAAAATATATATAAATAAAAACAAAATAATTTTTAAAATGTCATGTCTCTGACCAACCACGCCAGTGGCGGGCTAACCTGCTAGTCTATACTATATATTTTGAGACTTCCGTATATATATATGTGTGTACTTTATAGAATCGAAAACGGCTGGCTCGATTGAGTTCAAACTTCCCATCTAAGGGTAAAACCCCACGGACACCGTAGTTGTCGCGTTTTGGAGAAGCTCTAAGCACCCTTTCTCCATTCCCAATCATTAAAATCACCGCAAACGGCACTGCGGTGGTTAATCGCGTTGATAGTTAAAGAGCGTTCCTATCCGCAGTGTAGTCGATAAAGAGCGTATATGCGTAATGTGATTCTTACGTCTGTACACGGGCGTCAGCGTCGGTGAGCGTGTTGTGTGATTCTTACGTACTTGGTATCCAGACATGAGCGTTTTGTGTGATTCTTACATACTTAGGGCTTCCTAGGAACTGGGATCGGTTCAGTTTTTCCGTCCTAGGTGATCTTCACCTTGAAACAGGTACCCACACATGATATATATATGTGTGTGTCCTTTATAGACTCGAACCGATTGAGCTCAAACTTGCTACCTACGGGTTAAATTGTGATCCCGACCTGACATTGACCTTCAAACTGATCAATTCAAGGTCAAATCGGGTAAAACTGGCGGATTTCGACGAATTGAAAAATAAATTCATTTTATAAAAGCTTTTTCGAACAAAGCCATGGGACGAATCCCGCCAGTGGCGGTCTAACCTGCCAGTCTATACTATATATTGTGAGACTTCCGGATATATATATATGTGTACTTTATAGAAAACGGCTGGCTCGATTGAGTTCAAACTTCCCAATTAAGGGTAAAAACCCAAGAACACCGTAGTTGTCGCGTTTTGGAGAAGCTCTGAGCACCCTTTATCCATTCCCAAATCACCGCAAAGGCACGGCGTGGGTTAATCAAATGATTTGGAGCACCTGACTATCTATTAAAAAGACTAGATGATATACAAATTGAAGCTGCACGTATAGTTACAGGTTGTACAAAATCGGTCCCCCATGATAGGTTGGTCTTTGAACTCGGATGGGAGAAGCTGGAAAGTAGGCGGTATGTTAAACGAATGAGTATATTTTACAATATTGCAAACGGCAAAGCCCCCCACCTACTTAACTCAGCTTCTTCCGTCAAAGGTTAAGGATAAATGTGATTACGAACTGAGAAATGCATCAAATTTAAATCGTCCCATTTCAAATAGCAAAAGAACAGATAAAATTTTCTTCCCCACATGCGTTATGGATTGGAACAAATTGGATGAAAAGAAAGAAAGAAACATTCCACTCGATAGGTTCAAGAAAGCACTAGTAACTAAGCCATTAAAACAACCAACATATTTTTCATATGGTAAACGGCTATTGAACATCCTTCATTGCAAACGGAGGTGTGAATGTAGTAATCTACAAGCTGATAAACTTCAAAATTATATAGCAATTTCTGCTACATGTAGATGTGGACATTCTGTAGAAAATGCTTTCCACTATTTTTTTGAATGCCACCTACTATTTGAAGAAAGAATTACACTTCGTAATAATCTTCTGCGCTTTAATATACATTCAGTTAAAACACTAATATTTGGGGACCCGAACTTAAAACAATTAGAAAATGAACATATCTTTAAAGCTGTGCAAAATTACTTACGAGATACAACTCAAGAGGAAAATCCGACAAAGTTCTATTAAGACGCTCGCATCATTTGAATGCAAATTGTAAAAATGTTAACAATGCACCATGAGGTACATGTATCACATTTAAAACAGCTACTTGAAATCATTATTGAAATTATTTAGAATTGGTGGGGTGGTGAGACTATACAAACTATTTTACAAATAATATACAATGATATACTGTATGTATACACTTGTAAATATGTTATACCTATTGTGTTGACAACCCAAATTATTATGTATCAGTGTTATAACGGCAATTGGGAGAGGGGGTTATGTATAAGTGGATCGCACTTGTCCTCCAATCCCAATGCCAATCTGTATTGTTATATACATATTGGTAATAAATATGTTTAAACCAATCATGTGATTATTTAATGAGCGTTTGTTTTTGATGCATCGCTATAAAGAGCGTATGTTTACCATTCAACGTTATTATCATCTGCAGAGAGATATACGGGAACATTGAGTGGTTTCCTATGCGGGGAGATTTATTGGATGCCATAGTACTCTTACAACATCATTGTTATAGTATGTATGACACTTAGGTCAGGGCTTAGGGGGGTAGTTATAGGCATAATGCTTCTCAGAAATCCCGGTTACAAACCAACACTCACAATTTCGTATTTACGCAAACGTATACGGGAACAAGTGCTTTCCTATTTTTAGAACGCAACACATGATACCAAACAAAATTACGTCGCGTTGGTGATGGCGTTCACGACGGGATTAATTGACTGTCCGCTCTTTGCGAGGATGGGGTTCACGATGGGATTAACTTTTCGGGGACTATTGACCATCTCGTAAGGGTGGACAACCTCTTTCAGGGGCTGCTCAATGGCCACGGGCAGGTTAAAAAAAATCATACCTCTTCTGGGTCTGGGCGTGTATAGACATGAGCGTGTTGTGTTCCTAAGAACGCGGAGCGTGTTGTGTTCCTAAGAACGCGGATCGGGTAAGTTTTTCCGCCCTAGGTGAGCTCAATCTTCGTATATAAGTGTAAAACACACGGGGATCGTCGACGTCGCATTGTGTGAAACATTCTTATGTCTGTCGTTGCTAGGAACGGGGGATTTTTTCATCGGGTCAGTCTTAACCTTCAAACGGGTACCCACAAATTATATATTGTGACCCCGACATGACCTTGACCTTGAAAATGATCAATTCAAGGTCAAATCGGGTAAAATATTGAAAAACCCAATATTAACTCATTGAAAAACACAAACAAAACATAAAACATTGTCATGTTTCTGACCAAGCACGTCAGTGGCGGGCTAACCTGCTAGTATATATATCTATCTATACTATATATTTTGAGACTTCGTATATATGTGTGTATATATGTGTGTGTGTACTTCATAGAATCCAAAACGCGTGTACAGATTGAGATCAAATTTCGTATGTAAGTGTAAAATCCCACCGACACCGCCGTAGTCGGGTTTTCGAGAAGCCCTGAGCACCCTTTATCCACTCCCAGTCATCGAAATCAGCTCAAACGGCACGGCCGGGGTTAATAACGTCATTATATATATATATGAAGTCAGAGTCTCCAAAGTTATACCGGAACAAACACGTGTTTACGTCGTCTTGGGGGTCCACGGTGGGAGTCTGACTTCAATGCAATGTTATCGCTCGAAACACGTGTTTACTTCGTGTTGAGGTTCACGATGGGAGTCTGACAATTGTTATCGCTCGAAATAGTACATTAGGACGGGAACGGCTGGACAGATTGAGCTCAAACTTCCTATCTAAAGGTAAAATACCACGTACGATGTCGTCCACGCGTTTTCCAGAAGCTCCGAGCACCCGTACTCCACTCCCAGTCATAAAAATCAGCTCAAACGGCACGGCCGGGGTTAATAACGTCATTATATATATATATACGAAGTCAACGTTATTAGCATCTGCATTGAGTGCATTTCCTAGAACGCAACACGTGTTTTACGTCGTCTTGAGGTTCACGATGGGGGTCATTTCAATGCAATGTTATCGCTCGAAACACGTGTTTACTTCGTGTTGAGGTTCACGATGGGAGTCTGACATTTCAATGCAATGTTATCGCTCGAAATATTATGCAGAAAGGCAGATCTCGGAAACGGGTGGAGCTATCGACCTGAAATTTGCTATGTGAATGTATCTTGCACCGGGTACAAATTTTATCGGGTCGCCGAGTCCATGCGACGCCCGTGCAGCGCATGCGCAGACGAGATCTCGGAAACGGGTGGAGCTATCGACTTGAAATTTGCTATGTGAATGTATCTTGCGCCGGGTACAAATTTTATCGGGTCGCCGAGTCCGTGCGACGCCAGCTTCGCGCATGCGCAGACCAGATCTCGGAAACGGGTGGAGCTACCGGGTACAAATTTTTCTTATTGAAACGCGTGGAGCTAAAAATTAAAAACAAATATTAAAAAAATGTCATGTTTCGGACAAGCCGCCGGTGGCGGGCTAACCTGCTAGTACTATATATTTTGAGACTTCGTATATATGTGTGTGTGTACTTCATAGAATCCAAAACGCGTGTACAGATTGAGCTCAAACTTCCTATGTAAGTGTCAAATCCAACCGACACGACCGTGGTCGCGGTTTAGAAAAGCTCAGAGCACCCGTTCTCCAATCTCAAATCACCGCAAAGGCACGGCGGGGGTTAATCAAGTGATTATTTAATGAGCGTTTGTTTTTGACGCATCTCTATAAAGAGCGTCTGTTTGCCATTCAACGTTATTTGCATCTGCAGAGAGATATACGGAACATACATTAAATTTAAAAACATTTGTTTCTGACCAACCCTGCGAGCACGGATGGCGCGCTTTGTTTTTACAGTATATAGTTATATACCGAAATCATCCCAGATAATCACGAATATAGCATCAGATTTCTCCCCAGATATATCGTTATAAAGCTACTGGAATCTGCCAATCTACGGGAAATTCCAGGGAATGCCGATTGAGCTCATGCAAACTTGCTACCCACGGGAAGTGTCATATATATGAGTGTGTCCTTTATAGACTCGAACCGATTGAGCTCAAACTTGCTAAATAAGAAAATAGCCCCCAAGCCGTAAATATCAACAACAACGATATTGCTACCTACGGGGAGCAACGTTATTAGCATCTGCAGAATTATGCCGAGAGAAAGTGCTTTCCTATTTTTAGAACGCAACACATGTTTACGTCGCGTTGGTGATTGAGGTTCACAACGGGGTTAATTGACTGTCCGCTCTTTGCGACGATGAGGTTCACGGCGGGGACTATTGACCAACACTCACAATTTCGTCTTTTGCATCAGATACCAACACCTCGACCGATCGGGACGAAACTTGGTACGTTAGTGTAGTTTGACCAGGTGGTCGTCGCTGTCGTATTGGCGAGCCCGTGCGACGCCCGTGCAGCGCATGCGCAGACGAGATATCGGAAACGGGTGGAGCTATCGACTTGAAATTTCGTATGTGAATGTATCTTGCGCCGGGTACAAATTTTATCGGGTCGCCGAGCCCGTGCGACGCCAGCTTCGCGCATGCGCAGACCAGATCTCGGAAACGGGTGGAGCTACCGGGTACAAATTTTGCTTATTGAAACGCGTGGAGCTAAAAATTAAAAAAAATATATATAAAAAAATGTCATGTTTCGGACAAGCCGCCGGTGGCGGGCTAACCTGCTAGTACTATATATTTTGAGACTTCCGTATATATATATATATATATATATGTACTTTATAGAATCGAAAACGGCTGGCTCGATTGAGTTCAAACTTCCCATCTAAGGGTAAAAACCCACGAACACCGTAGTTGTCGCGTTTTGGAGAAGCTCTGAGCACCCTTTGTCCACTCCCAAATCACCGCAAAGGCACGGCGTGGGTTAATCAAGTGATTATTTAATGAGCGTTTGTTTTTGACGCATCGCTATAAAGAGCGTCTGTTTACCATTCAACGTTATTATCATCTGCACAGAGATATACGGGAACATTGAGTGGTTTCCTATGCGGGGAGATTTATTGGATGCCATAGTACTCTTACAACATCATTGTTATAGTATGTATGACACTTAGGTCAGGGCTTAGGGGGGTAGTTATAGGCATAATGCTTCTCAGAAATCCCGGTTACAAACCAACACTCACAATTTCTTATTTACGCAAACGTATACGGGAACAAGACTTAGTGCTTTCCTATTTTTAGAACGCAACACATGATACCAAACAAAATTACGTCGCGTTGGTGATGGCGTTCACGGCGGGATTAATTGACTGTCCGCTCTTTGCGAGGATGGGTTCACGGCGGGATTAACTTTGCGGGGACTATTGACCATCTCGTAAGGGTGGACAACCTCTGTCAGGGGCTGCTCAATGGCCACGGGCAGGTTAAAAAAATCATACCTCTTCTGGGTCTGGGCGTGTATAGCCATGAGCGTGTTGTGTTCCTAAGAACGCGGAGCGTGTTGTGTTCCTAAGAACGCGGATCGGGTAAGTTTTTCCGCCCTAGGTGAGCTTTTATATAAGTGTAAAAACACACGGGGATCGTCGACGTCGCATTGTGTGAAACATTCTTATGTCTGTCGTTGCTAGGAACGGGGGAATTTTTCATCGGGTCAGTCTTAACCTTCAAACGGGTACCCACAAATTATATATTGTGACCCCGACATGACCTTGACCTTGAAAATGATCAATTCAAGGTCAAATCGGGTAAAATATTGAAAAACCCAATATTAACTCATTGAAAAACACAAACAAATCATAAAACATTGTCATGTTTCTGACCAAGCACGCCAGTGGCGGGCTAACCTGCTAGTCAACTATATAATTTGAGAACTCCGTATATATATATATATATGTGTGTGTGTATATATATATATATATGTATGTGGGTACTTCATGGAATCGAAAACACGTGGACGGATTGAGCTCAAATTTCGTATATAAGTGTGAAATCCCACGGACACCACCATTTTGGAGAATCTCAGAGCACCGTTTCTCCCTTCCCAATCATCAAAATCACCGCGGGGTTAATAGCGTTGATATATAAAGAGCGTTCGTTTTCCGCAGTGTCTATATAAAGAGCGTCGTTTTCACTATCTACTTATCTGTATGACGGGAGTCTGATTGTAGCCTGTCGCTTTTGCAGAGCGATTTCACGTCGGGAAGCGTTTGTTTTCAATTCAATGCAATGTTATCGCTCGAAATATTATGCAGAGAGATTTCACGACATTAGGACGGGTACGGCAGACTCGAAATATTATGCAGAGAGATTTCCCGACGGGAAGCGTTTGTTTTCAATTAAATGCAATGTTATCGTAGAGAGATTTCACGACGGGAAGTGTTTGTTTTCATTCAATGCAATGCTATCGCTCAAAATATTATGCAGAGAGATTTCACGAC
Organism: Siphonodentalium dalli; assembly: GCA_032622095.1. NCBI lineage: Eukaryota > Metazoa > Mollusca > Scaphopoda > Gadilida > Siphonodentaliidae > Siphonodentalium > Siphonodentalium dalli. The sequence continues at coordinate 103,225,086 of CP136069.1, read as the reverse complement.
ATTAGGACGGGTACGGGCAGGTTAAAAAAAGAAAAGAATGCGTTGTCTGTCGTTCCCAGGAAGGGGGGATTTCATCGGGTAAATTTTTCCGCCAGAAACAACAAATTTAATTAAAACAATTTAAAAAGAAAAAAATGTAATATATATTAAAAAATTCAGAAGAAAAAAAATATTAAATTTAAAAAACATTAAATTAATATTAAAAAATAAAAATAAAAAAAAAATAATAAAAAAAATGTCATGTTTCTGACCAACCACGCCAGTGGTGGGCTAACCTGCTAGTATCATATAATTTCCATAATTTGGTGTTCCGTGATGACCTAATTTATCAAAAGCATAGCTGCTTGTGGACCTTTTCCGGTATACGTGCGCCAGGTATATCAGAAAAACATCACTGTGCCCCGATACGTTCACCTTGTCTCATAGCCTAGGGTACATATCGAATAATTATCTAATTTCCCTATTTTTGGGGCCTAGCTGCGTGTTGTCCTTTTCCCGTATATAGATGCCAGATATAGATATACCAGTAATGCCCAACAATGTCCCGGTGTGTCCCAACGGAGCATGTGCATGACATTGTCTCATATCCTAGGGTGAATATCATATAATTTCCCCTTTTGTGGTTCCGTGATGACCTAGTTTATCAAAATTATGCTGCGTGTGGTCCTTTTCCGGTATTTATCGGCCCGATATATCAGAAAAGCCCAACTATTCCCCACTGTGTCCCCCACGGGGCCTGTGAATTGACCCTGTCTCATACCCTATGGTAAATCCTGAATAATTATCTAATTTCCCTATTTATAGGGGTCCGTGATGACCTAGTTTATCAAAAGCCTAGATGCTTGTGGTCCTTTTCGGGTATAAATAGGACAGGTATATCAGAAAAGCCCGAGTGTTAACCGATATGTCCACAACGGTGCCTGTGAATGAACCTTGGCTCATACCCTAGGGTAAATATAGAAAAATCATAGAATTTCCTTATTATTTGGATTCCGTGATGACCTAGTTTATCAAAAGCCTAGCTGCATGTGGTAATTTTACGCTATAAATAGGCCAGGTATACCAGAAAAGCCGAACTGTGGCCCGATATCATCCCATAGGGGCTGTGAATATATGCTACCCTACGATAAATATATCATATCATTTCCCCATTTTGGTGTTCCGTGATGACATAGTTTATCAAAATCATAGCTGCGTGTGGTCCTTTCCTGTATATATAGTCCATATACATGTATATCAGTAATGCACGAATATGTCCCGATGTGTCCCCACGGTGCCTGTGACTTGACATTGAAATTAAAAGAGTATGCCAAAAAGATCTACAGCCATGAGCTCAACTTCAAGCAATGACGAAAGCATGAATGTTGAAGAGCCTAAAAAACAGGAGCAAAAGAAAACACCACCCCCCGAAAACCCAAACAAAAAGCAGAAGGGAGCATCTAATGTTGTTGGAAAGAGTTCAGAAAACAAATCTAAACCTCAAACCACAAAAGATACAACCCAAAAATCTATGAAATCTTTCACTTCTGTGCCTGACAATATGGGAAAGATGTTGGCTGAAATAAACAGAAGATCCAAACTACTAGTAGCTGAAAATAAAAAAAATTGTAAATGGCTCCAAAGCGAACAACTACTTCATTGCAGATGACCTTACCCGTGAAAATAATAGTCTGCTAAAAGCTGCCAAAAAACATGACAGAATTGCAGAGGCTTGGACAATGAATGGGAAAATTTATGTAAAATACAAGAACACTGAAAAGGTACAGGTGATAACTGAGGAATGTGACATTTGAATACATATCAGTAGCAGCACCAGAACTATTAAAGACTATGAGAATTAGTTTCCATTTGTTAACCATGAAATAAATTGATGTATATGTCTCTAATATCCCAAAAATTATAGATAATATATATTTATATTGATACACCTAAATTTGAATTGGAGTAAGCATTTGTGATTGATCAATGTACTCATAAACACAGCATTGTGAATGATTTGCACAGATACATGTAGATAGTTTAATATGATTAATGGAAAATGGAAAAGTTCATATAGACAGCTCTCTTTATTGTTTTTATATATATTATAACTTGTGTTATAATATATGTAAACACGATGGAGATAGCTGTTTATATGAACTGTTATAGAGAAATAAATCATCTGCACAAACATATAATTTAGTGTCAGTTATAATAAATAGACCTGGTACAACTGTCTTTATACTTGTATGAAAATATGACATAAGTCCAATATTTACTGAGAAATTGACCTTATATTTCCCAATTCACCATTTCTAATGTGCAAAAAACTATCCTTATGAATTGTCTTCCTATCTTATTAGAATATACAGTTGATAGTCAGTAATAGTAACTGTAAATGGTCACAGACACAATTGTCTTCATAACTGTATAGACAATATAACAAGTCCAGTTTTGCTGAGATATTAACCTACTATTTCTAAATTCATCAATTTTAATATTGCACATATGTGATGAAAAACATGTACATTTATTATGTTGCGCAAAACATTCCTTCATTCATACAATGATTTGTATGCCACACAAAGAAGGCACATATAGATATATAACTACACAAATATAACAGATAACAAGCGTGAAACTCTCTCTCTCTCTCTCTCGATGCCTTGTCCGACAAAAAATACTTCAATATTGGGACACAAAGGAAAATAAATATGTTTTGTTATTTCAAAGAGGATACAAACATAAACATATAATTACACGATTACAACAGATAACCAGATAACAAAAAAATAACCCAACATGGTGACACAATGGTGAACATGAAAATCAATTATTATCTCAAAGCTATTCCAATATGTCCATAACTTATGCACATGTATTACATATTATCATGTACAAGATAAAATATATCCATAAAGCCTCGTTATCCCACTCCAATACATTGAAATGTGTCCTCAATTCTGAAGCTGAAGCTTAAAACCAATAATGCTATTAGTATACAGAGAGTTCACATATGTTGTTGTATAATGTGTGTTGTTGTATACTAGTTTGTATATTTTGCGCATCCATTGTTATCAATATAACAGATTATATATCTTCGAGTATGACATACGAATACATGTTAACACAACCAAGCCCATACATTTCCTTTCCAGCAGATATCAGTATCCTTTGTGCGTTATTATAAGAGAGCCTATACGTTGGACCATGTCGAAAATTCTAAAATAATGACCCTCTGCACCTAACCATTATTCATTACAATAATTTTTTCAAGCGATAGACAATGTGTACGCCCCGGCTGAAAGAAACATGAAGTTAACAGACGCTACACGCTACGTGTTCAAAGTCATCCGGCTCAAGCCCATCATTAATTCCTAATGTGACAGAGGACAAATATATGGATAATGTGGTCATTTCTCACTCAAAAATGTATCGAAATGTAGGAAATAAGTATAATGACGAACGCACATATCTCCTGTTATAATATTTTCTAATATTTCCATACCGATCTCGCATTTCCATTGCTAAATCCATTCACACAAACGAAATGTCCATCCAAGAAAACACGCCAAATTTTTTTTTAACCGACCTCATGTCCCAAAAGATTATTGCGAGATTGACATATAAATCAGCACGATTACCACGCAATTGACATATAAAAACTGCTAAGGGGCGACATACGGGTTACAGATTATATCGGTGTCCATATAGACATGCAATAACAAAAACAATACCCATAAGGTTACCCCAAACCTTCATTCATGGCTTCCATCGCCAAACAAATAAAAACGAACTCATGTTCGACAAGCTTTTTGCGAGCTCGACCTATAAATCAGCACGATTTCCACGCGTTAGACATATAATTGCCAAGGGGTAACCAATGGGTTACATATTATATGGATGTCCATTTTGACATACAACAACAGAAACAATACCCCTAAGGAATCCCCAAACATTTCACGATGCAGTTTTACGTATTTATTCAAACCACCCGCGGAAATCTGACCGCATATTGCACATTGGCTTGTGGCTCGCTCAGCTCCCCCACCTGCCCGCGGTATATCCCATTTCAATAGTACTGTGGACACTCCATTTGATTTTGTCGGATTTATTATCACACGAAATGTGCGTGTACTTTATATATGAACATTTATATTAATTGCACAATATTTTAATCCGACTTCAACGCGACCGTTTGTCGTCAGAGTTCGATCGTTTAATGGCTTAATGAATAGCCCACGATCATAACCACATGTATATAATTATGCACAAGCTACTATATATCCTTAAAACATGCGGATGTTGTTTGTTCATCTTATAGAGAGACAACTACTGAATACCTCAAACACTTGAATCATATATTTCTCAAACATATATATATAGCTATCCACTGGTGTATATTATAATTCGTCAACCGGGATTCTGCCCAAAGCCTACTCTGACGACGGGCGGTCGAAACGTTGAACTAGGACAATATGTACATTAACACGTGTATATGAGTGATGTGCTCGTAGTAATGTTATGCTGACAAACATACAAAATTACTTCAAAAAACAAATGGCGGTAAATCATACAAAAATGTTGAATATTGAATACAAATTAACTAACTTCGTAAATAACGTTTATAAACAAACCATTACATATTATATTATCTTGACAAATAAATTTTCAGAATCACGGGTGATAACTCTGTACAAAAATATAACGCCGATGTTGTATTGATATATAGAGTTATCTCGCGCAGCCCACACCAACAATTTGAAATCATAAATTTTGAAATGGATTTCTGTTTTGGTTATTAACACTTAGAATGCCAAAACCCAGTGACTTTGATATCATATGCAAATAAACATACATGCACGTCATAAATATATACATGAACATATTTGTTTATAATTACTTATCTATACTATATATTTTGAGACTTGAATTGTTTATTAGCAAAGTCAACATCTAAGTTGCAACATGCCATACAACGTATTTACACAACATTATACAAACAATACACAACATACATATACATTATATACCAATGTTGCTATATGTTAATCAAATGTTCTGTCTGTCGTAAATGAGTAATTTTATGTAGCGTCAGAGTGTGATTTCCAACAACACCACACGAAATAGCGGACACTTTTAAACTAGGTGTTTTCGATTATCGTTCTCATGATATTATATAGGTAAATTCCTTGCTCTTCGGCTCTTCGGCTGAGGTAGTCTCACCCCGAATGAATGATCTACCAATGCAATAATTTGCAACATTTTGTATATCTTGTTTACTTTTTTTCTACAATTGATCTTGTTATTTCATATTTCACCGGCCACCCTCAACCCATCGATTTCATGTTTTACCATTTCAGGAAAGTCGCACCGAGAGCAGACACTATCGCCAGCCTGTACTGCCTGACTAAATTGCAATTTTATCAATGGATATACCACTGATGCAGTATAGGCTGGCGATAGGTCTATTCAGAGTACGCTTGCGTTCAGGTAAAATCAAATTCAATTTTACAAAACCAACAAATCTGGCTTTCACTCCTCGCCGCTGTAAACACCTAGCTGTTTTCATACTTCTTTCACTCCTTATCATACTATCAAATGACACCGAAAAAAACCCAGGACCTATTGAACAAGAAACGCTTACAGTTTTTCATTACAATATACGCAGCATCAGAAACAAAATCTCTAGAATTGCAGAGGACATAGATGATAATGACATTATCTGCTTTAGTGAAACTCATCTAAATACCACTTTTCCCAGTGAAAATATTACCTTAGCTGACTGTCACCCCCCAATTCGACTCGACAGAAACGAATATGGTGGGGGACTTGCCGTATACTTTTCAACTCATGTCGCCTTCAAATTGCTAGACTTCCTGTGTTTCGACGATGAGATTTTATGGTTTGAGGTAGGGACCAAGCATAAATTTATTTTATGCGTAACCTACCGTTCAGAAAATGAATGTATAGATTCATACTGGAGTAAATTAGACGAAGCGATTGAACGTTCATTGTCATTAAACTCATCACTGGTGATAGTTGGCGATCTAAACTGCGACTTGTTGAAAAAATCGGGTCCTCTTCAATCAATCATGACAAAATATACCCTCAAAAACGTCATAAGCGGACCAACTAGAATAACAGCGAACTCTGAAACTTTATTAGATCCTATCTTAATAAGCGAGACCATCAAAGCAATGAACCCCTCAACTTATGACCTCGGAGTATCAGACCACCTTGCAACGTCGGTTGAAGTGTGCGTCCCAATATATAAACCAAAATCCTACAAACGTTCTGTGTGGAATTACTCAAAGGGCAATTATGATAGATTAAATTTGGAACTCTCCGATATCGATTGGGAAAAACAATTATATACTGAAGGTGACTCGACGCATATAGACAAAATGGTTGAAATTTTCACTGAAACATTCTTATCTGTCTCCAAAAAACACATCCCGTACCATGAAATAACAATCAGAAAACGTGACAAACCTTGGTTTGATGGTATCATCAGAAAACACATCAGAAAACGGGACCGACTTAAAAAACTGGCAGTTCTCAGAAATAGGGAGTCTGACTGGAACAAGTACAAGTGTGTTCGAAACAAAGTAAACAACTTTTAAAAAGCTGCAAAGGAAAGATATATGAATGATCTAGATGAAAATCTAAGCGTGAACTCTAAACCAAAACAATTCTGGCACACTGTCAAACAACTACTAAGCAATTTTTCGACCGACAGTACAATTCCTATATTGAAATCGAACAATACAGATATAGAAGATGATATACAAAAGGCGGAAGTCCTCAATACGATATTCACTAAACACAGCACACTAGAAACTAATACAAGGGAGCCACCGATCTTTTCAGATAGAACTCATGCGTTTTTAAATGAAATTAAGACAAATGAAAATGAAATTTTTAAAATCCTAAAATGTCTTCCTATTAAAAAGGCAAACGGTCCTGATGGGATAAACAATAAATTGCTCAGGGAAACACGCAGCTCCACCAGTAAACCCCTACGTTATATTTTTAATAAATCTTTTAAGAGCTGCTGTTTCCCCGAAGCATGGAAAAGGGCAAACATAATACCAATATTTAAAAATGGTGACCGTCATGATCCAAATAACTATCGTCCCATCTCATTAATAAGTTGTGTCGGTAAAATACTAGAAAAAGTAGTCTTCAACAAAGTCTTTAATCATTTAAATATAAACAACCTATTATACAAATACCAATCCGGTTTTATACCAGGTCACAGTACTGAACAACAACTTATTGAAATATTTCACAATATACACCACGCTGTAGACACCGAACAAAGCACGTGTGCTGTTTTCTGCGACATCTCGAAAGCTTTTGACAAAGTATGGCACCAAGGTCTTTTACTTAAACTAAATCACTATGGAATAACAGATACCCTGCTAAAATGGTTCAGAAATTATCTCGAAGGGCGGCAGCAAAGGGTGCAAATAAATTCTAGCTTTTCAAAATATTCTCCAATAACGGCAGGGGTCCCCCAAGGGTCTGTGGTCGGCCCTTTGCTCTTTTTAATCTACATAAATGATATTGCAGACAATATTAAATCGCATGTTAGGTTATACGCGGACGACACATGCCTCATAAATTCCGATACGGACATACAAAACCTTGAACAAAGTGTAAATAAAGACATGGAAAACATAAAAAAGTGGGCCGATACATGGCTAGTGAAATTCAATAATTCTAAAACAAAATTACTATTTTTTACAAGTTCACAAAGCCCTGAGAGACCGAATATAATCTTTGATGGACTGCAACTCGAATATTCTAAACAACACACGCATCTAGGCATGGGAATAGATGACGACTTAACATGGGACAGTTATATAGAAAATGTATGTACTAGAGCTTATGCTAAACTATCCCAATTACGAAGACTGAAGTATATTTTGAACCGAAAAACTCTTGAAATCCTCTATTTATCACACGTCCGTCCAATCATGGAATATGCGAGTAGTGTCTGGGCTGGAGCACCAGATAAGTTACTTAAAAAACTTGATGATGTAGAATACGAGGCTGCACGAATAATAAGTGGCTGCACGAGATCAGTATCACACAAACGTCTACTAACAGAAATGGGTTGGGAAACACTCTCCGATAGAAGGCAATTAAAGCGTTCTTCACTTTTTCATAACATTGTCAATCACAAAGTGCCCAAATATTCAGTCGACTTACTTCCCCAAAAATTTTCTGACATAAGTGATCATGATACGAGATTTGCGTCAAACTTTATCCATTTTAAACCCAATTCCAAACGAATGGAGTCTACATTCATGCCAACGTGTGTAAAAAACTGGAATGCAACCAAAATTGAGACTCGAGATCTCCGCCACCTTTGTTATGTAAACAAAATTAAACCTATAACACCCAAACCACCAAAGTATTATTCTGTCGGAAAGCGGACTGATAACATATTTCACTGTAGATTACGATGTGAATGTAGCAACTTGCTATCCGATAAGGTTCTAAATCACATTGCAAATTCAAAAGACTGCACCTGTGAAAACGGTGAAGAAAATGCCTTCCACTATTTCTTTGATTGCCACCTACATTCAATCCCAAGAATTCGTCTATTGAATAAATTACTTCCTTACAACATTTATTCATTAAAGATTTTGCTTTTTGGAGATCCTGCACTTCCTTATTGTGATAACATGCAGCACTTACCTAAACGTACCAGCACGATATTCGCTTTATCTTTATTGGGAAGATTGCCGATAGAGTACGAGCTGCATAAAAGGAAATTACTCTTTCTTAGCACACTAGTGAATCTCCCCAAAAGCCACAGAGCGGCTCTTAATATATTTTTATTCGATTTCCACGGCCACAGGCTGTTTGGTCGCCCAATTAAGGGCTTTCTAAAAGACATAACTGAAATTCTCAAAGAAATTGATATGTACCACTACCTAACACCTTTCGTAGAAACAGGTGTTTTTCCGTCGCAGGCGGTTTGGAAGGGGATGATTAGAGATCGCCTTGCTGCACATTATGCCCGTAGGGTGCATCTCAGTGTACAGCAAGACGAAACCCTAAGATTCCTATTCAACGTGAAGCCAGATGTTCACTCATCGTGGAGACTCTGGGAATTGTGCCGCAATGAACCCGATTACTATCCTATGTGCATAAAAATGGCGAACATTTTGGCTAAAACTACGTACAATAACGATGCTACTTGTATTCATTGTCATAATTCATTCGATAATCTTCTTACCCATATGTATCACGATTGCATGTCAGACTTTGCACAGGTGACGAGGAATGCATTCTGGTATTCAGTAATAGACAGCCATGGAATAGAAACATTCGCGCTCCTAGATAACCTCAGCAAAAACACATTTCTAGCATACTGCTTTGGTTGGTGTATCCCACTACAGATTCATCTTCTCTGCAACGAGACTCTCTTATTAAAGCGATGCGTTCGCTTCATCTGTTTCCTCTGCTCGCAATAGAAGGTACACTCACAACGTATATATGAACACCTCTTAATGGCGATCTTTTCCATGGATACGATTTTATTGTGGCTAAACATATCCTAGCCATTTTGTATGTTGGCGTTGAATACCAAATGCGTCCATTCACTAAAATTGCACTGAAATTGAGCACATTTGTTTACATGCCTAACTTCTGAGCTTTAACAAATCTTATGTAACATTATTTTGTTGTATATATCTGTATTATACGCAATCTCCGTTGATATGGAGGAATAAAGTATCTCTCTCTCTCTCTCTCAACTTGTTTTTGCTAGTCATGTTGCTTTGCCATTACTAATTATTTTATTTTTCAGTGTAATAACATATGGGAGAGGGGGTACCCATAAGTGAGTCAGCACTTGTCCTCCAATCCCATTGTCTGTATATACAATGTTTGTGTCATATATAATATAATATGTTACATAAATTAGACAAATAAATATGTTTAAACTAAAAAAACTATCAATAAATGAGTTCATCATATTATATGATATTGATAATAAATACAAATAATGCTAATACATTTGGGAATATGTTTTCTGAAATGGTTTAATTCATATAATATTTACATTATATATAATATAATGTAATACTTGCTTCATGGTAACTTTATAAACGCTAATTTTAAGAAAATGCTCACTCTTTTCAATATACTTATGTTAAGCAGTGACAGCAGTCTGTAGAATTTATTTCTGTTAGGGTTTTCCCAGTAATACTTCGGTATATAGGTTTCTCGCAGATCGTTAAGTTCAGTACACAAAATAACAAAATGGTATTCATCACATACATTTTCGCCACATAACGGGCATTTCGTGTCTTTACATGTACTTTTATTCCATCTGCATTGCTCTATCGGTAGTCTGTGATTGGCTGTTCTAAATTTCAGTAAATACGTAGCTAGATGAGATGGCATATATACTAAGTATCGGCTCAATCTGACAGAATCCTTTATGTTTCGATAAAATATGGCACGGCTTGAAATAGACATATTTAGCATGCCGAAGAGGCAGCATGTGTGTTGCTCTATTAATTTCGCTTTCATGTGTTTCATGTCTGTCTTGCTTAGTGGTGACTGATTCTGCCACGCACTTTCCATATTTACTTCTCGCAGAGTTTCTTTGATAAACGAAATCCATTTAATCTTGTTTTGTAGTATGGCATCACCATCATTGAGATATCTGAGTAGAAGGAATACATTTTTAGCTAATTCTGATCCTTCGTGCGATACTAGTTTTGACCAATATGATATGGCTCGGCACTTAATTTCGATCATTACGGGGTATCTTCCCAATTCTGCATATACCATGTAGTTTGGTGTGCTAGACTTCATTGTTGTGATAAATTTGCAGAATTTAAGATGTATGGTCTCCAAAATTTGAGTTTTCTCGAAACACCAAACTTCACCACCATACAGCATAATCGGCATTCGTATATGTGTGTGTACTTCATAGAATCCAAAACGCGTGTAAAGATTGAGCTCAAACTTCCTATGTAAGTGTCAAATCCAACCGACACGACCGTGGTCGCGGTTTAGTAAGCTCAGAGCACCCGTTCTCCAATCTCAAATCACCGCAAAGGCACGGCGGGGGTTAATCAAGTGATTATTTAATGAGCGTTTGTTTTTGACGCATCTCTATAAAGAGCGTCTGTTTCCCATTCAACGTTATTCGCATCTGCAGAGTTATACGGGAACGCAAACGTTATCGCTCGAAATTTATTCCCTGCGAGCACGGATGGCGCGCTCTGTTTTTACAGTTTTTACAGTATATACCTTTGGTATATACCGAAATCATCCCAGATAATCACAAATATAGCATCAGATTTCTCCCCAGATATACCGTTATAAAGCTACTGGAATCTGCCAATCTCCGGGAAATTCCAGGGAATGCCGATTGAGCTCAAACTTGCTACCTACGGGAAGTGTCATATATATGAGTGTGTCCTTTATAGACTCTAACCGATTGAGCTCAAACTTGCTAAATAAGAAAATAGCCACCAAGCCGTAAATATCAACAACAACGATATTACTAAATACACGTTTTCGGCAATGTGAGAGTTTTCGGGGAGCCGTGGTGCCAACAACAACGACCCGAAGACAGATTTCCCGACGGGAAGCGTTTGTTTTAAATTCAATGCAATGTTATCGTAGAGAGATTTCACGAAACAAAGAATTCGTTGTCTGTCGTTCCTAGGAAGGGGGGGATTTCTACGGGTAAATTTTTCCGCCAGAAACAAAAAAATTAATTAAAACAATTTACAATTTAATTAAAACAATTGAAAATTAACAAAAATTAACAATAAAAAAACAATTCAGAAACAAAATATATTAAATTTAAAAAACATTAAATTCATATTCAAAAATAAAAAACAAAAATAAATAAAAACAAAATAATTACAAAAATGTCATGTTTCTGAAACAAAGCCATGGGACGAATGCCGCCAGTGGCGGGCTAACCTGCTAGTTTTATATAAATCCATTTGTTTCTTTGTTCCGTATATGTCGTACATTGCTCAGTTATGTATATATAATGCCAGACTACAAACATGATGGTACATAGAGTAAATTTCGATGAGGTGAATGGAAATCCGAACATGAATTTCATTACATTATACGAGGAACTTCTAAAACAAACCAATGATCCTGATGAACTAGTTCCCGACTCGCCATTTAGCGTTCATAATCACCGTTGTCACTACCACTCACCATCGGAATTTAAAGCTAAGTTTGGTTCCTTAAATCTTGAATCTCAATTGTCGGAGTTTGAATGCAAATTGGGACCAATTCAACTCATTACTCTGTGATCTACAATATGACAGCAATGTATTTGACATTATAGGACTCACCGAAGTGTTCAAAATACACAATAACCAAGATTTCCTGTTAGATGGTTATCATCCACTCATCTATAAGACCAGAGCAGGAAATGACGATGGTAATTATAATAATTGTTTATTCTTACACCATGTGTACATGGGTTTAAAGAATTACATATCAGAAAAACACAAATAATCAACAAGATCACAGTGTGGACATGACACGTGTTCAAATGTATATAAATGATGGATGTGACAAATCGATATATATATAATAATATATGTATACCATAACATTATATTGTCGACGTTCGGTCTGTGGTCATTGAAAACTGAGGAGAACGGCTAGTTTTCGGTTGACAACACTGATAAACATGCAGAGCCTCTTCGTGAAACTGGGCTTACTATTTGACAAAAGGATGCGGAATTTAGCTTCATTGGGAAAGTTATAATATGCACGCGGTATGTATCGTTTTCTTTCATCTACAAAAGCATCACAACTAAGAAGCGTGTGGTATTCATCACCGATTACGTTACGGGTACAAAGTTCACATGTACGTTGAATATACGGGATTTTGTTCCAACGACCGCGTTCTACCGGGAGTACATGATTTGCTGTTCTGAATCTCGCGAGAATCTGCACATCTTTAAGGCTCCAATTATGTATGTATTTTTCGATTCCAAAGTTTGCTTTGATTGCCTTATACGTCAACCCCTTAGTAGAGGCCTCCATTGATGAGGCCCATTCTTGCTTAAATTGATCTTGCATGCGGGATTTTACTGCCTTAATAATTATATCGTCTTCTATGTGGTGTTGGCATAACCATGCATATGACATTCCACATTTGTCAAGCATGTTTTGAATATACCTTATCCATGGTAGTTTGTAAGTTTCGTCCTCTGAAAGCTGACAACAAAGATTATAAATTTGAGAGGTTAGTTTATTTCCAGAGGCATTTATTAGTTTGGTCCAGAAGTTCAATATTCTAATTTTAATGTTCATGTGGAGAGGAAATCTACCTAGTTCTCCATAGACCATATAACTTGGTGTTGATGATTTCAAACCCAATAGCATCTTACAAAATTTAAGGTGAACACGTTCGATAATTGAGTTATCGCCCGTACCCCAAGTTTCGCAACCGTATAGAAGAACGGGGGTGACCATAGTGTCAAATAGTTGTAAATGAGCTTGTATAGAAAGCTTGTTTTTACGACCGATTCTCAGTACATCATACATAGCTCTTAGTCCTTTGTTTGTAGCATATCGTTTCATTTCAAGGAAAGATCCACTCTTACTAAAAATTATTCCTAAATAAGTAAATGATTTAACTACGTCCAAAATTTTATTATTGTATCTAAATGCCAGGTGCTTTGGTTTACGTCTAGCGAAACAGACCACTTTAGATTTGGCGATATTGACTTTTAACATCCACGTGGTACAATAGTCCTCAAAATAGTCCAAATGTAGCTGTAGGTCATCTTGGTCGTCTGAAAATAAGACCGTGTCGTCTGCATATAATAACATGAATAATTTCAAATAACTGTCTAGTTTCTCTTCGCATTCCTGCGAAATACATGTTAGACCTCTGATATCAGTCGACGCTAAGAAGTCAGTTAAATCATTTATGTACAGACAAAATAAAAAAGGTGAGAGATTGCCGCCTTGTTTTAGGCCAATGAATGAAGGAAAACTATTGGATGATTGACCATTATGAATAACTTTAGCCGTTATGTCCGTATACATGTCGATGATGATATTATACATTTTACCATCGATACCATTTAATAATAATTTGTACCAAAGCGCATCACGACAAACGGTATCGAAAGCTTTTTCAAAGTCTATAAATGCGCAATATAACTTTTTCTTTTTAAATTTTGTCAATTCAATCAAAGTATGCAAAAGAAATACGTTGTCATTTGTGGAATGGTGTTTCCGAAATCCACTTTGGTTATCATGGATTAAGTTTTGTTGGTCAGAGAATTGATTTAAACGTTTGTTTATGATGGCAGTGAATAGCTTGCCCAGGCAGCTCAATATAGTAATACCGCGGTAATTATTCGGATCACTAAGCGATCCTTTCTTCTTGTAAATTGGGATAATTGAACCTACTCTCCAAGATTCGGGAATAGTGCCAGATTCAAAGATAAGATTGAATATGTCAACATAAAGTGGCATAAGCCTTTCTACCGTGGCCTTCAAATACTCGTTAATAATTCCATCTTCGGACGATGCTTTGTTGTGTTTTAGATTTTTGATGCAAGACACTATTTCATCTCCAGTTATCGGATCGTTAAAACTATATTCTATAGGCTCACCCGGTTGGTGAATGTGTCCATTTGGCGAAAATGACGTTCTTCTAGAATTTAGCTCTTTAAAATGTGTGACAAAATCATCTATGGATACCCCAGCTTTTTGAGAACGTGGTTTCCCTTTAAGTTCGGCCCAAAATGCCTTGATATCTGTTCTGAAAAGATTATCCATTTTTATTTTGATCTCTACGTCATAAGATTTAATTGCATTATTTAGGGCTTTCTTGTATGTTTTTTCAGTATTTCTCATCTCGAATTTGTCTTTAGGATCCCTCGTGTGTCTGTATTTATTCTGCCATTTTCGGAATATTTTTCTCAGTTCCCTACATTTATTTGTAAACCACGGTTTTGTAGAGAAAGATCGGTGGTTAGTTATCTGGGACGAGAATTTTCTTTTCTGTCCAAATGTTTTGACAGCTGAATTACGGAACAAGTCTGCTAGAGGCGGCGTGGGTATCTTTGTAAATGAAAATGTGCCTTATAAAATTAGAGATGATCTTACTGTCTTTAACGCTCATATTTTTGAATCACTCTTTCTGGAAATATTTCCAGAAAAAAGTAGTTCGTACATAATCGGATGTATTTATAGACCGAATACTGCTCCTCTGGCTGATATAGACGCTTTCCAATCTTCGCTTGAAAATGTTATAGGTCTTATAAATAACGAACATAAAAAATGCTATTTGCTTGGAGATTTTAACATAGACTTACTTAAATTATCTACTCGTGACAAAACAGAAGAATTCGTCGATACATTGTTCTCAGAAGGCTTCATGCCAACCATTACAAGACCTACTAGAATAACAGATTTTACAGCTACTCTCATTGACAATATTTTTTCCAATGATAACTCACTGTATGATAAATCAGGAATAATAATTACCGACGTCTCAGACCACTTGGCATGTTTTTACATCCACGGAGAACATTCTCCAGCATCTCCTATTAATTCGACACGAGAGCGAAGGGTATATTCATCGCACAATATAAATTGTTTCAAGCAAATTCTTACGGCAACTTCTTTTGAAAATGTATACAATTGTCTGTGCCCAAACGATGCATACAATGAATTCATAACAGCTTATAAAGACGCATTCGAAATAGCATTTCCTATCACCAATACGCGCATTCCAAAACGTTTCATTAAGCAAAAACCTTGGATGACTATAGGAGTTCTAACCTCTTCACAAACTAAAAACATATTATATAAGAAAAAATTGAAGGACCCCACTGACGCAAACACGACAAAATATAAAACATTCCGTAAATTATACAACAAAGTTGTACGAAAGAGTAAAGCACTATATTATACGAACATATTTGAAGAAAACAAAGGCAACATGAAAGCAACCTGGAACATTCTCCGAAACGTAATCAATAAAAATAAATCATCGCTCCTAAGGTGATGTTTACACATAGCCGGTGAAGCCGTTACTCGGCGAACCCGTTAGCCGGCGATGGTTGGGCAGAGTGTTTACACATCGCCGGCGAAGATACGCATATATTCATGTGTCTCCTTTACTTGTTAATAGTTTTCGTTTTAGTTCTCACTGAACTGCAATATGATATTGCTGTACACCTGTAAACATCTAGCCGCTTCCTGTTAGAGATATGGTTGGGCAGTATAGTGAAACAAGAAAACCATAGTCAGAAATGGTAACGCCACCAAGATCGTATTATTAGCCATAAATATAAATAATAATACAATTATTCTATAAACTAGCTTTCAAATTTTATGCGGGAAATTTGCGTACTTCCATATTTCAAGTTTTCCCGTTTCTCGTGGCATACATTACTTTCATCAAACTGTCTTCTTTATTACACAAGCTGATAGGCCCGACTTCACCCGGGCTGTTTCCCATCTGCTTTCCGGTGAAAGGTGCGATTTGACCTTCAATTGACTATTTCGAAAGTCAAGGTCAGGTCAGGGTCATGATTTGTCCAGTCCAAAACACCCCCACCCGTAGAAAACTACCCATAGGTATCAAATTTCGTCGAAATCCGTCCGTTTTACCCAACTTGACCTTTAATTAACAATTTTGAAGGTCAAGGTAAGGTCAGAGTCATGATTTGACCCGTCCAAAACACCCCCCCCCCCGACAAAAGTACCCATAGGTATCAAATTTCGTCGAAATCTATCCGTTTTATCCGAGTTGACCTTTGATTGGCCATATTGAAGGTCAAGGTCAGGCCGAGGTCACGATTTGACCCGTTCAAAACTCTCCTCGGACCAAAGTATTCCTAGGTATCAAATTTCGCCGAAATTTGTCCGTTTTACCCAAATTGACCTTGCATTGACAGTTTTAATGGTCAAGGTCAGGTCGGGGTCACGATTTGACCCGTTCAAAACACTTCCCGGACACAAATACCCATAAGTATCAAATTACGTTGAATTCTATGGAAAGCCGAGGAGGACATGTTGGTTGCTAATTGCTAGATATACGACGCGGTATTTTGAAGGTGTTTCAAACTAGGAGATAGAAGTATTCTGCCTTTCAAATGGTGATGAATTATAGTAGTTTATTCAAATTTTATGGCATAAATTGTTATTAAAACCGTATATACTATAAAAAATTAATGACTCGAAAATTAAGTGGGCCTTTAAACAAAGTCACAATTGCATTTAGGCTCATCTCATACTCGTCCATTCAGCGATATTCTACTGCGCAGTTTGTTATAGCCTCCAGTATTTATTGAGCGTTATACCCCCAACTGTTATAATTCGCCTTTAGCAGGCGTACTCTTGCCTCAGATTATTGAGATATTAGGTCACACATAATCACATTAAATCGCATCGTAACATAGCAATTGTGTGGGCTCCTTGGCGTGAATATGTAATGAGAAATAAGGTCATACGTAATGACATTAAACTCAAGAAAACCCTCGAAAACAAAACAAAATCACATTTAATGTTTTACGTTATTTCCTTCATAAAAAGAATCTTCGTGATAATGAACCCTCTCGTTACTTTAGAATATAGAATTAACCTTAAAATAAAAAAAATCTTTGGAACACAGAACCTTCGGAATAACGAACCTTCGGATTGGTGAACCTTCGGAATAGCGAACATTCAGAGAAATTTCGGAATAGTGGACCTTCGGGATAGTGAACCTTCGGAATAGAGACATGCCCCCCAATATTCATATTATATGCCCAGAGTTCAAAGGTATGGACCCATAAAATTCTAAACTTGGCCCTTAAAATATTGAACTCCAAATTGGAGCACACACAGAACACCACTTAAGTCAACTGAACCTATGTCATGTCCCAATGCGGGAGGGTCCATATATACCACAACATTCATAGTATATGCCAAGAATTCAAAGGTATGGGCCCACGTAATGACATAAAATCTCAAGAAAACCAGCGAAAACAAAACAAAATCACATTTAATGTTCTAAGTTAAGTTATTTCCTCCTGTATCTGTATCGGTGTGCGCGCATGATCAGGTCGGATGTGAGCGCACACTCCATATAAAGAATGTTTGTGAAAATGAACCCTCTCAAATTAGTCTCAATACTTTAAAATATAGAATTAACCTAAAAATAACAAAAACCTTCGGAATAGAGAACCTTCGGAATAGCGGACCTTCGGGATAGCAAACCTTCATAATAGAAGCATGTCCCCACAATTACACCGGTGACGTAAACACATGTGCCAATCTTAGTTGTACTCTCGTAATTATCGGTACGATGAAACGGTGACGGAATCTGACGAGGTTTGCCGAATGTACAATCACCCAGTGAATTATCGATCGACCATGCGATATCAAAAAACCAAAAGCTAGAAACACCACACTACGGTGGCGTAATGAAACTTTTTAGAAATGGAAATGCCGAAATTATTAATATCCAACTCAAACTTTCAGGTATTGCTATTGGTAATTTTATAGATATTTAAAAAACATTGTTAATGGTTTGTTTGGGTTCACATACAGCCTGTGAAGTGAGTGTCGCACCAAAAGCATGGCCATTGTCAGTTTTGAGATCTTTTCGTCGCATACATCTACAAATTGGTGTCTGATCATTCGGATTGGATTTTATATTATATATATAAGTTTCAACATCGCGAATCAAATGTGACACATTTTCCGTTTGCACATTATACAATAAAATATGTTTTTCATTTTACTCGGGCGTTCACCATGTCCATGTATATAGGGCCGTGGCGATGGGGGTATCTCATCCCAACTTTAATCAAAATATTCAAAAGCTGGAAATTTCATACCTGACACGGCAATAGTTGGACATTTGACATCAGCAATATGATGAAATTGTTCTCGTAGTTTTATTTTCAACAATTTGTTATTGGTGATTTCTTTAGGCAACATTTGCTTATTTTTTTACCAAATTGTTGGACTGAAATGACCATCAGTTGGAAATGATCCAACCTTATTAGAGGACTGGTGCGTCAAGTTTGGAAAATGTCCAACAATTGGAAATCTTAAGGCTGGATGCTAGGATTTTGCACTTTTCAGGGTTCAGATTAAAAAGAATTCTCACACCTGGCCATAACCACGGTCGGTCGATAAATTCCAAAGATGAACAGTTCCACACCTCCAAATCAGGCCCTCTAGACCCGTCCCTGTGTAAATATGTCCACGGCACACCCAGATTTAGATTATTGAACTAATTGTCCATTAAGTTTGAATCCACAGAAACGTGCCATCCCATTTCTTCCATATATATATATATGGACATACATGTACATGAATTAATTCCCTCGAATGCGCAACAAATGTACCATGCACATGCAGAGTACGTGTACCATTATCGGTTAGTATTTATAATAATAGCTTATAACCAAGGTGCGTGACCACCGACCTGACAGCTGATCAGAGACAATCAAACTGGCACACTGACCAATATATACACAGGTGAAAAGCGGGCACAATAATATTGTTCGAGTTAATTGTTGAAAGGAATTCACCCATGACGGCATGACCCCAGATAAACATCTAACTTAACCGCAGAGCGAATTAGAATCCATACGACAATCAGGTGCTTGTACTAAATCATTTTATCCAAAAGTTGAAAACCGTATAGCTGAGTATCCGGATAGCCGTAATTCTTATCCGGCGAAGTATAAACACTCTATTGTTATCGCTGCCGGCTAAAGCGAATGCGATCTTCGCCGGGTAATGTATCAACACCCCCCTAACACCCACTGAACTCATTAGTGACGGTGTTCTGCTTAATAAGTACGTCCTGCCAGATAAGTCAATATTTATACATTTGGCATCGCTGTTCACATTTATGCAATGACTAGACCTAACCTAACGTATGATGTCGATTAATAAATATGGCCCATCGATTGCTAATTATGGCAAAACAATTAAATACTTCTGAGAATTTAGCATTGAATGAGAAAACAAAGGTTATTACCCCCCCCCCCCCCCCAACCATTGTTGATAACTACTGTATTTTTGGCTATATTACTTTCTTTGAATGGTCGTATCAGGTCGTATAGGCTATATTATCACGATAACCCCTTTGGTGGCTTGTGACATGCATCACAATGAATGTGCATTGATGCACAGGAAGAATCACACCCAGTTTTGAATACGTTACTAAAAGGCTTTAACAAATTCGTAACAATGGATTGGTCAAGTATACGCTTGTATTAAAGGTACGGTTGGCCTTGGCGGTGGGTATCCTGTGAAAATATTTCCACCCGTCAAAAACCGCCACAAACAGAAAGAACAACAAAATGTAGACAGACTTTGTCCATATACAAATAAGAAATATCGCATAAACAGTATGTTATTGTCATATTTTTTACCATTGTTATGTAAACAAAAGCATAAAAAGTTACTTTTCTGGTGTTTGTTTATAGTATGATGGTAAACATAAAGAGCGTTCTTTGTGGGTGAATTCCTGATATGGAACTAATAAAGAGCGTTTATGTCATTTGTGTGTGATTAGCCAGCAGCATTGTGTTGTCTTCTGTAACACAATCAGGCTCTTGCTTAGGTAAAATATAGTAAATCTTTATGATCACGGTATATATGAACGAAACTGTATGCGTTTTAATGTTTTTCTGTTTACGACCGGTGATTGGAACAAATATGAATATTTTCGACAACTAAGGCCTCACGTGCCTTTAAAGATCCTCCAGGATTTGAGATCGCGCTCTGTAGTCTATTATACTACAATCCATGCACGGAAACATGCGAATTTCACTAAATCAACCACAACATAATCACAAACTTTGAGTTGGTGGTTGTATATACTGCTGCTGCTCGTAGTTATAGATGAGAGCACACATTATATCAATATATAGTGTACTATATGTGCATTCTTGGCAGCTATAGTGTAAACCATCGATCGAATCTCCAATAAAGAGCAACAGAGGCGACATCGTGCGAAAAAAAGTCACTCAACCATGTTGGGTAGCATGCCTACACCTATATATGTATGGATCCCATGCAAATATCCCCTATACATTTCGTTAACTCCGTGTGTGTGTGTGACTGTCTGCTGTGACAGGTGGTAAATAGTGGTACGGACTCATTATAGGAATTGATAAGTTGTATATACATCGTTGGGTGGATAAACTATATACGTATAATTATGTCTGAGGGATGAACCATTTATATCAGAATCGCGATAAAGGTTATACGGTGAGCAAACTTATATTTAAAACATATTTAGGCACTACATGAACGTGTCTAGAATGTTTCCGTTTTGGTGCAAAACTTGGAATTTCTAAATGCACCAACTTTGATCGAACCAAAATAATTCCCCAAATTGAAGAAAGACATATAATTGCACCATGCTATGGCCACATATTGGAAATTTATAATCGCTAACTGCACACAACCCTATTAGTGTATTAGACTTCAAAGTTCAAACTGTAGATTTGTTTTACCAAAATGGGAAGGGGAGACACCACGACCCCGCGCGTCAACGCGTCCGTGCATATATAGAACTGATATCGTCAATGTTACTGCATTTTCTCCACGGCGGATGCAGCACAAGTTACATGGGGATGGGGGGGGGTGGGCTAAATTAATTACTGTATGTTCAACTCAATTGCAGAACATTCAGCAAATAAAATATTGTTTGTATGAATTTATGAGTGGGAAAACGAAATACCATTTACGAAAGGTATATAAGTTCTACACCCCCCCCCCCATTTCCGCAGAAGAATGCGCATTGCATCAATTTCGAGTAGTGGTTTGGACGACCCAAGTTCGTCAGTTATATGTTCTTGTTGTTTTACCAAGAACTCAACTAACAAACATTCGAGTATTCAATAAAAGACAATTAAGTGCGAGTTTACACACTGTCGAATTATATAATACTAGCAGGGTTACCCGGCGTTGCCCAGGTTAATGTATGCTGTGGATATTTGTTGGGAATAGAGAATGCTCTTGCTTAATGTGTTATACGTTTTCTCATAAATTGTATATTCAAATAGCATCACAAAACATGATTATTACAGTCATGGAATATAAGTAGTGGCTCACCTTGTCAATTGTCATTCTGTTTATCACGATTAATCCGTTCCACGAATAATGAAGTATTTATTTATTTACAACTGCATATACATTAGACGTTATAATATGATACATGAACATAATAAACACATTAGTTCGATAAAAGATGATAATTGGGTTTTACATATTGAGATGTATCAATCAATCTAGTGGGTTGGATTAAGATCTCGAGGACACCTGGCTATCATATCTCCATGAAGATACAGATGTTTCAAAGAATTTTCCAGATGCTCCTCTGTTCATGGTGCTATATATTGGCTAAATATTCTTAGTTTAAACGAAATGTTGCTGCGCATATATATCAGCTACATATGCCAGTCACAGAGCGAGATTTTGAGTTGTGTATGTCAGTCGATGAGTCTGTTCTAAAACCCTTGTCATATGTCAGTATTGGTAGGATCCTGAAAAGTCTTGTGCTACTAACAGCATTTTCTTGTATATCAGAAGAAACTATATTTGACTGCACACTGTGACCACTATTTTTGAACAGGCCTTCCATATCTCTTGACAAATTAAAACATTTTGTGGAAACTGTATTGAATGGAACAGACTAAACTTTGTTATGATATATATGCAATCCTCTGACGGTTCGAGGTCTCTCAGTTTGCACGAATATATGTATCTCTTCAATAGAATGATAAATATACGTTTAATGCTTCTTCTAGTTAAATCTTTTTGCTAGCTCATTGTGTGAATGCCTTGATTGCCATTCCCATATAAATATGACTGTTAAGATGATATA
Source organism: Siphonodentalium dalli (assembly GCA_032622095.1). Lineage (NCBI taxonomy): Eukaryota > Metazoa > Mollusca > Scaphopoda > Gadilida > Siphonodentaliidae > Siphonodentalium > Siphonodentalium dalli. The sequence continues at coordinate 103,202,222 of CP136069.1, read as the reverse complement.
ATTGTTCAAGTGACTTATGTGGGTCACCACATGTCGGGATTGTGAAATGTGAACGCCCAACTAATTAAAATGATATGGAGACGGCCTGGTGACTGTCTATAACTTATATCGGCGAATAGCAATCTTATCAATGATAGTGATATCCGTTCGCCATCCGTGACGCAAACGACACCAAATGTGATTTAATTCATGGTATATCATTAGAGAAAAACGTGTATGAATTTGGTGGAATTTGGTTTATTAAATCAATTGTTGATGCAACGCTGACTTGAACAACGCCATATATTGCGAAGGTGATTATGTATTCGTTTGGTGGAAATTAGCGACAAAACTATTTCACCATATTTTTAAAATTTCCCCTCCCACCAACAGCGTCATTTTAGAAAATTTTAACCCGCACCATTATCTTCCTTGTAAAAAGTTACCCCTCTTAGAACGCCTTGGTGCCATCTCGATTGTACCGTGTGAAGTTATATATAGAATGCACACTGACAGACATTTGAGAAGAATGTGTCTGAATTTGATGGCAATTGGTACTAAAAATATATTGTATCAGTTTTGGTGACCCTCCCGTCCCTATTTCGGACTCAAGCTGCACACACTAAGACTCATTAGAGATTAGAGATGCATATATATGGTGAAAATTGGCGAGTATACAAATTCGTATAAAATTTAAGGTCCCCATATCTCTCACCCATAGGGCACCAATTTGGTGTATCTAAACCACACGATAAGATTCCTCGTATCACGGAGAAGAATATGTATCAATCTGGTGGAAATCGGCACTAAACATATAGATATAATTTTTTGTGTCCCTCTCATCTTTATACACCACTGACTCGAATGGCCCCACTTGTGACACCCTTAAACCACACGATTACACTCCTGATAGCATGGAGATGATTGTTTATAATTTTTTTTATCAAATTTGGTGCCAATCCCTCCCCTCTCCATCTCTCACCCAAACAGCACCACTATGGCGTCTTTAAATCACGATTAGATTCCTCGTATCAATGGATAAGAACGTGTATCAATTTGGTGGAAATTGGGGCTAAAAAATTGTGCATCAATTTTGGTGCCCCTGTCCCTTTCAATGCAACCCTGACTCGAATGAGGCCACATTTGACAGATAAAAGACACACCATTAGACTCCTCATACCATGGGGATGATTTTGAATAAGTGTGGTGGCAATCGGCGATTTATTATCAAATTTAGTGCCCACCCCCTCCCAATCTCTCATCCAAAAACAACAATTTGGCGTTGTTAAATCGCACAATTAGATTCCTTGTATCATGAAGAAGAATATATATCAATTTGGTGGAAATCGGCGCTAAAATTAGTTTTTATCAATTTTGGTGCCCCTCTCCCCTTCCGTTCATCCCTGACTCAAACGACGCCACTTTTGACATATTTAAACCACACCGTTGGATTCTTCATATCATGGGGATGATTATATGTAAGTTTCGTGAAAATCGGCGACAGAAAAAAAAATCTGCCCCACCCCCCCTTCCGGGCACCCCTGACGCGAACTGCGTGACTTTTGCCATATTTAAACCACGCCATTAGATTCCTCATATTATGGGGATGATTATATATAAGTTTGGTGGCAATCGGCGACAATTGTTTTTTCTGCCCCTGACAACAACGGCGTCACTTTAGAAAATTCTAACCCCGACCATTATCTTTCTCGTAAAAAGCTACTCCTAGTAGACCCCTTTGGCATCATCTAGATGATCCCCTGTGAATTTCTATAGGACACAGACAGACAGACAGACAGACAGACATTCGCAAATATAGATATAGAAGATTGATTGCTCGATAATAAATTACTAACGCAAGCGCGATTGCCTTAAGGACCACATATAGGCCTACTCAAATTAAACAGCAGGAGGTAGTACCATGCCTCTTGGAAACTAGTGACACAAGATTATTTACTGCAGATGTCACTTCCTATAAAGGAATGAACTGGAAAATATTTCATTTGATTATACTTAGTTATTATAAGTGAGGAATTACTGGTAGCGTGATAAAAAAAATCCCAGACAAAAGAATTTTGCTAATATAAAATATTATCACCCGAGCACATGTTTAGGCCTATGTCAGAGATAAGCACCTTGGAATTGAAGACTGCTAGTTTGGGTACAAAGTTTCAGTTTTCTTTAGTAAAATAATCTAACTTAATTTAGAACTCTGACATATATTAATGAAAACTGTTTGTCTGTCTAGACGACCAAATGGCCGGACCATTGGTGCTAAAAATTGTACATATGGGTCAATTGACCCGGGGAGTGTCATGGGATTGGTGCCATTGGCATCAGATGTCTTAAAAGGACAATAATGATCAATTATACACCCAAAATGGTCGGAATTTTGTAATAAAGATTGCTTCGCATGGGTCAATTGACACGAATATTGTCACGAGATAGGTGTTATTAACATCTGATTCAGACGACTTAAATGGGCATAAACAATTCTAATTTAAAAAATGAATCATATACACAAAATGGTTAGACTCTGGTCGCTGGAATTTGGTATACAGGGGTAACTTGACCCGGGAAAACTTAAAGGGGAACTTATAGATTATATTATAGAGATGAGCAATTTTTATCAGCTTAAACGATATGTAGTAAAATTGGTACGTATGGGATTCCATGACCAGGGGAATGTCATGGGATTGGCGCCTTGGACATCAGATGACAAACAGGGGGGTTTGTAAATTATGTTAACATAGCTTATCACTTAAAAGCATTTATCATCTCAGAAGATATATGGGAATATTGGTACACAGAGATAATATGAAATTGGGCGTGTCATGGGATAGGTGCCGTTGACCTCAGATGACTTAAAGAAGTACTAATAATTAGCAATAAAGAGCGTTTATTATCAACTTAAAAGTAGAGGTAACTTTATCCAGAGTTTCATGCAATATATATGTGATGCTTATCTCAGGTGACTAATAAATAGTTTAAATGACTGGAGGGGTCACTAATAATGTGTTCATTCTTTACCTGAGCAATGCCAGGTACCCTATCTAGTAATTGATACAGATATGATGGACTTATTTTTTGTATGGTGGAATGATTAGGTCCCGCGCTGACAGCACCCCTCCTCTCGTGCAAGTTTCCTCACCAAGTAGGTACTTATGGGAGGCCCTTTTCACATTTATTATTTATTTACGCTTAAGCTAAAATATTTGCGTTTAAGTGCAAATATTTGCGCTTAAGTGCAAATAATTTGTGCTTAAGCACAAATACAAAATTAATATACATTGATTCCCCCTTGAATTAATTTCAAATAGCACAGGCCTAAACACATCACTAAAGTTTATATAGCCCACCAGATGATGGAAACAATCCCCCAGTAGTTTTGTGACCATGGAAATGGTATAGATCTGTGCAGGATATGGATATTTTATATAATATACTATATCTCTGGGATGGAGACACAAAGTCTTGGGGACAGGGATGCTGATATTATGAAAATAGGGGTTTTCCCCCTATTTTAAGTCAATAAGTACACCATATGAGGGAAGCAAACCCCCAGTAACCCCCAATTACCTATTTATGGAAATGGTATATATCTGTGCAGGAGATGTCCCTTTAATAAAAAAATATTGAGCTCTGGGAGTGAGGCATACCACAGTACTAAGTTCACAAAAATCCTTTTGCACATCCCTCTTAGATTGAATTTTACAACTGGTACCAGTACTTCAAGCTCTCAAACGTTTGAAAATTACCAACCCCATCAAGTTAAAATTTGTGGCCAATTTGGTCCAACAGTTCAACCTGAAGTAGGAACATATGGACTGTTGGTTTAAAACATACATGAGGGAAAAACAAACCAAACTATGAGAACAATTCTAACCTATTTTTGATGTGAACATCTAATCTACAACTAATGTTATACCAGGCATGAAATTTTCAACTGTTTAAATTTTGATCAAATAGGGGGTCAAAACTCCACCGCTCTACACTCCTTCCACATTGCCCCCACCCAGGCTTCCTAGAAATCAATATTATTATACCAGTACCAAACAGGATAGAGGAGAGTTAAATCTCTTATCTCTGCCCATATTAGAACAAATGTGAATCCCCATCTATGAGATCCATTCATCTAGTAATATCAATATACCCCCACTATCCAATAGGGTATGATTTCACCTGGATAAGTGGTGGTTAAGAAAATAATATTGGGACAGCCAAGTCTGTATTTATGGTGTCTGTCCCCTGCAGAATGAGGTCCACAGAAGGTGAATTTAATGACACTATTCCCCAAGGTGGAATAGCACAACATATTCCAATAAAATAAACTTTTATCTGAGTTTTTTCAGAACGATATCAATCTTATTCATCAGGTTAATTTTTACCTCAAGTCATCTTTTTATCCTATGAGAATTTTTAACTTGTCTGTTATCAGCTACACATTTTATCTTTGTTGCTCGTGTGTCTTTTAAATAATTAGATTTTTAACCACTCGATGTACACGCATTGAAACAAATTTATTGTGGAATGTGTTTTAAATGTATATATAATAATAATAATAATAATAATAATATTCACCCTCTGGGGATCTCATTTCCTAACGAGAGGCCAATCACGATCGACAGATGTTTAACCCATACCTTGGCGATAGCGATTAGCTATAACTGATAATTGGTCTAAGATATGATCACAGTAATACATATATCAGTACTTAAACTTAAAATCAAAAGCTCAAATAATTTGTCTTAAGAAGGGGATAAAGTATTTGGGGTGGAGGAGGAGTTGATTTAAATCTCATAACCCTGTCCCTATTCACACAATGACCTCTCACTGTGAGATCCAATGGTTTAGCCATTAATCAATTTGACAGAGGATAAACAATTATCCAGCCAGCAGGTTGTTTGTCTTTACCTTCATACAAACACCCCCTAGAGCTCTATAACATATGTCATCACTCAATTAATAACAGATTTCACTTGGAATGACATCTATTAAAGGTACTCTCATATACTCTGGATATTGGATGTTCACATGGCAATTTATTGCTATCATTATATTACATGCGACTATTGCAATAAAATCTTCATATCTTCAAAAAAGGACATCACACCTAATTAATGGTATACAACTAAAACAAATTAGTGTCAATGAATTTTTTTTTTTAATTAAATAATTTTGTTATTATTTAATATAAAAGGTTTTAAATATTTTTTGCGTGTTAAATTGAGCAAGGAAATGCAATCTAAAAAAAATTTAAAATTAAAATTTTCAAATTTAAAAACAAAAGGGTCATAACTCATTTAAAATAAATCGGATCAAACCCAAATTTGAACTTGATCTGTATTTTGGGCTGATAATCTCACATCCAATTTGGTGTCAATCAGATGAATTTTGTTTCGAGTTATGGCAGCATGTGTAAATTCTAAGTAAAAAAGGGCCATAACTGTTAAAAAAAAAAACTCGAATCAAACCCATATTCGAACTCGAACTGTATTTTGGGCTGAGAAACCTATATACAAAATTTGGTTCCGATCAAATAGAAAATGTTACAGTTATCGCATTATGCCTAAAGTGTCTACGGACGGACAGACAGACCGATGGATGAACGACGAGTGGTAAATCCAGACATTGACACTATGTGTACCATACTATGGTGTAGGTACACATAAAACGTTTTATCTCATGCAGAGTACAAGAAAAATATATCAAAGTTCAAACCTGTTGTGCCTCTTTAATATTTCTATTCACATTTGTAATCAATTGAAATCAATGTCGAAAAAGCTTTCCATTAATATATAAATAAAACAAACTAGACCTACAGTTCTAAAAGTGTTTTGAATAATTATTTTGTTCTCATTAACTGATACAGAGCTCTCAAGTTTTTAAAAATTTGAAAACCAAATTTCTCTTCCCATGCAACCAACAAATCTACTAAACACAATCACATGATTAACCTCCAATAGTACTGCTATTAAACAATACAAGACAGTCAATGACTGTGGGGTCGCTCACCAGACTGCAAAGACTGATAAGACTGGGACTCTGGAGACCAAAACAGTCAGCACTTTTCATAATCACTTTAAAAGAAGTAGATTTAAACAGGATATGTGGCTAGAGAAACTTCAAGTATGTAGCTTCGTGAAAATCCACCTTGAAATTGCCAACTGTACACTACTGATCACCCCCCTCCTCCAGCTCAACAAGTCCCCTCCCGACCGGGGTCCAGACTCCCAAGTCTTAGGTTGGAATTTCACAACCGACACCTCAAACTTTCTCAAGTTGGAAATTTCCAATCTCACCGGGGGGGAGGGGGGGCGGAAAAATCAAATTTACCCCAGCCGGCTGCAGCCGGACAACAACTCGGTTTGACCGGAAATTAAGTTGGTTCAAGTTTGAGATAAAGAGGATCTCACTAAAGTTTCTATTTTATACGAAATTTATCAATCGAGTTCACTTAATTTGATTTGAGCTGAGGTTTACCGAGGTTCAAATAGAATGTAGTGGACAAGGTTGATCAATTATGTATAAAATAGAACATGTTTGTTATACCGATTATCAGCTGATATAGTGTTATAGACATATATTGTACACTGATTGAAAAAAACGCACTATTTTTAAGTTAAGGACATGCTACTGCAGTAAATCTGACAATAGCAACATAGCTTGGGTAATTTATTCTGATGAGTTTGGCATAAGATTACTAAGTTGATACTTGATAGACCGTTCCAACATTGGTCAAGTTTCCTGTTGTTTGCATTTTATTATTTCTACGAAGGACAGAGGGCAAATGCATCATAATGCTGCTGGCAACATATTAGTTACTCACATCTATTGAGTGCACATCTATATTGATGGATTGTTGATGCCTTTGCACTCTGTCCTTCAACTATTCATAATAACATGTGAACAACCAGGAACTTTGGCATTTTAGAGATAATCACACAAGAAGTCACCAATTTTTTGAGAATCCTGGAGAATCACTAAGAATGTGGTTTTCTGTAGTTCACAGAATGGTCATTGTCTACCAGTAGAACGCAGATTTGTACCTCGTGATGTCATGACATGCACAAACATGTATATTGGTGATCGCAACGCTTTGTATGCACTTTAAAAAATGACAACTAGTCTTTACCTCGACTTTGGAGGAGAAATTGTTTAATACATGGGATAGTTCTGCAGTAAAAATTTGCCAGATAAGCGATCGCAGGGGAGAATTCTGCATTCGACTGGTAGACACTGACATAGTCGGCATTATTAAGAGGGTTAATGGTGTCAATATCACATGTAAACCAAGACAGTGGTTATCCAAAACCAATTCGGTATGATGGGTTTCAGAGGAGAAGATGTTTTAATAAAGTTGACGGACGGACGGACAGACGAACGCACGGACGGACGAGGAGTGATGACTATAGCTCCACCGGAGACTTTGTCTCAGGTGAGCTAAAAACCAGATTATGCCTTTAAGATGAAATTTAAATAACCATGCTTATAAAATATAAAAGCATAAACATGCCATCTATGATATCTCATCATATGGCCAACACATCTGCTACCAGTTAATTAACTCAATGCAAGAGAGAGTCATTGTCACTTGATACTATATATGTTGCTCTATGTGAGAAGACAACTTCGTGGCATTGTAAACCTGATTTATTAGATTCTACCTGGACAGTGCAAACTGTATCTTTGATATATTTTAGAGATGAATAAAATAATCAAAGGGTTATAACGCCATTAAATAATATCGGATCAAACCCATATTCGAACTCGATCTGTATTTTGAGTTGAGAAACTCACATACAAAATTTGGTATCAGTTGAAAAATGGTTGATTTATCGAAGCATGCATGAATTATATGTCAAAGGGCCATAACTCCATTAATAAATATTGGATCAAACCCATATTCGAACTTGATATGTATTTTGGGCTAAGAAACTCGCATACCAGATTTGGTGACAGTCAGATAATTTTGTTTTTAGTTATGGCAGCATGCATGAATTCTAAGTCATTTAGGGTTCATACGAAATTTGTCTTGTTTTTTAGTTTTTGTTTACTTCACAACCGTGTAGTGGCATTGAGAAGGACATTCATTTGTTATACTTACATCCCCATGTGTATATATTCCTTACAAATTAAAGGACTGATTGAAAGTTTATCTAATTAGATCCACATTGTGTACAATAAAATCAAGATTGTAAATTATGTTTTATATACCATATAGTGTCAAACAGGAGAGTTCACGACAGTTAAAACACAATAAAAAAAAAACAAAGAGGTTTAAAAGGGAAAAACACCTCACTGAAAAACTTTTATTCACTACCAATTGCAATTTGTGACAACCCTTATAATATGAATTGATATGTATGTTATATTTCCATGTTTATGACCAAATAAAAATTATAAAAAAAAATAAATAAATAAAAACAAAAAAATTCTAAGTCAAAAAAGGGCCATAACTCCGTAAAAATAATTGGATCAAACCCATATTCGAACTTGATCTGTATTTGGTGCTGAGAAATTCATATACAAAATTTGATTCTGATCAGATAGAAAATAGTTCAGTTATCGCACCATGCGTAAAGTGTCTACAGACAGAGAGACGGACTAACAACGAGTGGTCAATCCGGACAGCGACACTATGTTTACCATACTATGGTATGGGTAAACATAAAAATGACCCTATTTGAACAAATCTGAACCCGGTCACCCAAGGCCCATCCATACCGAATATAATTTAATTTCATTAAAGATTAAAGTTTCATAACTTGGCAGATGTTATAATGGTGTCACTATTTTAAAATTGTATAACATGTTTAAAAAAAAAATTATGTTTGTTAAATTGAGCAAGGTGAAAATTCCAAAAAAGTTAATTAAATTTTTTTTTTTTTAGTTATGTCACTGGCTCAGTCAACATTTGACCCAGCGACCTCATTTGAAGTAATCTGAATCACAGTCCTCCAAGGACCCTTTGTACCAAATATGAACCCATTCGCCCCAATGAAATTTGAGAAGTAGTCATTTTAAGAATTACTATGGTGGAAAAGAGTTATGGTCCTAGCTTCGCGACTATTTGACCGGGTGACCTCAGTTAAACAAACCTGAACGTGATTCACATAGGGAACATCCACACCAAATATGAACCCATTCCGTCTAATGGTTCTGGAGAAGATGATTCTTGACGGACAGACGGACAGCTAAAAAGCTGAAAGTATTTATTTTCATAAAATCTGCCGAGTATTTTTAACCCACGCAGAACCAAGTCAGTCCAATAATAGCTTGAGTTTCACTAGACCAAGTATTCTCAGTCCACAACAGCTTGGGACATCTGTTGGGTTGATGCTGTTTTGGAAGAGTCCCCTCCCATTACTCTTCTATACCAAACTTTACATCCATAATTGTGTGTGGGAGTTATCTTGCTTATATGTCTTCAGATGAGGTCAAATGGATGCTTCCTGTATATGAACATAGATGGCAGCCTTTCCCAAGCATGGTGATACCAAAGCATCAAACATGCATAATTATATCAGAGGTCCAAATGTCAGAGCAACAAAATTGATAAGTAAACAAAGCTTTGTTTTCCAGAGAATTTTGATTTGTCTCGCTATCAGAAAATCTATTTAAACAATACATGAAACGATCATATCATCACTTTACCTTTTCTATCAATCTTATTCTGTCAGATTATTAATCATATTCAGGGGTTCATGTGAATGTCCGGGCTTCACATGTACATATAGTACATATTTTGAATGAAAGTCCATTATAGAAGAGTAACGGGAGGGGACTTAATCCTAAAACAGCATCATCCCAACCGATATCCGATGTTGTGGACCGACAAGACTTGGTCTAGAGTATCACCTGTGAATTATCAATCGATTTCCATGTTCTGGTCACGTGATGCCACAGGCAATGCATTTGAACTATGGGGGGAAAATGACATTGGAGATTTTGTTTTTGTGATGCGTACTATAAAAGACGAATGGAGCCCTCAATTTAATGTCATCATAGTAGTGAACATCCCTACCAAATTTCATTGAGATCCAAGCTACTGTTCAAGTTATGATATGAAAAGACATCAGACGTACGTACGCACATCTGACGGACGGACGGCTAGACAGGTGCAAAACAGTATACCCCACTTTTTTAAAATAAAATATGTGTACACATATGAAAATAATGCATGAACAGTATGTATCATGCAGCTTGAAATAATTATAGCTTCCACATCAGTAATCAAATAATATAATATGTTCTTACTGCGAATTGCCCATTGTCAATGTTTGCAACATTTGACTTGCTTGTAAACAAAATATAAATTTTATTTTGAGAAGTTTGAATTGGTTTTAGGAAAACATCCGATATCCTAAAGTTCTTCATAGTTTCATAATTTTGGGAATCTGTGCCCCATTGCTTATATATTACAGCATCAAAGGGACGGAGTTTACAAAGATTGTGAAGTTACAAGTCGAGGCATGATAAACTTATATATACTATGGCAAGTGACAATGTCATATCAATATTAACACCTAACACTACCATACATTGTGACTATTTGCAATAGGTCCCCATTTGCAGAGGTCCCCTAAAATGGCGAAAAAGAGAGATTTGAAGGGGAACAGTTGTGTATATGTCAATTGAGACTGATTTTAAATGAATAACGACATGATAATAGTGGCTTGTTCTATCAGTAATATCCGCCGATGTCACTGGTGCAGACCAATATGATGATAAACATTCGCTATGGGCATACAGTGGCATATATGCCTACCTTACTCGTATTTAAATTTCGTGCAGTACTAATTTTTTCACACCCATCGATGTGCAAATTTAAAACTGAGCAAAAACTAGAAGGAATCCTGAGTTTACATCAAACCACATGGCAGACAAAATGGCTATGTTGATGTATTACACACATTACTCAATGTTAGACTGAATGGACAAATATAGGTCTGCATGTATGCCAATAGTTTCATACAAGCAACCAACATCAACACAATTACCCATATGTGAAGTGACAAAACATGGTAACATTGATGATGTTGAAATACATGTGATTGTTAAGAAGTACACATGATCCAGACTGATGGTGCGCGAAAGCACGACCTACAACCATGGAGTGACACCTTCCCTGACCAAATAGCCTGAATTAGTGGTGTCAGACCGATTCTCCGAAGACCTATTACTACGAAGGCCCACAACTCCGAAGACCCGCCCGACGGCCCACAACTCCGAAGACCCGATTCTCCGACGGCCCATAAATCCGAAGATCCGAAAGCCCATAACTCCGAAGGGCCGATTCTCCGAAGACCTATAGCTCCGAAGGCCCGATTCTCCGACGGCCCATAACTCCGAAGGTCCGATTCTCCGAAGATTTTGTTTTATCGGGGTATTATCGTTTACTAAATAGTGTACAGTCCAGTGGCGAAGCCAAGGGGTCCCAAAATTCCTACTGCCCCCATTAAACCTCTACTTGCTATTTCAGACAATATGGGCCCCTACCAAAACATGTCCAATGTCATGTAAACGCCCGGAAATCGTTCATGGGGCATCAAAATATTCAAACTTTTCCTACTGCCCCCACCTATATATAAATGGGAATCCTGGCCCGCCACTGACTATACACCAGATACTATAATAAGTTATTAATAAGTTATTAATAACGTTACATTGGCCCATGAGATGCCAGAGTAAAATGTACAGGGGTGAACGGGGAAGAACTTGTCCTTTTTCATATATAAAATGAACTTGATTGCATCAAATCACCCCAATGCAGTCGGATGTGCACAGTTTAATCATATTAATTGTATTAAGACGTACATTGTGGCAAAATAATTGTATTTCTTACATAAATTTAAGCATTCTGTGGAAAATTATAAGACTTGTCGCACACTACTGATGGTGTAGATATCACCTTATTATAATACATAGTTAACGTTTCCAATATATGAGGGCCCCTTCCCCCCTTTTCGTACGCCGGATTCCACCCATTTTGGACCCGTACGCCGGATTCCAGACGTCAATTTGAAGCTGGACGCCGGATTCCAGGGTCAATTTGAAGCTGGACGCCGGATTCCATGGTAAATTTGAAGCTGGATTCCGGATTCCAGGGGGGGGGGGATATATTATCTACATGTACATGTTCCATACAAAATATATGTTTTTATGGGGGGGGGCGGTCTTCCCTAGGGCCCCATTGACTACGCCACTGGACTGTACACTATTTAATAAGCGATAAAACATGATCTTCGGAGAATCGGCCCTTCGGAGTTATAGACCTTCGAAGTTATGGGCGTTCGGAGTTATAGGCCTTCGGAGTTATGGGCTTTCGGAGTTATGGGTCTTCGGAGTTATGGGATTTCGGAGAATCGGGACTTCGGAGTTAAGGGCTTTCGGAGAATCGGGGCGTCGGACCTTCGGAGAAATGGGTCTTCAGAGAATCGCTACGTAACCGAATTAGTTATGTCAACACAACCTGCAGACAAGTAGCATATACACGGTTGTGGTTTTACTTCTTTCTAGTTCATTTCAATGATGTCTATAACTATTTCAGTGTCCGAATAATTATTTCGAGCATATAAACACACATCTTCACAACAAATTGATGACGCAATTATGTTTTACACTATGTAAATCTGTCTTGATGGTGTTCAAGATTTAATATGTATCTTCGGGAATGATTAAGCACTTAAACTGTCATCAGATCCAAGATATTTACAAAAACATTTGTGTCCATTTTAAATTCGCCCATTTAAAACTGAGCAAAAAAATAATGCTGCACAAATTTAAATACAAGTAAGGTATACACAGCAAATGTTTATCAACCTCAGCACATATTTTTGATAGAACAAGCCACTTTTATCGATTATTGTATAATTTTTCATTTAAAATATGTCTCAATTGAGATATACATACACCCATTCCTCCCTTCAAATCTTTTTTTTTTCGCCCATTTATGGGACCTACGCAAATGGGGATATACTAATTTGGATAACCAAATCAGCTTTTTGTGAAATTCCATTGTTGTTGTACTGGATGATATGGGGACCATTGAATCGTATTATGTATCTTTAATAATGAAAGTGTCAATGACACTGTAGCTCAACCTGGAGAGGTGATAATTCATACATTACAGCCAATGGAGATATAAGGAATGCGGAAAGTTGTTATTTTTAAGTAGCGTTCACCAGAGGTCAACCTGAAGCACCATATGAAGTTTGGAATCAATGAGAAAAAAAATAATGTTGTCAATGAAGAGCATGGCAAGGTATTTAGTGATGCAAAGAGTAAAATCCAAGATGGCTGCCAGCAGTTCTTGAATATCGTTCAAATTCAAGAGCTGCCATCCAGAAGTGATCGTGAAATGCCTGTAAATTTTTCTCCAATAAACATCCGCTGCAGGGTGTGCCGATGTATTAATTTGTGAAATCCAAGATGGCCGTATGTTTGTTTTTAACAAAATTTGGAAAAAAATTGATGGCTCCCATCTAGTGACAATGAGGGTTGTGGCCTGTAGGGAATGGCGAAGGATTTAGTTATGCAAAGAATAAAATCCAAGATGGCCACTGGTGGCCATGTTTTTCAACTAAGTTTGGTGACGAATGGATTATGGATGTGGCACCAAAGAATTTAGTCATGCAAAGAGTAAAATCTAACATGGCTGCCAGCAGCTATGTTTTTCATAAAAATTCATTCAATTTTTATAGCCACTACCCAGAGGTGACCCTACCTGGAAACATGGCTGTAAATTTTCAAAACATTTGTCCAATAAATACCGACTGAAAGGTGTGCCGATTAATTCAAATTTGAAATCCAAGATGGCTGTTTTAAACGAATTTCGGGAAACATTCATGGCTCCCATGTAGAGGTCACTCCAAAGATCCTTATGAAGTTGGTGATGATCGGATGAGAGCTGTGACCTGTAGGGTGTGCTAAATGAAATTGTTGACAGATGGACGGATACACGCTCAGACAAACGCCAACCCATGGCAATAGCTTACATTTTACTTTGGCAAGTTGAGCTAAAAATTGCACCTAAACAAAATAGAGCAAAATATTTCCTAACAGACAGATGCACAAGACCGACATAACTAATTTCTATATCTCGCACCAAACTTTGCAAATCCTTTGCATTGCAAATCCTTTGCATTGCAAATCCTTTGCATTGCAAATCCTTTGCATTGAAGTGGGGTATAGGAGAAGGATGAATCATAACTTTGTCTTTTACACAGCCTTAGGTGGTGTCTTCTCTTGAGAAAGTTTTGTTCTCATTTTTTTCTTTAACTGTGTCTTTGCAACCATTTATCTGTCTTGACCAATGTCACAGTCTTATATAGAAACTGAGAAAAATCTTCATTGAAGCTGGTGAAGCTGGTGTTGGCTGATTTTCATTTTGTTATTTTAAAAGTTATGCCACACATCCCCTCCTGCCTCTGAAATGGGCCTCAATCATTACCACGTGAAATGTCAGAACCTGAAATATAAATTTGCATCATCACAACCAACAATTAATAGTAATAGTTCACCCCCCCCCCCCCCCATCAACTTCAGCCAGTCCGGAGGATAAACTCAGTTCAGAGGAGAAAAAGTGTCAATATTGCATTCAACCACCTGAGTGTAATCGCTAATTTTGTCATATCAAAAGTTGCTGCCACACAAAAGACACTTCCACTGTCGATCAGGCATGGATTCGAAACACCATTGCTATTCTACTTCTAATTATTATTTATGTTTTCTTTTATTTTAAATATTTTTATTATCATGACGTCAGCATGCTTTGTCAAAATATTAAATCAAAGTTGCGTTGAATTTGGCATGATACAGTGCAATTTGTTGTTTTAGGCCAAAAGTCGAACATTTTCCTACTTTCACTGACGTAGGGATTATATCAGTTTGTAAATTTACAACAGTGGGAAAGCTTGAGATGGTTGGAAATTTCCAACCCAAGTGCGATGGGGTGCAAAGGAATTTCATAGACTTGGATATTTGGTATGGTTCAAGGAGGTGTGCAGTTGCACATTCAATGTGGACATCTCTGTTAAATCCCATTTTCTAATTTAATTGTCTTTATATTATAGCCCTACTATGCAAATTATGTTCATTCAATATGATTTATTTGCAAAAGCACCAACAAAGGCAGTATGCTAATAAAACAATACATCAATATATATCAGTTTGTAAAATATATAAAAAGAGTAGGATCTCTCTGGCTGTTAATGACTTTTCTCCCAGACCCCTATGATCGATTCAACCAAATTTGTTTGTGGTAACTCGGGGTACCCCATCAGATGTTATAATGCTGTTATTTTATCGAAATTTTGATTTAAAAAAATAAATAAACTTAATTTTTTTTTTAAATGTGTTTTGACTTCAGCCAAAAAAATAATTTTAAATTCAATATGTTTTTCAACTTTTAAATAAAAAAATGTTTAAAATCAAAATGATTAAACAAACAAATTGTGCTAAAAGTGCACAAAGAGGCCGCGGTTGAATAAAGGCTCACAGAAAGAGTGTGTCTAAGATCAAAATTTATCACACAGTAGCCACTAAATCCGATCTCATATTTTTTAGTAAGACACACATGTATAATTCCCATGCGCAGTGACGTAAGAGCTCCGTTCAATGATGTCGATATCAATGCCAGAACTTTATTATTATGTTAATTAGAATATAATTATGATATTCAATTTGTGTTGTGTTATTTAGTGTTGACTGTGAGATAAACATTGGTGATAATGGTGGTTGAACAATTTTGTCAGCAAGAAAAGACGCATTCAAAATGGAACTATATTTTTTCTTAAAGGTTTCTTTGGTTGTGGTAAAGAAATAAAAATATTTTTTTTAACCCCAGGCATTTCGAGATCATTTTCCTTGCTAAAATGTGATAGAATTGATCTCGAATTCATCCAATTTATTTACAAAATTTATAAACCTTGTCCACAAATTTTTTATTTGAGTCGAGCTTTAGCTTGGTTAATAAATTTAATATAAAATTGCGACTCATTAGAGATCCTCTATGCATGCACTTAGTGCACAAATGGGCTGCAGACCGATCCAACAGTAAATATGGAGCCAGTTTCAGCCACATAATAAAATAACATGAATTTTTATTGTGTAATGGCATACATAAATATTTATTCAGAACACTTATCAAATAAGTGCCTGACAACATTGCCCAATTTACAATTCAATATAAATACTGATAAGACTGGCACTATGAAGACTACAACAGTCAGTACTTGTCAAATTTACTTCAAAATAAATAGTTAGAATTATATACTCAGCTTAGAAATTAAAGTGTTCACAGTGACATACATATTCTTGATTCAATTAATTTGAAGGCAGAGTATTAAATCTGCAAGGACGGCACCTTCTTGAATAACCAACCCAATTTGAGCAAACCTGATATGAGATTCATGTGTTGACATTTAATATGTGCACCACATGTGTACATGTGTTGGAAGACATATAAAATGTATTACACTGACATTCATCAGAAGAGTTATTTGAATTAAGTGAATGTTATCAGGAACTAAATTCTACAGGTAGTTCATACTCAAATTTAAATGTTAAAATAGTAGGAAAAGGGCACGAAAGATTTTAGATACCAGTCAGGTATTTAAAGCTTAATGAAACTGTCCAATTTTGTCCTCATCAGAAGCAGAACCCACCCCATGATATCGTCTTATAAACTAATAAATAGTGGGTAAAATATTACAACTGGGAGCCCCTTCTCTTGATTTATATTGGTCTATAATTATATATTCATTTTGGTATTTATAATTGGTTTTGGAAAAAAAAATGTCATTGAAAAAATATGCAATCAATCCGCCATCCCCTCCCCTCCTCTGTTGGCATATCCCTGCGAGAATAGGACATGTGGGATGATTTATTTGGATGCCTGACTACTAACTCTGACATGCATTTCAACACCCACCTCCATGTTCTATTTGAGTAAGTACATGTGTGCCCCACTATTATGAGTACACATGGACATATAAATAAAGACTTTGAAAAAAACAAATTCTAGTATGTCAGTGAGTATGTGGGTTAATACTACACATGTACCCTCTGTCAAACAATTATTTCATTTAGATTAAAATGGTGGATTCAACTTTACTCCTGCCACCAATAGACCAGGCATTGTTTCTGCTGGATCTGCCCCAGTCACCCAAGGACCAAATATATACAGACGGACGGATGACTATAGCTCCACCAGAGACTTCACATTAGGTGAGCTAAAATCCACATCACTTTATCATATACTATCCTTAACAACCTAATCGACAATACATTTTTTGTATAATTGCAACCACTTTTTTGCTTTTTGTGATAACTCATTTTTTTGCCAATGTCACTAGAGTATAATAGTAAATGCAGCTTTAAATCACTACCTTTGTTAAGATTCATATCCTTTTGTTCTCGTCCAATAGCTCATTTGATAAGTTATGGTCCAATTTCTGTTCACATTGGGATATAGCTACGATATCTAAAAATAAAATATACAGGTACTTTATAATCACGCAGAATAAATTAATATGTACCTCAATATGGTGGTAGACTGTTTGTCTATATGACATTGGATTATCAACTTGAAATTGTACTGCTGCAATCTTTTTAAGCTGATTTTGTCCATAGTTTGCTTAAATTTAAGTAAGATTCTGAAAATATCAAATTTCGGATCGAATTGAATATTTAAAACAACTTGAGTTAAACCAAATTGCCATTCATGGAAATTAACGAGAGTATGAGAAATGATATAAGATTAACATGAGTGAATTATAGATCACCACAAAGTCTTGGGTCATTAAAGAAGCATGTTTATATTGTGGACACTCTTTGATTCAGAAATTCAATCCAGTCCAGTAAATTAACTGTTGCAAATAACTTATGAAGCGGACCATTACGAGTATAAAAATGAGATATCCTATAGAGTATAGTGCTTATGTAGAGAGTTAGGAAATCAGAGAGATGTACAACACAATTTCAAAGATCCATCATGTTACCTTCATGTATGTGCCTTCACATTAATCTCTATTTAAATAATTACTGTTGAACAAATAAATAAAAACAAAAACAATTCATTAAACTTTACTGTTTTTGATACCAAACATTTTCACTCAGGAAAATAAACATTTGTCTGGTTTCCTCAATGAGATAATTGTTTTTGTGCACTCAAATCACGAGATATCCTCTTAATATACATGTGGTTGATGTCAGCGTCAATAAATTTGTTACCAATTGTTGTGCTCTTCGACAACTCTAGTCCACAGCATTAGATTCCTTGTGTCAAAGAAATGCCTACATGTATATATAAGTGGTATTTTTCTGCACCAACCCAAAATATGTTACTGTATCTATTACATTGAGAAGAAAAAAATCACTGGGTTCATGTTTATGTGTGAAAAGATAAAAGATCTAATATATATTTTGGGACTTCTGTCTGTTTGTTTGTTAGCAATGACCGGGAAAACTGCCTGACAGATTTTGACGAAATTTTTATACCTACGGTTACTTTTGTCCGAGGAGTGTTTTGGATGGGACAAATTGTGACCCCGACCTGACCTTGACCTTCAAAATGGTCAATTCAAGGTCTAATCGCGCATTTCGCCAGAAAGCAGAGGGGAAACAGCCCGGACGAAGTCGGGTCCACCAGCTAGTACGATTAGAGGTGCCACGACTATTGATTTTGATAATCGATCGTCAATAATCGACTATAATCAATTAATCGTACCTAATATTGATAACATCAGTGGAAGTATACCGTAATATGGCATATTGCCTGGGTGCTCGTTAACTCAATAACTGCACTGTCGCTGGTCATTTGAGACATTGGCTGATGTAATTTTTACGTTAATAAAATACATCATAAACCACTGTTAATGACTAATGAGCACAATGTATTGAATACCAGCACATTTCTCAGCGATGTTATGGAATATTTGTGAGTTCATTAGAACGAACGTAGCGATTAATTTAAGTTTTAGGAATAGCCACAGAGATGGACTGTCGTCCGGTGCATACCCCCTAGTGGCATACCGCCTAGTGTGGGCATATCTATAACTTCTGACTGCTATACTCAGACAGATGGACCCAAAAATCAGCATTTTCATATAAACGAAGATGAATAACTATAGCACAAAAAAAACAAAACAAAACAGGTGAATGTGCCATTAAATGTCTTCATAGTGGTGAACATCCATACAAAATTTCATTGAGATCCGAGCATTACTGTTCAAGTTATGACCTGAACAGACATCGGATGGACCAAACAGCCAACATGTCCAGATAACAAACTTGAATAACTCTAGAATGGAAAAGCCAAACAGAACAATGGAACCCTCTATTGAATGTCCTCACAGTGGTGAACATCCATACCAAATTTCATTGAGATCCCAGCACAACTGTTGAAGTTACGACATGAACAGACACCAGACGGACCAAAAAGCCAACATTTCCAGATAAACAAAGATGTATAACTCTAGAATGGAAAATCTGAACAAAACGATGGAACCCTCTTTTTAATGTCCTCATAGTAGTGAACATCCACACCAAATTTCATTGAGATCCCAGCACAACTGTTGAAGTTACGACATGAACAGACACCAGACAGACCAAAAGGCCAACATTTCCAGATAAGGCCTAAAAAAAAATACGTTTGTTTCCGCTAACCCGACCGACCCTATTTTAAACCACCGACCCTAAACTTTTTATTGACATTGCAAAAAAAAAAAAATGGACCAAAAAAAAAAAAAAAATTGTATTTAAAATATTTTTATTTTTTTTTATTTAGGTCCCAATTCATATCATATCATATCTAGCTTTCATCTGTGAAAACTTCATATAATTTGAGTTCAGGTATGTTATCATTCAGAGTTCAGACTTCAGTATTTCAATCAATTACAGCACAGGAACATTAACAATTTGATCAAATCAACCTGGTTATCAAGTGGGATCTCATAATACCAAATGAAAAATTAACATAGAGATTAGTACCATATATAGTCATTACTACCTTAATACATGTACATTGTTTCTGTATTACATGTACATGTAGTATTTCTGTACTACATGTAGTATATTATGTACGGTATGTGTCTCACTTGAATTTTATAAAATAGCCTATTTATGAATTAGAGTGATAATGGCAAGTCTCATTTCAAGCAGGATAAGCATAATCCATTGAACCAAAAGATATCTGACAATAACGTATAAGCATTTCCAATCCATACATATATAAAAAGTTCCAAAGTTATGCTTGAGAAACTTGATCAAATTGACCTCTCAGTAAAATTGAAAATACTAACTCAAAGAGCCTTAGATTAGCTCTAAATGCAATGGATTTTCAAAAAATTTCCAGGGGGCGAACCCCCACCATCATCAGGGAGTCACCCTTCCCAAACATTCCTCCGCTCAGGCCTTCAGGTTATGCCTTTTGGCATATCATTGCCCAAAAACAGGTGTCCCCAAAAGATACCTAGACCCTTCACTGAATGCGGAGGAGAAGGTGGTGTTGTGAAGCCATCCTTAAGAGATCGGTACAAGACGGTCACTCCAATATGTGAACAGTGCAGTGGTGCTGGATTGACTCCAGTTGTCGCTAGACCATATGGGAAATATTAGGATTATCAAAGACTATATTAGTATATAAGACTATATGTAAATATTAAAGCATATGTAAGATTGAATTGGAGTTTCTAGTTCCTCTGTCATCTGGGTTAACCTGATTGGGGCTAAGAAGTGCATAGTTTGGGTTATTGACAAGTATTATACAGTTATTTTTAAAGATACTGAAAAAATAAAAGTTAATGAAAAAAAAGAAAGTTAAGCCTACCTACCTACCCTAATATTTTTTAGCTCGTTAGCGGAAACAAAGGTATTTTTTGTTTAGGCCTAAACAAAGATGAATAGCTCTAGAATGGAAAATCCGAACAAAACGATGGAACCCTCTATTGAATGCCCTCATAGTAGTGAACATCCATACCAAATTTCATTGAGATCCGAGCACTACTGTTCATGTTATGACATGAACAGACACCAGACGGACCAAAAATCCAACTTTTCCAGATAAACAAAGATGAATAACTCTAGAATGGAAAATCCGAACAAAACGATGGAACCCTCTATTTAATGTCCTCATAGTTGTGAACATACATTCCAAATTACATTGAGATCCCAGCACAACTGTTGAAGTTACGACACGAACAGACACCAGATGGACCAAAAATCCAACATTTCCAGATAAACAAAGATGAATAACTCTAGAATGGAAAATCCGAACAAAACGATGGACCCTCTATTTAATGTCCTCATAGTAGTGAACATCCATACCTAATTTCATTGAGGTCCGAGCACTATTGTTCAAGTTATGACATGAACAGACATCGGACGTACGGACGGACGGACGGACGGACAGGTGTATAACAATACAAAAGTAGGAACGAACAATGGACCGCCGGTTGTTCCTAAATAAAGGAATCAAATGTTATGGAAACTATAAGTTTCATCAAACTTCCAGAGCGTGGTTAACAATCACAAACGTGTGCCCCACCTGCAAATTGCATGACTCAGAACATTTTAAATATTTGATAACAGTCCGTTTCATTCAGCATTCACCTCACGATATGCGATAGCCTTTACTAGTAACTTCTAAGTATACATTTGTACTTATACAAACAAAGTACACTTGCAATGCAATTGGGGAGAACATCACTGATTAAAATGCCATATATATATTGTTCCCTGGTTTTAGAGAGAATGTCAATCAACATCCCATTGGTCCAATCAGATTCAAGGGCGAGTGCATTCAGTTCATTGAACACGGTGACAGTCGGCACATTTCAAAGACATATTGCCACCTTTCAAGTATACTAAAATATACAACGATGTCGCAATGTGTTCAAATCTGCAGTGCGGCCAATTTGTAGAATATACAACGATCCGACGAGAAACCATGTCGCATCATCAAATGAACTGCCGACTGTTTGCAACATATATCAGTAGTACTCATGTTATTGGAATCTCTTTGGTACGCGATCAAAGGATGTTAACACCTCGGTTGTAGATAGAACTTTGTAAAATAAACACGGTATTCAAAAATACCCGGCATCTTCTGACATCCGATATAAATAACACAGATTAATCGACGATGGAAATGGTAATCGATTATCGGCTTTATCAACGGTTCATCGATTATACGATTAATCGTGGCACCCCTAAGTATGATATAATTCCCAGTTAGGCAGGATGATGTGTGATGAAGATATCCAGGCAGCCCTGATAAAACAGTAATTTGTTTATTTTTGCAACTTTTCAACTATCAACTCTGAGAAAAAGTTTTTCAACTTGTGATAATAACAAACAAAATCAGCGAGATTTCAAGCATACCATTAAGTATAAATACTCCCACCCAAGGATGACAAAACTAGGGTTGCTCATCAAAGATGGCTCTAATCCGGGTTTTTTTCCCTTCAGAATCATAACTCGGTTTTTGAACTCAACCGAGATATTGATTATAGTTGTCAAAGGTCCATAAACTCCATATACCCAAAAATGAAACGCAACCTTAACATCTAAGATGGCTTTTGTCGAGTCTGAGCCAATCCCTAGCCGCATCATGTAGAGAGGGTATTGTGAAAACCATGTACACCAAAAATTATTGAAAGCGGTTCATATTTGTTAAAAGTTATTAAGTCGGACAAAATTTTCTAAGTGAAAATGAGGCGTTACTTAAAAAAAAAAGTCGGACCGAACCGCAATTAGCATCATGCGGAGAGGCAGTCCTAAGGAGATTGCATACAAAAAATTATTGAAATCGGTTCATAGTTGTTCGAGTTATGAGGACGGACGGACGGACGACACACGGAGGGAGAAAGCGTGACGGACGGATGCAGTCAATCCAGTATACCCCCCATTTTCTTAGAAAGTGGGGGTATAAAAAGGAGGACTCTAAAATGGAAAAAACATGAACGTCATGAGCCCCTCTTTTGAAATCAATCGTGATAGTGAACCTCCATACCAAATTTCATTCAGATCCTATAACCATTGGTTGAGATATATGCACAGGCTGAAAAAAAACTCCACATTTCCACATAAACCAGATGACAGTGAAAACAACAATAGGCAATAGGAACCATGTAAGACAAACACAATGTAACAACAGTCCATCCCTGACAACAATCAGTGTAATCTACCAGGATTCTCCCTCTCTGATTAGACAAGGGCTCGTCCAAGAGTGAAATTTGACAAGTTGCTAGGTTGTTGGAAGAGATGAACTCCTGCGACATACATGTATGTGAGCCTACATACAGTATTCTTTTATTTATATTTATGAGTATGAATTACCATGGAACTGTGCTGAAATTTTGCCAGAAAACATATGTGAAAGAGAAGACCAAGAAGGTTTTTGTAACCATGATATTATTGTTCAAAGTTATTTGCTATCATATTCCATCCATCATGAAAAAGGATGTCTTTTTTCGATGCAAAATTTTTTGGTGAGGCTTGTTCTACTGTCTTATAATACTTGAGCCATTCTTGAAATCCATTAAAGTTGCATCTTTCTTTATTATCTAGATCATGCCATGAATCTCTACTCTGGCTAACGCCCGTAGAGATCAAATTCTATCAGTTCGAAACCCGGGAATTTTTTATAAGTTTTGACAGGGAACCGTATAAAGTCGAAAAATAACGCGGGAATGTACTTCTTTGTTCATACCTGTTGCTTAATGATTTATTCATCGGTACGTAAAGTTCCCAGCTCGAGATTACATTATTTACGTGACTTTTGAGACCCGATTCCACGATAAATATTTATTTTATCCCCTATCACGAAAATTCAATATCAGGTCACATTTTTCTTTAATTTTCTGTTGAAATTCAAGTAGAATAAATTTTGTACCTGTCAATCATAAAACAAGTGCCTCTATATCCCCTGGATTTCAGTATGTTCGTTTATGTTCCCAAACTGGATTGTAGCGACTAGTATCATATTGACTTGGTCTGAAACCAAACAGGAGGATTGCTCAGAATTTTTGATGCAGCAAGTTTTATCAAATGCATGTACCGGTAACATTAAACTATAATGTACGAACAAAATTTTTTATAAAATATATTTATTACATGGTCCTACCCTTATTCCATTTTCATATCCGTGATTTAGAGAGAAATATCTAGCTGCCTCTACAAATACTCACCCATCATGACATCACCAGGTGACATGATAATCAATATTATATGCCCAGAATCTTGTTATTGGTATCAGTCCTTCCCATGAGGAAAACACAGCGAGAGCATTTATTTGCTCTCGCAATTCAGAAGACGGGTGTAATTGCACGCATAATATAACTTTAATTTCAGATTTTCTCAAACAAAATGTCATTGTAGGATAGACCTATGTCCAGTTACACTTTTACATGTCCATAATTTAAGTGAGATGGAAAATGTACCTTCAAATAGTTCAATAATGAATCAACAATTACAGTGACCATCAACATTTTGACAAGATGTACGAGTGCAAATTTTACCACCTGTGAATTCTAAATTGCGAGTGCATACGGGTGCGAGAGCAATCGCTCCCGTCTCGTGGGAAGAACTGTGGTATATTCATGAATAAAATAAATAGCACCATTCAAATGGATATTTAGCAGTGTTAACATACTAACGGGTCAGTATCTTGGAGGTCAGTGTTAATATAGTCCCTGCAGCAGCCAAGATCTGGAAGCTGTCAGCAGATCACTTGAGAAGATGCGATAGCACAGTTGTATCAGTAAGCTTGTCCAAGGTGGGGATTAAGAATTGTCCTCCTGAAATATGAATTTAGATATACAATGTACTATAGCCTACATGTACACTAGCCACACAACACCGAATCTACAGGTGCTATTATTCAGGTAATAATGGAATTAATTTATTGGCTTATTCAGTCTGTTAGCATCCCAAAAGCATCAAATGACCTACTATAAACTGACAAATGTTCAGCAAATTTAACTGTACATATATACTGTACATGTATGTACAATGTACCGGTAGGTATACCTATCGATACATGTAGTTAACTTTGTAAGTTGTAGTTTACAAGTTAGCATCAGTCCGAAGGGATCATTGTCATCTCATTTTGGTCTTGCCTGAAAAGGTGCTTTGGGTACCCAATTTGACCTTAGGTCCTGTTAAAGATGCATTATCCCATTAAACACCCTTATTTCTGCATGAAGAATTGAAGACTTATACTGAGCCTGTGCCTCCATTTCTCTGATACAGTATATATAATCTATAGACTGCAGCCCTGGGAATTAAGGAAAATTTGCCTAGGCGATATATTTGCCTAGGTAAAAGAAATTGGCCTAGGAAAAAACAGATTTTACCTAGGCAATTTTGCAACAATATTGCCATCTCAAATTAATATGATTCAATAATAACCTGAAATGCTTAGTTATTTTGGGGGAACATTATTTCCAGGCCACTACTCAACATATATGTACAAATCCACAAATCATGTCCAAAACAAGTGTCCTTATACCGGGTAGCTAGTTACTGGCCCAGTGCCATGGAAACAATTGTAGGACAATATACAATGTATGTAAAGAGTGATTTAAGGAAGTCATTTTGGCTAAAGAGGTTCTATTTCTGATAAGACACAAATACATTTTAGTAACCCAATTAACTTGTTTTACCTAGGAAATATAATTGCCTAGGCAAACCGATTTTGCCTCTGCTTTTGCCTAGGCATTGCATATTGCCTAGGTTAATTCCCAGGGCTGAGACTGATATTTCTGGATGGCCACACATACATGCATGCAAGCTCAACCGCCTGTCCCAGCAGAGGGTCACACAAACAAGGAGTCAACAAAATGTATAGTGGATGCTTGTATAAGCTCCATTTCAGTATAATTATACATGTAGCTGTAGGCATATCTACCCTGCATGGTTGAGTGATTTTTTTTGCATGGTATCACTCTTTATCTACCATTTCCTATGAAATTCCCTGATACAATGGGCGATAACGAATGGGCGATAAAAGCATCCGTATCGTTACTGCAGTTGCGATACAAGGCGCTCGTGACGTCGTTGACTGATCAAAATCATGAATGAACTGACGTCACATCAATCGCGTGAAAAATCAAAACGACATTCCAACGTATATTCTTGCGTACTATAAACAAATAGTTCCAATGTTTTAACATTATTTGATTGCCTACCGGGTAACCATCACGGGTATTATGGTATAACACATCACAAGGGAACTAATATGTATGTGTTCAGTATGTATTATAAGTGTAAGAAATTGAACATTGAATACATTTCCGTTAGGCATATTCGCGTGAACAGGCAGGTTGTGAGAATTTAGCAAAGCGAGCTAATCGCGTGACACAGATACCTTTGCAGGTTGGGAGAATTTACTCAAGAAAGCGAATCATCGGACACAAATTCAATAGTTTTGGCATTTAAGAAACTCCTGAAATGTAATTTGTGCGGTGGATTCTGTCACACCAATGGTAGATAAATGTGTTATATACACAATGTGTTTGTAACGATTCATGTATCGCGACTCGGGCTAGTTTTCGTGTCCATATAGCGACTCGGCGACCAAGGTCGCCTCGTCGCTATATGGCCACGAAAACTTGCCTCGTCGCGATACATGAATCGTTACAAACACATTGTGTATATAACACATATTTATCTACCGTAACCATTTCCTATGAAATTCCCTAATAAAATTAGCGATAACGAATTGGCGATAATAAATATCTGCACCGTTACTGTACGGTGGTTGCGATACAAGGTACCCGTGACGCTGTTGACTGGTTCAAGATTATGAATGAACTGACGTCACATCAATCGCATGAATAATCAAAGCGACATTGCAGCGTATATTCTTGCGAACTATAAACAAATACCAACATGCCTACCATAATGGGTATTATGGTATGGGAACGGGACTACCCGCCCCCGAGACAACCCGCCCCTATGCTATTTTGGGGGCGGGTTGTCCCGATAAATGAGGGCGGGTTGTCCCGATATTGTTAATAGTGATTATGTTCTTTTATGTTCTTTGATGATATATTATTAAAGATTTTGATCAACAAAACATGTGTTTATTCATTAATTATTTCAATGCGTGGACTGGGATAAAGAATGACACGATGTTTTGACAACTGAACGGCACTTAAGGTAAGTGAAGACTAATTAAAAGGGGTGCTTTCAAAACAAACATTTGATGCAAATGGTTCATTATCACAGTGTGTTATCACAACACAGATACCCTTTGCAGGCTAGGAGAATTTCCTCAAGAAAGCTAATCGTCGTTTCCATGGCCACATAGTGACTCGGCGACCTAGTCGCTATATGGCCATGAGTAGATCTGGGAGTGGGACGAGCTGGCCCATTTCCAACCAGCCAACACACCAAAATGTGGCAACAATATCAATGACCCCTTAATCTGAATAATTTCAATGCATGGCCTTTTAGTTTTATGCATTTCAGCGTTTAATTGTATCGAGGTCAGTTGTACTAAGTAACCTAATTTCGCGTCAATGACAATGAATTATATGGGAGTGACTAAAATGCAGAATGGGACGATGGGACGGGACGGTATGGGACGGTATTGGGACGGTATGGGACGGTATTTGGGACAGCGCGGGACGGTATTGGGACGGTATTAGAAAACCGGCTGTTTATCAATAATACAGCGTGTAGCGGCATCAAAATGGTTATATATAGTCGGCATTAACATTGCGTACATGGAGCAACAATTTAATAGTCTCATTCGCCAACACAAAGCTCATATTATCGGCTAAAAATAGACACGACGGAAATAGGCGATTACGGTCAAACGCAGAACGAAAATGTAAACACCAAATCACCCCATACATTCATATTTCCCTGTCCCACGGTGATATTTTTGCATAAAATGTTAGATTAACATCTTTTCGACATCACTGTAGCATTTTATTGACCATAATCAAGATGAAAACAACTTTTTTCGTCGATGGGACGGAAGCGAAATTGCAGAACGAAAATGTAAACAAACACCAAATCATCCCATGCATTCACATTTCCCCGTCCCGCGGCGATATTTTTACATAAAATGTTAGATTAACATCTTCTCGACATCATTGTAGCATTTTAATGACCATAATCAAGATTAAAACATGTTTTTATTCGCTGATGGGACGGAACGGAAGCGGTATTAAAGCGCAGAACAACCGTAGGAAATTGCAAAACGAAAATGTAAACAAACACCAAATCACCCCATGCATTCATATTTCCCCGTCCCGCGGCGATATTTTTGCATAAAATGTTAGATTAACATCTTCTCGACATCACTGTAGCATTTTATTGACCATAATCAAGATGAAAACAACTTTTTTCGTCGATGGGACGGAAGCGAAATTGCAGAACGAAAATGTAAACAAACACCAAATCACCCCATGCATTCACATTTCACCATCCCGCGGCGATATTTTCACATAAAATGTTAGATTAACATCTTCTCGACATCATTGTAACATTTTAATGACCATAATCAAGATGAAAACATGTTTTTTTTCGCTGATGGGACGGAAGCGAAATTGCAGAACGGGATGGGACGGTATTAGATAGGATGGGACGGTATTAGAAAACGCAGAACAGCTAAGATAGATCCCTAAACTTGCTGTTTAGCAATAATACAGCATGTAGCAGCACCAAAATGTCTCTATATGGTCATCAGTGCAGCATTTTATTGGTGGTCCCATTTTATTGACCATAATCAAGATGAAAACATGTTTTTTTTCGCTGATGGGACGGAAGCGAAATTTCAGAACGAAAATGTAAACAAACACCAAATCACCCCATGCATTCACATTTCCCCGTCCCGCGGCGATATTTTTACATAAAATGTTAGATTAATATCTTCTCGACATCATTGTAACATTTTATTGACCATAATCAAGATGAAAACATTTTTTTTTTCGCTGATGGGACGGAAGCGAAATTGCAGAACGGGATGGGACGGAATTAGATAGGATGGGACGGTATTAGAAAACGCAGAACAGCTAAGATAGACCCCTAAACTTGCTGTTTAGCAATAATACAGCATGTAGCAGCACCAAAATGGCTCTATATGGTCATCAGTGCAGCATTTTATTGGTGATCCCATTTTATTGACCATAATCAAGATGAAAACATGTTTTTTTTCGCTGATGGGACGGAAGCGAAATTGCAGAACGAAAATGTAAACAAACACCAAATCACCCCATGCATTCACATTTCCCCGTCCCGCGGGTCAATAAAATGCTACAGTGATGTCGAAAAGATGTTAATCTAACATTTTATGCAAAAATATCACCGTGGGACAGGGAAATATGAATGTATGGGGTGATTTGGTGTTTACATTTTCGTTCTGCGTTTGACCGTAATCGCCTATTTCCGTCGTGTCTATTTTTAGCCGATAATATGAGCTTTGTGTTGGCGAATGAGACTATTAAATTGTTGCTCCATGTACGCAATGTTAATGCCGACTATATATAACCATTTTGATGCCGCTACACGCTGTATTATTGATAAACAGCCGGTTTTCTAATACCGTCCCAATACCGTCCCGCGCCGTCCCATACCGTCCCAATACCGTCCCATACCGTCCCGTCCCATCGTCCCATTCTGCATTTTAGTCACTCCCAATTATATTGAATAGAATTAATTGAATGTTTTCACGCGGAAAACACTTATATTATAATATATAACACAGACTATTAGTATTACAGTAAATACTCACTTTGTGATTATCTTGTTTCAAGTTCGATCTGTATCTGTATGTTGGTCGGTGTAGGAGCCTTGATTTGGCTGTAGCCTGTAGGATCACCGTTGGACGACTTACGCTGTTAATGTTGTTGTTGATGTTCAATCACATGCGCTGGCCGTGTCCTCCATGAAATGAAACTCAGTGAAATTTGCCCGCGTGAATTAGAGTTTGGCATCCGCAGGACACCTGATTCTCAAAGAACACAGAATCTTGAGTGACAGCACAATAACAATTTGGCAAAATGTATTATCCCGACACGGAGTATGACCTTTACCTTTATGTGCAGAGCCAATCAGAGCACGCCCATAGCACCGGCGCCTATGCTTAAGCCATTCTATTTTTAGATACTGAGTTATTTGGCAACGTACTTATTAAGCAGAACACCGGTATACGAATTACGGACCCAAAAGAGATTGCATCGCACTTCAACACAGTCTTCGTTGATGTGGGGCATAATATATCTAATTCTATACCCCAATCCGAATTTTCACAGTTCGATTACCTTACCGATCACTACCCAAAGATCTTTAAAATATGTCCAACTAACGAACAGGAAGTAATACTGACAGCTTTAAAGATAAAATCAAAAAATACCATTGATATTAATAATTTTTCTAGTAAACTCATGAAAACAGCGATAAATGAAGTAGCAAAACCATTAGTGGACATAATAAATAAGTCATTGGCAAAAGGGAGATTCCCAGATAGCATGAAAATAGCAAAAGTTATCCCAATATTTAAAAAAGGCGACCACTCAAATTTTAATAATTACAGACCAATTAGTATACTACCAATTTTTTCTAAAATTCTCGAGAAAATAATGGCCATTAGACTCACGGATTTTATAAATGATAATGATATTTTGTACAAACATCAATGTGGTTTTCGGAGTAAACACTCAACAGTACATCCCATACTTCATCTTCTGAGTTCTGCTGCAAGAAATAATGATCGAACATCTAGAGACTCTACATTAGCACTATTTATCGATTTTTCAAAGGCTTTTGACTCAATCGATCACGAAATCCTTCTCTCAAAACTATCTCATTGTGGAATTATAGGCCTGACAAATGATTGGTTTCGTAGTTATTTATATAATAGACAACAATGTGTATATTTCAAAAATTCCCTGTCTGAAACTTTACAAGTAAATTGTGGTGTACCACAAGGGTCTATTTTAGGACCACTGCTCTTTCTTATTTATGTGAACGATATGAAAAATGCAACAACCCTATCTGTACTTTCATTTGCCGACGACACGACCCTTCATACATCCAACAACGACATGCGTGAATTAGAATTATATATGAACACTGAACTAGAAAAGTTTAACCAATGGTGTTCTGCAAACTATATGCAAATAAATCCATCTAAATGTAAATATCTCCTCCTACATCCTATGAACAATTATCATAGACGTAACAACTTAACAATTCGAATCAACGAAACAGAAATAACTCAGGTTGGCAACAATAGATCTGAAAAATCAGTTACTTATCTGGGCATAAAATTAGATGAAAATTTGAAATTCCATCAACATATAAATTCTGTGTGTGCTAAAATTAGCAGTACGAATTACTCTCTCAACAAAATCAAGCATTTTTTACCACGTGAAGCACTGAAATCCTTATATTTTTCATTAGTTCACAGCCATTTGATATATGCAATTCAAATATGGGGAAATTCAAATAAAAAACACAATGTTTTCAAACTTCAGAAAAAAGCAATGCGCATAATTAATAATAAGAAATATAAAAGCCACACTGACCCACTGTTCAAAAATATGGAAATTCTAAAATTTGCTGATCTGCATAACTTACATGCAAATCTCCTAATACACGATTGGTTTCACAATCAACTACCAAGTTCATTTCGAAACTTTTTCACAATTTTACAAAATAATACTCGTCAGAATGGAATGCTAACGTCTGGAATACCTAAGAGTGTTTTCTCAGAAGATTTACCAGAACATAATTTTCCAAATATATGGAACCATTTAGAAGATAGACTTAAAGGTCTCCCAACAAAACCAATGTTTAAAAAAGACTATTCTCGAACGATCCTATCTACTTACCAAATGAAACCAAAATGTACATACAATAGACTGTGCTCATGAGTAATCCTCTTAATTTAGTTTACCAATATAGTAATAGTTGAATAATGATTCCCTAAAAATTAATACCCTAAAAAAAAAAAGTATTTACCATCCCCCATCTTATTCCATTTCATCTCATTGCGAACCTCAATCATGAACTACCTATGACCTCATCTCCTCAAAACATTGCACTGATATATTATACATTCTATGTTATTAGCTGAGCGATGGACGAATATTATTACTTGAATGTTTCTTCTTTTCGAAACAAATGTAAACATTCTATATATATTTAAGTAATTGACATAATTCTATGATTTCTTTATATCCTCCGATTTTGGGGACGGCAGGAAGACAGCCTTTACAGGTTATGCCATCCCCAATAACTCATTGTCTGTATAAATTAATTGTGTAAAAATATATGTTATATTGAGTTATGAATAAATAATCATAGTCATAGTCATTGACTTATAGCCTAGGGTACATATCGAAAATCATCTAATTTCCCATTTAGTGTTCCGTGATGACCTAGTTTATCAAAAGCCAGGCTGCATGTGGTCCTTTTCCGGTATATATCGGCAGATATATAAAAAAGACCAACTAATCCCCGATGTGTTCACCACGTGGCCTCTAGGGTAAACATCGAATAATTATCTAATTTCCCTATGTATTGTGGTCCGTGATGACCTAGTTTATAAAAAGCCTAGTTGCGTGTGGTCCTTTTCCGGTATATATTTGCCAGATATATCAGTAATGCCCAACAATGTCCCAATTTGTCCTCCACGGGGCCTGTTAATTGACCTTTTCTCATTTCCTCAGGTGAATATCGAATATCATATAATTTCCCAATTGTGGTGTTCCTGATGACATAGTTTATCAAAATCCTAGCTCCGTGTGATCCTTTCCTGTATATATATTCCAGATATATCAGTAATGCCCGAATATGTCTCGGTGTGTACCCCGCGGTACCTGTGATATGACCTTGACTCATACCCTAGGGTAAATATCGAAAATCATATAATTTCCCATTTAGTGTTCCGTGATGACCTAGTTTATCAAAATCCTGGCTGCGTGTGGTCCTTTTTCGGTATATATCTGCCAGATATATCATAAAAGCCCAACTATTCCCCGATGTGTCCACATGGGGCCTGTGAATTGACCCTGCCTCATACCCTAGAGTAAACATCGAATAATTATCTAATTTCCCTATTTTGGTGTTTCGTGGTGACCTATAATGTATAAGCCTAGCTGCCTGTGGTCCTTTTCTGGTATACGTAGGCCAGGTGTAGCAGAAAAACCCCACTGTGTCCCAACGTGTCCCGCACGTAGCCTGTGAAATGACCTTGTCTCATACCCTTGGGGAAATAAGTAAAATATCGGTACATTCTACTTTCCCCTAATTCAATAATTCAAGGTCCTGTGATGACCTACTTTATCAAAATCCTAGTTGAGTGTGGTCCTTTTTCTGATATATGTTGGATAGTTCTCTCGGCATAGCAAAAATATGCCCCCATATATCCCCCACGGGGTATGTGAATTGGCCTTGTGTCATACACTTGGTTAAATATCCAATATTATCTACTTTGCCAAGTTCAGGTTTCCGTGATAACCTACTTTATCAGAAAGCCTTGCGATCTCTCTGTGTGCTTGCGTTGGACTAATGCGCTGTATATCGCAAACATTGAACCATCCGTCTGGAACGTTGTGCAATTCGCAGCTATCACAATTAGACCGGCATACGCTGAAAGAAACTCGCTCAGATACACGAATGGGATTGTCATGCATGTGTGTGATCCATACATTATACCGTTTGTCGGGATTGATACGCTGCATCGGCGGCTTAAAATATGTTGATCAAATGCGCAAAGCGCTGTCAAACGACATTCACGAATAAGATAAACTATTGCGCAATGCACCTAACCTACTGAGACACTACCACAATATGGTTAGTCCCATACAATTTACTGTATGTTTGTTTGTTTTTTTGTTTTTTTGTTTTTAATAAAATTTTTATTGAATCAGTCAGATGATTAACATACATAATGAATGGTTGTACAAAATACAAAATATAGATATATAATATTCATCTGATACATACATTCAGGCATACACTCATTCACTCGCTCACGCTTGCACTCTTACTTACATCAACGGGCATTCTGTGGCTCTAAACAGGCGATCGGGCAATGAGTTGGAGTTTTAATTCACGTTAAAACATGTTATTTTTTATTTTTGTTTCGGTTTAGCACGACACTCACTGAATGGTGACTATAATTTCTATAATTATAATTGAAGAGAGTAAGAGGTAGAACGGAAACATAATTCTTTAAGGAAAACCCGCGAGTCTGATGAGTATATATCAAGAAATCTTTGCTTCATTTTTATTTATAGCGCTTTCTATCTGAAACCAGTTTTTCTCAAATTCTGCAATTTTCATATTACAACGAGCATTGAATTTGTCACATCTATACCTGTATTTGAGGGTTGTTATAAAAGATTTGACGGATAGCATGTCTGGGTTGAATTTAGTTCGATATATGTATTGTTTGACAAGCAGCCAAAACAAATTGGTGGTATAATTTCCTGCTGTTGGTGGAGAACCAAGAATAATTATCTTTTTCGAATATTTGAGATTAAGGTTATTTTTGGTTGACCAATCGTTAAGCTCACCTAGGAATTGTTGTACGCATGCGCAGTCCCAGAATATATGTGAGATGTTCTCATTATTATTTCTGCA
Source organism: Siphonodentalium dalli (assembly GCA_032622095.1). NCBI lineage: Eukaryota > Metazoa > Mollusca > Scaphopoda > Gadilida > Siphonodentaliidae > Siphonodentalium > Siphonodentalium dalli. The sequence goes on along the minus strand of CP136069.1, from coordinate 103,167,632 downwards.
TCGATTGCACTGGTCATCAGATCTTACTGTTATTATTTTAAGAAATCTATTTGTTGATAATATCCTAGAATTAATCCTGAACTGTAACCACTGAAGCTTTGTATCAGGCGTCGTGGAGAAAGGTAGGCGGTTGAAAATTGTCCAGTCCATTTCTGGCACCCCAATTTCAATTGTCCATTTGCTTTGGGGTTTAGGGGAAAATTTCATAGCATTCAAAATTTTATAGAAGTCTTGCCCACCCTTTGAATTTCTCAAAAGTGGAACCATATTGCTGGGTTGTATGGGATTAGTACAACGAGTTAAAGTTTTCTTATATTTTTTGGCTAATGAATTAATTTGTCTGCAAATTGCGTTCAAGGTGATGAAGTCAGTGGATACATTAAAAGAAGCGTAAAGACTTTCGGGTGTGTGGAATTTACCATTTGTATGTATCAAGTCATTGATAAAAAATATGCCATGTCTTCTCCATGTAGCGAAGTTGATCATTTTGTCGTGCAGCTTTATGTTTGGATTTTTCCATAAGACCCATGTACATATATTTCCGTTTGACTCATTCTTCTCACTGAAATAGCTCCATGCTGTGAGTACATCACGCCAGAATGGATTTAATATATTTTTGGAATAGTTTCGCAAGTACATGCTGTCATAAAAAAGAAATAGTGAGTCATTGGCAACAGGGAGATCAGTTAAAGGGATCCATTTCGAGTTCATTGACATAAGACGTCTAACCCAAGTTATTTTCATTGACATTATAAAGTTTCTGATATCTACCATTTTCAAGCCGCCATTTTGATAGTCTTGGCAAATGACCTTTCTTTTTATTCTGTCCCTATTCGAGTTCCAAACAAATTTGTAAAGAAGTGATTCGAGCTGTTTAATAAATGCGTTTCCAGGATCTGGTAGTGCTATGAATAGGTGCGTAAGTTTAGGTAGTATAAGAGATTTGATCACTGTTATTCTTCCGATTTGTGTTAATAGTCTATGTTTCCATGTTTCGATCATACGGTTTATGTCCACTAATTTTTTATCATAGTTGTGACTCATCTTGCCTAGGTCTGTATTGAACTGAATACCCAATAAATCGAAGGTAGGAGAAAAGTTTAGATTTAGATCGGGACAAATACAATCTTTCCGATATGTATGTGATCCTATCCACGACGCCTGACATTTGCTAGGGTTGATCCGTAAGCCAGATATGTCTGCAAAGAAGTCTAGTATTTTATAAGCTTCACGTAAACTATTTTCACTACCATCTAAGATGAATGTCGTGTCGTCTGCGTACTGTGTTATTTTGTATTCCTGATTGCCGAGGGTTATTCCTGCCATATTTCCATTTTGCTTCACCAAGAGAGATAAAATTTCTGCGCATATCAAAAAAATATACGGTGAGACGGGGTCACCTTGTCGACAGCCTCGAGAAAGACTGAAGCTCCTCGAGATGTGGCCATTTATCAGAATTGAGGAATTAATATTGTTGCAAAAAATTGTAATCCATCTCTTTAGTGATTCACCAAAATTGAACATATCTAAACATTTCATGATGAATTTCCATGATACGGAATCAAATGCTTTTTCAAAATCTACTAAAAGTAAAAGACCCGGTTTGTTTTGCAATTTACTTCTGAATATAATATCATAAACCAATCTAGTGTTATCGCCTATGTATCGGCCTTTGAGAAATCCGCTTTGGTCTTCGCTAATTATGTGAGGTAGAACGCGTTTAAGTCGCTCTGCTATACATGACGATGCTAGTTTGTATGAGACATTCAGTAAGGTGATCGGCCTCCAGTTTTTGAGAAGATGTCGTTCCTTGTCTTTTTTGGGGATAATTGTTATCAGGCCTTGTTTTTGTGTAATGGAAAGCTCACCATCAACGAGGGATTCATTCAGCGATTCACACAGGAGTTGACCCAGGTCAGACCAGAAAAATTTCCAGAACTCATAAGGATAGCCATCTAAGCCGGAAGATTTTTCGTTTTTTGATTTTTTTTAGTGCCATCGTTAGTTCACCTAGAGTTATGGGGCCTTCTATACTTTGGGCTGCCTCGGGCGATAGTCTTGAATATTCACCTTGATTCAATATTGATTTGTAATCAAAGTCTATTGTTTTTTTTGACGAGTACAAGGTTTGGTAGAATTTTCGTGTTTCATTTAAGATTTCATTTTGGTTTGTTAACTTTTTTCCGTTTGAATCCTCCAAGAGTGCCAGGGTTTTTGATATATAGTTTCGTTTTTCTAAATTCAGGAAGTATTTTGTTGGTTTTTCTCCATGCTCAATCCACTTTGCTTTCGATCTCAACATTGCCCCTTGGGTAGCTTCTTTTCTCATTTCATGGAGTTCAGTGTCAATGTTTTGAATTGTTCCATTATATTGGCCTTCTTATTTAAATCAACTGAACATTTGTCGATGGAAATTTCGAGTTCATTTTTAATTTTTAATAATGAGCCTTCTTTTTCTTTTCGCTCACGTTTGCGTTTAGCTGAATACGCCATTGTTTGACCTCTGATATCGAGTAGAATTGCGTCAAGAAGAAGTTTTTTTGCCAATTTCGCATCTGCTTGAGGTGTAATCCGCTTCAACGCGTCGGATATATTTGTATCTACATTTGTTTGATTCTATGATAGATTTAACCAAATCCATATATTTTTCTTCGTGTAAGAGAGAAGTATTGAATTTCCAGAAACCCTGGCCTCTATTGATATTATTCAGCGATAAAGATAGAGTAATAATAGAGTGATCTGATCTATAACCTGGTAATATATCTGGGCCCGCTCCTGTAATACTAATTAGGTCATTTGATATCAGGAAATAATCAAGTCTTGCCATTTTAATTGGAGATTTCCTCCTCCAAGTGTATCGCTTCTCATTTTCATTATTAAGCCTCCATGCATCTACAAGTTCGAGTCTGTCGACAAGTGATTCCACTGCTTTTAATGCTTTTGGATTATTTATATGTTTATAATTATAAGTATCCATGTTCTGGTCGCGAGCCAAATTCCAGTCCCCACAAATTATAACTTGCGTGTTGCCAATATCAAGGATTTTATTTTTGAGTCGAACATAGAAATCTGGATTATCTTCGTTTGGTCCGTAGATATATGCAAGAGTTATTCTCATTTGTTCAATCGTCATGTCTAGTATAATAAAGTTTTCGTTGTCGTCCTTTAATACATTGTGTATATGATAGTCAAAGTTATTTTTGAAAAGAATTGCTACTCCGCGCGATTGGGACTTGTAAGAAGATGCTTCAATTTTGAAACCCCATTCAGATTCAATGTATTTTTCCATGTCGTTCGTAAAGTGTGTATCTTGGAGACAATATAGCGAGGCATTAGAATTTCGCAAGAAGTTGAACACATCGCGGCGCTTTTCTTTTTGATTAAGCCCTCGGCAATTAGCAGATACTATTTTTATAGACATTTAACGACAGCAGTACGCAGACAACCGAAACGAAAAGAAGTAAAGCAATAGTAAGTATAGATAAGAATATTAAGGTCCCTGTAAAACAAGCAAAAATTATTGATTCCATTGAATTTAGTGATAATTATACATTCTTGACAAAAAGAAAAAAGCTTTCGTTCCACAAACGCACACACACACAAAAATAACAATGAGCAATACAAACCGGTATTGGATTAACATGTTAAGGCCTTGTGTGACCGCCCTAGATGTGACATAGTCTGGCGGGGGTCTGATCACCCATCGGCCTACATTGTCCATATTCTGATCGAAATAATTTATATATGTGGATAAATATAGGTCGTTAGGTAGTCAGGCCCCAGTCAGACCAGATGTGGCAGACAGATATTTTGGAAAACATAGTCGTATTTGTAAGATTAACAGAAGGCATTGTGTGGGGGAGGGGTTACTACCCATTATATATATAGTATTGATTTATATATGTTTCAGGTCTCAACCATTCTATATAGTATATATTGATTTATATATGTTCAGGTCCGAGTGAGTGGCTTAATATTACCATTTTATATAACAAAAGATAGCTGTTATCTCAACCTCTTACGGAATGAGACACGTTATGAGTATAACTCATATTACACCTAAATTGAAAATAGAGAAAATGGGTAGAAATCTACATACGAGAGATCGGTACGATTCACTGACGATTCCAATTTTAATTTAAAGTAACAGGAATAGATATAAAATGCAATATACGTGTATAACCGATCTCTACACCTATAACTCAATCTCACCAATCTGGAACTTGAAGCTACACATATATAGACAATGAGAGAAGATTCAATTCCATGTAACAAAAAATAAATCTATGCTTGTGCTCCATTGAATTAAATACACTTTTGCAAACAGTTCCAACGTAAACAATAATCCTCTTTTAAACACTGAAAACTCCCTACCAGATTGTGAGTCGTATGATGATAATCATAAATGTCCCTTGAAAATGTTGATCTATATATGCACTCCTAGAAATGAGAGAAAACTCATGTATCCAGAATAGTAAATTCTGTGATTTACACGCTTACTCCAATGCTACAACAAAGTGGACTGAATATGTAGGTTAATCATGCTGTGACTCTTCTTGAGTATGAACTTGTCACACGAATTTTACCACACTGTAGATTGGGCAACAATTAAACTATCAAAATGACCGAATTGAATCATCCGCCGAGTTACATGTTCACTAGTCACGTGGTAACATTGGAATGTAATATATTGATTTTTCTGTATCGATCGCAGCTATACCCGCCCCTTGCCCCATCTTATCAGTACCCAGTGTTTAATGGGATGTTAGAGAGATTGTCCTCTTCATACATGTAGCTATTCGTGTAATATTTAATTCAATTTACTGTATGTTGGTCATATGGGCAAAGCTCTGCCCAGATACACGAATAAGGTAAACTATTGCGCAATGGATCTAACCAACTGAGACACGGCCCCAAATTGTTAGTTTATATATATATATATATATATATATATATATATATATATATATATATAGCTATATATATATATATATTTGGAAAGTGTGGAGAGCACTGGCACAGGTCGGTTATCCGATTTCTTATGTAATTATTTCTATGGAACTAGCTAAATTTTGTTAGGTTGTGTCGGAAATTGACATAAAATATTGTGTTGAGCACAAACAAAGGATAATGATGTTGAAATTGCTAAAAAGCTAATTGAACTGCGTGTTAATCAAGGTCCGAGTCTAGATCGAACGAGCATATCTCTCAAACTGGGATTTTTCTTGTAGGCAATAATAACCCGTTTGTCGAGAGGCTCGGTCAATTTAGTGTTTAATAATGCAAAGTTTTTTCTGAAAATGTTTGCGATTTCAACATTTCTACGATTGTAGATCAGAGGAAAGCACAAGAAATTTCGAGAAACACCTTTGTAGTCAATGTTAAGTCCGAACGGAAGATATGTTTTAAGTATACGCCCATCCAATGATTTTCGCGTTCTAGGCGTATTGAATCGGTTTGGTCTTCGTCGGCTAGAATTGGTGTCTTTTCTATTGGCTGAAAGCTGAAATGGGATTTAATGTCATGATTAGATGAGTTGAAATGATCGGAAATTTGCATGTCGAGTTTTGATTCATCGTGACTGTTCAAGATGTCCAAGAACACCCTAAACTCATCCAGACCATGAGTCCAAATGATAAATATGTCGTCCAAGAATCTATAATAGGCTAATGGTTGTTTGTCAGATTTGGCTAGGGCGCCTTTCTCCCACTCTGCAACAAAAATTGAGGCAAAATTAGGACTAAACTTCTTGCCCATACTGCAGCCGGAGACCTGTAAATAATATCGTTCATTAAATTCAAAGTCATTCCCTTTAAGAGAAAGTTATAATAATTGAAGTAGTTCATCTCCAGGTCTATGAGGATCATGGTGGAAATCAAATGCATTCTTAATTGACTTTAATCCGGTGTGCTACGACATCTCCCCCCCCCTGCGCATCTCCCCCCCCCCCCCCGGGGGGGAGATAAACTTTACCTAGTTTATCTCCCCCCCCCCCGCCCTGATCATCTCCCCCCCCCCCCCGCCTGAAATTTTCATACCTTAACATCTATTGGCGTGATAGTCTCATTTTATCATTCACTATGACTATGTGACTTAGAAAAACTATCATTGGTGGCAAGGAAGCATGTCTTTTCTTCGGCAGAGACATTATTGTTCAGATTTTTTTTTATTGTAAATCACCCAGTTTATCTCCCCCCCCCCCCCCCCCCCCCGCGAGTTAGTCTCATTTTATCGTTCACTATCACTATGTGACTAAGAAAAACTATCTTAGGTGACAAGGAAGCATGATTATAGTTCGGTGGATTTTTATTTTTATTGAAATTTACCTAATTTATCTTCAACCCCCATCACTATTAAACTACATGTATGTCGTTAGAAAAACTATCATTGGTGACTAGAAATCATGTTTTTTCTTTTCGGCACAGACATTACATTTCAGAATGTGTTCGTTTTTAAATTGCCCATTTAATTTTTTTTATCATCTCAACGCCCCCCCCCCCCCCCCCACCAATCTCATTTTATCATTCACTATGAATAACTATCATTGTTGACATTGAAGCATGTATATTTTCTGTGGCAGGGGGGATTAATGATAATTACAGTTCATCTATGTTAAACTGTGAAACCCATCAGAAGTATCAGCTGCTAGTTGGGATTAATTTCCTACTAACAATAATAAATGTAAAGCTGATTATGTGTTGAACCAAACAATGTCTAAGATGAGTTTTTGGTCAATTGCAATAAAAACAATTCCATTATAGAGCATTGTTACTATCTGCTTGATTAATCCTGAGATTATAGACTTAATTAATCAACAAATTCATCTTAATCCTAAGGATGCCCAACATCTTTTCACTTGCATATCATGTTTTTATAGCAATATTTTCAAGAGCAGCAATTCCCTTTAAAATAAATCTCTCTTGCCATTTTGGTTATACCAAATCTTTTTTGAACAACTGAAACATCAAATATATTATCATTACCATTATGGCTAGTGAAATTAGTGACCTTTCTACGACTCAGAAGGTTCTTGAGAATCTAGATGATGTTTTGTCCTATTTGACTAAAAAAAGAAAGACTTCAGAAGAAAGTGCAAAATGTTTTCTGTTGAAAAATGGTGCTCTGCTCTACCAAAGCAAAACACGTGAGTTATATTCAACTAATTCAAGTAGGGGAGTGGAGCATTTACCTATGTTGTTATAACTTGTGCACCAATCCCCTTTGTCCTTCATGTCTGTATCTTGTTCAGCATGTCATTTATTGTATTGATTTATACCACGAAAGTTCAATACAATATGTCATCATTCAATTTTTTTATTTTAAATTCAAATTTAAAAACAAAAATACTCAAAAAAATACTTACATTCATATTAGCAATATACTGAAATCAGAGGGTCCAAATGTTGACCTCAACTGTTAAACTCAGAGAATAAAAATTTCATCTTGCAGTCATACTCAATACATATGTGAAAGATTCCAGCTACAACACTAGTACTGTACACTTAGACTAGAATCTCTATGGTGATTTGCAACATGTTCTAGAAACCTTTTGATGGAACGGAAGGGACCCCCATCAATTGCATATTTCATTGCTCCAATGTTTTGTCAACATGGGCAATATAAACATAACAATGCTCAAAAAGATCCAACCCGCAGAAACTGTTCTAGAAGATATTAGTGAAACATAATCATATTTTCCACTTCCGATGGCTATCTTTGGTGGTCATCCTGGACTGGGAGTTCCAATTTGGTCCTAAGTAGGTGGATTTATGTCTTAGCTTCACAAGCATATATAAATATATACATAAACGGTGTGTTGTTCTGGACACCGACTCAGAGAGGATTATTGGTTTACAACTGAAAGTGAGATCATCAGAATATATCAGTGTCTTCCAGGTATACCTCCCGAGCACTTCACACAGCGATGATCATTTTGCAGAATGTCTTTATTCTGTGAAAGATCTGATAGACAAATACTCACCAGAAGGCCCAGTGATTGTTATGGGCGACATAAACGCCCATTTGATTCGCACAGCGGATGAGCGTGTTCCGGCTGGCCATGATGGTAGACTGCGACTCATAAATGACATGTTAACTCGGACGCAAGCCTTTTCGGTTACCTGCCTGGAATCATGCACTGGTCCCTCATTCACATACTATCCATTCTGTACCATAGCATCACCTTCGCGAATAGACCATATCCTTGTGCCGAATACGATGGCGGATTTAATTGTCAACAGTGGTATACTTGACGACCATGAACTGAACACGTCTAATCACTTGCCAGTGTGCTGCAGTTTTGAGATCCCCGCTTACCAGTGTAGTGAACCAGTTCCGTTCACGAGGTTAACTTTCAACTGGGATAGGATGGACACCGATTTGTATCGTACCTCTCTAGACGAACTTCTTCCCAACATCACGTGTCACACTCTCGCGACACGGGACGATTTGGACAAACTGTACTCACACATTGTTCAAACAATACTGCACGCCTCATCGATCGCCTCTCCATCGATGAGACGGCATATATCGCGAAAATCCTTCTGGAACAATGAACTACGGTCGTGTCACGCCGATGTTCGACAGAAACGTGTAACGTGGATAGCGGATGGTCGGCCTCACTCATATTGTGCCCAATCATACGTCCAATACAAAGCATCTAAACGTCTGTTCAGAAGGTTAGTGCGTTCTGCTGCTCGTTCAGAAGAACAGCGAAGATGTGAATCTCTTGAGTCATGTGCCGTCAGGGACCAAAAACAATTCTGGAAAATGCTGAGAGCACATGGTGCTAATCCAAATACTGACAGTTTCGGTTCCGTCATGGATTTCGATGGTAGACCACTGAGAGATCATCGTGAAATACTAGAAGCTTGGAGAGCATATTTTCAAAATCTATACACACCCGCTGCCCATTCTGATCCAGGATTCGAGGAAGCCATATGCATGCAGCTTAACTCACTACTCGATGAGTCTCATCCAGAATTTGATTCCGATGTGTTCTGCGAACCAATTACTGATATGGAGGTAACATCAGTTATACGGCGACTGAAGCGCAACAAGTCAGGTGGACTTGACCAAATCAGGAACGAACATCTCATTCATGGAAGTGGGTCGCTTGCGAACGCCCTGTGTTGTCTTTTCAACGGAATTATTAGATTGGAGTGGATACCACATTCGCTAAAAACTGGAATCATCGTGTCAATATACAAAGGTGACCCCAAGCCGAAGCAACTGCCGGATAGCTACAGAGCGATAACTTTATTACCTGTAATATATAAAGCATTTGAACATATCCTCCTCACTAGATTTCTTAATGATAGTGTTGTCGCAAAGTTTCCGCACGAAATGCAGCATGGATTCCAGAGAGGGGTTAGCTGCACAATGTCTGCATTTCTTGTTCAGGAATTCATACACTACACTGGTGATCTTAACTCTTGTGCATATGTATGTTTTCTGGACTCAGCAAAAGCATTCGATCGAGTCTGGCACGAAGGACTACTAGTGAAACTGTACCATTTGGGGTTCTGTGGTAAAATACTGCGGATAATCGCCAATATGCACGCTGGCTGCACGAGTCGTGTTCTGTATAACCAAGAACTCTCCGACATACTGACGATTAAACAGGGAACAAGACAGGGGGCGGTCTGTTCCCCGTTCTTCTATCTGGCCTTCATAAATGACTTATTAAAAGACTTGAATTCGTCGAAGAATGGTTTCTCCATGGGATCTGTATCTTGCACAGCTCCGATGGCAGCAGACGACATTGCTCTTCTTTCACTGTCGAAAGCTGGAATGGACAGTCTCCTCAAACTGTGTTTTCATTATAGCCGCGTGTGGCGGTTTAATTTCTCTGACACAAAAAGCGTAGTCATTGTGTTCAATGAGACGACAAGGCAGGATGTATTCCGTGATAGACAATGGTTCTTGGGCGATCAGCAATTGTCAGAAAAGTCTTCCTCCTTGCATCTAGGAGTCTCACACAACAAATTCAAAAATAAATATAGCAGAGCTACTGATCTAAGACAGAAACTGAGAAAAAGTTATTTCGCCCTAGTTGGAAACATACATCTTAAATCATGCTCTCCCATAACAATAGGGTCTATGCTCAAGTCAGTTGTTCTACCCAAGGCGCTCTACGGGAGCGAGCTGGTGACAACCGACACCCGCTCGACGAAGCACTGTCTAGAACGAGCACTCCGCTGCTGTGTGAAGCACATAGAAACTCTCCCGGAACGCACACCAACGGACATTGCTCTTAGCTTGTTGGGACTCCTCCCTCTCGAATGTGAAATTCACATGAAGAAGATGAATTTCCTTGGACACCTGATACATCTGCCGCAAACACACCAGGTGCCTTTAAAGATATTTCTTCAACGGTTTTACCAGTACACTCTGTTTGATCGACGGACAACTGGATTCGTGACCGATATAGTTCATATCCTCCAAGCGTATAAACTATACGACTTCCTCGACACATTCACCAATACTGGTCAATTTCCATCAGAAGCAGCATGGAAAAGTATTTACAAGAAAGCTGTTTCGGATCAATACTCGACTGCCTGGTCGTTATCTGTTGACAGCAACCAATCCCTTAACACTTTCCGACTGGTCCACACAGACCCCACTACTAACTGGACGATATGGAAACTCCTGAAGCAACATCCCGACCGTTCAGCACAACTACGAAACCTTGGCCTATTACTCAACAAGACAACATACATGAATAATCTGAGATGCAATGCTTGTGACTGCCAGTATAACAACGAAATCCTCCATGCTGTACGATATTGTCAATCATAAGTCATACTTTCTCTCCGAAATAGCTACTGGGAATTCATTATAAATCACTTTGGTATTGGAATATTCCTTTTCATGCACGACTCCTTGGACGATAAATCACTATCTGCATTCTTACTCGGAGGGAACGTTTCTGCACCTCCCCAGCAGCTAACGGAGTGTGCGGACGACATATTACTCCACTCAGCATCATTTCTTCTTGCAACTTGTTCTGTCATCAAAGGCCAAACTACACACAATGTTTCCTAGCTGATGTGACACTCGAACCTTTAACGTGAGTTCGAACTCTCACAAAATCTACTGAACCTGAACTATATTTGAAAACGTGTTTTTACATCGATATCATTGGACACAACGCGGCAACATTGTAAATAACCTGTAAATACTCTTCTCCATAGTGGAGGTACTAGAATAAATATGCTGGTGGTCATCCTGGACTGGGAGTTCCAATTTGGTCCTAAGTAGGTGGATTTATGTCTTAGCTTCACAAACATATATAAATATATACATAACAAGGAAGAAAACGACAGGGGTGAGGTTAAGTCCTTAGGGCGGGCCGGATTAGGGATTTTAGGGGCAACCTTTCAATTCCCATACTAGTTTGCATTTTGTTAAACAATATCATTATCAAAATCCAGATCATGACATCCCCTGGTGATATATCCCAAGTTTGTAAGTGTAAACATAATTATATTATCGCATTACATTGACAAATAAGCAATCAATCCTGTATCAAGATCATTATCCTGAATCCATCCATGTGTTCGTCTAGCCATGCGTCCATCCATGCATTACCGCACTTGTTAGTTACCGATTTCTTTTATATTTGGTATATGATTCTTTCATATCTTGATCAAGTTCGAAAACTGAATCGGTCCAACATTTTTTGGTGGAGTTATAGTGTTTAGTCCTTAATTTTTGTGAATTTTTAGCTCATCAGTGCAATAACTGAAATAAACAATAACCAATTTCTTTGATATTTGTCCTCCAACATAGAGGACCATTGATTTCTATGTGGCTGTCCATCCGTGCACATATATTCGTTTGTGCAATAACTCGATCAAATATTGACTGATTCGTTGGTATATGATTGGAACTAAATTTTTATGTATTTCTCCATAAATGAACAAATTATTGACAAAGACTGTACTTCGAATGCTGCCTGCCTTCTATTACTCCACTCTATTATGAAATAATAGAACAAATTCAAATTCAGGGAACACTTTTCCCCTTCACCAAACTGAACTACCAGAATGAAATTGCATTGCATGTATCCATGTCATGCGACTCAAGAATTTGCCCCATGTTCTCGGATACTTCCTATACAGTCTTTTTAAATTATCAAATAATATTTATTTATATATATTTATGTTTTTAATTTCAGACAAAACTGTTAGAGTTATCAGTGACAAAGATGAGCGAAAACGAATAATCAAAGCTTGTCATGATGGTCTTGGAGACACCGGCAAGTCTCAGGTAAATACACATGTTAATACAAAAAGGTTTTGATTCAATCATTTTACATGACCTCTTTGATATCTGACACATAGTGGTACTTGAATTATGTAAAGCACAAATTTAACCAGAATAATATAGTTATGATCAATTTTAAATATTCTGTATGCTGCCAAATTTTAACCTGTTTCTCTACTCGATGTTATTAAGCATTATAATAAGATGAAAGATTCAAATGAGAATAACTATCATTTCACTTGTTCTAGTGGATATCAAAGCTAATGATATACTGAACTGTTCAGTATCCAACTAAAACATCCAATGTCCTTTAGCTGTTTAATAGTTTTAAATGTCACTGTTTGTCAATGATAAAATTTGCTATGCCATCTTTCTACCTATCAGTGAATGGTATTTTGCATACATGATATCAGTGACCTTAGCATACTAATTTAATGAAAAATAGTAACCAATATTGAAATATTGTAGGCACTTGGAGGTCACTTCGGACGAGATAAGACGATAAAGAAAATATCTGAAAGATTTTACTGGCCAGGCATGTCCATGGAGGTAAGACACTTTTCTCAACTATTATGTTATTTTTTAAATATCGTTTAGTAATCTGATCCCTTTGAACTCTTATGAATAGAACTGGCTGACATCAATTTGATATCTGTTTTTATTTTGTTCCTCTCAATGAACATCCTGAAAATTCTATTGCCTCAGGCCATTATTAACTACATGTAATTTGTTGGTTTACAATTTTTTTTCAAGTAAAGTTGACATGCACTATATAATCATTTCTTCTCTGGATCATAAACTTGCTGGTGTTATTGCATCATGTTATCTGTATGCTTGGAGCATTGGACGTGAATTTGATCTGACATTAATTTAACAAGTTTTGTCTCATTCTTTAAACTGTCAAGCTCTGCCCTCAAAACATTATTTTGTGCTGATAAAACAGATTTTAGTTTTGCCTATTATTTTACAAAATGACAGTGATATTGAATTTACATGATTAATTTTACATGTTAAGTTGTCAACCAAGAACAAATTTGTCATTTGTTCATGCAAGCTGATTCGTACCTCTATGTCTGGAGCTTCCAAAATCATTTCCAATGCCAATGCATTCTCTTGTATCTGCGAGACCCAGATATATAAGAGAATGCTTTGGGCTAACAATATTTAACTTTGCAAGTCAGTGCTTTCTCTTATATATGTGAGTTTCCCTATGGGAGACTAGCATATATAAGAATATAAGAGAATGCACTGGCACATTTAAAGCATGTTTGCGTGACGGGTTGTTACCTAGATGGCTGGGAAGTTGTCAAGGAAAGCTCTTCAGCGAACTTACAACATAACCAAAGTGGGTTGTAGGAGAGAGCTGACAGCTCTTTCAAATCTTCCCGGGAACTTTACCCAAACTTGCAAAAGGTCTTTATTGTTGCACCAGCCCAGCTCCTGTCATGAAAGGTCTAATAAAATAAAATAGCGATGGCCTTATGTGAAAATAATTGTGCAATGCAAAGCATGGCATATGGACCTAACGCTCCAAGTTATTAAATATTTTGTTCTGAATCTAAGAAGATGATATCCTTTTCCTCTAAACTTTGCTGCTGACAAACCAAAGCACAACCAAATTCGATGAACCATGCCCTAGCTACAAGCTGAAATGTTCCTCCAATGTGTGGTATTATCACACCAAAATCAGATAATTAATGCGCAAGTTAGAAAGCTTCAATAACAGCTATTCTTTTGACTACAATAATCTTCCTATTGCTAATAGAACTATTTTTTTTCCAGATTACTGACTATATTCAACATTTTGATACTTGTCAGAGCGTTCAGGCTCCTTTCAAAAAGACAACAACCCCTCTGTAAAACGTCAACATCTCCGATGAGCCATGGAGTCAACTTGGTATAGACCTGCTCGGACCATTACCAGAATCTAAGGAAGGTTACAAATATGTTGGTGAGTAAACTGAGAACAAATCCTTTAATATTATTTCATTATAATGTTTAGTTATAAAGTTTGTCTCTTGATAGGAAGCAACCATTTGATTCAACTAATTAATTCTCAGTATCCATCAGAGCCAATGAGAAGACACTGATACTTTCTATCTTCTTATATGTTCTCCTCCTTATATTTACCTACTTGATAACTGCGCTCTTATTTGGCTGGGCATAATTCTTCAGCTCTTTGTCAATCAGAATGTTTATGAGTATTTGGATTGCAAATTGGTGACAGAGCTGATTTTTAAATATGAATGCTTTCTTGGTGAACATTTTATTTCAGAGACTGATATTAATAACTAATATGAAGCAACAAACCAATGGAAGTACATGTACTTAGTAACACCCATATTATAAAGTAATTTTGGAATAGTTTCATTACATAATAACCTACATGTATCAAACCTGTATTCATCATATTGTAATACTTGAACAAACAATTGATAGCTGCATGAAGAAACATCATATATGAATAGCAATTCCTATTCATGCATGTTCTATTGTTTTCTTAATTTTGTTATAGATGGTATGACTCCTGTTTAATAAGATTTTGTGTTCTCAAATATTTTTGTGACAGTCATTGACTACTTCACGAAGTGGGCTGAAGCAGCACCATTAAAGGAGAAGACCGCAGTTGCTGTTGCAAACTTCTTATACACATTGATCTGCAGACATGGTTGTCCCATAGTCCTGATCTCCGACCAAGGCCGAGATTTTGTTAATCAACGTCAGAAAGAGCTTCATGAACTAACAGGAGTAGAACACCACATTACCAGTGCCTACCATCCACATGTGAATAGTCTTTTCTACTTAGTAGTACATATAATCCAGATAAACTGATATTTTTTACAGAATCGCCAAAAAATATTTCAGCTTCAGTTTTGCTTCTAAACATATTCCTTTTTATGCTATATCCTAGAAACCCCCTAACCCTAATCCTAAATCCCCTAACCTTGATCCTAAACCTAAATAAAAAATTGGGGATTATACCACATAAAAAGTAAAAAAAAAACCTATAAAACACCTTATAATTAACACTTTTCATCACCATATGCTGCATATAGCCACTTGTATTATTTCCGATTGAATAACTCATTTCTCATCTTATTAATTGATTAATTGAACTCTTTCTAGAAACAAATCATATTGATAATTCAACAATTAGTAACACTGTAGGAGGTTTGGGGTTTGGGGCATTCAGCAAAGTGGGGGGGTGTTGGGGTTCACAGTTTTACAGAGCTATGGCCCTGTTTTAAAATTTGAAGTCACACATGATAATTCATTTTTATCTGATCAGAACCAAATTATTATTTTTTAAGTTATTTTATTTTAAATGTTTAATTGTTAACCACCACTTTGCCAGGTAAATTTATTCAACTAGACCAATGGGGCTCAAGGATCTTGAGTGCTTAAACTTACATAATTACATTGGATAAAACTAGACTGATATTTACTCACACCATGTACTCCTTTATCAATATTTTCTATTACTTAAATAACTATTTTGATATATCACATGGCAATTTGCAACAACATAAATAGGACTGTTTACACTATGATAATTTAAATGTTATATTAAAGGGGTACTGTACGCCAAATGTTGTTGTTGGTTTCTATAGTCTCCGAGTCAGAGAATAAGGTAACAATTTTTTCATTATTTGAAAGTCTGTTGAGTACGAAGTAGTGTTACGGATGACAAATTTACCGGAATGCAAAAATACAAATTGTCGTTGTCGAGTAATTTTTGTACAGTTTTCAACCAAATGAATCAAATAAAAGTTATATTATAGGCATACTAGTCCAATATAATCATTTAAGTTAAGAGACGCAGAGATTGGATTTGTGACGGCAGGCCACATGCTTGTGATGCGGTATCCCAGACTGAGTACAAACATGCCAAGCGAAAATTCCGACAAACGTTACGCTCGTGTATGCGGAAGACAGAACGTGACTCGCTTGATCAACTTGAACTTTGTGCTAGGACAAATAGTTCACAGTTTTGGCGAACTCTGAAGTCAGCAGACCAGGGATCACGCCCGAATGGTCTATGTTCGGTTATGAAGTTCGACGACATCACACTTCGTGATCCAGTTAAAATTCTGTCAGCATGGGGATCCTACTTCAAAAACCTGTACACTCCGAATGCGCATAGTGATCCTGAATTCGACGTCGTCGTACGAACGCGCCTCGAACAGCTCCTCGACGTATCACATACAAACTATACTGACACTATATTCTGTGAACGGATAACTATCCCAGAACTCAACTTAGTTTTAAAGAACCTTAAACGCCATAAATCAAGCGGAATAGATAATGTGGTGAATGAGCATATTATTAATGGGAGCGAACGTCTTAAAGCGGCTCTTTGTCATCTCTACAACGGCATGATTGACTTGGAGTGGATACCTCCTTGCTTAAAAACTGGTATCATCGTACCCCTCTACAAGGGATCTCCAAAACCACACGCCATTCCTGACAGCTATCGAGCTATCACTCTGCTTCCAGTTATGTACAAAGTATTCGAAGGCATCCTGCTTAACAGGTTCCTCACGGACGGTCACTTTCCAAATTTCCCTAATAAATTACAACATGGTTTTCAAAAAGGTGTGAACTGCCTCATGACTTCATTCGTTCTCCAAGAGTCTATCTCGTATCTCCATGACCTTGATGCCCGAGCATATGTGTGCTTCTTGGATTCGCAGAAGGCCTTTGATCGTGTATGGCACGAGGGCCTTCTGATAAAACTTCATGACATGGGTTTCAATGGAAAAATTCTGCGACTTGTGACAAATATGCACCAATATTGTAAAAGCCATGTGCTATATAACGGATCTCTTTCTGAACCATTCGACGTTCTACAAGGAACAAGACAAGGGGCAGTGACTTCTCCCTTTTTTTATCTTGTGTATATAAATGATTTGCTGGAAACTTTGACCAAATCCAGAAATGGCCTACACATCTCTGAAATTCCGTGTACTTCGCCGTCTGCGGCCGACGATATTGCTCTGATATCACTCACGAAATCGGGTCTTGATAGCCTCATCGACATATGTTACAGATACAGTCGACAGTGGAGATTTAATTTCTCAACGACGAAAAGCACAATTGTTGTATTTAACGAGACAAAACGTCAAGATAAACTCAACGATAGACAATGGTTTCTTGGTGATCAACCGCTTCCAGAATCCAACAACTGTGTTCATCTTGGAATCAAACAGTGCAAATTTCAAGCTGATACAACACGGAGCTCAATTCTTTCGGAAAAGTTACGAAAATCGTACTTTAGTATCGCTGGAAGAGGTTTGCTCAAATCGTGCACACCACTGACAATGGCAAATCTGTTAGGATCAATCGTGCTGCCAAAAGCTCTATATGGTTGTCAGTTGCTGAATATCACAAACAACACTGTCATGTATTCAATGGAAAAGGCATACCGTTTATGTGTCAAACACATCCAAACGCTCCCGACTCGGACCCCGACTAACGTTGCGATGAGTCTCCTTGGGTTAATACCGCTTGAGACGGAGATACACATCAACAAACTAAATTTTCTCTCCGAACTGATCCATCTGCCTCAAGGACACCAGGTACCTCTTACGATCTTTCTCCAGAAATTTTTCCAGCTCACCCTTTTCGCTCGTCAAACAACTGGATTCGTCCCGGATATCATTGAAATATTAAATCTCTATGACCTGTATCATGTCCTAACAACATACGTGAAAACTGGAATATTCCCAACGAAATCTTCTTGGAAAAATCTTGTGCAGACAGCAGTCAGACAGAACTATCATCGAGAATGGTGCCGATCTGTGTCCGTCGATAGAAACCTCGATGTGTTTAAAATTGTGCACGGAGACCCAGCATCATGTTGGAACATTTGGAGAATCCTGCGAGATTACCCACGATATAATAAACAACTGCGAAATCTTGCCTTATTGCTAAACAAGACAACATACAGTAACAATTTGACATGTTGTGCATGTATAAATACATATAACTGTGAGTTAATACACGCAATCCGCCACTGTAATTCACCCTGTTCTGTCGTCCTGAGGAACGACTATCTGGATTGCATAACTGACCAATACGGCGTTGCCGCCTTTTTGTATATAGACTCGTTAAGCGATATAGAACTTTGTGCATTTCTACTCGGCACCGACGTCATGCAGTACCCGGTGGAAATAGAACAACACATGGACAAAATAATTATCGACACTGCTACATTTCTGTTCATCTTGTGCCAAGTGATTCGAGGACAATAATCACAATATCAACCCACGACTTTGTATATTGTTGTTATATTTACATGAACTATACATATTCTTCTCCAAACTGGAGGTCCACAATAAATATATATATATAGTCCTGATCTCCGACCAAGGCCGAGATTTTGTTAATCAACTTCAGAAAGAGCTTCATGAACTAACAGGAGTAGAACACCACATTACCAGTGCCTACCATCCACATGTGAATAGTCTTTTCTACTTAGTAGTACATATAATCCAGATAAACTGATATTTTTTACAGAATCGCCAAAAAATATTTCAGCTTCAGTTTTGCTTCTAAACATATTCCTTTTTATGCTATATCCTAGAAACCCCCTAACCCTAATCCTAAATCCCCTAACCTTGATCCTAAACCTAAATAAAAAATTGGGGATTATACCACATAAAAAGTAAAAAAAAAACCTATAAAACACCTTATAATTAACACTTTTCATCACCATATGCTGCATATAGCCACTTGTATTATTTCCGATTGAATAACTCATTTCTCATCTTATTAATTGATTAATTGAACTCTTTCTAGAAACAAATCATATTGATAATTCAACAATTAGTAACACTGTAGGAGGTTTGGGGTTTGGGGCATTCAGCAAAGTGGGGGGGTGTTGGGGTTCACAGTTTTACAGAGCTATGGCCCTGTTTTAAAATTTGAAGTCACACATGATAATTCATTTTTATCTGATCAGAACCAAATTATTATTTTTTAAGTTATTTTATTTTAAATGTTTAATTGTTAACCACCACTTTGCCAGGTAAATTTATTCAACTAAACCAATGGGGCTCAAGGATCTTGAGTGCTTAAACTTACATAATTACATTGGATAAAACTAGACTGATATTTACTCACACCATGTACTCCTTTATCAATATTTTCTATTACTTAAATAACTATTTTGATATATCACATGGCAATTTGCAACAACATAAATAGGACTGTTTACACTATGATAATTTAAATGTTATATTAAAGGGGTACTGTACGCCAAATGTTGTTGTTGGTTTCTATAGTCTCCGAGTCAGAGAATAAGGTAACAATTTTTTCATTATTTGAAAGTCTGTTGAGTACGAAGTAGTGTTACGGATGACAAATTTACCGGAATGCAAAAATACAAATTGTCGTTGTCGAGTAATTTTTGTACAGTTTTCAACCAAATGAATCAAATAAAAGTTATATTATAGGCATACTAGTCCAATATAATCATTTAAGTTATTGTATCGTCGCTAGTCAGTGAGTGACTTGAGTGTTCTCCCCGTATCATTATAATATTTTAAGCAATCGTGTGTGCGATCGGTTTAACATCCAGTATCCCTCAATTACTTTATTTTGATTACGGAAATTCGTAATTTAATTGACGCCATTTTATGGCTCCAGTCATAAATTCAATTTATATCAAATTATTAACTTTTAAATTATTAAATTTTAAGATAGCATATTAACCTGAGCGTTTACAGAATACATCTTCGACTCAAATTACTTATGTTTCTATATATTATCGATATTAGATCGTTGTTGTCACCGGAAATTTAATGCAAATGGCGTACAGTACCCCTTTAACCCTTCCTTTTTGACCCATGAATTTATAAAAAAATATATTATGTAAATTTGTCTATGCTACTTTAAATCATAACATTATACTCTATAATTCAGCACATAACTCTAGATTATGATTCCTCTGATAGTAATTTACTATCACTGAGGGATGGATTAAACATCTGCAGATCATGATCGGCCTCTCATTTATAGATTGAAAAAATAAAGACTCCTTATTTTCCAATCCTCCAAACATATTGAAAAATAATTATTTTTGAATAATAAAAGTAATTATATCATTTTATTATAATTTGTTTTAACTTAGTAGCTTCTGTCTCTTCCACAGGCAAATGGACTTGTTGAACGCCAGAACCAAACAACACAGAGGTCATTGCTTAAACATCTTCAGAACAATCAAGAAGGTTGGGTTGATGTGCTAGATGGGGTTCTGTTTGCCTACAGGTCTTCTGTTCATGCTTCCACTGGTAAGTTTAACAAACATCAGTTTTCATGTAGTGGTCAGAAAAAGTCCAGTGCATTTATGGTTTTAATCAAAACTAATTCACACGGCACAATTGTTTTGACGATTCTCCGACCAATTTCACCAAACCCCCTTAGTAATGCAACCAAACAATAGAATTGCATCCCTTATACCAAGTTCAACCCAGAATTCACATAAATGGCGAAGTTGGCAGTGACTGGATAACTCACATTTATGCGAACTTGGCAGCGAAAGAGTTCAAGGATTTCTCCGGTGAAAATGTTCACCGCTGAGCCTGATTATGTTGCGATAGGCCGCCTATAACTCAAGTTATGCTGATTTAAATGTCAATAGTGGATTATTCAGTCTGAATATGATTGTGACATGTGTAGGCGTCACACATAGTCGCATTAATACCTGACTAAATGCCGGTTTTGTGTTTATATATGCTAATACTGCTTAAATAGGTCCCACCAACATCAGATGCCTCATAATGCCACAGGGCACTCATAATTACTTTAATTAATTCATTAATTAAAAATTAATTATATACGCAAAATGGTTGCAATCTCGTTGGTGAAACCTGAAACACAAGGATAAATTTGCCAGAGAGTATCATGAGATAGATGAATTTGACTCCAGATGACTTAAAATGGCCATCATGAACAGTAAGAGCGTTCATTATCTTCTTAGAATATAGAGATGGTTGATCTTATTAAATAGGTCACATCAACATCAGATGTCCTAAAGGGCACTAATAATTAATTTAATTAAATAATTTTACTTTCCAGCACCAAATTTCCCACAAATATTCTGATAATAAACACTCTTTATTTATCACTTTACTGAAAAAAGCTGAAATAAGTTCATGTTATGTCTTTAAGTGCAATACATTGTGTATATGGCCTCAGTAACCACTCACAACAAGATATATTCATCTCATTCACAGGATTTTCACCATTCTACATGATGTATGGGCGACACCCACGTTTGCCTGTCGAACTGAGTGCCTCAGAAAGTGGAGAACCTCGTCAAGACGCCACAGTAGAAGAAGTGATAACTGCTATGAAGCAACTGCGTGAGAAGACAACTGCCAAGGCCATGGAAAATATAAAGGTGGCACAGGCCCGCCAGAAGAAAGCTTATGACTCAAGAACGAGCAGCACCAGGGTGAAGTTCAGCACAGGGCAGCAAGTTCTCATGAAGAGCATGACCAACAGCAACAGAGCTGGTGGAAAACTGGAAGCGATATGGATAGGGCCATACTCTATAGAGCAACAGGTGACAGACAGCACATACAGAGTAAAGAACAGCAAAGGGAAAGTCCTGAAGTCTACAGTAAATATCCAGCGACTAAAACACTACTATCAACCCGGTTCCGAACAACAACCAGTATCACCACCACCAGTATCACCACCACCAGTATTATCACCATCATCACCACCAGCAGTATCATCATCCATCACCACCACCAGCATCATCATCATCATCACCACCAGTATCATCACAACAAGCAGACCCCTCTCTTGACACCAGTGACACTGAAGAGTTAGTGATCGTCACCATATCGAGTGATGGGAGTCAAAGCGTCAATCTCCACGGAATCAACCTCACCCCCTCAGAGAGACGTAATTTGAAAAGGGGAGACTGGCTCAATGATAACCACATCAATTTCGGACAGATTCTTCTGAAGGACCGCTTCCATAATCTTTCTGGTCTATCCAACTGTGCGATCTTCCAAATCTCTTCGTATGACGTTCCAACCGAAGAATTTGTAGAGATTGTAAACATAGATGGTAACCACTAGATTCTGATATCTACAGTGGGCTGTGAGATTGGTGAGATCCATTACTATGACAGTTTGAGTAGAAGAATGCCAAAAGACTTGAAACAGTTACTGAGAAACTTCATGCAAGGTTTTGAGGTGATCAAAGTAGTTTATCAAGAGACAATACGACAGAACAATATTAATGACTGTGGTGTGCTGGCTCTGGCAAATGCTTGTCATCTACTGAATGGCGACTCTGTCCCATTCATGGTGGATACGACCAGAGCTAGACGTCACCTCGTTTCCTGCTTCTCAGATGGTGCCATCTCTAACTTTCCATTGTCTGATGGATCAGTTCTACCAGAAACATATTTTTTCTTGTGAGAAATTATCCTGTGTTAAAACCCAGCTCTTTTGTTCTCCCTCGACCATATATTTCTCCAAATGGGTATTTCATATCACGCTGTATACAACAAGTTGACATTAATAATTTGAATGGTCATGTCTGACATATTTACGAACAACTAGCTCCCACAGGACCTCTATCTGGCTTCTCACACCAGCCCACAATACAACTATTTTCATAGTCTTATCTACCCCACGTAGAATAGTTTTTAACCAGCTATCGTGCTAATTTGCATATACACCAGGGGCTTCTTTAACATGTACAGATTTGAGTATCCACTAATAGGGTTACAGTTCCTTTGGAAATAGAAATGCGATTGAGTAAAAAAATATCATAAAAGCATACATGCCTAAGATATAGAATTGTCGATAATATATATTACGTTTATATATTGTATACATAGTGCATGGCACAAAACACATTTTTGACACATTTATACAGCTGTGTCAATGAGTGTGGTTTTGTTATCAACCAAGAACTATATATTGTCCAGAAAAACGTTCGTAAACTCTCATTTGTCGTGATTTATCGGGATTATTCGTTGGATTTAATGTAATTTCTACTTACAGGTAAATTATAAAACTGTCAGTTAATGAACTCGCGACTGGACATTCGCAAACTAGAATGACCTCGGGCTATGCCCTCGGTCATTCTAATTTACGATTGTCCGGTAGCTCTAACAGAACTATTGCAACTGTGCTTTTTTGTGTTTTGTTTTTGTACATGCATTCTCATAGCATTGCTTCATATCATGTCTTGATTCTATTTAATGCCTGTGTCAGAATGCCCTCAGTATGATGACATACCAGCTTGAGGTAATGCATATACACAAATGTTTGTTTTGAATTGACAAACATATGGTCAATTAACAATAATGGTTGGTTATAGTTAATGTAACTATAACATTTGACTGTTGAATATTTAATGGTCACATTGACTGACTTGTATTACAATCAATTATGTCATCAAGAATGTTCAAACATAGTGCTTTATCATTTACCAGCATAATAAACAAGCACTCAAATTAAATCCTGAATAAATAAAGGCATAACCTTTTACACATATTAATATGATAAAAAATTACCCTAACATTTTGCAGATTAAAGAACATTCCCATATTAAATGCTTAGTAATCTAGTAAAGCACAGGCTGTGAAACACTCTATGAATTACCATTCAGTTTTATGTGAGACTGTTCTTCTAAATGCATTCAACAAATAGCCTCAGACATGTTCACCAAATGAAGCTTTCATTTAATATTTTTATCATGTAAATATCATTCAATATGAAGTATTATTGATACACACTGATAATCGACTCCTTAACCACAGCAGCATTATGGGTAATTTTTCAGGATTTAGTTGAGAACTTTCCGACGAATGACAACAAGCCATATTTCGTACTATAATCTTGAAAAATTAACAATAATTCTGCTGTGGTTAACCCTTTCAGTGCCAAGTCCGATTTTTGTATCAACCCATATTTCCTTGATCATTGCATTTCCCAAATTTATTGATTATAATAATGTGAAACATTGATGGAAAGAGCTCTTCGAGCTCATTCCATCAGTGTGTCACATTATTATAATCAATAAATTTGGAAAATGATCAAGGAAATATGGGTTGATACAAACATCGGACTTGACACTGAAAGGGTTAACGAGTCAATTATTTAGGGCATTACTGTATAGTGATTTTGTCATATATTGTTACACATCACTGTATTTCATCTGTTGTTATTTGCAATTAAAGCAAACTAAAGAAAACATATATGCAAATCTGTCCTTATTGATCTGAATATCAACCCTTTATGTTCTAGGGAGCTGCCCATAATAGACATATACATAACTTACATAACTGACATACGCCAATTAGATTATGCCCCTCCAAATCACAAACTTGGTAAAATGTCACCGTGGAAAACAAGTTTGAAATGACATTTCAATTTGTTTTTCTAAGTCACGTAGTCATAGTGAATGATAAAATGAGACTATCTCGCCAATAGATGTTAAGGTATGAAATATTCAGGGGGGGGGGGAGATAAACTAGGTAAATTCCAATGAAAATTCTCCGAACTATAATTATTGTCTCTTTTACAGAAAAATCATGCTTCCTTGTCACCTATGATAGTTTTTCTTAGTCACATAGTGATAGTGAACGATAAAATGAGACTAACTCGCCATTAGATGTTGAGGTAAAACAAAATTCAGAATGGGGGGGTGAAATAAACCGGGTGATTTTCAATAAAAAAAAATCTGAACAATAATGTCTCTGCCGAAGAAAAGACATGCTTCCTTGCCACCAATGATAGTTTTTCTAAGTCACATAGTCATAGTGAATGATAAAATGAGACTATCTCGCCAATAGATGTTAAGGTATGAAAAATCCAGGCGGTGGGGAAGATTGACTAGGTAAATTTCAATGAAAATTCTCCGAACTATAATTATTGTCTCTTTTTACAGAAAAATCATGCTTCCTTGTCACCTATGATAGTTTTTCTTAGTCACATAGTGATAGTGAACGATAAAATGAGACTAACTCGCCATAGATGTTGAATTAAAAAACAATCAGGCGCGGGTGAGATAAACTGGGTGATTTTCAATAAAAAAATCTGAACAATAATGTCTCTGCCGAAGAAAAGACATGCTTCCTTGCCACCAATGATAGTTTTTCTAAGTCACATAGTCATAGTGAATGATAAAATGAGACTATCTCGCCAATAGATGTTAAGGTATGGAAAATCCAGGCGGGGGGGGGGGAGATAAACTGGGTGATTTTCAATACAAAAAAATCTGAACAATAATGTCTCTGCCGAAGAAAAGACATGCTTCCTTGCCACCAATGATAGTTTTTCTAAGTCACATAGTCATAGTGAATGATAAAATGAGACTATCTCGCCAATAGATGTTAAGGTATGAAAAATCCAGGCGGTGGGGAAGATTAACTAGGTAAATTTCAATGAAAATTCTCCGAACTATAATTATTGTCTCTTTTTACAGAACAATCATGCTTCCTTGTCACCTATGATAGTTTTTCTTAGTCACATAGTGATAGTGAACGATAAAATGAGACTAACTCGCCATAGATGTTGAATTAAAACAAATTCAGGCGGGGGTGAGATAAACTGGGTGATTTTCAATAAAAAAATCTGAACAATAATGTCTCTGCCGAAGAAAAGACATGCTTCCTTGTCACCAATGATAGTTTTTCTAAGTCACATAGTCATAGTGAATGATAAAATGAGACTATCTCGCCAATAGATGTTAAGGTATGGAAAATCCAGGCGGGAGGGAGATAAACTAGGTAAATTCCAATGAAAATTCTCCGAACTATAATCATTGTCTCTTTTACAGAAAAATCATGCTTCCTTATCACCTATGATAGTTTTTCTTAGTCACATAGTGATAGTGAACGATAAAATGAGACTAACTCGCCAATAGATGTTAAGGTATGGAAAATTCAGGCGGGGTGGGGGAGATAAACTGGGTGATTTTCAATAAAAACAAATCTGAACAATAATGTCTCTGCCGAAGAAAAGACATGCTTCCTTGCCACCAATGATAGTTTTTCTAAGTCACATAGTCATAGTGAATGATAAAATGAGACTATCTCGCCAATAGAATGATGTTAAGGTATGAAAAATCCAGGCGGGAGATAAACTAGGTAAATTTCAATGAAAATTCTCCGAACTATAATTATTGTCTCTTTTTACAGAAAAATCATGCTTCCTTGTCACCTATGATAGTTTTTCTTAGTCACATAGTGATAGTGAACGATAAAATGAGACTAACTCGCCAATAGATGTTAAGGTATGGAAAATTCAGGCGGGGGGGAGATAAACTGAGTGATTTTCAATAAAAACAAATCTGAACAATAATGTCTCTGCCGAAGAAAAGACATGCTTCCTTGCCACCAATGATAGTTTTTCTAAGTCACATAGTCATAGTGAATGATAAAATGAGACTATCTCGCCAATAGATGTTAAGGTATGAAAAATCCAGGTGGGGGGGGGGGGGGGGAGATAAACTAGGTAAATTTCAATGAAAATTCTCCGAACTATAATTATTGTCTCTTTTTACAGAAAAATCATGCTTCCTTGTCACCTATGATATTTTTTCTTAGTCACATAGTGATAGTGAACGATAAAATGAGACTAACTCGCCATAGATGTTGAGGTAAAAAAAATTCAGGCGGGGGGGGGGGAGATAAACTGGGTGATTTTCAATAAAAACAAATCTGAACAATAATGTCTCTGCCGAAGAAAAGATATGCTTCCTTGCCACCAATGATAGTTTTTCTAAGTCACATAGTCATAGTGAATGATAAAATGAGACTAACTCGCCAATAGATGTTAAGGTATGGAAAATTCAGAGATAAACTGAGTGATTTTCAGAGATAAACTGGGTGATTTTCAATAAAATAAATCTGAACAATAATGTCTCTGCCGAAGAAAAGACATGCTTCCTTGCCACCAATGATTGTTTTTCTAAGTCACATAGTCATAGTGAATGATAAAAAGAGAATATCTCGCCAATAGATGTTAAGGTATGAAAAATCCAGGCGGGGGAGATAAACTAGGTAAATTTCAATGAAAATTCTCCGAACTATAATTATTGTCTCTTTTACAGAAAAATCATGCTTCCTTGTCGCCTATGATAGTTTTTCTTAGTCACATAGTGATAGCGAACGATATAATGAGACGAACTCGCCATCAGATGTTGAGGTAAAAAACATTCAGGCGGGGGGGGGGGGTAAACTGGGTGATTTTCAATAAAAAAAATCTGAACAATAATGTCTCTGCCGAAGAAAAGACATGCTTCCTTGCCGCCAATGATAGTTTTTCTAAGTCACATAGTCATAGTGAATGATAAAATGAGACTATCTCGCCAATAGATGTTAAGGTATGGAAAATCCAGACGGGGGAAGATAAACTAGGTAAATTCCAATGAAAATTCTCCGAACTATAATTATTGTCTCTTTTACAGAAAAATCATGCTTACTTGTCACCTATGATAGTTTTTCTTAGTCAGATAGTGATAGTGAACGATAAAATGAGACTAACTCGCCAATAGATGTTAAGGTATGGAAAATTCAGGCGGGGGGGGGGGAGATAAACTGAGTGATTTTCAATAAAAACAAATCTGAACAATAATGTCTCTGCCGAAGAAAATATATGCTTCCTTGCCACCAATGATAGTTTTTCTAAGTCACATAGTCATAGTGAATGATAAAATGAGACTATCTCGCCAATAGATGTTAAGGTATGGAAAATCCAGACGGGGGAAGATAAACTAGGTAAATTCCAATGAAAATTCTCCGAACTATAATTATTGTCTCTTTTTACAGAAAAATCATGCTTCCTTGTCACCTATGATATTTTTTCTTAGTCACATAGTGATAGTGAACGATAAAATGAGACTAACTCGCCATAGATGTTGAGGTAAAAAAATATTCAGGCGGGGGGGGAGATAAACTGGGTGATTTTCAATAAAAAAAATCTGAACAATAATGTCTCTGCCGAAGAAAAGACATGATTCCTTGCCACCAATGATAGTTTTTCTAAGTCACATAGTCATAGTGAATGATAAAATGAGACTATCTCGCCAATAGATGTTAAGGTATGGAAAATCCAGGCGGGGGGGGGGGGGGGTAGATAAACTAGGTAAATTCCAATGAAAATTCTCCGAACTATAATTATTGTCTCTTTTACAGAAAAATCATGCTTCCTTGTCACCTATGATAGTTTTTCTTAGTCACATAGTGATAGTGAACGATAAAATAAGACTAACTCGCCAATAGATGTTAAGGTATGGAAAATTCAGAGATAAACTGGGTGATTTTCAGAGATAAACTGGGTGATTTTCAATAAAATAAATCTGAACAATAATGTCTCTGCCGAAGAAAAGACATGCTTCCTTGCCACCAATGATTGTTTTTCTAAGTCACATAGTCATAGTGAATGATAAAATGAGAATATCTCGCCAATAGATGTTAGGGTATGAAAAATCCAGGCGGGGGGGGGGGGAGATAAACTAGGTAAATTTCAATGAAAATTCTCCGAACTATAATTATTGTCTCTTTTACAGAAAAATCATGCTTCCTTGTCGCCTATGATAGTTTTTCTTAGTCACATAGTGATAGTGAACGATATAATGAGGCGAACTCCCCATCAGATGTTGAGGTAAACAAATTAATTCAGGCGGGGGGAGATAAACTGGGTGATTTTCAACAACAAAAAATCTGAACAATAATATCTCTGCCGAAGAAAAAACATGCTTCCTTGCCACCAATGATAGTTTTTCTAAGCAATATAGTGATACTGAAAAATAATATGCCAATAATTTGTCAATAAATTCCAAGATAAAAAAAATTCAGGTGGGGGTGAAGTTGATCAGGGGGGGGGGGGGGAGATAAACTGTTACACCGGCATCGATTCCAATATTTGTATACATAGATTCCACGTCAAGACTAATTAGGTAAGCAGAAGATGGAATTTAATGAGGAAGTCCTCCGTGTCTTTTAGATAGTTCGGATGGCGGGTAGCAATTGGTTTCAAATAGAAATCAATAAACTCCGAAATGTGGTATGACTCCGAGCTCACGTCACTGATGATGGGGCGTCCGGGTGGTTTGTATGGATTAGTCCAACAGCTCAAAGGTTTATGTATTTTAGGTAGCAAAAAAAATGTCCTATTATTGGATTCAGGTTTTGCAATTAGATACTGAACATGTTTTTTCTTTAAAACGTCCTGGTCCAGCAAGCTTTCGAGAATGAGATTGAATTTTAAAACATTGGATTTCCAAATTGGCTCATCCAATGGTTTGTAATATTTAGTGCAGTTCTTTCAACTTTAGTGAGGTTATCCTCGTTGTGAAATATTGGTAAATTTGTAATGTCGGTTTTGACTAAGCCAGCGACCTCGGGAATTGAGTTGTCAATCTGGCGATCAGTGGGGGTCCACATCGAAGGTTCTTTAAATTGATCTTTTAAACCTGTCGAATTGCGAAAGAAATCAGCCATAGCTGTTACTTCCCTAAATTGCATGCTTGCTGGACCGCCGTTCATTTCCATGGCATACATAGAGTCTGGTAAAGCAACGTGAATTTTGTTACTTATTCCTTATTCCTTATTCGCAAAATGTAGGAAAGTGTGGCAAATGGGTGCAAATTCTCAAGTGGCCAGCTGGGCGGAGCATTTTGGGACGAAATATTTTTGGGTCGAGTTCGTAAAAGTTTCCCCAAAAAATCGGACCGAGCACAGGTCGGACACTTTTTCGGACCACTTTTACCAACTCGACCCAAAACATTTTCGACCCAAAATTTTCCGCCCAGCTGGCCACTTGAGAATTTGGCGTCATTTGCCACATTTTCCCCAAAAAATCGGACCGAGCACAGGTCTGACACTTTTTCGGACCACTTTTACGAACTCGACCCAAAAACTTTTCGGCCCAAAATGTTCCGCCCAGCTGGCCACTTGAGAATTTGCAGTCGGTCTCCCCTTCATTTTTTAGACTTTGCCTAATTTCGAGGCATTTCGAACTTTTCGACCCAAATTTTTTCGGCCCAAACTTTTGTTATTTTTCACTAAGTACGTTGCCGTACGTTTTCGGACCACTTTTACGAACTCGACCCAAAAAAAATTCGTCCCAAAATGCTCCGCCCACCTGGCCACTCACGAATTTGGGGCCATTTGCCACACTTTCCGACATTTTGCGAATAAGGAATAAGTAAAAAAAATCACGTTGCTGTCTGGTAAAACCAATGTTCCATCCTCCGTCTCAACCACATGTGGTGTTTCTTTGAGATCGGGTGGGGTTGGAACAAAGGTTAGACCATACCTAAGTGTTGATTTCTCACCAGCGCTCAGGGAAATGTCGGGTACAAGATTGACTATCTCGGTGCCGAGACCGACTCTTTCCCATGGCTGATGCCCTTCTGAGGAATTAGTTTAAATGACCTTTAAATATGTTAGTTCAGCCTTGGTAGATTTTCGCCGCCGTCTGTGATGTCCAGTGGATGTTGTCGTTTTCGACGTGAAAATCGCGGGCGGGGGGGGGGGGGTATTGCCTGTATGACCTTGATGTTCTGTGTCTGACGAGCTTGGCTGTTGATGGCACGCAGAACTTCCTGGTCCCTAGAATCTAAACTAGATGAGATATTGATTTCCTGAAAATGAAGTGTGGCGTTAGGGAATACTTTACGGAAAATACAAACCATGTTGGTTACCCTGTTCTTAGCTGTGGTGCCTGCTGTTTTGTCTTTGTCGTTGTCTGTCTTCCAGTCGTCTCTGTTGTTGACGCAAATGCTGATAATAACGTGCCGATGTGTCTTCTCTGGCTTCGACTTCAGTTTGTGAGAGATGTTGCCGAAATGACCTAAATTGCCACCTTAGGTGATGATATTGAATAGTAAAAAGTTCAAACGCACAGTGGTAAATATAGATAACATGTGATTAAAAACACAAACACATCATTTGGCTTTAAAACTAGGCCTTTCACGGCTTCAGGGCCGATCTTCAGGTTCCATCATTTTTATTTTGTATTGTAACGTCACTTTCGGGAGGTTGGTAGATGATGGAGTTTAGTTTCGGATTCAAAAGCTTCCGGAATTTTTCTTCCTTTTGAAGTATTTTGAATCTGCTAACTTCCACCATCTTGTGTACTGGGAAAATCCGGAAGGATTTACCGCCACAGTCATCGAGATGTCCATTTAAGGGAATCATCCGTAATGCCGGATGTTTGATCTGCGAGCGGTGGATCCGTGTTCTTTCCACAAGGGAATTTCTCGTCTCTCCAACATAGAATTCCCTCCACCCCGAACATATTATAACATAAATTAGATTTTGGGAATTGCAGTCCATGTCTTCATTGGGGCGAACATCTTGTCCATTCTTTAATAGGAAGTGTGTCCCGGTTAATATACAGAAACATGTCCCGCATCTGGGGTCGCCACATTTGGTGATTTCTTTATCTCGTTTTTCGCCACTGTCA
This sequence comes from Siphonodentalium dalli, assembly GCA_032622095.1. Taxonomy (NCBI): domain Eukaryota; kingdom Metazoa; phylum Mollusca; class Scaphopoda; order Gadilida; family Siphonodentaliidae; genus Siphonodentalium; species Siphonodentalium dalli. Next base: position 103,135,911 of record CP136069.1, on the reverse strand, counting down.
AACTTGGCTCGTTTTATATTCCAAGGCTGTCGCTTGCTCTGTAGTAAGTGATCAGTTTTACCAATTGCTTCATCTTTGGACTTTTGTGAAGCATTGGTATCAATGATTTAGCCGTTTGCATAACATTTGGATGGCGAGGATTGTGATACTGATCAATTCAAGGTAGGTGCAGCATACGTGTCTCGGAAGCTGTTGCAATTGCTTTTTCGAACAAAGCCATGAGACGAACCACGCCCGTGGCGGGCTAACCTGCTACTATATATATATAAAACACACCAAACGGAATGTTCCGTATTGCCTCGCACGGTGGGTTTGTACCATTGTGGACGATATCGCTCAGAGAAACATCCGACTGGAGGAACTCCGGACATTCCTCTTGGCACAAGAATACCCGAAAAAACTAATTGATAATGGTATTGTTGAAGCCAAGAAAATTCCTCTCATAGAGCTCCGCACAGACAAAACTAAAGAATGCAATCCCGATCTCATTCCTTTTGAGGTTACACATAGGTCTGAGGAATTCTCGGCTAGATATTGTTACCAACATGACATATTTAAGTTAATCCCGCCGTGCACCCCCATCTCCAACGCGACATGTGTTGCGTTCTAAAAATAGGTCGATTGCAGTGGATTCGTAGAGATGACGAAATATGAGCGCGACAGAGAATATTGTTTGATCGAAAGCATTTGAATTAATACGTCACAAAACTCGCCTTGATACTGGCTAATATATATTTGTCCCTGCTAGGTGTTGGGAATGTCGTCACACAACACGCGCATGTCTGGATACAGTCTTACACGCACACGCCCAGACCCAGACGTAAAAATCACATTACGCACATACGCTCTTTATCAACTACACTGCGGATAGGAACGCTCTTTAACTATCAACCGGATTAACCCCCACAGTGCCGTTGACGGTGATTTTGATGATTGGGAGTGAAGAACGGGTGCTCAGAGCTTTTCCAAAACGCCGCGACGACCATTCCCGTGGGTTTTTAACCTTAGATGGGAATGAGCTCGATGGGTGCTGTCGTTTTCGATTCTATAAAGTACACACATATATATATACGGAAGTCGCAAAATATATAGTACTAGCAGGTTAGCCCGCCACTGGCGTGCTTGGTCAGAAACATGACAATGTTTTATGTTTTGTTTGTGTTTTTCAATGAGTTAATATTGGGTTTTTCAATATTTTACCCGATTTGACCTTGAATTGATAATTTTCAAGGTCAATGTCATGTCGGGGTCACAATATATCATTTGTGGGTACCCGTTTGAAGGTTAAGACTGACCCGATGAAAAATTCCCCCGTTCCTAGGAACGACAGACATAAGAATGTTTCACACAATGCGAAGTGGACGATCCCCGTGTGTTTTTACACTTATATACGAAGTTTGAGCTCACCTAGGGCGGAAAAACTTACCCGATCCGCGTTCTTAGGAACACAACACGCTCCGCGTTCTTAGGAACACAACACGCTCATGTCTATACACGCCCAGACCCAGAAGAGGTATGCTTTTTTTTAACCTGCCCGTGGCCATTAAGCAGCCCCTGACAGAGGTTGTCCACCCTTACGAGATGGTCAATAGTCCTTGCAAAGTTAATCCCGTCGTGAACCCCATCCTCGCAAAGAGCGGACAGTCAATTAATCCCGTCGTGAACGCCATCACCAACGCGACGTAATTTTGTTTGGTATCATGTGTTGCGTTCTAAAAATAGGAAAGCACTTGTTCCCAGCAGCATGATTGTGACTGTGGGTCATGTATGTGTGGGACCCCTTTTCCTTTAGGACTATGGCTCCATAGTATGTCAACGCCCCCTTTCCTATGCTTTGTATGTGTATATATGGCCCCATGGTATGGTAACGCCCCCTTTAATTATTATATATCGCTCCTCCTTCCCACGTAATTTCTGGAACATTTTTATTGTTCTGGAAAATTCTGGAACATTTTTTTTGTTCTGGAACATTTTTATTGTTCTGGAACAATCTGGAACATTTTTTTTCTAGTAAAATCCATAATGTATTCGTGTAATAAAATTCATATTTGTCTACAGCCTCTTTAAAATTATATAACTGTAAAGTCCCAATGTTAATTTCACACGGTACACACATTGGGTATCATAGCATCTATCTATTTACCGTTCTCCACGCATAGAATATAGGCAGTTAAAATCATTTATTTTTGTCTTCTACAACATTCTAGTAAATCCATAATGTATTCGTGTAAGACACTTCATACTCGCATATGGCCATTTAAACTAACAAGGCTGAAGGCAGACGCACCTTTGTCTGTTAATTAACTTCTAAGCACGGGGGAACACAATGCACCTACTGCAGGGCACAGAGCTCTCAAGCTAATAACACAACATATAACCATTCTGGAACATTCTCCATACCGACGGGGATAAAGCGGTGAAACAGATTAATGAGATTATGCATTATACCACTAGGTGATAAAACATTTAAGCCTTTGAATAAATCCATACCGACGGGGATAAAGCGGTGAAACAGATTAATGAGATTATGCATACCACTAGGTGATAAAACATTTAAGCCTGCACTAATTTGAATAAAAAAACATTCAGGGTGAATTTGCACATATTGGTTAGGAAAAATAAAATGCCTTTCTAGCTGCCTCTGAAACAATTAATAAAATTAAAATAATCTACAAAGTTCTCAGCACGTGGGAGACCATCTAGGTATTAAATACACATCTAACTCCAAGCAGCCAACATATGCTTACAGAGCATAACCCATGCAATTTAACTCTCACAAAAGTTATACCGCTAGCGGAATGAACCCTGAATACATACTGACTCCCCATTATGTATCCCTCCTAATGGTCAACTGTTATGGTACAATTGATTAAATCATCACTAACATTAGTTAAGCTTTTTCTCTAAATACCCCTTTAATATCTGTAATCGAACTATTAGGAATCAATCAACGCCTTGCCAATAGATATTTGAACATTTCAAATAAAGTAAATCCTACACACAATATCTCGAAGCTTCGTAATTAAACACATGTTTAAGTTATTTAATGCCACGATAGGTCTTTCATTCAAATGCATGCTCCTAATGGCTTCTGCATCTGTGGAGACTGAGAGATAAACAAAATTAATGTTTCTGTAGAAATTAAGGTTTTCTAGTGTGTCACTACTTCAGATATGGTTCAAATAGCATACAAATCACCGCATTTTGGTCACATACCTTAAAGGTACACGTCATTTGTGCATTTAAACCTAATTCCGCGTATACATCAATAAAAACGCTCTTTATTTTCCAAATAGTTTGAATGTACCTAGTTTTAACAAAGATTTATGCAATCTACATGCTTTCATTCATATAAAATTTACGAAATGTATCTTAAACGACAACAACATTGTAACAGACTGGCCACTTACCTTCAATTTATAGGTCATATTAGCCTGTACATTTATGGGAGACAGACATACATAATATAATGCATTGGCACAGTGTTAGTGATAATAATAAGGTGTCATTACTTCAGAAATGGTTCATATAGCATACTATTGTACCCGTGGTCACGTACATTAAATGAACACGTCACTTAAGCATTTAAACCTAACTCAGTGTATCTATCAATAAAACGCTCTTTATTTTCAAATTTGTCTGAATTGTACTAAATTTACATTTAAAATCAAGCATTTAAACCTAGTTCCGTCTATCCGTAAATAAAAAACGCTCTTTATTTTCAAAATTTGTCTTAATGTCCATCGTTTACTAAATTTATATTTAAAATTAAGCATTTAAACCTAATTCCGTCTATCCGTAAATAAAAAACGCTCTTTATTTTCAAAATTTGTCTTAATGTCCATCGTATACTAAATTTATATTTAAAATTAAGCATTTAAACATAATTCATCGTATCTATCAATAAAACGCTCTTTATTTTCAAAAACGTCCATAGTTTTAACAAAGATTTTGCAATCTACATGCTTTAATTCATATAAAATTACCCAGTGTGTGTTAGACAACAACATTATAACATATTGGCTTTCAAGTTACATATGCATGTACATTCGATGCACGAGGAAACATTGTAGGAAATGAAGGTATTGATGTGTCACTACTTCAGAAATTGTTCATACAATTGACCGTATTTTGATCACATACATTAAAGGTACACGTCACTTTGTCTATAAACAGACAATACATTACACGTAGGGTTAAACATGTCCATCGTAGTAAGCTTATTTACTTCAGAAATGGTTCATATAGCATACTATGCACCCGTGGTCACATACCTTAAAGGAACACGTCACTTAGGCATTTAAACATAACTCAGTGTATCTATCAATAAAACGCTCTTTATTTTCAAAATTGTCTTAATTGTACTAAATTTACATTTAAAATCAAGCATTTAAACCTAATTCCGTCTATCCGTAAATAAAACACACTCTTTATTTTCAAAATTTGTCTTAATGTCCATCGTTTACTAAATTTATATTTAAAATTAAGCATTTAAACATAATTCATCGTATCCATAAATAAAAAACGCTCTTTATTTTCAAAAACGTCCATAGTTTTAATAAAGATTTTTGCAATCTACATGCTTTCATTCATATAAAATTACCCAGTGTGTGTTAGACAACAACATTATAACATATTGGCTTTCAAGATACATATGCATGTGCATTCGATGCACGAGACAACATTGTAGGAAATGAAGGCATTGATGTGTCATTACTTCAGAAATTGTTCATACAATTGACCGTATTTTGATCACACACCTTAAAGGTACACGTCACTTTTGTCTATAATCACACAAAACATTACACATATAGGGTTCAACATGTCCACCGTAGTAAGCTTATTTACTTCAGAAATGGTTCCAATAACATAGTATTGTACCGGTGGTATCACATACCTTAAAGGTACACGTCACTTTTGTCTATAATCAGACAATACATTACACGTAGGGTTAAACATGTCCACCGTAGTAAACTTATTTACTTCAGAAATGGTTCCAATAGCATAGTATTATACCCGCGGGGTCACATACCTTAAAGGTACACGTCATTTGTGTCTATAATCAGACAATACATTACGCATAGGGTTCAACATGGTCACCGAAGCAAACTAATCCAAAAGCAACGAACACCCATTACTGAGTCCCGCTGTTACACACAACACAATTACTCGGGATTAAGGTCTTCTAGTAATGAGTTATGGTTGTATACTTTAGAAATGGTACCTATAGCATAATATTGTACCCCATTGATGCACATCACGTTTCATGTGAATTACATGAGCAGGTAACTCAATTCTCTGCATATTATATACAGTGTTATTTAGCTTAGAAATGGTTGTTATTTTATATCAATATACCAGTTTATGTCACTGACAAAATGCGTACTCACTCTTCACATATACTAATATGTAAGCATTTGTATCATTTAGAATGTCAAAATATGGTCTAAGTCAGTCGTATTAGCTATATATGGCCACTTACCGTTCAAGTTATAACCCCATTAAAACTATGCTTCAAATGTAAATTATATGTAACTTGAATATGATCGGTCCCCAGGCCCTTTTTAGGTCATAGGTTCTAACCGACCATCGTTCATACTCGAACGCGTGTGTATATGATAGCTATGGTAATGGTAGAGAAATCTAGAGAGCTACGTAGACCCACTGCCTACATCAATATATATATACGATATACATGCACTGGTCGCAATGGGTTCCCGTTACTAGCCTATAGACATGAAGTATTAAAGTTATACACCTTCATCAGCGCGCTCTTAATGAGTTTTGAATTGGCATATGGGTACGAATCCAAACCATTCCGATGTAATTTATCGGAATGCCAATCATAACCATCTGCACAGAGAAAGCTAGTGGGGACGATACACACTGTTTTCGTAATTGACTAGACACATTGAGGTAAAGAAGCACCCTGATGTATCAAAGGTATATTTCAAGGATTTTTAATCGGCAGCCATTATTGAATATATCTTTGTTGGGCATGGTCATATGCACCACTGTGTTTCATATAAAACAAAGAACTAGTGGGTGGTGAAATCACCGAAGGCCAATATTCCCGATGGTAAGTTAATTTTAGCATATGGGATACATTTATGACTAAATCGGTTATAGGAAATGAGGTAAATTGCACTTTATTATTTAAAAGGAATAACGCTATACAAGCTTAAACACACCAACCATGAGTTTTATCAACTTATTACGTGTAGCATATTTGGAGTTTAGTTATGTTCATCAAACACCGGTACTTGACACCTCTGTCTGTATATTTTTGTTATTACGATTGGGTCCCGTGTTCACCCTTTTTAGTTGTAAGCGAATAGTCTCCATAGCTCCAAATCGTTCCGAATGTCCAAACTAATTCACTATCTAATTCTGAAATAGGTTTAGTTGTGCTTACAATGTAATCCAAAACTAGTTGTTCATTGAACATCTTTTCAATCGTGAAAATAGGACAAGGTTCCCTCATAATAATGTAACCATAAATTGATGTAACTTCTTCGAATTCCAAACTATAGTCATTAAAAACCATGCTACGGTATTCAGCGAAGCTGAAAAGTTATCACCGATAAGTACACGAATCTCATATATGTCTTTTTTAGTAATACCACTAAATATCCAACACTCAGAAAACAGTTGATCCAAAGTATCCAGTAAGATATCTGTTTCAAATTCTGATCTCTCCATCAAAGCATTCAATCTCTTTCTACCATCATCAAAATTTCCTTCTAGAAGTTCCGTAATTATTAATTTACTCTCCCTTAAGAACCATGTATGTTGTAATTCTGTTTTCATGTCTCCATGTATCGTTGACGCGTTAACTAACTCCTTGTAAATTTTCTCAAGCATTTCTGTGGGTAATATTTCCTCCATAATTCCTAATTTACAAAACCATCTGTTTATTCGAGTAAATCCGCTAACTCACATGTCATTGGCCATGAGTTCCTCATATAATTAACACAATCGGTTGTTCGTACCCATACCTAGTGAGCTTTTGATCTATAATAGCTATCGGTAAAGTATTTAGTTCTTATTATAATATTTATAACCAATCAAAATCCGTTGCTGAATTTAGCTATACGAGGACAAACGGAATGATAACATCCGTTCAACAACTTGGTATTCCAGTCATAGTCATAGTTCATTTCATATTATTACTCTAAAATCTCCATTACATGGAGAAAATAAAGAGCCCATCTGATGTAAACTAGTATATAAGTACTTAGTGATTTATTTTCATCAATTATATGTATTGTTACTCCTATAAATATAGTCTGTTATACAGAGGATACATCGCCCACGTGACAGTATCGTGTCGCGAAAGGTCTATACAAGTATATAAATGCGCGTCAGGTTTATGTATATGTCCCTGTTTCTTAAAGCAAATCCAGTACATATACGTGCGTTAAGACACGTGCAATTGCCACTAGTAAATCACGTATAAAATCTCTTTACTGCATAGTTAAACTGTTGAGTTTTCACACGTATTCTATGTCGTTTTTTATGGACTATATACGTGGTATATGTCAGTATATACACGAATGTAATGTATAATCACGTATTAATTTCATATATTCTTCTCAAAACAACTCAGCACAACGCATCAATTCTGATGTCTATGGCGGTTCAAACAGTGTACACTTTCAGTGTTGTTACAGTTTAATGCATACCATACTCATTTATGCATAATAACGCGGGTCTACATCGTTGCTATATACCTATATACGTCCATATTTCTTAAAGTATAGTATCTATACGTACATCATGGCGTATATTAAACCCCCTTTCACTGGTAAATCACGTATAAACGCTCTTTATTGTATAGTCAACTAACCATTTCGACATACACGCTGCTCTGTGGTGGTCTGTTGTGTCTTACCATTATACCATTATATGTAGAAGGTAATGTGGTCAAATATGTATAAGTCTGATTTTGTGTCAATGTGCCTGTTATTAATCTCATCAATTGGGTCGTTTATAAGTCGTCAAACATGATGATTTCTAATCATCTAATAGGTATTATAAAAAATGCCTACTTCACAAATATTTTGAGTGCATTTCAGTGTATGTTTCGTGCTCTGTAAAAACGTGATTTGACCGCTAGTGATGTAGTGAAATAACGTATTTTATAGTTGTCAAATACGTACTAAAAATATTGTCAATTTATGACTCATCTAATGAATTTTCCACACCTAGTGTCTACAATATGTTTATATATTGTGACTCATTACTACGATTGCAGTATGTCCACGTATGTCAGATATTACATAACCTTGATAACTATGTTTAGAAATACCTGGTATATGAGATCATATTGTAGCTTACAGAGACTGGAATGCGACTTGCATCTACCATCACGTGCGTTCGAATGAAGTTACATGTACGATATGAGCCATTATATGTGTCGATGAGGTGTTATATCAGTATATTCATGCAATATTCGTAAATGACAGCAACATATCTTTTCCCTCCCATTATCAAGCGAGATTTTGTGGTTAGCTGACAAACATGGCATTTTCGAATATATATAGCCTATTGGACACTTACTTCAAATGCTAAAATTGCCTCTTCAAAATAGTTAAAAGTACACATTTTTATTTCGAATTTCATTGTTTACGGTTAATTTCCTGTTATGAAATTGGTCCTTTTATAAATGCTTAATACGCAGTTACAAAAAGCCCTAATTGACAAACATTTTAAGCGCTATTATGACTATATTTGACGAATAAAAAAAACGCCATTTGACGTAGTACAACAACGTGAAATGACTACTTTTTAAACGCGAATTTGAAACAAAACTAATATACAAAAGAATTTTAAATTAAAATAATAAGTTTGGTTGATGTATAGTTTGGTTGACAGCATTTTCACACACAGAAGCGTTATGATACAGTTTCACCACTCACACAGAAGCGATCTTATACGGTGTAGCGGTATGTTACAGAGTTATCGTTCTTTTCGAGGCTAAAAAAAGCGCAGGCCGGCCCCCTCCCTCTCCCCCGTTTTAAAAGGGGCGGTGTTAAGGGGAGCGATCGAGCGTCACGAAAAAATGTCACCCTATTTTACACATAACCCTTCTACATATTTACCACAATTCTACTTTTACCCTTACCCAATATAACCCCCTCTCTTCCGAACTTCTTAGCCATCATCTTTATGCTACTTTGTGCATCATTCATGTTCTTTGCCCTATGTCCCTGTCATTTCCTATAAGTTTACACCATTTTGCATGTGTTCTCCTTTTTACTACTGTATCCTTAATACACAAACCCCCAAGTTCATACACATATACGTAATACTTTCCATTCATTCTCTGCTTTATGTTTACTCTTTTGTCGCGTTACATCCCCTATGTTTTCGACCAACTGCTTACACCTAAATTATATATATGTATATATGTCCCCTTTTACCCATCTCTTCTCCTCTCCACCCCAGTTCATATGATTTAGTTATACTTTTACCCCTATGGCCCTCTTCTCTCACTCCCTCTGCTTTCCTCTACCTGGTGCCATTTTATTTTCTATACCATTTAAGCCCCATTGCCGGCTCTTACCCCCTAATTACTGTCTGCAATCATGGTTACCCCTCTCCTTCCAACGCAAAACCCCCACATTTCATATGATTTAGGTATATACTCAATGATTATTCTTATCTCATCTACTTTAATTATGTACATGTTCCCCACCCCAGCTCTCTGCTATACACCTCTATTTATTTTACCCTATACCCCATTTACCTTTCTCCACATAACCACCTTTCATTCTTTTTTACCTTCCCCTTTTGTACCTCTAAACACTTTGTTCTTCCCACAACAATCCCAATGTTTTCCTAGGAAAGTAATGCTTACTACTCAATGTTTTCTCCAAATTAAACCCTTCTGCTCCCATTTACTTGCATCTCACTCTCCCCATCGCCTTCCCCTTTTTACACATGTATAAACCTCTGTTGAGTGGCTTTTCTTAGCCTCCTATACTCTTCGCTATACACCTCTATACACTCTCCCACTGCCCCTTTACCCTTTTCACATAAGCACCTTTCATTCTTTTCATGTCTCCCTTTTCCATTTTATACAACTCTTATTTTACCTCTGTTCTACCCACAACAATCCCAATGTTTTCCTAGGAAAGTAAGGCTTACACCTCAATGTTTTCTCCAAATTATACCCTTCTGCCCCAATTTCTTGCCTCTCGCTCTCCCCATTTCCTTCCCCTTTTTGCACCATCTACATGTATAAACCTATATTGAGTGGCTTTTCTTAGCCTCCTATACTCTTCGCTATACACCGCTGTACACTCTCCCACTGCCCCTTTACCCTTTTTCCCATAAGCACCTTTCATTCTTTTCATGTCTCCCTTTTCCATTTTATACAACTCTTATTTTACCTCTGTTCTACCCACAACAATCCCAATGTTTTCCTAGGAAAGTAAGGCTTACACCTCAATGTTTTCTCCAAATTATACCCTTCCCCCCAATTTCTTGCCTCTCGCTCTCCCCATCTCCTCCCCCTTTTTGCACCATCTACATGTATAAACCTATATTGAGTGGCTTTTCCTAGCCTCCTAAGCTCTTCACTATATGTTAATTCATATATTAAAAACCATGAACAGTGTACACTACCTAATCCATTATCATCTCCAATTAATACACGGTCATATCATCACATCCCCATTTCCCACACCCCATTACCCCTCATACTGTGTCGTTTCCCCCATCCATTTCCTCTGCCTTATACTTTTCTTCTATGACATTTTTTCGTGACGCTCGATCGCTCCCCTTAACACCGCCCCTTTTAAAACGGGGGAGAGGGAGGGGGCCGGCCTGCGCTTTTTTTAGCCTCGAAAAGAACGATAACTCTGTAACATACCGCTACACCGTATAAGATCGCTTCTGTGTGAGTGGTGAAACTGTATCATAACGCTTCTGTGTGTGAAAATGCTGTCAACCAAACTATACATCAACCAAACTTATTATTTTAATTTAAAATTCTTTTGTATATTAGTTTTGTTTCAAATTCGCGTTTAAAAAAGTAGTCATTTCACGTTGTTGTACTACGTCAAATGGCGTTTTTTTTATTCGTCAAATATAGTCATAATAGCGCTTAAAATGTTTGTCAATTAGGGCTTTTTGTAACTGCGTATTAAGCATTTATAAAAGGACCAATTTCATAACAGGAAATTAACCGTAAACAATGAAATTCGAAATAAAAATGTGTACTTTTAACTATTTTGAAGAGGCAATTTTAGCATTTGAAGTAAGTGTCCAATAGGCTATATATATTCGAAAATGCCATGTTTGTCAGCTAACCACAAAATCTCGCTTGATAATGGGAGGGAAAAGATATGTTGCTGTCATTTACGAATATTGCATGAATATACTGATATAACACCTCATCGACACATATAATGGCTCATATCGTACATGTAACTTCATTCGAACGCACGTGATGGTAGATGCAAGTCGCATTCCAGTCTCTGTAAGCTACAATATGATCTCATATACCAGGTATTTCTAAACATAGTTATCAAGGTTATGTAATATCTGACATACGTGGACATACTGCAATCGTAGTAATGAGTCACAATATATAAACATATTGTAGACACTAGGTGTGGAAAATTCATTAGATGAGTCATAAATTGACAATATTTTTAGTACGTATTTGACAACTATAAAATACGTTATTTCACTACATCACTAGCGGTCAAATCACGTTTTTACAGAGCACGAAACATACACTGAAATGCACTCAAAATATTTGTGAAGTAGGCATTTTTTATAATACCTATTAGATGATTAGAAATCATCATGTTTGACGACTTATAAACGACCCAATTGATGAGATTAATAACAGGCACATTGACACAAAATCAGACTTATACATATTTGACCACATTACCTTCTACATATAATGGTATAATGGTAAGACACAACAGACCACCACAGAGCAGCGTGTATGTCGAAATGGTTAGTTGACTATACAATAAAGAGCGTTTATACGTGATTTACCAGTGAAAGGGGGTTTAATATACGCCATGATGTACGTATAGATACTATACTTTAAGAAATATGGACGTATATAGGTATATAGCAACGATGTAGACCCGCGTTATTATGCATAAATGAGTATGGTATGCATTAAACTGTAACAACACTGAAAGTGTACACTGTTTGAACCGCCATAGTCATCAGAATTGATGCGTTGTGCTGAGTTGTTTTGAGAAGAATATATGAAATTAATACGTGATTATACATTACATTCGTGTATATACTGACATATACCACGTATATAGTCCATAAAAAACGACATAGAATACGTGTGAAAACTCAACAGTTTAACTATGCAGTAAAGAGATTTTATACGTGATTTACTAGTGGCAATTGCACGTGTCTTAACGCACGTATATGTACTGGATTTGCTTTAAGAAACAGGGACATATACATAAACCTGACGCGCATTTATATACTTGTATAGACCTTTCGCGACACGATACTGTCACGTGGGCGATGTATCCTCTGTATAACAGACTATATTTATAGGAGTAACAATACATATAATTGATGAAAATAAATCACTAAGTACTTATATACTAGTTTACATCAGATGGGCTCTTTATTTTCTCCATGTAATGGAGATTTTAGAGTAATAATATGAAATGAACTATGACTATGACTGGAATACCAAGTTGTTGAACGGATGTTATCATTCCGTTTGTCCTCGTATAGCTAAATTCAGCAACGGATTTTGATTGGTTATAAATATTATAATAAGAACTAAATACTTTACCGATAGCTATTATAGATCAAAAGCTCACTAGGTATGGGTACGAACAACCGATTGTGTTAATTATATGAGGAACTCATGGCCAATGACATGTGAGTTAGCGGATTTACTCGAATAAACAGATGGTTTTGTAAATTAGGAATTATGGAGGAAATATTACCCACAGAAATGCTTGAGAAAATTTACAAGGAGTTAGTTAACGCGTCAACGATACATGGAGACATGAAAACAGAATTACAACATACATGGTTCTTAAGGGAGAGTAAATTAATAATTACGGAACTTCTAGAAGGAAATTTTGATGATGGTAGAAAGAGATTGAATGCTTTGATGGAGAGATCAGAATTTGAAACAGATATCTTACTGGATACTTTGGATCAACTGTTTTCTGAGTGTTGGATATTTAGTGGTATTACTAAAAAAGACATATATGAGATTCGTGTACTTATCGGTGATAACTTTTCCCGCTTCGCTGAATACCGTAGCACGGTTTTTAATGACTATAGTTTGGAATTCGAAGAAGTTACATCAATTTATGGTTACATTATTATGAGGGAACCTTGTCCTATTTTCACGATTGAAAAGATGTTCAATGAACAACTAGTTTTGGATTACATTGTAAGCACAACTAAACCTATTTCAGAATTAGATAGTGAATTAGTTTGGACATTCGGAACGATTTGGAGCTATGGAGACTATTCGCTTACAACTAAAAAGGGTGAACACGGGACCCAATCGTAATAACAAAAATATACAGACAGAGGTGTCAAGTACCGGTGTTTGATGAACATAACTAAACTCCAAATATGCTATACGTAATAAGTTGATAAAACTCATGGTTTGTGTGTTTAAGCTTGTATAGCGTTATTCCTTTTAAATAATAAAGTGCAATTTACCTCATTTCCTATAACCGATTTAGTCATAAATGTATCCCATATCCTAAAATTAACTTACCATCGGGAATATTGGCCTTCGGTGATTTCACCACCCACTAGTTCTTTGTTTTATATGAAACACAGTGGTGCATATGACCATGCCCAACAAAGATATATTCAATAATGGCTGCCGATTAAAAATCCTTGAAATATACCTTTGATACATCAGGGTGCTTCTTTACCTCAATGTGTCTAGTCAATTACGCAAACAGTGTGTATCGTCCCCACTAGCTTTCTCTGTGCAGATGGTTATGATTGGCATTCCGATAAATTACATCGGAATGGTTTGGATTCGTACCCATATGCCAATTCAAAACTCATTAAGAGCGCGCTGATGAAGGTGTATAACTTTAATACTTCATGTCTATAGGCTAGTAACGGGAACCCATTGCGACCAGTGCATGTATATCGTATATATATATTGATGTAGGCAGTGGGTCTACGTAGCTCTCTAGATTTCTCTACCATTACCATAGCTATCATATACACACGCGTTCGAGTATGAACGATGGTCGGTTAGAACCTATGACCTAAAAAGGGCCTGGGGACCGATCATATTCAAGTTACATATAATTTACATTTGAAGCATAGTTTTAATGGGGTTATAACTTGAACGGTAAGTGGCCATATATAGCTAATACGACTGACGTAGACCATATTTTGACATTCTAAATGATACAAATGCTTACATATTAGTATATGTGAAGAGTGAGTACGCATTTTGTCTGTGACATAAACTGGTATATTGATATAAAATAACAACCATTTCTAAGCTAAATAACACTGTATATAATATGCAGAGAATTGAGTTACCTGCTCATGTAATTCACATGAAACGTGATGTGCATCAATGGGGTACAATATTATGCTATAGGTACCATTTCTAAAGTATACAACCATAACTCATTACTAGAAGACCTTAATCCCGAGTAATTGTGTTGTGTGTAACAGCGGGACTCAGTAATGGGTGTTCGTTGCTTTTGGATTAGTTTGCTTCGGTGACCATGTTGAACCCTATGCGTAATGTATTGTCTGATTATAGACACAAATGACGTGTACCTTTAAGGTATGTGACCCCGCGGGTATAATACTATGCTATTGGAACCATTTCTGAAGTAAATAAGTTTACTACGGTGGACATGTTTAACCCTACGTGTAATTTATTGTCTGATTATAGACAAAAGTGACGTGTACCTTTAAGGTATGTGATACCACCGGTACAATACTATGTTATTGGAACCATTTCTGAAGTAAATAAGCTTACTACGGTGGACATGTTGAACCCTATATGTGTAATGTTTTGTGTGATTATAGACAAAAGTGACGTGTACCTTTAAGGTGTGTGATCAAAATACGGTCAATTGTATGAACAATTTCTGAAGTAATGACACATCAATGCCTTCATTTCCTACAATGTTGTCTCGTGCATCGAATGCACATGCATATGTAACTTGAAAGCCAATATGTTATAATGTTGTTGTCTAACACACACTGGGTAATTTTATATGAATGAAAGCATGTAGATTGCAAAAATCTTTATTAAAACTATGGACGTTTTTGAAAATAAAGAGCGTTTTTTATTTATGGATACGATGAATTATGTTTAAATGCTTAATTTTAAATATAAATTTAGTAAACGATGGACATTAAGACAAATTTTGAAAATAAAGAGTGTGTTTTATTTACGGATAGACGGAATTAGGTTTAAATGCTTGATTTTAAATGTAAATTTAGTACAATTAAGACAATTTTGAAAATAAAGAGCGTTTTATTGATAGATACACTGAGTTATGTTTAAATGCCTAAGTGACGTGTTCCTTTAAGGTATGTGACCACGGGTGCATAGTATGCTATATGAACCATTTCTGAAGTAAATAAGCTTACTACGATGGACATGTTTAACCCTACGTGTAATGTATTGTCTGTTTATAGACAAAGTGACGTGTACCTTTAAGGTATGTGATCAAAATACGGTCAATTGTATGAACAATTTCTGAAGTAGTGACACATCAATACCTTCATTTCCTACAATGTTTCCTCGTGCATCGAATGTACATGCATATGTAACTTGAAAGCCAATATGTTATAATTTTGTTGTCTAACACACACTGGGTAATTTTATATGAATTAAAGCATGTAGATTGCAAAATCTTTGTTAAAACTATGGACGTTTTTGAAAATAAAGAGCGTTTTATTGATAGATACGATGAATTATGTTTAAATGCTTAATTTTAAATATAAATTTAGTATACGATGGACATTAAGACAAATTTTGAAAATAAAGAGCGTTTTTTATTTACGGATAGACGGAATTAGGTTTAAATGCTTAATTTTAAATATAAATTTAGTAAACGATGGACATTAAGACAAATTTTGAAAATAAAGAGCGTTTTTTATTTACGGATAGACGGAACTAGGTTTAAATGCTTGATTTTAAATGTAAATTTAGTACAATTCAGACAAATTTGAAAATAAAGAGCGTTTTATTGATAGATACACTGAGTTAGGTTTAAATGCTTAAGTGACGTGTTCATTTAATGTACGTGACCACGGGTACAATAGTATGCTATATGAACCATTTCTGAAGTAATGACACCTTATTATTATCACTAACACTGTGCCAATGCATTATATTATGTATGTCTGTCTCCCATAAATGTACAGGCTAATATGACCTATAAATTGAAGGTAAGTGGCCAGTCTGTTACAATGTTGTTGTCGTTTAAGATACATTTCGTAAATTTTATATGAATGAAAGCATGTAGATTGCATAAATGTTTGTTAAAACTAGGTACATTCAAACTATTTGGAAAATAAAGAGCGTTTTTATTGATGTATACGCGGAATTAGGTTTAAATGCACAAATGACGTGTACCTTTAAGGTATGTGACCAAAATGCGGTGATTTGTATGCTATTTGAACCATATCTGAAGTAGTGACACACTAGAAAACCTTAATTTCTACAGAAACATTAATTTTGTTTATCTCTCAGTCTCCACAGATGCAGAAGCCATTAGGAGCATGCATTTGAATGAAAGACCTATCGTGGCATTAAATAACTTAAACATGTGTTTAATTACGAATCTTCGAGATATTGTGTGTAGGATTTACTTTATTTGAAATGTTCAAATATCTATTGGCAAGGCGTTGATTGATTCCTAATAGTTCGATTACAGATATTAAAGGGGTATTTAGAGAAAAAGCTTAACTAATGTTAGTGATGATTTAATCAATTGTACCATAACAGTTGACCATTAGGAGGGATACATAATGGGGAGTCAGTATGTATTCAGGGTTCATTCCGCTAGCGGTATAACTTTTGTGAGAGTTAAATTGCATGGGTTATGCTCTGTAAGCATATGTTGGCTGCTTGGAGTTAGATGTGTATTTAATACCTAGATGGTCTCCCACGTGCTGAGAACTTTGTAGATTATTTTAATTTTATTAATTGTTTCAGAGGCAGCTAGAAAGGCATTTTATTTTTCCTAACCAATATGTGCAAATTCACCCTGAATGTTTTTTTATTCAAATTAGTGCAGGCTTAAATGTTTTATCACCTAGTGGTATGCATAATCTCATTAATCTGTTTCACCGCTTTATCCCCATCGGTATGGATTTATTCAAAGGCTTAAATGTTTTATCACCTAGTGGTATAATGCATAATCTCATTAATCTGTTTCACCGCTTTATCCCCGTCGGTATGGAGAATGTTCCAGAATGGTTATATGTTGTGTTATTAGCTTGAGAGCTCTGTGCCCTGCAGTAGGTGCATTGTGTTCCCCCGTGCTTAGAAGTTAATTAACAGACAAAGGTGCGTCTGCCTTCAGCCTTGTTAGTTTAAATGGCCATATGCGAGTATGAAGTGTCTTACACGAATACATTATGGATTTACTAGAATGTTGTAGAAGACAAAAATAAATGATTTTAACTGCCTATATTCTATGCGTGGAGAACGGTAAATAGATAGATGCTATGATACCCAATGTGTGTACCGTGTGAAATTAACATTGGGACTTTACAGTTGTATAATTTTAAAGAGGCCGTAGACAAATATAAATTTTATTACACGAATACATTATGGATTTTACTAGAAAAAAAATGTTCCAGATTGTTCCAGAACAATAAAAATGTTCCAGAACAAAAAAAATGTTCCAGAATTTTCCAGAACAATAAAAATGTTCCAGAAATTACGTGGGAAGGAGGAGCGATATATAATAATTAAAGGGGGCGTTACCATACCATGGGGCCATATATACACATACAAAGCATAGGAAAGGGGGCGTTGACATACTATGGAGCCATAGTCCTATAGGAAAAGGGGTCCCACACATACATGACCCACAGTCACAATCACGCTGCTGTTCCCGTATACCTTTGCGTAAATACGAAATTGTGAGTGTTGGTTTTTAACCGGGATTTCTGAGAAGCATTATGCCTATAACTACCCCCCCCCCTAAGCCCTGACCTAAGTGTCATACATACTATAACAATGATGTTGTAAGAGTACTATGGCATCCAATAAATCTCCCCGCATAGGAAACCACTCAATGTTCCCGTATATCTCTCTGCAGATGCTAATAAGTTGAATGGTAAACAGACGCTCTTTATAGCGATGCGTCAAAAACAAACGCTCATTAAATAATCACTTGATTAACCCACGCGCCGTGCCTTTGCGGTGATTTGGGAGTGGATAAAGGGTGCTCAGAGCTTCTCCAAAACGCGACAACTACGGTATTCGTGGGTTTTTACCCTTAGATGGGAAGTTTGAACTCAATCGAGCCAGCCGTTTTCGATTCTATAAAGTACATATATATATATATATATAGCTATAGCTATATATATATATATATATAGATATACGGAAGTCTCAAAATATATAGTATAGACTAGCAGGTTAGCCCGCCACTGGTGGCGTTGGTCCGAAACATGACATTTTTTGGCTTTTCAATGAGTTAATTGTGACTTTTTAACCAAGAGGAATTATGGTACCCATCCCTAAAAGAGGTATGACTTAAGGTACAAACTGACCCGATGAAAATTTCACCAGACATAAGAATCACACAACACGCATTTTTCAATGAGTTAATTCTGTCTTTTTAATCAAGAGGAATTATGATACCCGTCCGTAAAAGAGGTATGCCAACGATGTCGTTGTCATTGGCATTCACGGCTTGGGGCAACACGCATTTTTTAATGAGTTAATTCTGTTGATACCCGTCCCTAAAAGAGGAATGCCAACGATGTCGTTGTTGTTGGCATTCACGGCTTGGTGGCCACCCGAAAATTTTCGCCCGAAGATTCTCACATTGCCGTAAAGAGAAAATTAGCATTGTGTGGATTTATTAATTTTATTAATTATTTTCTCGCTAACAATGTCGTTGTTGTTGGCATTCACGGCTTGGGATTGACCCCCCACCTTTACGAGATAGTCAAAGGAGAAGGCAGTGGAAGTCCCGTCAGATTCGGGGACGTATCGCACTGCCTGGTATTTACTGAATTTCAGCAGCCATATAAGCTGCGTGAGTTAGCACGATTTGAGGGGTGTATGTTTATAGCTTGTTTATATGAATGTATCGAAAATAGACTAAGATTTTCAGCCGTAACAAGAAATGTATATATCAGAAAATATAAATTCTATATTTTGGAAGGTATTAGCAAGTTTTGGCTCAACGGGTTTATCAGTGTGGAGTGAATATGGATATAAAAATATACATATACAGATATAAAAAATGTAGAGTTACGCCTCTTGGATCGCGAGCGAATCGATAGCGAAACCCACCGTATCGAAACGAAGGTCGCCCTTTAAGGGCCAAGGAGAGCCCATAGCTTGTCCAAACTGCGACGTCGACGATCCCCGTGTGTTTTTACACTTATATACGAAATTTGAGCTCGATCCGCGCAGCTGTTTTCGATTCTATGAAGTACCCACAAACACATATATATATACGGAAGTCTCAAAATATATATATAGACTAGCATGGCGTGGTTCGTCTCGTGGCTTTGTTCGAAAAAGCAATTGCAACAGCTTCCGAGACACGTATACATGCTGCACCTAGGTGTAGACTTTCGTCGAAAACAGCGAGTTTTACCCGATTTGACCTTGAATTGATCAGTAGGCTTTAATATTCGACACGACAATTGACTGCCGTGGACCACGGACTGCCGTAACAGGTGATAACATGCTCACATTCGGCGGATCGGGCACTGTGGTCAGTCAAAAAACATAACGCGCACGCTATAACTCCAGTATCACTAACGTATGTGGCATTGGAAGGGTCAGTTTAACTTCCGCCTGGATCCACGTGGCGTGACATAATTCACAACCACGTGTATTTACATCGAAAGTGTTCAAATTGCGCGACCGCGACACACACAATGGCCCGATAATGGACACGCATTCCCTGGCATTTTCCAGGAGATATTCATGGGGAGGTCGAGTGACCAATTTTGAAATTTGCTGGTCGCATTCGTCTGTAGGTCTGAGGAATTCTCGGCTAGATATTGTTACCAACATGACATATTTAAATTAATCCCGCCGCGCACCCCATCACCAACGCGACATGTGCTGCTTTCGTAGAGATGACGAAATATGAGTGCGACAAAGAATATTGTTTGATCGAAAGCATTTGAATTAATACGTCGCAATACTCGCCTTGATGGTGGCTAATAGATATTTGTCCCTGTTAGGTGTTGGGAATGTCGTTACTCGCCTTGATGGTGACTAATGGATATTTGTCCCTGTTAGGTGTTGGGAATGTCGTCACACAACACGCTCATGTCTGGATACAGTCTTACACGCTCATGCCGAGACCCAGACGTAAGATTCACATTAAACACATACGCTCTTTATCAACACACTGCGGACACGAACGCTCTTTAACTATCAACGCTATTAACCACCGCAGTGCCGTTTTTTGTGACTGAGAGTTGAGAACGCGTGCTCTGAGCTTCTCCAAAACGCCGCGACGACGATTCCCGTGGGTTTTTACATTTAGATGGGAAGTTTGAACTCAATCGAGCGAACCGTTTTCGATTCTATGAAGTACACACATATATATGTTACAGTAAATCAGTGAAATTAGTAATTACGCGAAATCCCTAGGGATTACATGAAACCACTAAACATGGTCCGTGGTTACACGTAATTACTGAATGTGTCAGGGATTTCATGAAATCACTAAAAGTGGCTAGGGATTACGCGTAATCACTGAAATGTGTTAATTGATTTTACACATTCTTACTGGTCAGATTTCAGTAAATTAGTGTGATGGATTTTAAGAGTCACATTTGCTACTTTACACAATATAAGTCCAGAAAAGTTATCTCAATGACTAATTAGCTTCTCTGTTGGCATTATTATAATTTAACAGCTAAGTGCTATTATGGAAGTTGTTTATGTTAATCATTTGAGTGATACTAAAATTAATAGCTGCTCATTACTATAAATACTGGGTTGTTTTCTATACATTCATCTTCATTCAGAAATGGCGTCCGATAACAAGGAGGAGAGGTTTAAAAATGAATTGTTTATGCAATATGAGCTGTGGAGTAATAATCTCTTTCAGAAATCGGAATATTCTAAAGTTATTACTCAACTGAAATTAGCTAGTGAAAATTCTAAAACCAAGGATAGGAACGCTTACTATTTGCTGAGCAAGTAAGTAAATTTTATAGTTAATTTTTTAACTGCATAGTAGTCCTTATTGCACATTGATAGCTACATGTAATTGCAGATTACTAACAACATAATTATGTTTTGTTTTTAATATAAAAGTTAATAATTCGAATAGTTATTGTCTAATTTATAATATTATATATCAAAATTTGCATGCCAGTATCACATTTTCTTTAAATTAATGACCCGTATGTTTGTCATTACAGATATGAAATCATGCAGTGCGGTGATGTCGAGAAACTGATCAAACGACGTAGCAACCCCGAGGAACCTATTCTATATTTCGTCACAATGGAAGAAACGTTTGATGTCATTCAACGAGCTCACCTCGCTACTGGTCATGGCGGCCGCGACAGAATGATAAAAGAATTACAGAAAAAATACGCAAACATCTCAACAAAAGCTCTAGAGCTCTTCAAATCGTTGTGTATGGAGTGCCAGAAAAAGAGGGTTCGGCCGAAGACGAAAGGGGTGGTGGTGCGACCAATTCTGACGAAAGAGTTTACGAGTCGATGTCATGTGGATTTGATTGATATGCAATCCCTAGCAGTCTCCGACTATAAGAGGATAATGGTGTATCAAGACCACCTCACCAAATTCTGTATACTGAGACCGTTAAAAAGCAAAAGAGCAACGGAGGTAGCCTTCCAGCTTCTGGATATCTTCCTTATGTTCGGAGCACCAGCCATTCTGCAGAGTGACAATGGATCCGAGTTCCGAGTTCACGGCTAATGTCATCAAAGATCTGAAGGATATGTGGCCAGAGTTGACCATGGTTCACGGAAAACCACGACACCCCCAAAGCCAAGGTTCAGTTGAAAGGGCCAATGGTGATATCAAGGATATGCTAGTGGCTTGGCTCGCTGACAATGAAACAACAGACTGGCCTAACGGTTTGAAGTTTATTCAGTTCCAGAAGAATTCAGCTCATCATTCTGGCATTAAATGTTCGCCTTATTCAGCTGTATTCGGCTGTGAAGCTCGGATTGGCCTGTCCGGCACATCGTTGCCAACCTCGACAGAGACTTATACACAATCGCTGTCAAATCAGGCATTCTGAGCGAAAAGTATTCTCGCAACCAATTTGATTTGTGCCCGGAGATACTTTTGACTACCGATCACATCTGCCAAACAAAGATTCTCCCTCTATGCTCTGCAGTCAGGGACCAATCTGCAACAGGTGGTCAAGGATTTAAGAAATGTAATTGTAAGGGGACATGCATGACTGCCAAATGTAAATGTTTCAAGGCTCAATTGAAATGTAATTCACCATGTCACAACAGCCCAACATGTAAAAACAAGTAGATGATGAGTTTGTATTGAGCTAAGTGAAAATCATCCGTGCTTCTGTTTTGTCTACAAAAAAGTGCAACTAAATTTGTAACTGGTATATTTCCATTTAAAAAATCGAGAAAAACAGGAACATTGATGATGATTTAAACATCTTATTTTTTGTTTATATTTTGTTTATATTTTTGAATTAATTTTTGGTTTTTCAATATTTTACCCGATTTGACCTTGAATTGATCATTTTCAAGGTCAAGGTCAGGTCGGGGTCACAATTTAACCCGTCCATGACACATCCCGTAGGTAGCAAGTTTGAGCTCAACCGGTTCCAGTCTATAAAGGACACACACATATATATCATTTGTGGGTACCCGTTTCAAGGTGAAGATCACCTAGGGCGGAAAAACTGACCCGATCCGCGTTCCTACGAAGCCCTAAAAGAATCACACAAAATGCTCATGTCTGTATAATGACGCACATGCCCAGACCCAGACGTAAGTATCACATTTACGCACATACGCTCTTTATCAACTACACTGCGGATAGGAACGTTCTTTAACTATCAACGCGATTAACCCCGAAGTGCCGATTGCGGTGATTTTGATGATTGGGAGTGAAGAATGAGTGCTCAGAGCTTGTCCAAAACGCGACGACGACGATTCCCGTGGGTTTTGACCCTTAGATAGGAAGTTTGAGCTCAATCCGCGCAGCCGTTTTCGATTCTATGAAGTACCCACATACACACATATATACACACACATATATATATACGGAGTTCTCAGAATATATAGTAGATAGACTAGCAGGTTAGCCCGCCACTGGCGGCGTTGGTCCGAAACATGACTTTTTTTTCGCTTTTCAATCAGTTAATTGTGCACGGAAGTCTCAAAATATATATATATACTAGCAGGTTAGCCCGCCACTGGCGTGGTTGGTCAGAGACATGACATTTTTTTAATTTTGTTTTTGTTTTTTTTATATATATTAATTTAATGTTTTTTTAAATTTAATAAATTATTTTTAAATTGTTTTTAATTTTAAATTGTTTTAATTAATTTTTTAAATGATTTTTTTGTTTCTGGCGGAAAATTTGACCCGATGAAATCCCCCCTTCCTAGGAACGAAAGACAACCCATTGTTTGTTTTTCAATGAGATAATTCATGGTACCCGTCCTAAACATCCCCGTTCCCAGATTAGTCCCCGAATTGACCCGATGAAACCCCCCCCCCTTCCTAGGAACGACAGACAACGCATTGTTTGTTTTTCAATGAGTTAATTCATGGTACCCGTCTCCCCGAAAAGAGAGGACAGTCAATTAATCCCGTCGTGAAATCTCTCTGCATAATATTTCGAGCGATAGCGTTGCGTTGAATTGTAAACAAACGCTGCTTAGATCAATTCTGCCTTTTTAATCGAGATGATTGCATTTCGTCGCGCATACGTATTTCGGACGCATGGGGTCAGTCGTTTAGCCACGTCCATTGCAATAAAGAGCGTTAATCCTTAACACCTCCGAATATGGTCAATATAAAGATCGTTGATGCCTTAACCCCCGAAGTGGCGCTTGCGGTGATTTTGATGATTGGGAAGGGAGAAGAGGTGCTCTGAGCTTCTCCAAAACGCGACCACGACGGTGTTCGTGGGATTTTACACTTATATACGAAGTTTGAGCTGGATCCGAACAGTCGTTTCGATTCTATAAAGTACCCACATATATATATACACACATATATACATATATATACGGAAGTCTCAAAAAAATAAATATATATATATATAAGGCAGACATGACCCTAATACCATCATTAGGCAGACATATACAAAAAACTTTAAAACTGCTCAATTTTAAAAACTCTTTCTCTAGTGTTGTTATAAATGTGACCACCAAGATATGATCAATGGGAATTTGTGATTCCTCAAGTAATATGAAATATACAAATTCTCAGGTCTGCCTAATATTAGGAGGACCATTGATCATCATTAGGCAGACTGCGACATTATGCAGACCAAATCCGGTGTGCCTATTTTTTGCATACCAGTCACAACTAGTTATCTGGTGTTTTAATTGTTAACACCTCTCCTTGTTCGACCGATTTTTTTTAAGGGTATTTCAGCCCCGATAATTTTGAGACTTGTATATTCTGTCGATATATATAGTTTCATGATTGTGCGGTCGAAACATCCACAGCGGTCTTGAAAAAATCTACTTTTCTGGTTTTGCGTTTTGTATGTATAGGATGCAGCAAAAAAGAAGATAGCTGGCCAAATGTCATTAAAACATCGAGAAATCTGGTGTATACATCGAAATTGAGTACAAATTTCGGGATTAAAAAAAGACCGCACAATGATGAAACTATATATCGATCGAATATACGTGTCTCAAAATTATCGGGGCGGAAATGCCCTTAACAACAATTTTTTTTAATCCCATCATTTTATAGACAAAAGACAACCTAAATCGCTTGAACAAGGAGAGGTGTTAACAATTAAAGCGCAAGATAACTAGTTGTGAATGACATGCAAAAATTAGGCAGACAGGATTTCGTCTGCATAAAGTCGCAGTCTGCCTAATGATGGTCAATGGTCCTCCTAATGCTTACTCTACATAGCTATCTATTATATATTTTTGGAAGATCTGTCTGTGTGTGGTGTGTCTGTCTGTGTGTTCGCGATGAACTCGAAAACGGCCGACCCGATTTCGATGAAACTTCGTATGTGAGGGTACTATCGGTGGGGAAGTGGCATAGGCATATTAATTTTCAGATCCGATGTCAACTTTTCACGTACCGAGGTCAAATCTGTTTTTACGCTGTGTTACGGGACTTTCATTTGAGTTCGGTGCTTACAAATCGATTCGAAACAGCGCGAATAATGAAATGTCAGTCATAATAATGACACTGTGAGAATCTTTCGTGTTTCCTCTTTCCAACGATATATAATGCGTATGTATCCGTTTTAGTTATCTGCCTCAATTATCAAGAAGAAGTGGTACTATCTTCCATCAGGACGTCGTTAGAGGTCATAACGTTAGATCACGTTAACGCTTAACCGACCGATGCATTTGGCTGTTTCAGACGTCTTGGCGATATCTCGGGCACCGATGGTAATTTATCTTTACGTTGAAAGTTGATAATTAATGAGCGTGTGTATATGAGGCGCGTTTATATACTTGAGTGGAAATCAAATCGGGTTAAACTGGCGGATTTTTACGGACGAAATTTGATGCATAGGGTATCTCGGTATCCGCTGGACGATTTCCCGGTATCCGCTGGGCCGATTTCCACCATTTTTGGGGTGTTGGTGTTTGATCCCACCTGACCTTGACCTTCAAAATGGTCAATTCAAGGTCAAAGCCCGGACGAAGTCGGGTCACCTTCTAGTATATATATATATATATATATATATATACTAGAAGGTGACCCGACTTCGTCCGGGCTATTCAAAAACCAAATTTCAAGTCGATAGCTCCACCCGTTTCCGAGATCTGGTCTGCGCATGCGCGAAGTTGGCGTCGCACGGGCTCGGCGACCCGATAAAATTCGTATCCGGGGCAAGATACATTCACATACCAAATTTCAAGTCGATAGCTCCACCCGTTTCCGAGATATATATATTGCCCAATGTCATTTGCGGATACCTCGGCCGGTGATGAGTTAACGCGACATCGGCCGGATAAGAGTTAAACGCGATCACGTCACGATCTGTTGACGGCGTAATATATTTACAGAATGTTTTTCGATGAGCGAGGCATGGTCCTGCGTTCTTCCCGATAATTAAGGTAGAAACTTTAAACGTACACAGGCGTGTGATACATCATTGGAAAGAGGAAGCGCCACAGATTATAACCGTGCAAATTATATGACTGGCAATTTATTATTCGCGCTATATCGAATCGATTTGTGAGCACCGAACTGAAATATATTAGCGCAAAACGGCGTAAAAACAGATTTGACCTCGGCACGTGAAAAGTTGACCTCGGATCTGAAAATTAATATGCCTATGCCACTTCCCGACCGATAGTAACCTCACATACGAAGTTTCATCGAAATCGGGTCGGCCGTTTTCGAGTTCATCGCGAACACACACACACACACACCACACACACAGACAGATCTTCCAAAAATATATAATAGACTAGCCGATGAGCCCGACGTTGTCCGGGCTATTCAAAAACCAAATTTCAAGTCGATAGCTCTACCCAGCCCGACGATTTCAAGTCGATAGCTCTACCCGTTTCCGAGATCTGGTCTGCGCATGCGCGAAGCTGGCGTCGCACGGGCTCGGCGACCCGATAAAATTCGTATCCGGGGCAAGATACATTCACATAGCAAATTTCAAGTCGATAGCTCCACCCGTTTCCGAGATCTCGTCTGCGCATGCGCGAAGCGGGCGCCGCACGGACTCGCCAATACGACAACGTTCACCGCCTGGTCAAACTCCACACACGTACCAAGTTTCGTCCCGATCGGTCGAGAATCGTAGATTTGTATAAATGACAGACAGACAGACAAACAAACAAACAAACAAACAAACATACATACAGACAGAGGTCTTCAAAATATATATGAGAATATATATATATATATATATTTTTTTTTTTTTTCTTCACAGTTTAAAGTAACGTGTGCACAGTATTATATATTGTCCAAGAATAACATAAGACATGTCTATAGAAAATTAATTAATTTAAATAAAATGTCTATAGGCCTTTCGTGGCATTGCCACTTTTCAATAGACGATAAATTGAATTATGACGTCATAGTGTCATGGGAGATAACTCAGCTTCACACAACGTCATTTCCTGGGCGCATTTAGCTTGCTTCGGAAGTGATCAATGTAGAAATCTTCCTTCCGGGTTCGGCGTATTCTGTTTGCTGAGAACAGTTTTTGGAATGGGTAGATCGAATATTCATTCCTTCCACATTCATCCAAATGTTCACTCAGTGCAATTTTGCGATATTCTGGTTGCTTTATCTGTTGTCTATGGATCCGCGTTCTTTCTCGTAATTTATTGCCTGTTTCTCCGATATAACTTTCCGAACATCCATGACAGACAATATATAATATCTTCCGAGTTACAGTCCATAGATATATTCGGATAGATTGTCATTCCATTTTTAATGTCAGTGACCCTCCAGTGTGAAGGTAATTGCATGTGCCACACCGTTTGTCACCACATTTACTGACTATGTGATTTGGAATCCCATCAGTTGTGAACTTTGCTTTGGTCAATATTTTTTTCAGATTTTTCGGTTCGCATTTGCTAGGTAGAATGTCATCTGATTTTATTATAGAATTCATTTTTTCACTTTTCTGTATGATGGGGAAGAGCTGTTTTGCAACTGTAGCTATATTAGGATGGTGAGCGTTGTGTGTGGAAATCATCGGAATTGGGTCTGGCTTTGGTTCTGGTGACCTCTCTGCGCGTAGCTCCGCGATTGGAATGGCTCTAGCGCGTTTTATGCCATCCTGTATTAGTTTCTGCGTATAGTTTTTTTTTTTTTAGAAAACATTTAGTTCAGAGAGTCTGTGATCACGTTGCTTGTTTTGGCTGACAATTGTGCATACACGTCTTGCAAGACAGTAAGGAATGTTGCGCTTAGTATGCGACGGGTGACACGAACGGAAGTCTAGATATTGATGTGTATCTGTTATTTTGTAGAATATATCCGTTTGTAATTTGTTTTTGTCAGCCAAAACAAGTACATCTAGATAGGGCAATTTCTCACGGCCCCGTTCTGATGTGAATTTGATTGATGGATGAAGTGAATTCAAAAGTTCAGATTCTTCCCAAATAATAAAGCAGTCATCCAGATATCTTTTCCAGGTGTGGATAATATGGTCACTGATGTTAGTCGGGAAAGTTTCCTTTGTGTGTATATACAGTTGGTGTTCGAGATATCCCATCACTAAATTTGAGTAGGTTGGGGCCATTTTTGTACCCATAGCAGTACCTTTAACTTGGAGGAAATATCGCTCATCAAAGAAAAAATTATTATTTTCTAAAACGATGTTCACTGCGTTTAGAATAAAATCCTCACTGAAGCGATGGTCCAGTATGTCATTATGTTCCTTCATCCAAATTATAAGTGCGTCCTTTCCAAGTGAATGAATATAAATTTGTAACATCACAGCTCACTAGTTTCGACCCTTCTTTTATTTCACGTGGTAATTTACGGATAAAGTCCATGTCATCTCTGAGGAAGCTCGGTAATTTTCCACCGAGGGGTTTGAGGATAATTTCTACAAAGTTACTCAAACGATTTGTTGGGCACGATGACCCAGCGATTATGGGTCGTAATTTGAGATCTGTCGGTTCTTCCATTTTGACATAGGAGTTGTTCTGAAGTTTGATGGCTTCTTGTATTTGTTTACTCTTGTGTATTTTTGGAAGACCGTATATGATACTGCTGTGGTATTCAAATTTTATGAGATAGTCTCTTTCTTTTTCTGTTGTACAATTTGGAAATGTTCTTAGAAGATTCTTTATTTTTTTAATCGTTCGTTTGTCGATATTTTCATTATTTTCTACGTAGAATTCTTTGTTTTGGAGTAATTCTTCTATTAGATGTTGATAATATATTGTGTTCATGATGACTATGGCTCCCCCTTTATCCGCCTCCTTGATTATGATGGTTTTGTCCTGTTGTAAGCATTTTAAAGCATCGTTTTCTCTTTTTGAGATATTTTGCTTCACAGTTATTTCCGTAGGGGGAATTTTAGCCAATGTTTCTATGTACCCATCTAGATGGGGGTCACGTCCTTTTGACGGTGTTCTGTTTGATTTATTACGAACTTATGATCCATCTGATGTGAATTCCTTTCCATTATGGTATTCAATAAGTCGTAATTTTCTACCAAATTCCAAGACATCTGTTTCAAATTCTCTTGTATCTTTCTTTGGTGTTGGGGTGAATTTTAAGCCACGTTCAAGAACCTTAATTTCGACTTCAGTCAGTGTTCTGTTTGATAGGTTTATTATTTTAGGATCTATATGTATGCCGCATATTGGTTCTTTGCTTGATACATTCTGTTTTGTTTGATCCTTGTGACCTGAGAGTAGCCTTGTCATAAAAACGGTTTGCTCTATTGTTTTGTCCGTTTTGTGGTCGACGCTAGCTACTTGTTCCTTACTGTCTTGCAAGACGTGTATGCACAATTGTCAGCCAAAACAAGCAACGTGATCACAGACTCTCTGAACTAAATGTTTTGTTTAAAAAAAAAAAACTATACGCAGAAACTAATACAGGATGGCATAAAACGCGCTAGAGCCATTCCAATCGCGGAGCTACGCGCAGAGAGGTCACCAGAACCAAAGCCAGACCCAATTCCGATTATTTCCACACATAATCCTCACCATCCTAATATGGCTACAGTTGCAAAACAGCTCTTCCCCATCATACAGAAAAGTGGAAAAAATGAATTCTATAATAAAATCAGATGACATTCTACCTAGCAAACGCCAACCGAAAAATCTGAAAAAAATATTGACCAAAGCAAAGTTCACAACTGATGGGATTCCAAATCACATAGTCAGTAAATGTGGTGACAAACGGTGTGACACGTGCAATTATCTTCACACTGGAGGGTCACTGACATTAAAAAATGGAATGACAATCTATCCGAATATATCTATGGACTGTAACTCGGAAGATATTATATATTGTATTGTCTGTCATGGATGTTCGGAAAGTTATATCGGAGAAACAGGCAATAAATTACGAGAAAGAACGCGGATCCATAGACAACAGATAAAGCAACCAGAATATCGCAAAATTGCACTGAGTGAACATTTGGATGAATGTGGAAAGAATGAATATTCGATCTTCCCATTCCAAAAACTGTTCTCAGCAAACAGAATACGCCGAACCCGGAAGGAAGATTTCTACATTGATCACTTCCGAAGCAAGCTAAATGCCCCCAGGAAATGACGTTGTGTGAAGCTGAGTTATCTCCCTTGACACTATGACGTCATAATTCAATTTATCGTCTATTGAAAAGTGGCAATGCCACGAAAGGCCTATAGACATTTTATTTTAATTAATTAATTTTCTATAGACATGTCTTATGTTATTCTTGGACAATATATATATATATATATATATATATAGCTATATATATATATATATATATATATATATATATATATATATAATTTTTGCAATCCTGTCACAACTAGTTATATTGCGATTTAATTGTTAACACCTCTCCTTGTTCAACGGATTTAGGTTGTCTTTTGTTTATAAAATGATGGGATTGAAAAAAATGTTGTTAAGGGCATTTCCGCCCCGATAATTTTGAGACATGTATATTCGATCGATATACAGTTTCATCATTGTGCGGTATT
Source organism: Siphonodentalium dalli (assembly GCA_032622095.1). Classification (NCBI taxonomy): domain Eukaryota; kingdom Metazoa; phylum Mollusca; class Scaphopoda; order Gadilida; family Siphonodentaliidae; genus Siphonodentalium; species Siphonodentalium dalli. The sequence goes on along the minus strand of CP136069.1, from coordinate 103,104,870 downwards.
TTTTCAATCCCGAAATTTGTACTTAATTTCGATGTATACACCAGATTTTTCGATGTTTTAATGACATTTGAGCTGTTATCTTCTTTTCTGCTGCATCCTATACATAAAAATGCAAAAACCAGAAAAGTTTATTTTTCAAGACCGCTGTGGATGTTTCGACCACACAATGATGAAATTATATATCGACAGAATATACATGTCTCAAAACTAACGGGGCTGAAATGCCTTTAACAATTTTTTTTTTTCAATCCCATCCTTTTATAGACAAAAGACAACCTAAATCGGTAGAACAAGGAGAGGTGTTAACAATTAAAGCACCAGATAACTAGTTGTGACTGACATGTAAAAAATAGGCAGACCGGATTTGGTCTGCATAATGTCACAGTCTGCCTAATGATGGTCCTCTTAGAATTAGGCAGACCTGAGAATTTGTATATTTCATATTACTTGAGGAATCACAAATTCCAATTGATCACAGCTTGGTGGTCACATTTAGAACAAAACTAGAGAAAGCGTGTTTAAAATTGAGCGGTTTAAAAGTTTTTTGTATATGTCTGCCTAATGATGGTAATATGGTCATGTCTGCCTAATGCTGAAAGCAGCCATATATATATATATATATATAGATATATATATATATTAGAAGGTGACCCGACTTCGTCCGGGCTTTGACCTTGAATTGACCATTTTGAAGGTCAAGGTCAGGTGGGGTCAAACACCAACACCCCAAAAATGGTGAAAATCGGCCCAGCGGATACCGGGAAATCGGCCCAGCGGACACCGAGATACCCTATGCATCAAATTTCGTCCGTAAAAATCCGCCAGTTTAACCCGATTTGAATTCCACTCAAGTATATAAACGCGCCTCATATACACACGCTCATTAATTATCAAGTTTCAACGTAAAGATAAATTACCATTGGTGTCCGAGATATCGCCAAGACGTCTGAAACAGTCAAATGCATACCTCGGTCCCGATTTTCATCTCAATCGATAAATGTAGAAATCACATATCTGCTGTTTTGCTGCTAAGAATCGTTCCCCATGCGACTGAGCTCTACACGTGGGAGCATATATATATATATACTGCACTCAGTAGTTAGTGAAATGTGCGTTGCAGGTGTAATTTTTTAAAGGCTTGCAGGTGGTGGGTTTCCAAAACTCCCAGATTCCCTAAAAAAACGGCATACCTTACTGCAATTGTTTTACTAACACCCCTCCCCCGGTCGAGTGCTGCTCATGCATGCATAATAAATCTTAAACGTGTGACACCGGTAAATCATACATTTTGGCATACATGCCCAAGCAATTTGTCAAAAGTAACGTTATACTCCATAATATGCAATGTCGCATGGTGTTATATGCGTTGTGGCAATAACGAGTGAGTCGGGCACAATGTATAACAATTAGTTCATTGCAGCCACATTGATTGATTTCATTTGGTATCATAGTAATTGATTATACTATACGGCGCGTTGATCATATCTATGTAGTTTTTTATCATTCGTCTCTGAATTCGACGCGGATATGAAGAAGATATGGACGACAGGGGGTGGGAGTGTCATACTACAGCTTTGGTCAAAATGTTCATAATTTGGAAATTCCATACATGACACAAAATGTATCAGTTGGAAATTTCAGGCGGAAAATATGTTGGAATTGTTCTGGTAGTGTGAAATATTTAGTTTTAGACCAACTTTTCGAATATTTTCCAAGTTTTCGTCAAATTTTGGTATTGAAAGGGATCAGTTAGAAATTTTCCAAAGATAGCAGGCATCAGGTTACAAATTTTCAACAGTTGAAAACCTTGATATACTGGCTACAAAAGTTCAATCAGAGGAGTGGGGCGTAAATGTAATCTCACTTAGTTATGTTTTTGATTTGGTTGCACACGCCTTCACCCAAGTCCATGTCTGAATATAATCTAGAGGGGTCAAATTAACATTTGCATGGCTGCAACTATATATGTCTTATATTATTCAACTGGAGACATGCTAATACACTACGGTGGCTGGTTTATACGGGGGTTGGTTTTGACATAGGGAACTGGTTTTTTTTTATTTCTTGGCCACGAAATAACTAATTCGTTGCCAATTCAATTCAATTTTAATATATTGTATAACTCATTGTCGTATATTGGCATACAGAGTAATATAATTAATACAATTCAAATAATATAAATTATCGCATGACACATGCGTGGTGTATATTTAGAGATAAAGGTATAGATTCTTTGACCAAATATATTTATTAAATAGGGCATGGCTTGTAGTTTACTACGCGGGATATAGTGCCTGTGGCGTGGTGTGTATAGTTCACGACGCGAAGCCTATAGTTAATGACAGAAAATGCTCTATTTATTATATTTCACCGAACAATTCGAATTTGTAGCATGCATACTACATAACCGTATATCCTACAAACACCAATTCCTGGACTGTTCAAATATCCTTCATAAGACTTTAACAGAAATTTTAAAAAGTACTACTCGTTTTACTGAGAACAAATACGATTATCCACTTTTCAATAAACATAATGTGTTGAAATATATTTCATAAAACCGAATCGCGCAGTATTTCGGTTTAGGTTTGAATGCACGAAAACCCGAAACTGTACCACAATGTGAATTGAACCGAATGTTGCCAAGTCGCAAGTTGACGTCGTTCCTGTCAAAACACTTTAATGTTTTAATTTCATTCAGATACGCTTAAATTGGTAGACACATTTCTGTATATACATGTATGTTCTCGACTCTCGAGATTGTTTCATCTGTTCATTGATTTTAGCATGCGAGTTTGGTGCAGTGGGGGCTAAATTCAGCACAATACTACACCACATAGCTCTCTGTTGACATAGCTCTCGGACAATCAGAAGACGGCATTTCCGGGTGAGGTGAAATATATATATATGTGTCAAAGCCGCGGATCGATCCTGCGATGAGATGTCGCCAAACCGGATTTGGGATGTCAAAGATGAGGATGATATACTTCGCATTTTGATTGTTTCTGCTTGAAAATATCCCCGTTATCATTCGGACAGGCCGGCGCATGGACCATCTTTAGGGTGAGGGTGCAAGTGCAAGGGCGAAAACGTGTATGTTTGTTGTGTTTTATGTGCTACTGTCATATTAATAGTATATGCTATTCTGTGTTATTCGTCAGTATAGGCCCGGAACTGTACAACGAATGGAAACATTAAATCAGTGTACATCATGGCCCGATTCGTCATCTCAGGTTTAAACCTGGTCTACGTAAACCTCTAGGTTTAAACCGCCGTGAGTCAGCAAAATCCGTGGTTTAAACCCGCGACCGCAGGTCTAAGTGACGCATTCGTCATCTCTGGTTTAAACCTGGTCTAGCCAGACTGGTGGTGTAGCAGTAATGTTTCTGTATCTTCGAGATAAATAATCGTACTTTCCTAATGCGGACCGCCTCATTTTATTGATTGCGAAAATCAATAATTACGACAGCGACCATATTTTGATTGGAAATTTATAAGCGAGAAGCACTCACACCTATAAAGCATGTGGGGATAAGTTTTTGTCAATTTCGATATTTTGTTTGCGTTTTATAAGCTTAAACCGCCAACTAAACCATCTAAATCGGCGGTCCAGCTAAACCAGCTTTACCAAGGCTAAACTTGAGATGACGAATCCGTCTTTTCTTCATCGCGGTTTAGAATTGTCAACAATCAATCAAAGGGTGGAGCTGTAAATTATCTCGAGTGGGGGCGTGTCTAAGTGGCGGCTGCCGACTGGTGTTACCATGTCACAGTTGATTCATTCGCACACTAGCTTTGCTCAGATACGGACATGTTCATTTAATTTATTTTTTTTTGGCTTGTGGCAATCACAAATACTGGTGTTTCTACGAATTAATTTGAATGGTTCAACGTTTTAATTTTGCACCAAAACCATGCTACTCCATGACCAGATATGCTATGCACATAGTTTGCAATCCTAAACTTATATTGCTATACGAGTCAAATTTGATAACATATTTTGATGTAGATTCCTATAATATTCCACCAGTTCAAAACCTGGGAACTTGTTGATTTTCTGGACGATGGAAAATTTATTACATTGAAAAAAAAAGCAACGCATGCAATATGGTTGCCCACTTCAAACAGTTCAGATGCCGCTTCTGGTGTGCACACATAAGCAAATTGCTTTTACTTGACTGACCTCTTGGTCCAGTATTGACTCGATTATGGAGACTTTATTCGGCGTGAGAGGGGCCTGCGGCCCCTTCGTGCGAAAGGAGCCTGCGTCAAATTTACGCACTTTTGATCATTTGAACATTTTAATTTAAAAAAATATTTAATTAAATTTAAAACAAACAGTTATTACTATATATTTTTAATATTGTTTCTTGTTAGATACAACTCCTTACTCAATTTAACAACACAATTTTTTTCATTTTAAACAAATTAAATTGTCTTATTTTCAAATCAGTTGTATACCAGTTGCGAACAGACAAACGGACATACAGCTCCTATACACTTTAATATATACAGATATAAATGCAAATACACCAAAGTTTGTCTTTGCGGGTAAAGCATCGTGTAGAAATTCTATCACAAACAAAGTGATAAACAGTGCGTGAAACTCGTGCTGATAGACATGCCCTTTGTCAGATGATTTAAACCCACAAAGAGATCGGATTAATGGTCCAGGAGCGATACTCATTTCTCAATGAATAAATCCATTGAGCGTGCAAGTGATCATTTATGACATGTCAATAACCATTATATCGGCTTGTCTTTTTGACCGATTGGTAAGAGGGTAGTTTGACTGCTTGCTCATATCACCGACTCGAGTTGTCAATTGGCTGGAAACTGAACGACAAAAACGCCCCCTTAGACCCGGTTTGGCTGGACCGCCAATGTAGGTTTAAACCAGGTTTAAACTCGGAGGTTTAAACCTGAGATGACGAATCCGGCCCATGAGTTAGAAGGAACGTAGCTAGGTGGTCCCTGGCCGAAAATTAAATATGCGAACAATACGACTTGAGTCATAGTGACGCTGAACATCCATAACAATGTTGGTTAGAATTATAAACCAAACTCTGAAATGCATGCTCAGACGGAGTCCGCTGATAAGATAAGATTCATTTCGGTTAAACATACATATCAATTACAGTATATACAACATATATGATAACATAGTAAAGTCTTATGTAAATATTATGCCCACTGCATGTGATCCAAGAACTGCATTAGAAAGTTTATAAATTATAGTGTAATTTACGTGTGACATAACAATCATGCCCGTATAAATTTGTTTCACAGTGAAGGTATATTATACCAATAGCAGTAAGTATGTTGTATATATAGTATGTATATACCCCAAGGGTAAATCGATAACCAAAAGGGCGATTCTGGGTTCCTACATGTAACTGTTAAATGCATTGTGTTATTATTTTCAATGGTGTATTGGCAAGCGCATTGTGTATACGTTACACCACTCATATATATCCGAATGACAGCCACTCCACCCTCATGCACCAAAACCCCACCAACCAACGCGCAACTACGAACGAATACCCCAGTATGACGCCCCAACACGCATACTCGTGCGTCCATACAGCGAAATACACGAGGGATCTGTATTGTTTGCATGTGCCACGATTATATATGTATATACATGCATGTATTGGGTATTTAAAATGTATACTGTGTCACACCGAACACGTCCGGCGATTGGAGAATCAATTTTGAGTCTGATTTTGTGTATACGTATTGTTGTAGCTTGGTAAGCTCATGCTGACCACATGTGTTACATAGACACAATAAAGAGGTGACAGGCCTATCGGCTTCCAGATGAGAAGGCACACAAGTGTGCCACACATAATCCATTGTGATCATATGTGTATGGATGTTTGGGGTTAAAATAGAATCGTCACAATATTATCTGATGACTCTTGAAAAATCAAGACAGTGTGTAATGTATAGCTGTACGATATCTGTATTCAATAAGATGATTCGGTTTCATTGTCGTGTAACGGTCTACTCGAGTGGGAACGAGTCATAAAGTCTGTAAAATAACATGATTATAACAAATCGTTGATACTTCGTAGTGTTCGTCCTGCATGTGTGGTCTATATGTGCAATATATATATATATATATATATATATATATATATATATATATATATATATAGCTATATATATATATATATATATATATATATATATATAGCTATATATATATATATATATATATATATATATATATATATATATATATATATATCTATTATATATTTTGGAAGATATGTGTGTGTCTGTCTGTCTGTCTGTCTGTAATCGATGGACTCGAAAACGACCGAGGCTATTTCGATGAAACTTGGTATGTGGGGGTATTTTCGGCCGGGAGTGACATAGGCCTATTAATTTGTCTGTGCGACGTGACCTTGACCTTGAAATCGGGTAATTTCAAGGTCAAACGCCCGAATATCACGGGATTTCGATGAAACTTGGTATGTGGGGGTACCTTCGGCCGGGGAGTGGCATAAACCTATTAATTTGCCCGTGCGGCGTGACCTTGACCTTGAAATCGGGTCATTTCAAGGTCAAACGCCGAATATCACGGGATTTCGATGAAACTTGGTATGTGGGGGTACTTTCGTATGGGGAGTCTCATAAGCATATTCATTTGCCCGTGCGACGTGACATTGACCTTGAACTCTGGTCAATTCAAGGTCAAATCGCCAATTTTGATGGGATTTCGACGAAATTTTATATGTATGGTTACTTTTGTCCGGGCAGTGTTTTGGACGGGTCAAATCGTTACGCCAACTAACCTTGACCTTCAAAATGGTCAATTCAAGGTCAAAGCCCGGACGAAGTCGGGTCACCTTCTAGTATATATAGATCGGGGTGTGTGTGGGGGGTGTATATATGTCTGTCTGTCTGTAATCGATGGACTCGAAAACGGCAGAACCGATTTCGATGAAACTTGGTATGTGGGTGTATTTTCGGCCGGGGGTGACATAGGCATATTAATTTTCAGATCCGAGGTCAACTTTTCACGCGCCGAGGTCAAATCTGTTTTTACGCTGTGTTACGGGACTGTGAGAATCTTTCGTGTTTCCTCTTTCCAACGATATATGATGCGTATGTATCCGTTTTAGTTATCTGCCTCAATTATCAAGAAGAAGTGGTACTATAGCTTCCATCAGGATAAAAACAATGCGTAACTTCTATGACGTCGTTAGAGGTCATAACGTTAGATCACGTTAACGCTTAACCGGCCGATGCATTTGACTGTTTCAGACGTCTTGGCGATATCTCGGGCACCGATGGTAATTTATCTTTACGTTGAAACTTAATAATTAATGAGCGTGTGTATATGAGGCGCGTTTATATACTTGAATGGAAATCAAATCGGGTTAAACTGGCGGATTTTTACGGACGAAATTTGATGCATACGGTATCTCGGTATCCGCTGGGCCGATTTCCCGGTATCCGCTGGGCCGATTTCCACCATTTTTGGGGTGTTGGTGTTTGACCCCACCTGACCTTGACCTTCAAAATAGTCAATTCAAGGTCAAAGCCCGGACGAAGTCGGGTCACCTTCTAGTATATATATATATATATATGTTAATACTAAACGAATATCCGGTTGCTGCATGGCATCACGTTATCACCTTTGAAATTCACCTTTTTGGAATCGCAAATTTGAATGCTGAGATGGATGTTGAATTAATTTAAATTAAAATCGGTTCAGAATAGATATGTACACGCTATTTCGAACATGTTATGGATTCATATTTCAGATGACATTTGCAGTCCAATTGATCAGTCTCAGATACATATAAATACACGCGAAAACTCATCATAATTCCTTACGTGCTACGCATATTTACTGCACTGTCCGCTTTTAGTGACATCTTGGTCCTCGATTTTGACCGACAGTGGTCCCTCCATATCGCGAGCATATTGAGAATGACACTGATTTTATTTTAAATTCTGTTCAATCCTATATGCTTCATTGACATTTTCTACTATATACCGGCATATGTTTTTTCAGCGTGGAATGCCAGGAACTATATATACTAGTGGGTGATGTTCTCGAAAAATTGAGTGAGCAAAAGCAAAGCACACGGGGGTGTCGTCCAGAAATATATATTCGCTTGCCCAACACGCTAGGTTCCTATTTCGCGTCCAGGTGAGAACAGCCAGATATCGCTTAATCAACCAAGCCACTGTTACGTGAGACTCACTAATCTTCTGCATGGAGGGCGGTGAATTAATGCTAGTGAGTTGACACCATTACAAGTCGGACGCGCTATAAAGAACTCAAGTTATCCTTTTTATATATACTCGCTAAGAGTCGAAGACAACAGAAAGTGGGTTTTTTTTTTCATGCGATCATTGCACTAATCGTCCGTGTTTGTTGATTCTTAACCACTAACTGTGTGTCAATAGTATTGAGGCGGACCAGAACTTGTGAAATAGAACAAGTCGGCGAATATGGCCCCGGTCTCAGTCTGCTATGAATTTATCTCTGGCTGATATCACGGCCGGTATTTAACCAAGTAATAACCTCTAATTGCCAAACACTCTAACAAAAGCTTTCCGGATTATTAAATAGTCCAGACTGGCGAATATGAATGGGCGGGGTCGTGTGTGTGCGGTTTTGTATTTAAATAATATATACACGAATCAATGAACAACTGTACCACACATGATGAACCTGATTGTCGTGTATGAAATCCCGCACTACATCTAATTTATTTTTTGCGCACATGCACACAAAGGACCGCCAACGAACTGGCGATAGCGGCAGAAAGAGAGTTAAAGCTATGCCGTTCAATCACAAAGGCCAGCATGCTTCAACACACGCATTTGTGGAAGTTTAGCCGGAATCATAAGGACGTCGCGTGCTCGCTTCCTTGTAAAAAATACCCAACCCATTACCGATGAGGAAATAGCATTGTCTCGATTATATACCACCTTTTTCCTTATCAAGATGTCATTCGTCTGGATGTGTTTAATTTCTAGAGCAGCGAAGGATAACAGGTAAATAACGAAATCTATAATAGCGAATATTTACATTCATTTCTTGATGACATACTAAGTGGATTTCTTCAGAAATCCCACGTGAATTTTAATGTTTATTTAACTCAACGCCACAATTGAGGGGCGAACACAGAGTAATAAGTAACATATATACATTTATTTACAAAACGGGGCCACTGTTTGGTGGCTTGCATTTTCTTATGGTAATGGGGTGCCCATTTTTACTATTATTCTCATCATTATAACCATTATACATCACCATAATTGTTGTCATACTCCATATCACCATCCTCATAGTCGTCACCATCATCATCATCGTCGTTATCATCGCCGTCAATGGCAGTCGCCTTTGTCGTCGTCACCACCATCGTATTATCTTCGCTCTCGTCATCGTCACCAACATAATCACCATCATAAATCATCATCGTCGCATATTCATCACCATAGTCACTGTCATCATCACAATAATAGTTTTCACTATGTTAAAACTGCCGCGTCGTGATATGGCTTTGTTGCTAAAACGACGCTAAACCCCAACCAATCAAATCAATTATAAAAATGCCGCTGCACATTGTAGATACATACTGTGCCTTTTGAAATTAGGGTAAAGTACATGCATTGTGTCATTTTATTTTCCGAATGCCATGTTCTGTGTTATTGATGGTATTTTGTTGTTAAGTAATTAATTTTATTAATTCAATATACCATAAATTGAAACCGCAACCCCCATACGACATTTATTAACCGAGTGCACTAAATTCGATTCGACCGAACTTTAGCGAGGATCGAATCGAATTTAGCAGATGAGGTTAATAAATTTCGTATAATTTGCGACGAATTTGAGAGAGAATTATCACATAATCATATTTCAGCAAGGAAAATCGGTCTCGAAACGGCTGGGGTTTTTAAAACAATTAACATTGATTTCCTTATCACAACCAAGGACGAAGTAAAGACACCTGCAAGAAAAAGTATAGTTCAATTTAAAATTGATCAGCCCATGTTTATCTCACAGTCAAAACTAAATAACCCAACACATAATTATATTCTAATAATCAGAACTGAAAAATTTCCGGCATTACTGCGCGTTCGGATAATGCACTGCACGTTCCGATAATACACGCGTGTCTCACTAAAAATACGAGGTCGGGTTTAGGGGCTAATTATGTGATAAATTAATTAAACCCATCCTCTAAAACGGAAATGAAATTTGGGCAACAGGAATAACTAAACACAGTAAAGAACTTTATTCGTGTGAAAAAGTTCATGTATATCACATTGCAAAGATATTCTTGGAGTTGGAAAATATGCATTTAATAATGCTGTCCGATCTGAACTAGGAAGCTATATATCCGTTATATATTTACGCTTTGTATAGAATGGCTTTCTACGCTTTTAAAATTTCCTCATGTTGCACGAGCAGTTTATTACAAGACGTGGTCTTTGAACAACATATAGCGGAAAAACTGGTACTCAAACTTCAAAATCCTAGAGGTCAGAGTAGTGGCGTTCTTCTTACTACTCTCATTTAATTCAAAAGACAGCTCTAGACAAACCATGTTGAAGATTTTCGGGTCAGATGCTTGGTAGAACTTCGAAATCTGGAGAGAAAAAGCCGTTTCAAACGAAACTTCGAGTTAGAACCAACCTTATCCACAATCCTTCCCAAACTGACCGTACAATATTTACGCGCATGAGAGTAAGTAATCATTCCCTTGCTATTGAAAGGTGTATAGTCCAGGCACATTAGGCGTGAAAGGGGAAAAGTAAGGAAATAAATCCCGGAAAGCTGATTTTTTTTAATATTATTTAGGCCATAACATCGCGGATGCGTCACGAAAAGTCCCCTAAAATCGGAGTTGAGCTTTCGGAGTTAACCTATTTTTTTCATAAAAAAATAAAAACTTATATATTTTTCACAATCATAGGAATAATGGGATGTTATAACAATTTTTCAGCCGAAACATATACCAAATGTACTCAATATTGTTCAATACACAATTCTCGAACCAGAGATACAAATTCAACGGGGGGATTTGAATGAATTTCGCAGATATGGATATAAAATAACATAATGAACCCAAAAAATGACAATTTTTTCAGACAATCTGTATTATTCGATGTCAAATTTCTCGGGCTATTCATTACGTAGGCGCAAGCAATTTGTTTAAAAAACTGCACAGATATCACTCCTCCAACATAATATGCGGGATTAGCAACTATACCTATGATAAGTGGTCAATACTTGTAAAAAATAACCCTATCCCCTAAACTGGCTCTCGTCACATTTTGTCCTTCCGCTAGCCCAAGTGCTTGTTGTAGAAAACACACCAACTGTGAAAAGGGCAATACAAGCATGAAACTTGACACATATGTTCCTTATACGCTACTGCTCATTTTCACATGTGGCGTCATTTGCAACAGGCTCTTCTTAGCAACGGTTGCTAGGCAACTACCCGGCATCGGATTAATGCATATGACTGATATTATACGTGTTCTAACAAACTAAACTACGTCGTGTAGCATGTTTATGGTGAACATATTTGTTGTCAGTTTTGACCTGACTGACAAATTGCCATATTACTTACTTACAATGGGTGGCGGTTGCTAGGGACGCACACACAATCTAAAAATGCACATATGACTGATATTATGGTAGCTTTAACAAACTAAACTACACCTAATAGCACTTTTGTGTTGAAAGCAATTAGAATAGTTCTTGTTAGAGTTGAGATGGCTGGAAAAAACCCCATATAATTCTTACTTATATGAGTGGTAACTGTTGCCAGGGTCACACCCGAAATACAAACATGCACATATGACTGATATTATGGTAGTATTAACGTTTTTATGGTGAAAACAATTATAAATGTTGTTAGTGTGAGTCTAACCAGAATATGGGTACACTTATCCGTTGTGGTCCATCAGTTTAGATATCGGGAATTCAAAGTGAGAGTTGAAAAGTTGTTGCTTATATTTAATATGAGGCATGGCCATAATAGTTATATAAGCCATAGACCCAGACAGCTAGTTATATAATGTAAGTCACGGACCAACTCTACTATATATGAAGAACATAGCTAGGGTCAGCCACCAATATGTTAGCCATGGCCCTAGCCTACAATAGTTAGGTTAGGAACCCAGGCACATATATACTCACAGGACCCATGTCCATACATATATGCTATGTACGTAGGATATGTATAGTCCATGAACCAGACCGCTTCATATAACCATACATGTATGATATCTATGATCATGACCATGACACTGTTACATGGTGCAAATAACCAAGTGCCCACAGATAGACCATGTACTAAGATACCATAGACCAAGCCCGATGCACAATAGATTAGTGCACCATGGCTTCAGGAACCTATATATGGTATGAACATATGAGACAGTTTTATGACAGACCAACCTATATATAGATATTGGACCGATGCCACATAGACGAAAGTTAAGGATGGGGGGGGGGCCTTATAAATAGCCCATACACATATGGCACTGTATGTTGGCCATGGACACATATCCATACGTGTAGGCCATGGACCAATGCCGATATATGTATGCCATATTGAATTATACCCAGGCATAAGCAGGTGTTTGTCTATATGTAGGATATGGACCCACCCCTCGTACGTGATATATCTACACCAAAGACCCAGGCAAGTTTAAATAGTGTTAATACACAAGTGACTATTATGATGTATGCAGTGATACAGGTGCCTATATGTAGGACATGGCCACATGTCCCTAAATAAAAGCTACGCACCGGCGTTATCAATCATTTCATAGATTCACATATATGCTGGTGCATGGATCCACGTCTCTATACTATATGAATACCGTATACGTACGTCCGTTTTCAGCCATTCGACCAACGCCCTATAGCATGAAGGTCCCTATCGATTGGTCGTGTGCACCACCATAGCTTGGCTATGGACCCAGGCTCATATAGGTAGGAAATTGAGACGGGCCACTATGGACAGCCCATGTATCCAGGCTGATTTAGTTATGACTTTATTACAAGACATTTATATGTAAAACATGAACCCATCCCATGAATGTACATGTGCCATGACTATCTATGTTATAACCACAGCCACGCATACGCTATGGACCCATATGAACACCACAGTCTCTGATATAAACACAATGGCTGGCCCCCACTGAGAAGGAGGCGTGAATTACACAAATTACAAACTATGTACAACATTATCAATCGGAATGCCCCTATTTATCTCACAAACATATTACCACCCAGAATAGCTGACATATCAGAGTATGAATTCAGATATCCCGAAAAATTCTACACATATTTCAGTAACACTGAGAATTACAAAAAGTCATTTTTCCCTTCAACCATAAAAGCGTGGAATGACATGCCGTCCGTAATAACGGATGCCCCCACAATTTCAGATTTCAAAACGTATCTTAGAATAATTGACCCCGTCACTAGACCCCCGAGGTATTTCTACACGGGACGCAGGCAATGTAACGTACTTCACGCAAAATTACGGAACTATTGCAGTGATCTAAAGTCTGATAAATTCCAAAACTACATATCTGACAGCCCACGTTGCGCATGCGGCAACCAATGCGAAGATGCATATCATTACCTTTTCATGTGTTCCCTGTACCAATCAGAACGAATAGAAATGTATCATTCGCTACACAGAGAAGGACTCAAATTAACACATATGAATGATTTACTTTCTGGCATCCAAAACATAGATATAAAACAAAATGTGAAATTGTTCAAAATAGTACAACATTTTATTACGGAAACTAAACGTTTCTGACAAATGATATTAACTTAATTAATAAGTTTATTGTTGTTTATTGTTTTTTTCGACCTGGTACTTGCTCGGCCATAACAATGTTTTAAATAAACACAATCGACGTTGGCACCCCCACCACCTTACATCATCCTTTCCTAACGATCCGCAAGATCATCATTCACCAGTCACCATTCTCTCACATTCCACACAGCTGTAAATAAGTTACTTATTGTGCCACTTTGTCAATTATGTAATTTTGTAACAATGTATACTGGAGAGGGGCTCATTAAGTTATGTAACTTGTGCCCCAATCCACTTTGTATTATTACAAATAAAATATGTTTAAAGTAACACCACATGTAGTGCAAATACACAAGTGTCTATAGTTATGTACACATGACATGTACCCAGGCAAATCAATAGAACGAACCCTAAATAGTATATCATCGGCCCAGGCCCCTTTCTATGACATGGACACAGTAGTTAAGACACGTCATTGGGTGCTGTTCCTTAGTAACTGTGGGTTGGTAATGGGCCCATGGCTACCCATGTAAATGGGTATTAGTCACCGGTTCCAAAGGGTAGTTCATGGTATCTCAATCTGAAATATATAGTCCACGCTCATGTACGAGCTCCTATAGACTTGTAAATGACTCATGACCATGTATTGACATATATGTAGTTATGGCATGGATATGAAAGAAACACAGTTAGTTCATACCGTATAGCAACTGGTATGCGGATTCTACCACACCGTGATAGAGTGTTCTGCATTGATGCCATTGTCAAATGTAGTGCAAATGTCGGATTCCATGGAGGGGGTTCAGGTGGTATCGACATAAATGTGGGTCAATATTTTTACATGTCTCATCAAAATGTATTCCAAAAATCGAATCATGGAAGAAACAATAGTAAACTCCACACAGGTATGTGATTCTGATAAAACTAACTGAACAGTCTGTCAGTTTAAAGAAGATTTGTCAATGGTAGGTGGTTACCTAGCAACAATGAAACCTCAATACCAATTTGCCACACGAGAATGCGTCAGTACACAACACAACAACCTTTAGTTATGTATTATTGTCAATATGAGCATAATATGACATATTATGAAACAATTATATCATGCAAATTTCCCAAAACTCATACCATATCATGAAACAGTTATATCAGTTAAATTACCAGAAACTCATACATATGGTATGCTTTCAAATGTGGGTATGTCCATAGCAACCACTACACACCCGTTAGGTAACGAATGCGGCAACTTTACTGCCATGTTCACTCTAACAACAATTATAACTAGAGGTCAGATTCCATGGAATCAGATATACTTCCATGGTATCCCATCCCATCCCATCCCATGTGAGTGTTATGCGTGTGTATGTGTTCCTCTTTATACGAATGCATATTGGTGCCTTTTGATCCGATGGTGCACTTGCATTGTCATTTCTAAATCTATTATCCATTTTGGAAGATCAGGGTGTGTGTGTGTGTGATCGCGATGAACTCGAAAACGGCCGAACCGATATCGATGAAACTTGGTATGTGGAGGTACTTTCGGTCGGGGAGTGGCATAGGCATATTAATTTGCCCGTGCGACGTGACCTTGACATTGAAATCGGGTCATTTCAAGGTCAAACGCCGGAATATCACGGGATTTTGATGAAACTTGGTATGTGGGGGTACATACGGCCGGGGAGTGGCATATGCCTATTAATTTGCCCGTGCGACGTGACATTGACCTTGAAATCGGGTCACTTCAAGGTCAAACGCCGTGGATTTCAATTAAAATTAGTGTCTAGGGATACTTTAGTATGGGGAGTCTCATACGCCTATTCATTTGCCCGTGCGACGTGACCTTTAAATCGGGTCAATTCAAGGTAAAATCGGGAATTTTGATGGGATTTCCATGAAATTTGATACCTATGGTTACGTTTGTCCACTGGGTGTTTTGGACGGGTTATATCGTGACCCCGACCCGACCTTGACCTTCAAAGTGATCACTTCAAGGTCAAATCGGGTAAAACAGGATGGATTTCGACGGGTACTTCTGTCGGGTACTTTTTTCCGGGCAGTGTTTTGGACGGGTCAAATCGTGACTCCACCTTACATTGACCTTCAAAATTGACAATTCAAGGTCAAATCGCGCAATTCGCCGAAAACCAAAGGGGAAAGAGCTCGGTCGAAGTCGGGTCCACCTGCTAGTTTAATATATATTTTGGGACTTCTGTCTGTCTGTTTGTTTGTCTGTTAGCTATGACCGGGAAAACTGCTGGACGGATTTTGACAAACTTTGATAAATATGGGTACTTTTATTCATGGAGTGTTTCGGACGGGTCAAATCGCGACCCCCGACCTGACCTTGGCGTTCAAAAATGTAAATCCAAGGTCAAATAGGGCAAAACAGACTGATTTCAACGAAATTTGATACCTAGGGGTACTTTTATCCGGGGAGTCTTTTGGGTGGGTCCAATTGTGGCCCGACCTAACATTGACCTTCGAAATGGTCAGTTCAAGGTCAAATCGGGTAAAACGAACGGATTTCGACAAAATTTGATACCTAGGAAAACTTTTGTCCGGGGAGTGTTTTGGACAGGTCAAATCGTAACAATAGGTTACTTTTATAGTAGAGCGGACATACCTGTATAGTATATCGGTGAGCATGTTCATGCATTTGCCTTGCTTTTAGACAAGTCCGTTTGAATTTGCGTCATGAAGAGAGGGTTTGAATTTGAGTATTATATATCACCCGTTACAACGTTAAACGCTACCAGGGTTAAACCGTCCAATCTAAATCTTTAAAAAGCGTCCTAATCTTGCGTTTCTATACTACTTATCACACTCACTCGTCGAAAAGTTTGTATCTCAATATCTGATTTTCGGAGTAATTTTCCCCATTT
The DNA here is from genome assembly GCA_032622095.1 of Siphonodentalium dalli. Lineage (NCBI taxonomy): Eukaryota > Metazoa > Mollusca > Scaphopoda > Gadilida > Siphonodentaliidae > Siphonodentalium > Siphonodentalium dalli. Next base: position 103,088,159 of record CP136069.1, on the reverse strand, counting down.
GATCTTCGGTGGAATTTGCCAAATCTGAACCCACTCGACACAAACACTCCCTTGAGCAGGTTGCGTTTATAGTAGAGCGGTCAAATTTAGTAGGCGTACCTACAGTATACCGGCTTACATGCGCCTGCGAGAAACTCGCTCTACATTAGCCCGTTTGGATTTGGGGCTAAAAATCGGTTAGTGATAGACTACATAAGTAAACACATTTATGATATATAGTGTTGTCACGAGTAAACCGTTCCATCTGAAAATTAGAAAATCGCCCTCTAGATGCGCGTGAACACTAGCCATCAGATGTACTCGTTAAAAAAATTTATCTCGATGTTTGAATTTCCCCCCTTTGCAATTTTCGTGGAATTTTCCAAATGTCTCAACCCACCCTGACACGCATTCTCCGTTGGGCATGTTACATTTACAGTATAGCCGTCAAACTTCTGGGACGTACATAAAGTATGTCAACGTACCTGCTACGACATTATCTTGCTCTTTAATCAGCCGGTTTGGATTTGGCGGGAAAAATAGTTGCAATATTTCCGTACCCCGTAACACGGAAAGTCCTGGGTAAAAACATGTTTAAGCGGTATATTCGAGTCCGAATTTCTCGTCCAATTCGGAATATGCTATAAAAAGTTTAGAGCTCTGTACTTATAAAAAAAAACAAAAAAAAACAAAAAACACTTGGTTTATTCATCCTGGTGTGTAGTGTGTCCCTATTTATGGGCAGTAACTCTTCAGGGAAAGCGCGGACACAAGTTTTTATGCCCGTGGGCAGTAGTGCATATCGAGATGTGCATACGGTCTAATTTTCGATGCTCTGCTTCTTATAATTTCCGAGATAATAAAATGACATTTTTTCAAATAAAGGGAGATAACTCCTCGGTGAAAGCGCGGACAAAATCGTTATGGGCCATATGGTTAGAACTCATGTACCCCAACCTACTTACCAAGTTTTGGTGTCCTACTTCTTGTACTTTTCGAGTAATAGTGATTACAAAAGTGTCAAGTATAATAATAATAACAATGAAAAATAATCGCAAAAGGGCCATAACTCCGCCAAGAAACATTGGGCGGAAATCCGGATACCATTATATCTAGTAAACCTTCGATGCCTACATTCGCTAGAGATTTCGCGTTCCTACTGCAATCAGTTTCTGAGTATTTCGAAATAAACGGAAAACGACCTCAGTAGAAAAACAATATACTTCCTTGGTTACACCATGGAAGTATAATAATAGGGCGAATCTTGAGCTGAAAACATCGTAGTTTAGGGACGGAAAATAGGAAGTAGGATGATTATATCACGTCCTTACCATGTTTATGTTGATCTCAAGTGATTGCAAGTGACCCCACCCCTGCCTCGAAATTGGGTGACGGGATTGGGAAATTGTCAACCCAGGCTCAAAATGCGAATTTTGAAGACCCGTAACTCCGTTATTTTCCAATGGATTTAAAAATTGTTTTCAGTTTTGTGATCTGCTGCTCACATATATTGTATGGAATGCATTTCATCTGAATCGGAGACGAAAAACATTTCGGTTATTGGAAAGCATATGGGCCCAAGTTCAAACTTTGAGGGTCCAAATCTCCGCCATTTTCCAACGGATCTGAGATCTGTTTTCAGCGTCGTGATAAGTTTGTAGGGTAGATGTTATATTCCAAGTTTCATCTGATTCGGAGACTAAATAAAATATGGAACCATAAACCACCCCTCCCCAGAACCACAATACTGAACCGACACTGGCAAAATTTGGCTCACACCGAGCACTAGTTAGTCTGGATACTTAGAAGCGTGTCACTATTTGCAATGATTGTCCGTTTTAAAGGAGATAGGGCGACAACCCGATTGTCCCCCAAAAAAAAAATTTGAGGGCCCACAACTCTGGTATTTCTACTCAGATTTCAAAAATCTTTCGCGGTATTTGATCAGCTTTACACAGTCAAGCCATACACATAAATAGACGAGTTTCGTAACGAATTTTTTTTTTTTAATTTGGCACCCCCATCCTATTGTAAAAATATATGTCCAACCCTGTCAAATTTTCTTCCTTGGACTAAGCTGACAACGGTCAATACGACTATAAAAACCAAATGCAGTTATCTGGAATAATACGGGAGGACAACAGAGTACAATAAAATAGAGGTTTGCCAACTATGGGCGGTAACTCTTCAGGGAAAGCGCGGACACAAGTTTGTATGCCCGTGGGCAGTAGTGCATATCGAGATGTGCATACGGTCTAATTTTCGATGCTCTGCTTCTTATAATTTCCGAGATAATAAAATGACATTTTTTCAAATAAAGGGAGATAACTCCTCGGTGAAAGCGCGGACAAAATCGTTATGGGCCATATGGTTAGAACTCATGTACCCCAACCTACTTACCAAGTTTTGGTGTCCTACTTCTTGTACTTTTCGAGTAATAGTGATTACAAAAGTGTCAAGTATAATAATAATAACAATGAAAAATAATCGCAAAAGGGCCATAACTCCGCCAAGAAACATTGGGCGGAAATCCGGATACCATTATATCTAGTAAACCTTCGATGCCTACATTCGCTAGAGATTTCGCGTTCCTACTGCAATCAGTTTCTGAGTATTTCGAAATAAACGGAAAACGACCTCAGTAGAAAAACAATATACTTCCTTGGTTACACCATGGAAGTATAATAATAGGGCGAATCTTGAGCTGAAAACATCGTAGTTTAGGGACGGAAAATAGGAAGTAGGATGATTATATCACGTCCTTACCATGTTTATGTTGATCTCAAGTGATTGCAAGTGACCCCACCCCTGCCTCGAAATTGGGTGACGGGATTGGGAAATTGTCAACCCAGGCTCAAAATGCGAATTTTGAAGACCCGTAACTCCGTTATTTTCCAATGGATTTAAAAATTGTTTTCAGTTTTGTGATCTGCTGCTCACATATATTGTATGGAATGCATTTCATCTGAATCGGAGACGAAAAACACTTCGGTTATTGGAAAGCATATGGGCCCAAGTTCAAACTTTGAGGGTCCAAATCTCCGCCATTTTCCAACGGATCTGAGATCTGTTTTCAGCGTCGTGATAAGTTTGTAGGGTAGATGTTATATTCCAAGTTTCATCTGATTCGGAGACTAAATAAAATATGGAACCATAAACCACCCCTCCCCAGAACCACAATACTGAACCGACACTGGCAAAATTTGGCTCACACCGAGCACTAGTTAGTCTGGATACTTAGAAGCGTGTCACTATTTGCAATGATTGTCCGTTTTAAAGGAGATAGGGCGACAACCCGATTGTCCCCCAAAAAAAAAATTTGAGGGCCCACAACTCTGGTATTTCTACTCAGATTTCAAAAATCTTTCGCGGTATTTGATCAGCTTTACACAGTCAAGCCATACACATAAATAGACGAGTTTCGTAACGAATTTTTTTTTTTAATTTGGCACCCCCATCCTATTGTAAAAATATATGTCCAACCCTGTCAAATTTTCTTCCTTGGACTAAGCTGACAACGGTCAATACGACTATAAAAACCAAATGCAGTTATCTGGAATAATACGGGAGGACAACAGAGTACAATAAAATAGAGGTTTGCCAACTATGGGCGGTAACTCTTCAGGGAAAGCGCGGACACAAGTTTTTATGCCCGTGGGCAGTAGTGCATATCGAGATGTGCATACGGTCTAATTTTCGATGCTCTGCTTCTTATAATTTCCGAGATAATAAAATGACATTTTTTCAAATAAAGGGAGATAACTCCTCGGTGAAAGCGCGGACAAAATCGTTATGGGCCATATGGTTAGAACTCATGTACCCCAACCTACTTACCAAGTTTTGGTGTCCTACTTCTTGTACTTTTCGAGTAATAGTGATTACAAAAGTGTCAAGTATAATAATAATAACAATGAAAAATAATCGCAAAAGGGCCATAACTCCGCCAAGAAACATTGGGCGGAAATCCGGATACCATTATATCTAGTAAACCTTCGATGCCTACATTCGCTAGAGATTTCGCGTTCCTACTGCAATCAGTTTCTGAGTATTTCGAAATAAACGGAAAACGACCTCAGTAGAAAAACAATATACTTCCTTGGTTACACCATGGAAGTATAATAATAGGGCGAATCTTGAGCTGAAAACATCGTAGTTTAGGGACGGAAAATAGGAAGTAGGATGATTATATCACGTCCTTACCATGTTTATGTTGATCTCAAGTGATTGCAAGTGACCCCACCCCTGCCTCGAAATTGGGTGACGGGATTGGGAAATTGTCAACCCAGGCTCAAAATGCGAATTTTGAAGACCCGTAACTCCGTTATTTTCCAATGGATTTAAAAATTGTTTTCAGTTTTGTGATCTGCTGCTCACATATATTGTATGGAATGCATTTCATCTGAATCGGAGACGAAAAACACTTCGGTTATTGGAAAGCATATGGGCCCAAGTTCAAACTTTGAGGGTCCAAATCTCCGCCATTTTCCAACGGATCTGAGATCTGTTTTCAGCGTCGTGATAAGTTTGTAGGGTAGATGTTATATTCCAAGTTTCATCTGATTCGGAGACTAAATAAAATATGGAACCATAAACCACCCCTCCCCAGAACCACAATACTGAACCGACACTGGCAAAATTTGGCTCACACCGAGCACTAGTTAGTCTGGATACTTAGAAGCGTGTCACTATTTGCAATGATTGTCCGTTTTAAAGGAGATAGGGCGACAACCCGATTGTCCCCCCAAAAAAAAATTTGAGGGCCCACAACTCTGGTATTTCTACTCAGATTTCAAAAATCTTTCGCGGTATTTGATCAGCTTTACACAGTCAAGCCATACACATAAATAGACGAGTTTCGTAACGAATTTTTTTTTTTAATTTGGCACCCCCATCCTATTGTAAAAATATATGTCCAACCCTGTCAAATTTTCTTCCTTGGACTAAGCTGACAACGGTCAATACGACTATAAAAACCAAATGCAGTTATCTGGAATAATACGGGAGGACAACAGAGTACAATAAAATAGAGGTTTGCCAACTATGGGCGGTAACTCTTCAGGGAAAGCGCGGACACAAGTTTTTATGCCCGTGGGCAGTAGTGCATATCGAGATGTGCATACGGTCTAATTTTCGATGCTCTGCTTCTTATAATTTCCGAGATAATAAAATGACATTTTTTCAAATAAAGGGAGATAACTCCTCGGTGAAAGCGCGGACAAAATCGTTATGGGCCATATGGTTAGAACTCATGTACCCCAACCTACTTACCAAGTTTTGGTGTCCTACTTCTGTACTTTTCGAGTAATAGTGATTACAAAAGTGTCAAGTATAATAATAATAACAATGAAAAATAATCGCAAAAGGGCCATAACTCCGCCAAGAAACATTGGGCGGAAATCCGGATACCATTATATCTAGTAAACCTTCGATGCCTACATTCGCTAGAGATTTCGCGTTCCTACTGCAATCAGTTTCTGAGTATTTCGAAATAAACGGAAAACGACCTCAGTAGAAAAACAATATACTTCCTTGGTTACACCATGGAAGTATAATAATAGGGCGAATCTTGAGCTGAAAACATCGTAGTTTAGGGACGGAAAATAGGAAGTAGGATGATTATATCACGTCCTTACCATGTTTATGTTGATCTCAAGTGATTGCAAGTGACCCCACCCCTGCCTCGAAATTGGGTGACGGGATTGGGAAATTGTCAACCCAGGCTCAAAATGCGAATTTTGAAGACCCGTAACTCCGTTATTTTCCAATGGATTTAAAAATTGTTTTCAGTTTTGTGATCTGCTGCTCACATATATTGTATGGAATGCATTTCATCTGAATCGGAGACGAAAAACATTTCGGTTATTGGAAAGCATATGGGCCCAAGTTCAAACTTTGAGGGTCCAAATCTCCGCCATTTTCCAACGGATCTGAGATCTGTTTTCAGCGTCGTGATAAGTTTGTAGGGTAGATGTTATATTCCAAGTTTCATCTGATTCGGAGACTAAATAAAATATGGAACCATAAACCACCCCTCCCCAGAACCACAATACTGAACCGACACTGGCAAAATTTGGCTCACACCGAGCACTAGTTAGTCTGGATACTTAGAAGCGTGTCACTATTTGCAATGATTGTCCGTTTTAAAGGAGATAGGGCGACAACCCGATTGTCCCCCAAAAAAAAAATTTGAGGGCCCACAACTCTGGTATTTCTACTCAGATTTCAAAAATCTTTCGCGGTATTTGATCAGCTTTACACAGTCAAGCCATACACATAAATAGACGAGTTTCGTAACGAATTTTTTTTTTTTAATTTGGCACCCCCATCCTATTGTAAAAATATATGTCCAACCCTGTCAAATTTTCTTCCTTGGACTAAGCTGACAACGGTCAATACGACTATAAAAACCAAATGCAGTTATCTGGAATAATACGGGAGGACAACAGAGTACAATAAAATAGAGGTTTGCCAACTATGGGCGGTAACTCTTCAGGGAAAGCGCGGACACAAGTTTTTATGCCCGTGGGCAGTAGTGCATATCGAGATGTGCATACGGTCTAATTTTCGATGCTCTGCTTCTTATAATTTCCGAGATAATAAAATGACATTTTTTCAAATAAAGGGAGATAACTCCTCGGTGAAAGCGCGGACAAAATCGTTATGGGCCATATGGTTAGAACTCATGTACCCCAACCTACTTACCAAGTTTTGGTGTCCTACTTCTGTACTTTTCGAGTAATAGTGATTACAAAAGTGTCAAGTATAATAATAATAACAATGAAAAATAATCGCAAAAGGGCCATAACTCCGCCAAGAAACATTGGGCGGAAATCCGGATACCATTATATCTAGTAAACCTTCGATGCCTACATTCGCTAGAGATTTCGCGTTCCTACTGCAATCAGTTTCTGAGTATTTCGAAATAAACGGAAAACGACCTCAGTAGAAAAACAATATACTTCCTTGGTTACACCATGGCAGTATAATAATAGGGCGAATCTTGAGCTGAAAACATCGTAGTTTAGGGACGGAAAATAGGAAGTAGGATGATTATATCACGTCCTTACCATGTTTATGTTGATCTCAAGTGATTGCAAGTGACCCCACCCCTGCCTCGAAATTGGGTGACGGGATTGGGAAATTGTCAACCCAGGCTCAAAATGCGAATTTTGAAGACCCGTAACTCCGTTATTTTCCAATGGATTTAAAAATTGTTTTCAGTTTTGTGATCTGCTGCTCACATATATTGTATGGAATGCATTTCATCTGAATCGGAGACGAAAAACATTTCGGTTATTGGAAAGCATATGGGCCCAAGTTCAAACTTTGAGGGTCCAAATCTCCGCCATTTTCCAACGGATCTGAGATCTGTTTTCAGCGTCGTGATAAGTTTGTAGGGTAGATGTTATATTCCAAGTTTCATCTGATTCGGAGACTAAATAAAATATGGAACCATAAACCACCCCTCCCCAGAACCACAATACTGAACCGACACTGGCAAAATTTGGCTCACACCGAGCACTAGTTAGTCTGGATACTTAGAAGCGTGTCACTATTTGCAATGATTGTCCGTTTTAAAGGAGATAGGGCGACAACCCGATTGTCCCCCAAAAAAAAAATTTGAGGGCCCACAACTCTGGTATTTCTACTCAGATTTCAAAAATCTTTCGCGGTATTTGATCAGCTTTACACAGTCAATCCATACACATAAATAGACGAGTTTCGTAACGAATTTTTTTTTTTTAATTTGGCACCCCCATCCTATTGTAAAAATATATGTCCAACCCTGTCAAATTTTCTTCCTTGGACTAAGCTGACAACGGTCAATACGACTATAAAAACCAAATGCAGTTATCTGGAATAATACGGGAGGACAACAGAGTACAATAAAATAGAGGTTTGCCAACTATGGGCGGTAACTCTTCAGGGAAAGCGCGGACACAAGTTTTTATGCCCGTGGGCAGTAGTGCATATCGAGATGTGCATACGGTCTAATTTTCGATGCTCTGCTTCTTATAATTTCCGAGATAATAAAATGACATTTTTTCAAATAAAGGGAGATAACTCCTCGGTGAAAGCGCGGACAAAATCGTTATGGGCCATATGGTTAGAACTCATGTACCCCAACCTACTTACCAAGTTTTGGTGTCCTACTTCTTGTACTTTTCGAGTAATAGTGATTACAAAAGTGTCAAGTATAATAATAATAACAATGAAAAATAATCGCAAAAGGGCCATAACTCCGCCAAGAAACATTGGGCGGAAATCCGGATACCATTATATCTAGTAAACCTTCGATGCCTACATTCGCTAGAGATTTCGCGTTCCTACTGCAATCAGTTTCTGAGTATTTCGAAATAAACGGAAAACGACCTCAGTAGAAAAACAATATACTTCCTTGGTTACACCATGGAAGTATAATAATAGGGCGAATCTTGAGCTGAAAACATCGTAGTTTAGGGACGGAAAATAGGAAGTAGGATGATTATATCACGTCCTTACCATGTTTATGTTGATCTCAAGTGATTGCAAGTGACCCCACCCCTGCCTCGAAATTGGGTGACGGGATTGGGAAATTGTCAACCCAGGCTCAAAATGCGAATTTTGAAGACCCGTAACTCCGTTATTTTCCAATGGATTTAAAAATTGTTTTCAGTTTTGTGATCTGCTGCTCACATATATTGTATGGAATGCATTTCATCTGAATCGGAGACGAAAAACATTTCGGTTATTGGAAAGCATATGGGCCCAAGTTCAAACTTTGAGGGTCCAAATCTCCGCCATTTTCCAACGGATCTGAGATCTGTTTTCAGCGTCGTGATAAGTTTGTAGGGTAGATGTTATATTCCAAGTTTCATCTGATTCGGAGACTAAATAAAATATGGAACCATAAACCACCCCTCCCCAGAACCACAATACTGAACCGACACTGGCAAAATTTGGCTCACACCGAGCACTAGTTAGTCTGGATACTTAGAAGCGTGTCACTATTTGCAATGATTGTCCGTTTTAAAGGAGATAGGGCGACAACCCGATTGTCCACCAAAAAAAAAATTTGAGGGCCCACAACTCTGGTATTTCTACTCAGATTTCAAAAATCTTTCGCGGTATTTGATCAGCTTTACACAGTCAAGCCATACACATAAATAGACGAGTTTCGTAACGAATTTTTTTTTTTTAATTTGGCACCCCCATCCTATTGTAAAAATATATGTCCAACCCTGTCAAATTTTCTTCCTTGGACTAAGCTGACAACGGTCAATACGACTATAAAAACCAAATGCAGTTATCTGGAATAATACGGGAGGACAACAGAGTACAATAAAATAGAGGTTTGCCAACTATGGGCGGTAACTCTTCAGGGAAAGCGCGGACACAAGTTTTTATGCCCGTGGGCAGTAGTGCATATCGAGCTGTGCATACGGTCTAATTTTCGATGCTCTGCTTCTTATAATTTCCGAGATAATAAAATGACATTTTTTCAAATAAAGGGAGATAACTCCTCGGTGAAAGCGCGGACAAAATCGTTATGGGCCATATGGTTAGAACTCATGTACCCCAACCTACTTACCAAGTTTTGGTGTCCTACTTCTTGTACTTTTCGAGTAATAGTGATTACAAAAGTGTCAAGTATAATAATAATAACAATGAAAAATAATCGCAAAAGGGCCATAACTCCGCCAAGAAACATTGGGCGGAAATCCGGATACCATTATATCTAGTAAACCTTCGATGCCTACATTCGCTAGAGATTTCGCGTTCCTACTGCAATCAGTTTCTGAGTATTTCGAAATAAACGGAAAACGACCTCAGTAGAAAAACAATATATACTTCCTTGGTTACACCATGGAAGTATAATAATAGGGCGAATCTTGAGCTGAAAACATCGTAGTTTAGGGACGGTAAATAGGAAGTAGGATGATTATATCACGTCCTTACCATGTTTATGTTGATCTCAAGTGATTGCAAGTGACCCCACCCCTGCCTCGAAATTGGGTGACGGGATTGGGAAATTGTCAACCCAGGCTCAAAATGCGAATTTTGAAGACCCGTAACTCCGTTATTTTCCAATGGATTTAAAAATTGTTTTCAGTTTTGTGATCTGCTGCTCACATATATTGTATGGAATGCATTTCATCTGAATCGGAGACGAAAAACATTTCGGTTATTGGAAAGCATATGGGCCCAAGTTCAAACTTTGAGGGTCCAAATCTCCGCCATTTTCCAACGGATCTGAGATCTGTTTTCAGCGTCGTGATAAGTTTGTAGGGTAGATGTTATATTCCAAGTTTCATCTGATTCGGAGACTAAATAAAATATGGAACCATAAACCACCCCTCCCCAGAACCACAATACTGAACCGACACTGGCAAAATTTGGCTCACACCGAGCACTAGTTAGTCTGGATACTTAGAAGCGTGTCACTATTTGCAATGATTGTCCGTTTTAAAGGAGATAGGGCGACAACCCGATTGTCCCCCAAAAAAAAAAATTGAGGGCCCACAACTCTGGTATTTCTACTCAGATTTCAAAAATCTTTCGCGGTATTTGATCAGCTTTACACAGTCAAGCCATACACATAAATAGACGAGTTTCGTAACGAATTTTTTTTTTTTAATTTGGCACCCCCATCCTATTGTAAAAATATATGTCCAACCCTGTCAAATTTTCTTCCTTGGACTAAGCTGACAACGGTCAATACGACTATAAAAACCAAATGCAGTTATCTGGAATAATACGGGAGGACAACAGAGTACAATAAAATAGAGGTTTGCCAACTATGGGCGGTAACTCTTCAGGGAAAGCGCGGACACAAGTTTTTATGCCCGTGGGCAGTAGTGCATATCGAGATGTGCATACGGTCTAATTTTCGATGCTCTGCTTCTTATAATTTCCGAGATAATAAAATGACATTTTTTCAAATAAAGGGAGATAACTCCTCGGTGAAAGCGCGGACAAAATCGTTATGGGCCATATGGTTAGAACTCATGTACCCCAACCTACTTACCAAGTTTTGGTGTCCTACTTCTTGTACTTTTCGAGTAATAGTGATTACAAAAGTGTCAAGTATAATAATAATAACAATGAAAAATAATCGCAAAAGGGCCATAACTCCGCCAAGAAACATTGGGCGGAAATCCGGATACCATTATATCTAGTAAACCTTCGATGCCTACATTCGCTAGAGATTTCGCGTTCCTACTGCAATCAGTTTCTGAGTATTTCGAAATAAACGGAAAACGACCTCAGTAGAAAAACAATATACTTCCTTGGTTACACCATGGAAGTATAATAATAGGGCGAATCTTGAGCTGAAAACATCGTAGTTTAGGGACGGAAAATAGGAAGTAGGATGATTATATCACGTCCTTACCATGTTTATGTTGATCTCAAGTGATTGCAAGTGACCCCACCCCTGCCTCGAAATTGGGTGACGGGATTGGGAAATTGTCAACCCAGGCTCAAAATGCGAATTTTGAAGACCCGTAACTCCGTTATTTTCCAATGGATTTAAAAATTGTTTTCAGTTTTGTGATCTGCTGCTCACATATATTGTATGGAATGCATTTCATCTGAATCGGAGACGAAAAACATTTCGGTTATTGGAAAGCATATGGGCCCAAGTTCAAACTTTGAGGGTCCAAATCTCCGCCATTTTCCAACGGATCTGAGATCTGTTTTCAGCGTCGTGATAAGTTTGTAGGGTAGATGTTATATTCCAAGTTTCATCTGATTCGGAGACTAAATAAAATATGGAACCATAAACCACCCCTCCCCAGAACCACAATACTGAACCGACACTGGCAAAATTTGGCTCACACCGAGCACTAGTTAGTCTGGATACTTAGAAGCGTGTCACTATTTGCAATGATTGTCCGTTTTAAAGGAGATAGGGCGACAACCCGATTGTCCACCAAAAAAAAAATTTGAGGGCCCACAACTCTGGTATTTCTACTCAGATTTCAAAAATCTTTCGCGGTATTTGATCAGCTTTACACAGTCAAGCCATACACATAAATAGACGAGTTTCGTAACGAATTTTTTTTTTTAATTTGGCACCCCCATCCTATTGTAAAAATATATGTCCAACCCTGTCAAATTTTCTTCCTTGGACTAAGCTGACAACGGTCAATACGACTATAAAAACCAAATGCAGTTATCTGGAATAATACGGGAGGACAACAGAGTACAATAAAATAGAGGTTTGCCAACTATGGGCGGTAACTCTTCAGGGAAAGCGCGGACACAAGTTTTTATGCCCGTGGGCAGTAGTGCATATCGAGCTGTGCATACGGTCTAATTTTCGATGCTCTGCTTCTTATAATTTCCGAGATAATAAAATGACATTTTTTCAAATAAAGGGAGATAACTCCTCGGTGAAAGCGCGGACAAAATCGTTATGGGCCATATGGTTAGAACTCATGTACCCCAACCTACTTACCAAGTTTTGGTGTCCTACTTCTTGTACTTTTCGAGTAATAGTGATTACAAAAGTGTCAAGTATAATAATAATAACAATGAAAAATAATCGCAAAAGGGCCATAACTCCGCCAAGAAACATTGGGCGGAAATCCGGATACCATTATATCTAGTAAACCTTCGATGCCTACATTCGCTAGAGATTTCGCGTTCCTACTGCAATCAGTTTCTGAGTATTTCGAAATAAACGGAAAACGACCTCAGTAGAAAAACAATATATACTTCCTTGGTTACACCATGGAAGTATAATAATAGGGCGAATCTTGAGCTGAAAACATCGTAGTTTAGGGACGGAAAATAGGAAGTAGGATGATTATATCACGTCCTTACCATGTTTATGTTGATCTCAAGTGATTGCAAGTGACCCCACCCCTGCCTCGAAATTGGGTGACGGGATTGGGAAATTGTCAACCCAGGCTCAAAATGCGAATTTTGAAGACCCGTAACTCCGTTATTTTCCAATGGATTTAAAAATTGTTTTCAGTTTTGTGATCTGCTGCTCACATATATTGTATGGAATGCATTTCATCTGAATCGGAGACGAAAAACATTTCGGTTATTGGAAAGCATATGGGCCCAAGTTCAAACTTTGAGGGTCCAAATCTCCGCCATTTTCCAACGGATCTGAGATCTGTTTTCAGCGTCGTGATAAGTTTGTAGGGTAGATGTTATATTCCAAGTTTCATCTGATTCGGAGACTAAATAAAATATGGAACCATAAAC